>CAKASE010000079.1:3555000-4180000 GCA_916720795.1 Danaus chrysippus
GATTTATATGTGAGGTTCCAGTGATAACGAACAGTGATTTACGAACAGTCACGTGCTGACAATTGAAATTGACAAGTTTATAAGAAATTTTAACGTAGATTATTAAGAAAAAATATATCATTTAAAGGTATAATAAGATATATATTATAATATATATAAAAAAGTCAGTGGTAGCCAAGTGGTTAAAAGGCCCGCCTCTCATGAGGGCGCGGGTTCGATCCTGGCAAGTACCAATGTGATTTACCAATTTTCGAATCATATGTACTTTCTAAGAGTATTTAGACATCACTGACAGACGGTGAAGGAAAACATCGTGAGGAAACCTGGACTTATAATTTCACATTTATAAGTTTGAAATCACCAATCCGTCTTGAGCAAGCGTGGTGATTAATGCATTCCCAAAGAGGGTTGATGTCAGGCAGGTCGAAAAAAACAATTAGCCAAAAACTATCTACAAAATATTCTGTGGAAAAGTTATTTCTTTTAGGCAGACCCTGGCTAAAGCTGGGAAATTGCCAGAAAGAAAAAGATATATATGTATGAATGTTCAAGACTTTATATAACGCCATAAACTTCACTAATGAGATGACAGAAAGATAATGCTGATTTTTAGCCCATAATATACCAATGTGATAGAAAATAAGAAATTATTAAATATATATATTGAACAAATAAAACACCTTGTCCTATTTAACCATTGAGTCTTCAAATCCACGATCTATTTTATATCTTACAAAAGAAAGAAATGCGAAACTTATATTTCATTTACGAGAATGAAACTGTTCGTGAGGTCGAATATTATCGAAATTGTGTGTCGGTGTAGCGAGAAATGTTAGATAATAAATGGCGGGCATCGATAAGGGATGAATTAATAACACATGGTTAGTTGGATGGATGGCACTCAGAGGAAATATGATTCAGCATCATTCTTATGAAACACATAATAAATATAATGACTTCTAGAATATTCTCCACCTTAACAAATCCCTCGCGAGTGAATGCTCTACAGGAATGCCTTTTATTTCATACTAGCTTTCCGCCAGCAGCTTTGCCCGCGTGGAGTTCGGTTATATCGCGTTTCCAAGAGAATTTTTCAAAAATCTGGTATAAAAACTAACCTATGATCTTTCTCAAGGTCATCTCTATCTCTTTACCAAATTTCATTAAAATCAGTTCAGTGGTATGTGCGTGTAAGCGTAACAGACAGACAGACAGAGTTACTTTCGCATTTATAATATTAGTAGGGATATATAACTTTATTTTTTTTTTAAAGTAACATATATTTGTATTAAATATTTCTACAATGTCCGCCGAGTTGTTAATTTCATTTGCATATTATATAAATTAGCATAAATATCGCTAATTTCTGGTCCGCCGGTTGTATGACGGTCGACAAACATTTTAATAAAATGACAAATCGTTTAAAAAAACATACTTAATTTATTACAATAAAAATAAACCAATCGACCATGGAAATCTACTTTTGTTATTATTATATTTAAAACTGTTAATGAATATTTATATATGCATGCGATTGGCTTTGCATGTAAAAGGAAACATAAGAAAAGATAGCAAAGGAAATTAAAGATAGATATATACAACTTGTTAGTGAAGAGAATATAAAAAATTCAATATTTACTCATCAAATATATGAACAGTTGTTCGTTGAACGTTCTTCGTATCCACAAAGTATTTAGCTGCCTTTCAATAGAGATATACAATATTATACATATATTTAGGGAACACACAATTTGAATCGAACTATTAAATACCCGAACGCACCCGAAATGACGTTAAAGCGATGACATTTGGTATGTTCACTTTTACGCGGGAAAGTATTTGTCGACACGATTTGTGTCTTTTGAAAAATAAAATGTAATTTAGTTAAGGTTTTTTGGTTTGAGATAATATTTAATTAAAATTCTTTAACAAAAGTTTGTTCCGGTTAAAGTTCGAATTGTTATTTAAAAGTACTGGATTTATAAGACAACTATATTTTTTTAATAATTTTCTTATAATCATATGTATACATTATATAGTATATACAAGAATAGATATTACAGTTTGAGAAAAGAAACTCACAATGAAGCAGGTGCTTTATTGTACCAATCTATAACAAAGGCCGCTCAAATCTAGACGACCTAGTTTTTAAGATCTTGACTTAAAATTTCCATTTCTTACAAGAAACTGCCATGATGCACTATACAGGAAAGTATAGCTTAGTGTCCCAAAAATAGACTTAAAAAACCTTTTTCAATAAGGCAACCGCCTTAAAATTTTCATCTTACATATTTTTGAGTAGGAAAATTGTTTTGCTTGAATTTAAATAACAAAGAAAAGTTGCACAACATTAAACTTATTAATATTAGAAGATTTGTTTATAGTATTCATTTATTTAATTACTTTACATTAAAGAACTATAAGTCTCCCTTTGCCGGAATTTAGGATTAAGTATAAAATGTGTAATGATATATATTAATAAATAAAATTAATATGTTTCTGTTTATAGTTTCAAATTAATTGTTTTTTATTTAAAATATATGAAAATGCATATGACAGTTATATCAAAACTAAAAAATAATAATTTCTGTTTGTCTGTTTATTTCGGCTAACCTCTAGAATTGATGGACCGATTTTGATGGGAATCTCACTCGCAGTTGGGTTACGTCACGAGATATAATTGACGCTACTCTTTAACCGATTTCTATCAGACACTTAAGTCACTATTTCCTCATACAATTATTCGTCATCGGCCTATCAGAGCCCACTGCTGAGCAAAGACCTCTTCTCACATGGAGAAGGTTTAACATTGATCACCACGCTAGTTCAAGACGGGTTGATGATTTCAAACTTATAATTGAGAAATTATAAGTCCACGTTTCCTTACGATGTTTTCCTTCACCGTCTATCCGTGATGTCTAAATACTCTTAGAAAGTACATATGACTCGGAAAAATCACATTGGGACTTGTAAGGATCGAACCCGCGCCCTCGTGCATGAGAGGCGAGCCTTAAGCCACTAGGTCACCACTGACTATTATATAAAAGTAAACAATTATTATATAAAAGTAATTTAATTTTAATTATATATATAACAGGCAGTCGTTACCTTGTCATTACAGTGTCCTTCTGTCCGTTGTAAATTCTGATCGTATGACCTTTGTATGTGTTTATTGTTTGTAACGCTACATTTATATTATACGCATTAATAATTAATTAATTATACATTGTCCATAGAGAGTTGAGACTATATTTAATGGCAGCCTTTTATAAATCTTCTTCTTCTACCTGGCAATTTCCCAGCTTTACATATTGTGAATAGTTTTGGCTAATTGTTTTTACGACCGGCCGCATGCCTGACATTAATCCTCTTTAGGAATGCATTAATCAGTGATGTCTAAATACTCTTAGAAAGTACATATGACTCGGAAAAATCACATTGGTACTTGCCTGGATAGAACCCGCGCCCTCATGCATGAGAGGCGGGCCTTTTAACCACTAGGCCACTGAGATATTATAAGCCTTTTATATATATGAGAGTATAATTCAAAAGAAACGCTCAAATGACATCCGGTTTGCTGGTACTTTAAAAAGTAGGTACGCTTTAAGCAACATCGTTGTATTCACAATAGTTGCTTGTTATAGAAAAAAAATTCTATGAAGCTAACCCGGTTGAAGGCAAGATATTTCAGAACGACACTTTCACCACGCGAGATGGGCTTAAAGAATAAAGGCAATTCATCTTAATACGATTTCTTTGTTTCATTTAACAAAAAATAAATTTAGAATTTACTTAAATATCATATGATTAACGGACAAATCCGGGATCAGACGCTATATGTACTTAATCTTTAAAATGTTTCAAATGAATATCTTATACGATAAGTCTGCAAAACTTAATTTAAATAATATTTAAATTTATAATACACAGATACGGTAATACTGAATTCTACTTATTTACATTTGATATGTCCAAAATTATAATAAAATTATCACACATTAAGTACATGACGTGTTCAAAGTTCTGTAACTTGTATGTCGTCATTTCATTGTAAGTCGAAAGCCGAAAGACGAAAGTCGAAAGCCAAAAGTCGAAAGCCGAAAGCCAAAAGTCGAAAGCCGAAAATTCTTACAGACGAGTCATTCGCGTGTCATATTTATTAGTTTTTTTTAAGATATTATAAAAATTAATGTTCTATCTTAATGATCTGTTATGTTTTTATTTAAAACGTATTTTTTTTTTCTAGAAAATAAAAACTGGTTCGTTATTTTCTTTTAATTGTTTCATTTACATACGACATCACATTTATAATTGAAGAATAAATTTCTTGTGTTAAATTTCGATAATTTTTATTTTAGATATTAACATAATAATTATACTACCAACGTATTATTATACGTAAAAAAACAAAGAGGATAAAACTTACAAAGAGGCTACTTACGTGTTAATTTGAAAAGAAAACTGTTATAAATCTTTATTTACATTTTTTATCTTGTCTCGCTGAACCTAACATTTATATCAAGTACCATCGTGTCAGGTGTTCAACGAATTATAAGACTTAAATCACAGTACATAAGGCTCTTTATCGTGTAATTTCAACTAAACATTTACCACGTTATAAATGTTTTTATAAGTACTTAGCTCGTTCAAGTAACCGGTTTAAAATCGGGAGCTAACTGTGATTTGCCCACGTACATTTTGAATTGTATTTCACGTGCATTGAACTATGAACAAAGTATAAATTATTCGAACCTATTCGAATTTTACATATCGAATAAATAATATGTACCTATTTTTATGATAATAAGTTGAAAATCACGATAAACAAATACGTCTTTTCAAAATTTATTTTTGAAGCAAGTCTTTTGTGTCAAATCAGCGAATGGTTTTTCTCAATTTTTATAATAATGAAATAAAAGTGGCCAAAAAGTATAGATAAAAATCCATATTTATACAAACGACAGAGATAGAGATATGAAGATGAACTTTTGTTAGATTTAAAATCACATTGGATAGTTAACGAAAAATTAAAAAGAAATATACAATAAATATGAAATAATAATTGTTAAAAAAGTCGGATAAAATATATGTTAGGATTCAAGATATCCAAATAATTTAAACAAAATAATCGAAATCCGTTAAGATTTAAATAAATTCGAAATAACTTTTAATTTGTTTAAGTACTTTTGAGATTTTTCCAACTTAATCAGGTCTTATAAAAACACACGTTACTGTAAACGTGAAACAAAAGAATCAGTTCGGAAGATATTTGATATTAAATGTTGTACTATCACGTCATACATCGCCGTGTGAACATAAGCAACACTGGTTATTACAAAAAATAAAAATAATTAAATACCTGTATAGTAATAAAAAAATCAAAAAAATGTTCCTCTATACCAGTTTCGATGAAATAAATTAGTTATTTCGATTAATTCTAATAACTAAGTAATAAAAATGTGTTTTATTATTGTTTTGGGCGATTTTAATTTAATTGAGAATTATTACTTTAAAGTACAGTAGCTAAGACATCTATAATAAACAGGGAATCCCAAGGTAAATAACAGTTGATAGGAGAGCAATTACAAAGCTTATCTGTGAATTAGATAACAAACAGATAAACATTATCTGCCACTGGGCTGTACGAGCTATTCATGTAAAGTACGTCGCGGATACTAAACTACCCTCATTTATAACAGTGACTTAAGGCACTTTCACACTAGAGGCGTTTCTTTGTATATAATGAATCTGACCATAAAAAACGCTATAGACAACGTCAATGTGAAAGTCAACTAAGATTATAACGAACGGTAAAATATCTCCCGTCAATAAAACTGTAGATCAAATAGAATATTTACACTTGACATTTAATAATAATTACATACATTGATTAAATGAAAATTATCAAAACATAATTATTTTATAGTAATTACGATTAAGAAATATAAGACATTTGTTGCAATCGTATTTAAAGTAAGATGAGATGTGTTAATTGTGAGCGTCGCATTCTTTTGAGTTGAGGTCACGTAATACGTTCGAATCCTGTATGAGAGTCACGTACATATACTTACAAATAACACAAAAAAAACATATGATATGTCATGACACAAAAATTATGTTATTTAAAATATTAAACATATTCAGGCTTGCAGAATTGCAGTTTTGTTAAGGTCATACGGTATAAATTAAAAATATTACAAATACAAATTATACGTCATAGGAAAAAGGTGAAAATAAGTCTTCATTGTTCACCTAATAACTCTAATACTGTTAGAAAATTATAATTATTTTTTCAAAGTACTTCAGCAAAGAGATATCTATTGTCTTATAAATTTAATTGCTATTTAATATAATTTAAGGCCATCATAAAAAAAAATCTCCAGACGGAAAGCAACAAAAAATTATTAGAAATTATATAAAAAATGATTGCACAATTCTATGATGCAATATATAAAGAAAATTGAATATAAGCAAAAGTGACCTTAAAAATTTCGTTGTATAAGACCTCATTTAAAATATCGTAGTAATATATATTATAGTAATTTTTACTTCTTCCTTTTACTATACTGGTTCCACTTTATGTAAGGTCGGCACAACATGTTCTTTCTCAGAAAATATTGTATATAGTAATTTTTACTATAACTGTATATTTACTATCAATTTGCATCACTCTCTATACATATCATTAACAGTTTTTCATTCAATAATCTACTTTAATAATATATTGTGAGACGATTTACCAATGAATAACACCCTGTATATAGAACACTCTGTATATAGTGTGACGATATAAACTTTGACTAAGAATACCGGTCTCAAAAAGAATGATTGTCTCTTCAGACAACTTCAGGTAACTGAAATTATATATTCTTACAATTTACTTTAAAATGAATACTTGGCTTAATAAGAGCCTTAACTCATACAAATATCATTGCATTATCGACAAATAAAAATTACTTCAAAACTTATATGTACATCAAGTTTTTTATTTCTTTGTTATAAAACAAAAGAATTAATAGTTAAGGAAGAACATATTTACCATCCTTACCCTTGGAATTAAAAAGTAATGCAGCCATTAAATAAAGCGACCTTAAGCATTTGGGTTAAGGTATTAAGAGTTGATGTGTTGAGCAAATTCATTATAATAAACATGCAATTATACATTTTTTGTTCTAGATTGTAAAAACTAAAATAAAGCAATAATTACTTTAATGAAATCTAAGATTGTTACGAGTATTCATTCTCATCTGTCCGTGATCACGGTTGCTGTAAAGTAACCGCAACATCGGGAGTATGTAGTTTATAATCAAAAGTAAAAATCAAATAGTACATTCGAAAAATATTAGTTTCATTTAATTACTTTGTTCATGCATGCTTCTTTGTAGAATTATTCCTCAGCAAAAATATATGTTTGTTGTAAGAAACTTGTTGTCTTTTTGCCCATAGTTATAAGGAAAATATGCTTTGGATTTTCTTACTATTGTACAAAATAAAAATAAAAACATCTAATGTTACAAAATTCTTGAGACCGAAAGACAAGATGTTATTGTGGCACAACAACCAATATGAATTAAAAAAAATATTTTGATTCAAATAACAGTGAGAATTTAAATGGAATAAAAATATATATATGTAGTTGAATATTTGTGTTGAAAAATGTTTTTTAAATATATATGTCTGTACATAGCCATACAGCTTAACTTATTCTGCTAATGTATGATTTTATTTTAATTAAAATGTTTTTTTTTCTTACATAAATATATGTTATTTAATTATATTCAATAAACTTACTAGAATAATGTTTATTAGAAAAATTCTTTGATACAATCATTATGATGGGAATAAGAAAACCTTTTCTCTTATAATACATTTTTTGTTGAATGAATAATTATATGTGGAATTTAAAAGCTAACATTTAATAATATTAATTAATTATTATTATGGAATAACAAATAACATTTATCTGACATTATATCATATTTTATCATGTTTTTTTTTTTTATTAACATATCATGTATTTCATCATAACTGCATTTATGACTAAGACAATGCAATTTCTAGATTCATGATTCATTAAAATTGTAGTTAAAACATTCTATAACATTCAAAGAACTCTAATAACAATTAGGAAAACATGGAAAGGAAATTACTACACCTAAGTAAATATTTTGATTACAAATTCTACATCCTTTTTACACTATATAAGATGGAGAGAGATGAAATATGTTATCATGGCTTGAGAAATTGGGTGAGTGTAGTGTACACATGATGTATACATAGGTCAGTGTTGATCTATATTTAAGATAATTATCAAATCCTACTGACAAAATAAGTCTTATTTAGTTACCAGTAAAGGCTGTTTTTTCTACAGTCCACCGGGCTAATGGCAATGACCTATTTGATTGGAGTCCTTATTGTTTCAATGTCTAACAATTGGTGGGACGTAAACATTCGTCATCCTACCATTGTGTTATTAGTTATTACACAAGCAGAATTAAAAAATATGTTCGAGAAAATACCTGAATGAGCTAGTCTTCTGCCCACTAAAGGGCTATCAAGCAACAGACGGCGCAGAGACCAACGACCTAGGACTCCGCCGCCCCAGCCGCAGCCTCCGCGGCGCACTCCCTCACGTTCAACCATCACAACACTTTGTACATCACACTACACAAAAAACATCAAATGGTTCCTCCTCGGACCGCCGTTGACGACAAACTACCGTTACATATCATCAGAAATGACTCCGCTGACTCCTTTACACAATCAGTGTTGAGTAACAGTTCACTCGCAACGCATCAAGAGAGAAAGTGCCGATGGTCACAACTGTGCACGTATTCTACTTATATGAGATGTAGTTTTATCATGACCGTAGCCTGCTGTTATTGTTGTTCTATGATGTTTTACGAATTATTCTTGAATACTTCTGATATAGAACACGACAACTTATATTAAAATATGTGATAAAACGTATTTACAGCGTCGATAAGTTGATTATTGAAATAAAATATAATATGCAGGCGTCAACAGCGCGACGAGGAACACTGAAACACTATCTGTGCCAGCTATACATAGTAGACACAAGACACAGGATACCCACGATTGTAGATTCGTGTGACCAGCGGTCGCAGTCAATAGACACACGGCAGAGCGAATACCAATACAACAAAGATGACAACAGTGAACGGACAACTTGAAGTTAGTTTTCGATTGTCGAATTGAATTGAATAGTTTTACTAAATGTAAATTGTTTTCACTTTATTTTATTTTTTAATTAAAAATTACATATTTTTCTTGTTACTAGACCATTAGGTTAACTTATTAAAGATACTACGACAAAAATCTAAACTGCAAAAAATATAAAATAGTTCTTTCATTTCAATAAACAAGAATTATTTTACTTTACATAAATAACATCGAAAAAGATTGATTATAAGAATATTAAATGTATTATAGAATTTCTTTAAACCTAATTATTTTAATAATTTCCATAGCACGTCATGTAACTTTACACGATTTTATTTATTTTCTCTCAAATAGAAATAGATTATATTCAGAGAAAAATGTAAAATATTTAGGAAATTATACAATTCTCTGCTAATTTTCGTAATATT
Source organism: Danaus chrysippus (assembly GCA_916720795.1). Taxonomy (NCBI): domain Eukaryota; kingdom Metazoa; phylum Arthropoda; class Insecta; order Lepidoptera; family Nymphalidae; genus Danaus; species Danaus chrysippus. Next base: position 3,564,612 of record CAKASE010000079.1, read on the forward strand.
AAAGGATCAAAATTAACTGTGTTGTAGTTAAAGTACACGTTTCCGTTTTATACTTTAAGATGAACTATGACGTGTGGTGTCAATCGTGAATTGTCATTACTTGTATTTGCCAGAATTATTGAATAGGATAAGGATACTCATTGTCTACTTAGTTGTTGTTTTGATCTATAGTTATTATCTTTTAATTGATTTTAATAATTAATTCAATAAATACAGTTGTTTATTTGCAATGCGGTTATACATTATCCAGTTTTTTATTTTTACAATACTAATAAGTAATGTTTTTACCGAAAACAAATATAGCCGGTCCGCCAATGAAAAGAAAAACAATGGTGTAGACTTTAGAGCTCTAGAGAAACCTTTTAGGATGAATAAATTAAATCTTCTATGGACGAAAGCTAAACAGGTACACTAATTATAAGTAGGAATAAAATTAACTTTCAAATTTATCTTGATGATAATGAATTTTATTGTTTCTTTATTATTGTTGTACATTAAATATCTTGTATACTTGTACCTAATTTGTGATATGGAAGAGCGGAGTTTCCTGGCACAGGCTTTTCACATGCTTAAAAGGAGACTCCAATAACTTTATATTTAAGTACAAACTTGTTAAAGAAAATAAAGAATTTTTTTTTATTAATGAATTTTAATTTACAGCGCTTGCCAGAACCGAAGCTGAAATCTCTTTATAGTGATTTGATGATTCAAGATAAAGAAGAAATTACGTATAAAAGGATCAAAAGTGAGGGCATTGATAAGGAAGGTCTTAAAGAAGCTGAATTAAGACGCAAACTCACTAGCATTATGGATGCCTACGGGCTTCGACATCACTTTGAAGATGTTCCAGCAGGCAAACAAAAAGAACACAGTGTAAGTGAATCATTTCTCAATGGATATTTAAAAGTTTTAGAAATCTTGAGGTGTAGGCTTCAAAGGAAACATTTAAAAAAGTTTTCTTTATATTCTTTTGAGTGTGCAGAGGATGATCATAATAAATCAGCAGTTTTACAACAATGTTTACATCATAGTGATATTAAAACTTTTGAAAATTTGATAAATCAACAATATCACTGACTTGATATGTAAGATTCTGTGTACATGGTTAATTGAAAAGAAGTTTTTTTTGGATGCTATGAGTTTGTTATAATTCTATATTTACATGATCCTGACATTTTGGTTCATTTTCACTCTCATCTTGTCTGCTTGTGATCCCAGTTGGTGTAAAGAAATTGAAACATCAAGATCTTGTCGATGTATACTGACAAAAAAACTCCAAAATACTTAGTTTCATTTAAAATTCTGTGAAGAGAAATTAAACTTCCAAAATGAAAAAATATGGGGTTATAGTACTAATCATTATTTTGGGACTATCTTTATCATAGTGGGTGATAGAAGACTTTTGAACCTATAATTCTGTAGGGTGTACGAAAAAAAACTGGGACAGCCCAACTCCATACTTATGTAACTATGTGAGATGTTCTGATCTAGTCTATGGTCTTAGTGTTATTTTTTTTACTTCTATTCTCAATATCTATTCTCAAGGGGTTCTGTCTGCTTTTTCAATAAAAAAAATTATAATCTATTCGTAATAGACCGTCAGCCACTTGTCTGACTACTCCAAGACTGTATGTCAACGAAATAAGTTTTTTATTCAGAATTTCATCACATGAAATGGATAACAAAACTCTACTCAACATTTATTTCTTTGAGAGTGTTATTTTAGGTCATTAAAGTTAAATAACATTGATATTTAAACAACTTTAATATAATAATAACAAATAATAATATTATATCTTTATTTTATTAGCTAAACAGTGAATGTAACATCATTTTAAAACATAATGTTACCAATTATTTGTCCATATCATTTGAGTATGAAGTTCAATAAATTAATAATTCTTTGGTAGATAAAGTAACACTATATTAAAGTTATAAATGCAATATTAATTTATAAGTCTTAAAATATCTTAAAAACGAGGTCTTTTCACATCATTGATAACTATTAAATCATATCTGGTGTCATTGACCTGTGATGATGCTTTTAAAGAGTGACATGTTATCAAGTATTACTAAATGAACATTTGTTTTTGTCTCATATGCAAATCCGAAGGTTTTATAGAGTCAAATTAAAATAGGATTTCCCTGATAAATTATGTTTGTTTATTTGTTATTTTTTTTAGGCTTATAACTCCGCAATGGACGAATCTATACTAAACAAGAGTCTCTTCAAAGACAAAAAATTAAATATTCTCTGGGCGAAGGCGGAGGCTTCAGGTTTTACTAACGAAGAACTGTCTGCCCTTAAAGAAGAGTTTCTGCATCATCAGGAGAAAATAGATCAGTACTACGACTTACTCGTTAATATTGATGTCGAACCGAAAGATGGTTATAAGAGTGAGTATACAGGAAAAATAAGTTACTTAGCATGAAGTAAAGGCTTGTGGATTTATTAAGGTTGTTTTCAAATTAATGTGATAGGAATGTATTGAAGAAACTGCAGTCTATTACTTCGGTCTTTGATTCTCACATCAACAAGGATTTAGATTTAATTTAAAAGAATTTATAGAATAATTTTGAATTATTATACGGTTTTTATATTATACTATCTTTTACCGCGACTTCGTCAGCGTGGAATAGTGACTTCCGGCAGATTTTTGGTTCTTCCCACATAGTTCCCGTTCCTTTTTTCAGAATTTTCAGGATAAAATCTATGTTTTTTTTATTCACATTAAGTACTCTTAACCAACAACATATTTATTGGTTATTTGAATAAAGATTATTATTATTTTGTTGATACAACTTAAACAAATTTTTTCAACCAAATTAGCTACCATAAAAAGGTTTTTGTGAGTTAATCTTAAAAGATAGACATATACTGTCGCGGACTGTTTTTTAGATCATTAAAAGAGCTATTATTCTTTAATACATATTTTTTGTGTATATTGAACCGTTTTCACGGCGCACGCAACGAAATGCTTCAAAGATGAAATAATTTCTCCCGTTTTTTACACATTTACCACTATATCTTTGCTCCTATTGATCGTAGCGTGATGTTATATAGCCTACAGCCTTGCTCGATAACTGGACTATCTAATACAAAAAGAATTATTCAAATCGAACCAGTAGTTTCGGAGATTAGCGCTTTCAAACAAACAAACAAACAAACTCTTCAGCTTTATGATATTCGTATAGATTAGCTATGATTTTATAAAGTATCATATCCTGGTTTCCTTATTCTTTTTCATTTAAGAAAACTCATTTCCAACCAAAAAAAGACACAGTTTATAAATGAGAGAGTTATGCGCGAAAACAAAAGAAACTTAGTTGATTTGAAGTTTAAAAACGTGATTAAGTAAAGCAATACATTGTTTATTAATAACATAATACATACTTCAGATGTGGTGAATGAAGACGAGATTACAAAGTTCAATGAAATTAACTATGAGAAGGACAACAATGAGGAGTTCAATAAAGATTACGTGGATAAGGCGAACTTGGTGAGAGAGAAACATCGCGGACTGAGAGACGGTTACGACAGGCTACAGAGGATCGCTGCTAGAGGTTCGTACTTGGGATAATCTTTGATACTTTTTTAGTAAGAAATTCAATTACAGTAATACCCCGCTTTAAGTGAGGGATACGTTCCGAAGAAAATCGCGTTAACTGAAATTCGCGTATATCGAGGTTTATGATTAAACACAGTCAAAATTTAATACACAAATATAAAAATCATTTTAATCAATCACTTTAATTCTAAGAACACTATACTCCTATTTTTTACGAAAAAATACATGTATTGTCTTTTGGGTAGCGTTTTGTTTACGTTCTTGTAAAATACGTTCATAACACCAAACATTTTTTTTAATCGTTTGACACACGTTCAAGACACGGTCATCATTATGGTCGATTATCATTATTCTCTGCAATGTTCCAACCTGAATAAATTTTTGAAAATCGCGTTATAGTGAAACCGCGCAAAACGGGGTATTACTGTATATCATTCTGTTTGTACTTGAAGGTCCAACCAACAGAGAGTTCATTGAACCCAAAGTCCAGGGACTGTGGAAGATAGCGACGGCTGCTAACTTCACCGTCGACGAACTGGCTTCATTGAAGGTAAGCTTATTGTTGGTTATTTTAGTTTAAACTACGTATTAAGTTGTTGTATGTTTAAAGTATATCTACAATATGATGACATTTTACTAATTATACATTAAAAACTACGTATGTATATTTAATTTCTTTTAAATACTATCAAAAATTGTTTTAAATTGGTATATTATATATAATGTTTTATATTTGTAAGGTGGAACTGCAGCATTATGAAAACCGTCTATTAAAGCTGCGAACTCTTCACGCAGATCACGTAAGCAATCTTGGCAAGCATCATAGCAAGGTTACTTTTTTATTTTATTATTTTCAATTTTAACATTTCGTCATATTATACTTTTTCTTTTTTTTCCTGATTTATGAATCCCCATTTTTGATCCCTTTATTTCCATTGTTATTTAATTTAATTGATGTTTTAATAAAGCAGTGTTTTAGTCAAAAATTAATAAGTCTGTTTCGGAATCGAACTCAATTCAGTAAAAGCATTCTTGTGTTCCATTTAAAATTTATGAATAAATTCCAAAGATATTTGTAAAAAAAGTCATTGAAGTTACTGGACATGTATCTAGTGTTCGAAGAACAGTTTGTCTTGATTTTTAATGTTAGCGTTACTTCCAATAATGTCTTACAAAAGGCTTGAATCTAGTATTTATAGTTTTCAAATGCAAGTTGATACTTAATATTGCCATTACAAATTCACAATGTTTCAGTATTATAATCAATTATAATTTCATAAAAATGAATCTATGGATTATATTATAATAAAATTAATTAGTAGGCACGGATGGCGCCACTTACACTAGTTTTAAATTAAAATTATAGCTTTTTTATATAAATGTCAAGTATTATGGACTTAATAATTTGTCAAACGTGTCATTACAAGACTGTGTGTATGTATATGTATGTGTGTGTATATATGTATTATGTGTGTGACTGTTTGTCAGGTGGCGGCGGCCGGTGACAAAATGGATTACTTCGCCGACCAGCAACAGATGATAAAGAAACACACTCTCAAGGTGGAGAAGCTGCACCAGGACATCGAGAGCAGGATAATGGCGCGTCACACTGAACTATAGATTGATACTCAAGTCTAAACCATTGTATGGTCTTACAATTAGTGTTAAATGTTGTAAAGATGTTGTATTTCCCAAAGAAATATTGATATTGTTTTATTTTATACTACATGGATATGTATGAATCTCTGGTTGAAATATATATTTTCTTTCATTTTTAAGATAATCTAATTAATATATTCTTTACTTAGAAAAATGTCTCTTATTTTTGCTTAAAGTTTTAATTTAAGTCTAAGAAGTAAAAAGAAACTGTTACTTTTGTCAATGACAATTGTAACTTAGCATTTTTAGGAAAATAGAAGTATAATTATTATGAAATATTTTTCATATAAAACTGTTTATGATTTTAAAAATCAATGATTGGGTGAACAAGTCTTCGGACCCTATTCAAGAACAGACTCAAGTATGTTTCAACGGTTTATTTGCCTAGAACTTACCGCATTTCATTTCATTTATTTATTTATTTTTTGCTTTAATAATATTCGAGACATAGCAAGTCCTCAGTAATAATTTACTTATAAATATAAACATTAGCCAAATAAAAAAAAAGAATCATTGAAAAACAGGTGGCATTAAAAACACCATTGGTTACAGTGCATCAATATATGGTATTTAATCTTCATGTACAAGCAATTTTATTAATACACCTTCGCTAGTCGCCGCTGGGGCTCGTGTATATCGTGCGTGGCCCGCAGCCGGCCGCTGGCTCTATCAATATCTATCAATTGTCTAACCCGAGCTCGTCGAATGTTACAAATAAAACTACATCCCTCTCCCCTCACGAGTTTCATTATAATGAATCGTTTAATGCTCACTTCAGTCGATCGTACAGTATAAGTAGTTATCTTCTCGATAGGACATTTTCTCTATTATGTATATAGATAATCTGTATAATATATTTCTTTCTCACTAATATCTACACCGTTTCCAAGGGTTACAATTATATATAATCCTCGTGGGATAGGTCTGCAGGCAGTGAGACGCGCGGCTCTAGTGGCTCCACTTGCTCCAGGCCTGCTGAAATATTACAAATACTTACATTAGTATATAATACATCAAATATTATTATATCTAATCCAGTGGGGTCACTTTCTACTATACACTGACTGTCAGCGTTGCTTCAAAATTTTAAATATCTTTGATTTATCTTATTAATTACTGAAAACTTTAATAACTGAATAATAATTTCAAATTATAATAAATGCGTCAATCTTAGAATTATATTTTAAATTAATTAATACAATAAAACTAGCTTTTAAAAGACTTCTATAAACCAAGCTCATAAAGTTTATGACAACAGTTGGATTTTATAATGATTTAACAAATAAATTAACTGTCTCATTTTTGTTTTAGATTTAATTATGTACTATAAGAATAATGGAATATTTATTATACTGAATACATAAGAAGCAATAAATTATTAAATAAAATAATTATTATTGCAATGATATCACAGATTTTAATGAATATCCCATTTAAATAAAACTAATGTTTTCAGATGTACTGAGCGTTTTTCTATTATTTTACACTTCATACTCCCGACGTTTCGGTTCATTTACAGCCACCGTAATCACGGACAGACGAGAAATCATCTTAGTTTTTTTTAAATAATCGTGACGAATGACAGGTATGAGAAACGCATACTCCGAGCGGCCGGATTACAAAGCAAAAATTAATAAAATCATCTAGATTGTAGAATATTAACAGTACGAATGTTTAGTATATGTCAGAGTTTAACTTGTAACAAGTAGTACCAGTGTAGTGTGATACCTGTTTATCAGTGGCGTGGTGCGGCGGCTGGTCCCAGTGATGATGGTCGGGCAGGCCGCCGGGCGGCAGGTAGGCTGGCAGGCAGGCAGACAACGGCAGGGCGTGCATCAGGGACAGGGCGGCGGCCGTGGCTGCGCCGCCACCGCCCACGCCTGTGCCGTAACCACCCTCGCCGCCCACACTGCCCACGCCGCCCATGTTTACTCCTTGCTGCTTAAGAAAATAACGCTATTTAACTTGACCATGATTAAAAATAAAAAATAAATAAAGGAAATTAAAGTTTCTCAATTCTCGAGCGCCTCGTAATAAAGGAAGAATTTGAAGCTTGATAAATTATATTCACAATATGGGTTGGCGATACAAATTAAAGAATTTATACAAAAATTTGCATCATTCACTTTTTTGAGCAGTCATCAACTAGTATATTAAGTATTCCTTATCACATGATCACTCCGGTGGACATTGACCCCGACTAGTATAGTTCACAAGTAGTCTTTCATCCATCGGTAGTATACAATGTGTGTGTATTAGTAGTATATTTTTTTTCTGATTTTATTTAGGGACTTTTAAGCAGCAAAGCTAAATGTCAGTCCCATCGTTCCCTTAATAATAATCCCACCACCAACAATAAACATGAGCCTTAAAATATCTAAAATAATTCTAAAATTTATAAATTATGTCTTATTTTAACTTAAACTGATAAATAGTTTTGGCTATCTCTGACTTTGGAATGGATAACGCACTTTGAAAAATTCCTGTATCCTTTAAATTAATGCTAAATCTATGTATTAACTCTCTTCTTTTGGCAGCATTTCGAACACATTCCACAAGAAAATGATATATGTTAGTAGTAGTGTATGTATGACCTGGTATCTGTCGTGGTCGGTCCGGTGGTGCTGGTGGTGGGGGTGCCAGTCGTCGGGCGCGGTCATCTTCCACGCCCGCTCGGTGCCGATGGGCCGCGGCTTCCTCTCCTCCTCCTCGCCCCAGCCCACGCCCACGCCCACGCCGCTCACGTTGCCCACCGAGTTGACGCCCACGCCGCGGTCCAGTAGAGACTATATTGAACAATCAAGTGATACATGTCACCTATATCCACAGATAATAATATCGTGTATTGCGTGTAATGTTTTTCATATAATACAGGGTGTATATTTTTTGTGTGATGGTACCTGGTATGGGTGGTGGTGGTGTGGCGGCGCGTGTTGCATCTTGGGCGCTCCCTGTTGGTACGACATAAGCAGCGAGCTCAGATTCCCGCCGCTAGTGCCGCCGGCTCCCGAAAACAGTTGCTGGAAATAGAAAAAATATAATGTTTATTTGTCTACATTTTGTTATAAGAGTCTATAGCTGACAACTTAATTATATTCATCGATTATAAGTCATGACTTTTTATTCCTCGATTGGATGATATTTGCAATCTTGTTTTCAAACATACATGTATGTGTACAGAATTTATATCACTATTACAATCGACCATCAGTGAAATCTATCATGATTTAGTAAATGCAACTATTCTGATATATTCCCATGCAAAATAATACAGAATGGAGAGATACATTATATAGCCCATATGTCGCTAAGCTGCATTATTAAAAATTTTCATAAAAATCTTTTCAGTAAATTTTATAGGATGCAGAAACTAATGTAGAATCATCTAAATAAATACTAGGGAAAGTCATAGATTTCATTATACAATCATCATCACAAACATTCCCATTTATAATATTATAAGCATTACACAGTCAATAAGCATACACAAAGAGTATTATGTCAATGTCTCATTGTGTATACTGTATAAATTCAGGGGAAAATGTATGTAGTTGTCTATGTATACCTGTGTGGCGTGTTTGTGTTGCTGATGCTGCAGCAGCGGATGTCTCTGCGCGAAGTCCGGCGCGCGCGGGTTGAGGCGCGACACACTCTCAACGCCCACGTAGCCAAGACCAGATAAAGACACGCCGCTGGACATGCCCACCTGCTGTTAAATACACATTAGCATTGACAATGAAAATACTTTATTACCAGCAATAACTCAATGTTAACAGGAAACACAATTACAAACATAACAATATTTTGCTGAAGTGATTTCCAGGGGCCTCCACACTAAGCGAGCTTGTGTCGTGGATGCCTTATTTACGATTAACTATAACAAGTTTCACCTACGGTAGATGGCGTGTTCTTTATAAAGATGTTACAAATGGCTTAAAAGTATTGAATCTTAAATATAGAAAGAAAAAGATACAAAAACAAGTAAATAAAATGGTACAACATAAATATATAGTAATTATTATTACGATTCATTGAATAGCATTCATCAACAAGAATAAAAACGTGACAGATTGTGTTATTAGTAGGAAGCAGTGGCGGCTGGTGGGTTATCGAACTGGTGGTTCACTTTACTAAAATATTGACAAAAACAACAATTGACATAAAATATGTTTATTTTTTGTACATTAAATCAATGCGACGACATTTTTCTGTAGCGAAATGTTCTATCACCTTTTTATTAAAATCTGATTCCAGTTTCTGTCCAAATCGATTCTCCGCCAAAAATAATGCAAGGAAAACAAAAGAATGTATTAAGACGCTCACATCCACACAACCATTTCTTTCTATTATACATTTCACTTTTAAAACTTCGTATAAATGCTTTATTTTTCGATTTACACTCTTGTTTTAAATTTAAAAAGGGCCGTGGCGGCCCGGCCAATTTTATGTTCACTTTACTTTGAAAAATTTTGTTATTTTCTTTAATATAATCAATATTTATACTCATTTTCAACTAAAAAAACACAGTACAGAATAAAAGTTCTATTATAGAAACGAAATAAAAACTATAACGAATTACGGAAATAATTATAAACAATAACGAATTAACGCGTCACGCATACAGTGAAAGTTGAAACAATACCAATAACGATTAACGAAATGTCAATCATAGCACCCATCCTTTCGGCCGGCCCCTTGCCGGCCGGCTCAATACGTCATACATCGGGTGCTCTCGGTAACCTTCGGCCGCTTCGTGCGGCGCGCGAGAACCGACTCGTTACTCGGTACAATTCTATGAACTATCTTTTGTCTCACGCGCCAGGCGTATTAATGCGTGTCTCATACAAGATGTATTAGCAGTCCTCGTGCACTCGCCGGAGCGCACGATATGAGTTTAGTAAAGCGCTCAAACTTTTTGACCATAATTGGAAATTAAATTTTTTATACCTTTTTGTATGTTTAAAAAATAAATATTAAAATGGTAATTTAAAAATTAAGATGACATAATATTTTGTAATTTTTAAATATTTTGAATTGGTGGTTCAGCGCACGAGTGCACTTAAGGTACAGCCGCCACTGGTAGGAAGTTTATACATTATAGTATACTTACCATCATATTGTGTCCGTTTCGTGAGTTGTCCTGGTAAATGGGTCCGTTTCTCGATAGTCCGCTCATATCCATAGCATTGACAGCATTGCCTGGAACGAAATACATTACAGGGTATTGGAATATAAGGTATCCCTACTAATATTATGAATGCGAAAGTAACTCTGTCTGTCTGTTATGCTTTCACGCCTAAACCAATACACTGATTTGAATGAAATTTGGTACAGAGATAGAGTCGACCTTAAGAAAGAACATAGGATAGTTTTTATCCCAGACTTTTGAAAGGTTTTCTTGGAAACGCGATATAACCGAACTCCACGCGGGCGAAGCTGCGGGCGGAAAGCTAGTATATATATAAATATATATATATATATATATATATATATATATATATATATATATATATATATATATATATATATATATATATATATGGTGAATGGGTACCTATAGGCATAGGATGGTGGTAGGGCGGAGGTGGCGGCGGTGGTGGGGTAGAGCCGTGCGAGGACGTGCGGGAACACGGCGAACAGCCGCCTCCGCCGCGGTACCCGGGAGCCTTGCTGGCATCCACCTGGAACGATAATGAGTATACATTAAATCTTATATTATTAATTTATAAGATTAGAATCGTTATTTAAGCAAACAATAAAAAGGGTGGTCCGTTTAAAACAAAGAGTTTATTTTTTTTATACAATAATTAGAAACCAAAATGGAACAAAAAAGGTGTTTATAGTGCGTTTGGTTTAAGCTGAGCTTTGCATTTGTGTGAGTGTACACGGATATTGTAGGTGTGATGTCAAATTTTTGAATGCCACGTTCTTTTCTAGTTTTAAACTGGTTTATTCTGCTTTTACTCCGCCCCGCACCTTCCGCACTTCACCCTTTGTACTGGTAGCAACGTCAAATGTTGTAAACGCAATGTCAAGTGAAGAAGAATTTGTATTGCTTTTTAAAAAATTTTATAGCTTAATATTTTTTTCCCATGATATTTCTATTTGGCCTTTTACAAATTATGTTTATTTTATTTTTAAACTAGAATAGCCCTAGCACTTATGTTATGTATCTATTTAAAATAAAATTTAATTCTAAAAGTTTTTTGTCTAACTCTACTTTTACTTTCACTCACACAAATGCAAAGCTCAGCTTAAGTCTAACGGACTATATTAACCTAACACAAAGAAATCAACAATTAAATCTCCATACTTTCCTTGAGTGTACTTTCTACTCAATTAACGATACGAAATTACTTATTTAGATTGTTAGATTAGCTAATATTTTCATATCAATGTCATGAAATATTTAGACGGATGACTATGTAATGTATGAATAACTGATGTAATGATTTCCCCAAAAAGGAATCAGTTTTTTTCAGGTTTTAAACCTTCCCTGAACCTCCACGAACATTTCAAGACTATGATAAGATAAATCCGTTCAGTCGTTCTCGAGTTTTAGTGTGACTAAGGAACAGCAATTCATATATAAAGATATATATCTCCATTGTCCATACCTGTGGTGGAGGTAGATCAACGTTGTGGTCTGCCCACACAGCCACGGATCCTCCTGACAGGTCCTTGAACAGCGAGTACTCCTGAGCTCCTCCTGAACCTGACACTACTCCCACACCACCTGCCACCTGCTCATAGATTACAGATAGGATATATATTAAGAAATTTATAATCATATCTGTCTAAGAGAAAGCAAAAATGTAATTATTTAATATCAAATTCATGTATAAATGATGTACCATATTATTAGGTTCCTTATTATTGACATAAAAATCGCCTTCTCGTCATGATACTTATCAAAGTTATTGATTTTTTTTATCCTGCTTAGTAGTTGGTATCTTTGACATTCATGCCTACTATTACTTATTGTATGTAAATTAGTATATTCTACCTGTGGTGTGGTATTAATATGTAGGGCGGCAGATGTATTAACTGGGATGTCTTCATTGCTCCATGTGCTCGAATTATCAGGGCTCAACTGTTGATAGAAAAGATATTCAATTAAAACATTAAATTATGTAATTTTAAGAATGTTTAAATAAAACTAATATTTTTCGTCCGCCCGTGATCACGGTTGCTGAAAAGTAACCGAAACGTCTGGAGTATGTAGTTTTTTACAAAAATCAAGTAGCGTAGTATAATCCGAAAAATATTAGTCTCATTTAAATAATTACTTTGTTGATGCATCCTTCTTTGTATCACCTGCTTCTAATTATCATGAGCAAAATATACAGGGTGACTGGTGAATTACTATCAATATTTAAGGAGATTACTCGGTACATGATTCTCATTCGAATTATGTAAAAAAAATAGGTACTTACTTTTTGACCAAATTTCCGTATAAATAAATAAAGTGTTGACACGGTCCAAGTGTTCCAAGTGTGGACGCGTGCGGTGGCGTGCTGATACAACAACACGCCGCCGCGCGCGTATGTGTGTGTGTGTGTGTATACCTAATCTGTAGGGTGTTCATACGATGCGTAATTGATTACATAACTTTTGGTTAACTTTACTTAGAAGTTTATTAATATTTATGTTATATTAATTTTTTCTTTGTCATATATGATCGTCAAATATCACGTCCTCAAATATCGATAGTAATTCCCCAGTCACCCTGTATATTTGTTGTTAGAAACTTCATTTAAGTCTTTTTGCTGATAGTTATAAAGGAAAATATGCTTTGGATTTTCTTACTATTGTACAAAATAAAAATAAATGGACGGAACTCGTGAAAATTTTAGATTTCATTATCTTAAGAATGTGCCTATCCTACTAATATTATAATTGAGAAAGTTTGTGAGTTTGTGTGTATGTTTGTTACTTCTTCACGCTCAAACGGTTGAACCGATTTTGAAAAAATTTTGTATACAGGAAGCTGACGTCCAGGAATAACACATAGGCTACTTTACATCCCGGATATCCGCGTGTAACAGCGCGGGGCGCAGCTAGTGATATATAATTCATGTATGAACATTACTTGTAGCGCATCAGCGTGCGGTCGCGGTATCCTCGGCTCGTCTTCCAGTCTGTGTGTGTCGGGGGTGGCCTCCCTCACCACCTCGCGGACCTCCCTCGGAGGGTCGCGTGTTTCACGCGTCTTGAGCGGCGAGGAGATGATGGTGCTGCTGCTGCTGGCCGCCGGGCTGCTGCTGCTGTTGGCTGCGGGACTGCTGGGTACCACCTGTTGAATAACATTGATAATGTTACTTCAACGGTTAAAGTATAGTAGTATATATGCATGAACATTATGCAGTAATTTTTTTTATATGAAAAACATTCCAAATGATCAAATAGTCTACCTGACGGAGAAAGTATTGTCACACATGGACATCCGTAAAAGTATTTTACGGATACGTTGCCATCCTAGTTTGTGTAAGTGGGAGAGGAAAGGATAGGAGAAATAAAAGAGCAACGGCTCTCTCATTCATCGAACGAAACGCAGCCGTCAAAGACTACTTCACGCCGATCTTGTGAGTGTGGTATTTCCCGGTCGAGTCAGCCCATGTTAGAACTGCAGTAATTTGACTACAGCTAGACTAACATAAATATATTGTCTGAGTTGACTTTTCCTCTCGATTCTCGCATACCTGAGGTGTGGGCCGCGGCTTGCTATCTACAGGTGGCGTGGCAGTCAGCTTGGCAGCGAACGTGTGGCTCCTAGCGCCGACGATAGCTCCCGTGTATGACAGCGCGCCCGTCTTGATGGAGCTCACAGTCGTACAAGTGGCTGTCGTGACGGCTGGAGCGCTTGAAACACGTTTCTCTGGCAGCTGTATAGCTGGAATAGGGAAATATTTTCTTTACTATCACTTTTGTATGAATTTTTATCTTATTTAATAAAATATAGATGTAAAATTAATAGAGACTAGGTGCTGTGTACAGCTATTAGAAAGCTCAATAATGAAAATTAAGTAAGAATGTATATAAATGCCCACCATGAGCATGCAGCCTCGGCATGGGCGGCCTAGTGCTAGTGTGAGGCTTGGAGCGGCTGGGCGGAGTCGCTCGTGACCCGCCCACTATTGAACTCACGGTCATGGGCATCTGTAACATACACAGATAATGTTAAGAAATTCACAAAACATACTTTTGAACAGAAAGTACAGATTAATGAAGTGACATTAAAGAGACATTATTGATTAAACTGTTAATAACTATAGATTGTCGAAGCTTCGAGTCTGGTATACTATAATAATATATTTCTATTCATTATTTAATAAAGTTATGTATTTTATAAAACTACCTCTTACATTTATATTACTTTATTGGTTTAAAAGGATAATACCAATAAAGTTAAACATTACAAATCCTTCTTGATTATAACTAATAAATAGAAATTTATAATATACTAGTAAGTGAAGGTGTTTAAAAATCGGTTAACTGGTTTGGACAAAACAAATATAAGTCAGAATTTATAAGAAGAAGAAGAAATATTTATTTATATACTTTATTGCACTTAAAATCATAGGAAATAACAACACAAATAAATACAGAAAATTTAAGGCAAGGGCGGCCACTAAAAGTGATTTCTTACATGCAACCCAACCGATGAGGATAACAGATATTCTAGAGAGGGTAGTGCATATTATGACATATATATACAAAAACGTAATATTTTAACATATATATATTTATAACATATATATAAATCTACATGTATTTACCTTAACAGGCGTCTGTTTCGGCTTCGGTTGATGCGCGGGCGCAGGTTGTGGTGGTGGCAGCTTGGCCCGCGGTAACAGAGCCGAGATGTCAGCCTCGGGGTCCCTGATCATGGCCGCTATAAGACTAGCAGCTTGCTTTGTCGCTTCCGATGACCCTCTGGAAGAACACATAACATTACAATTTTATTTCTATAATAGTAATACAAACTTATTACATAGTTACCCACAGAGATTAAAATTTCTTTGAAATATAATATGTGATGTTTGATAATGATTTTCAACTATGTATCAACTACACAATCCTGACTTCCTTATTTAGGAATGTGGTTATAAAACTTCTCATCACAAGCCTAGCGACGACAATAACTATTTTCTGAAAAATACTTATAATTTCATGTAATAATATTTTTGATTTGTATAAATAAATTGTAAGGAAAATACAGGGTGAATGGTGAATTACTATCAATATTTAAGGAGCATACTCGGTACATGATTCTCATTCGAATTATGTAAAAAAAATAGGTACTTAATTTTTGACCAAATTTTCGTATAAATAAATAAAGTTTGGACACGTACTCAGCCTTGCCGGCGCCAGTGTGTCGCTACTCCCCAACCCCCGCCCCGTGGCTAGCGGGACATTAGTCGGCTATTAGTCGCGCGAGCGCCGCCGTAAGGTCCGTACGTTCGTCTTCCCGCGCGCGCGCCTAGCGATCGATCTTACGCGTATACCTAATAATAATCTGTCGTGTGTGCGTGTGACCCGTTATTACATATTAGTAATTAAATATGGCTTTTCAATACACAAATGCAGAATACTTGGACATGGTTCATGCGTATGCGCGTGCAAATGAAAGCTTGCCGGGCGCAATCAATTTGTACCGGGAGATGTTCCCCAATCGTCGAGTACCTACGGCCAGCGTCATCTTAAACGCTAATCAAAGATTACGAGACTTCGGACAGTTCCGTGTTCCAACACATGCCCAAGGAAACGTCTTGTGTATGCTACAATGTATGTCAACAGAGAGGAGTTGAAATTAAAAATCAATAGTGCTTTCGAAACTATTAAAAGTGACCCATTCGTATTAAATCGTGTGAAAGACAATATGTGTAAACGTGCCGAACTGTGTATCACACGAGAAGGAGCTCGCTTTGAACATTTGTTAAGGTTAGTGTAGTTATGTAGGTAAATAGGTAGTTTAATGATTGACAATTGTTGTAAATAAGAATGATTCCATTTTTAAATACGCCGGAAATACCAAGATAGGTAAACAGTTCATATTATTTTTCGTGTCAAGGTCACACCATTTACCTAGTCAATAAATTGGTTGCTTAAACGAAAGAAATATCTTGGTATTTTTGCCTGTCCTAAGCCAGGATTAAAGTATGAAGGGAATTGGATCATTTTTGTTTATCTAAGGTCTAACAATCGGCGGCGCGCGGCGTTTGGATGTAGGTAAACTACCGCGCGATAACTACATATACCTACGTACATAACTGTTTTGTGTCGATAACGCAGATAGGGTATCCACGCGATCCGTAATTAATTACATAACTTTTGGTTAACTTTACTTAGAAGTTTATTAATATTTATGTTATATTAATTTTTATTTTGTCATATAATATGAGTCGTATAGAATCAAAGGCGGCAATCTGCACATTTTATCAAAATAAAGATTTTTATATGGACACACAGGAAATTTAAAATAACGTTACGTACTTAATTTACTTTATAACAAAAACGACTATCTCGGAGTGAAATCCCTTTTGAAAATCAGGTTTAGCATCAAATTCGGCAATCTTCAACAGCATAAGAATCAAACCCGGCATTCTAACTCATTCCACCAATCACAAGCGTCCGTGTGGTCACGTGATCTAATGACGTCTGTATGAAGTTTCTAACGAATTTGTGTCCGTGTTTTTATTGAATTATTTTATTTATTGTGATTACTGTTATAAAATAAATGTATAAATTGAATCATGGATGTACATTCTAAGCCTGTAATAAATATGTTTGCCCGGAAACGACAGAGAAACTCAGAAAAATGGAAACAAAACTTGGCGAATAAACTCATGTAAAATGTATAGGGCTGTCACGTCACGACTAAGACAAAGTGTATTCTATGTTTTTTAACCCTAACAAAAGATGAGTGTTATAAAGTTGACCACTATACTATGTGTATATGTGTGAATGGATTTTCATGCGGTTCTTTTAATATTCCTGGACAAAATCTGAAAAAAAGTTACACAGTTTTAAATTATAATTGTCAGCTCTTTTTAAAAGACGCGACAGGATTATAGCTTCTCTTTATTGGGTGAAGGATTTTTAAAATTTCAATATATTTTGCTTGTTTCTGGTTATAGTTTTGGTTTAATCAGTCCCTGAAAGAGTCTGCACGCATAACACAAAATGGCTTAAATGTGCTACTTGTGCTGTGTTGTTGTGCATCCGTGTAGTTTCATTATCACCACTTGATTTATTCAAATAAAATCCTTAAAACAACTTTATAAAATTTTTTATATCCTTTTTGACAACCCTGAACGAGTTAATTTTTTTGGTAAGTTTCATAAACGGCAATCTCGACATAATTTGGTATCAAATACGGCATTCTCAGATGTTTGGTTTAAAATCCGGCATTCTGCAAAATTCTTTTCTAAATTTCTTCAAATTGTTATTTTTATAGTACACAATGAGAGTTTAATATTAAGCGCATCAATACTTACATCACTTAAAATAAAGTTACGTAATATCATTTTTGAAACGGACGACACAAACCGAAAATTTTCAATTCTCTGATTTCAGTCTAAGTGTAGATTGCCGCCTTTGATCCTATACGACTCATATGATCGTCAACTACCACGTCCTTAAATATTGATAGTAATTCACCAGTCACCCTGTATATTGTAAGGAAAATAGTTCATACCTATTTTAAAAAATAGTAATGGGACAGTGCTTGACTTAATTTGTGAGTTTCATATATGCCATATATACACATATATAGATCGCTGGGATTCACCAATTTTGGCACATTGGATACGACTCCATGTAGTCAAGTAAAATATATGTTTGTAACTTTACTAACCAACTAGTTTATTAAGTTTAATTTTTACTAACACAATATGAATTAAGATCTGAAATAAATTATTATTATTATTATATACATATAACTTACTTAATGGTGATGATTCTCTCCCCCTGACCCTTGGTCTGCTTGTCTACTTCAATATGAGCTCCAGTTGCGGACCGTATCGCGTTGATGTTAGTACCGGCTCGACCGATCACACGGGATATAGCGTGAGCGCCCACTGATACTTTCTTGCATCTGTGAATATATTGTAATGATGATTAAATCATATATGTATTTTAAATAAGAAATTAAATTTACTAGATTAATACACAATTCGCAACACAAATACATAACAAAAAAGCAAGTTTGAAGAGAATAATAATTGAATTCAAGAATAAATAGTAAAATTTTTTAGAATCAAAATAATCCATCAGATGAATGAAAAGCACTAACTTTATAAAGTATATCACAACTTGAATACAATAACATGTATAATTCCAATAAATACAGGGTGACTGGTGAATTACTATCAATATTTGAGGACGTGATATTTGACGATCATATATGATAAAATAAAAATTAATATAACATAAATATTAATAAACTTCTAAGTAAAGTTAACCAAAAGTTGTGTAATTAATTACGCATCGTATGAACACCCTACAGATTAGGTATACACACACACTCACACATACGCGCGCGGCGGCGTGTTGTTGTATCAGCACGTCGCCGCGCGCGTCCACACTTGGAACACTTGGAACGTGTACACACTTTATTTATTTATACGGAAATTTGGTCAAAAATTAAGTACCTATTTTTTTTACATAATTCGAATGAGAATCATGTACCGAGTATGCTCCTTAAATATTGATAGTAATTCACCAGTCACCCTGTATATATCATAATAATGGTTTTAAGATATTTAATTAGTAAATAACGGTATAACCAACCCCGGTTCTAACGTGGAGAGCGTCTGTACGGAGGATTTGCGTACAACCTCCTTCCAGCCTTCGTCTCGCCGAACGCCGGCGCTGGCCGCCTTGGGAGACGTGCTCTTATCACCCTCCCATCTGAAATAATACAATATATTAATATTACATAACTAACATTCATTTTATTCACAGTAAACTTAATTTAATTGAAATGTACGTAAATTTAAAAAAAAATCTTCTATGCCCTGGTCATACAAAATACAACTAAACGTTCGTCATACATCTTACAACAATATTCAAATAGGATTGTTATGGAAACACCTAGTTCGATCAATAATAATTGGTTAATTAATTAATTTTAAGACAAATAAAATATCACAATATATGAATCATATACATAATGTATATTTTCACCCACGTGGACTTTAACCGGGTCAACGACCTGCCCAATTCTATGTCGAGTGCTATCATTAATTCCAACTTACTGTATCGCCGTGTGACACTTTTTATTTTTGTCGCCAGCGTCATCTTCCTTGTCCACGTTGAGTCTGCTCGATTCGAACACTTGACTCTTCCGCGAGTTATTTCCATACTTCACGTTCTGTACTGTGATGTTTTTGGCGTCTTCTTCGGGTTTCCTGCGATAACACAGACTAATTAATTCCTATTAAACGTAATCAAACTTTATCGTTTGTATTTTACATACAAAATATAAGCGTATGATATAATACATATTTTTAAAGACAACGGATTTTAACCTTTTTGTTAAAGTACTCAGTAGTTATTCTTATTTACTTTATTAAAGCAAACTGGATCCGTCGAAGAACAGAGGCGGCTACACCTCGTTGTTAGGGATTTTAGGGAAATTTAAATACAGTAAGTCAAAGTTTGCAACATGCAACATTAATAAGCAATATGCAACATGAATCTTTGTACGATATAATATTAAAAGAAGTTATTAATATTAAAAAAGGTTAACGATTCATATGTAGTGTGGCAATACAAACTTGGACTAAGGATACAGGTTCAAATCCCTCTCTAGCTCGTGCTGATGAATATGTTCAATAATATTGTTGTATGGTGGGTAGTTAGCGAAGTAATACTATACAGGGTGACTGGTGAATTACTATCGATATTTGAGGACGTGATATTTGACGATCATATATGACAAAATAAAAATTAATATAACATAAATATTAATAAACTTCTAAGTAAAGTTAACCAAAAGTTATGTAATTAATTACGCATCGTATGAACACCCTACAGATTAGGTATACACACACACACACACACACACTCGCGCGCGGCGGCGTGTTGTTGTATCAGCACGCCGCCGCACGCGTCCACACTTGGAACACTTGGAACGTGTACACACTTTATTTATTTATACGGAAATTTTGTCAAAAATTAAGTGCCTATTTTTTTTACATAATTCGAATGAGAATCATGTACCGAGTATTCTCCTTAAATATTGATAGTAATTCACCAGTCACCCTGTATATATGTCATTCCCAAAGAGGGTTGATGTCAGACAGGCGGCCGGTCGTAAAAACAATTAGCCAAAACTATTCACAACATGTAAAGCAGACCCTGGCTATAGCTGGAAAATTGCCAGGTAGAAAAAGATGTATCTATATATATATATCCCGACTCACTTGTCCTTCTTGTCGTTCCTCCTGTCGGCGGTCTTGGCGGGCGTGGCGGGCGGTGAGCTCGGCGCCACGTTTTCTTTCTCCTGCTTCTTGTCCGTCTTCACCGGGACCTCTTTCTCGGGTTTTGTGTCTATTTTCGGCTTCACCTGAAGAGAACACATATTTGCTTTATAATATTTATATTTTCAATATCTTCAAGCTAAGATACAGTAGCCAACCGAAATCCTATCTTTTAAGACACTTTATAATCAATAACAATAGTAACAATAGAATCTGTGTATACACACATATGATGGGATGTTTTTAATTTGAATGTATAGTAGCTTTTTAGGGTCAAAATTCCACTAGTATGGAGTTTAAAATTTTAATCATTGGTCAGATAATTTGAACCATAAACGTAAATCTAAACACTTATAGACTGACTTTGTCTGGTATTTTCTTAGGCGGCGGCTGTGGCGGTGCGGGCGCTGGCTTTTCTTCCTTTTTCTTTTTCTTGCTCTTTGCACTTTGAGCGGGAGGCGCCTTCACGTCCGAGGAAGAACACGAGCCCTGCGATTATATAACAGTGTTAAACACGCTGTATATTGATTAAGACTATCATTAGCATGACTTATTACTAACTAGCTTTCCGCCCGCAGTTTCGCCCACGTGTATTTCGCTTATATCGCATATTTAAGAGAACCTTTCAAAAGTCTGGGATAAAAACTATCCCATGTTCTTTCTCAATTCAACTCTATCTCTGTACCAAATTTCATTAAAATCAGTCCAGTAGTTTAGGCGTGAAAGCGTAACAGACAGACAAACAGAGTTACTTTCGTATTTATAATATTAGTAGGGATATACGTCTGTTATTAACAGACATACCTTGTATATATTTGAGACAGATAATAAAACAAAAACTTAGTTCTAGAGATTACACATCCCAACCCTTTCAATGAATTTTTCATTCTATATTATACAGGGTGACTGGTGAATTACTATCAATATTTAAGGAGAATACTTGGTACATGATTCTCATTCGAATTATGTAAAAAAAATAGGCACTTAATTTTTGACAAAATTTCCGTATAAATAAATAGTGTTGACACGTTCCAAGTGTGGACGCGTGCGGCGACGTGCTGATACAACACTACGCCGCCCACGCGTATTTGTGAGTGTGTGTGTATACCTAATCTGTAGGGTGTTCACACGATGCGTAATTAATTACATAACTTTTGGTCAACTTTACTTAGAAGTTTATTAATATTTATGTTATATTAATTTTTATTTTGTCATATATGATCGTCAAATATCACGTCCTCAAGTATCGATAGTAATTCACCAGTCACCCTGTATATCTAAATCAGTATTAACTCGTGTTCCACATTCGTCACACCCTGTATACCTGTGAGTTAGCGTCAATCCCCGAGTCTCCCTCCTCCCTGGCGGCGGGCTCGTCGTCCGGCTCCCCTCCCTCTGAACACTCTCCCAGCGCCTTCTCACAGTACAGGGTGTTCTTTTCGTTCTCCGTCTGCAACTTGCGCCTTTCCTCCTGACATCACAATTACACGACGTGTTATTTATTCATGTACCAAAAATAAGTAACACAGAAAAAAAGAATAACAAAGAAACAAAGTGATACATAGGAAACCTTATCTCTATGAGAGATCTCTTCCAGACACCCTGGAGTGTGAGTAATATTATGTTAAATTACAGATAAGGTTACACTATTTGTTTGTTATTGTTACACTATT
This sequence comes from Danaus chrysippus, assembly GCA_916720795.1. Classification (NCBI taxonomy): domain Eukaryota; kingdom Metazoa; phylum Arthropoda; class Insecta; order Lepidoptera; family Nymphalidae; genus Danaus; species Danaus chrysippus. The sequence goes on from CAKASE010000079.1 coordinate 3,587,001, forward strand.
GACTATACCAATCAGTAGTTGTGAACCACTCAAGGTCTAATCCTCTGTTAGTGCGCGTGTGAGTGTGTGTGTGTGTGTCTACCTTCTTCTCCATCTTCTTCTTCTTCTTCCTCTCCCGTCGTCTGGCCGCCGCCTGTCTCCTCGACTCCTCCCTGCACCGCTCGGCATCCAGTTCCTCCAGTAGTATGGTAGCGTTCTGGTTGGCGCGCGCCGCCTGCGTCTCTTTAGCCGCTCGTATGACCCGCACGCACTCCTGGCATTTCTCCAGCAGTTCCTTGTCCGATATCGTGCAGATATACCTATTCCCAAGGTGCATTAATAACGTTTCTTTATAAATGTTAGTTATGTACCTCTCATAGAATTAATGTGTGTTATTTTCATAGGATATTAATCTTGGTGAGTCTATCACCACCACAAACCTGGTCATTTCCTGGTCGGAGGGGAATTGCGTAACGACGCCGACCATCCACTTGACCACTTTAGTATGTCCCTTTCGGAAAGCGGCCATTAAGCAGGATACCTTTAAAAGTTAACAAATGTTGACAACAATTCTTTATATTACTATCGCCGGTGCGTCAAGTACTTAATAATAATAATAATAAACTTTTATTAGTAAAAAAAATTACACCACTACAAAACAAACAACAAAATAAAATTCAATAACAATAATGATAAGTGTGCAGCTGTGTAATCTAACCAAAAGGAGAACCACTCAGTGAAAAATAGAAGCAATGTTGCTTCTACACTGATTTTCAGTGATCTCCTAATGTTGCGGCACTGACAGCGGTAACAATTACATTAAATATAATATATATATATGTATATATATAATACTTGTGAATATTACCTTTCTATTGTCTTGAGAGTCGATGTCTGCTCCGGCCGCGTATAACATTTCCACTACAGCCAGATGTCCACCGTTAGCCGCCAGCCACAGCGGGGAATTACCTTTTTTGTTCTTTACTTCTACAGCCGCTCGTCTGTGAAAGTTATAGACATATATTTTTGAAAATTTTAGGCCTTTAATATTTATTTAAATATTTTTTTCAAAATGATACCATCTCTATATGAGATAACATATCTATGTCGCAATATTACAATATTAAATTATTATTAACAGTGACAATACTTTGAGGACTTAATTATCCCCTTTTCTTTTCACTATTTTACATATTATTCATATACAACCAATATCCGTTACTAATAAGTAATAGACCATTACTGAAGTACTGGTGTGTCATATATTACCTTTGCAGTAGAAGTTCAACGAATTTGGTGTGTCCCTTGTCAGCAGCGATAGTTAATGCCGTGTCTCTAGAGGAGGGTACCGGGGGCGCGTTTACATCAGCGCCCTTGTCTAATAACACCCGCCCGACCTCTACGTAGCCCCCACTGGCTGCCTCCATGAGAGGCGTGAGGCCGGTCTTGGCGCGATGCTCTACATTCGCCTTCCGATCCAGAAGCAGACTCACCACCTCGTGACGCCCTGAATATTAAATATAAATATATTAAAATAAGATAAAATAACATGAAAACTTGTTGAACAAAGAATTCGAATGAATTATGAATAATATTTAATTTAAGATAGTATGTATCTGTGAAATTCATATCAAAGAGTGTTTAAGGTGTAAAGTGTCATAAGATTTTAAAATTACATAGTTTTAAAGACGTTCTATTCTATTAAAATATGATTTTATTGCATACTAGCTACAATTTATATGGGTTGGATACAATTGAACCATATTAACAATTATCATAAAAATAAATGGAATTGTTTTTGTAACATTTCAAAAGGAGCAATCATTATCTCCTATTTAACATTTTTTATTTTTTCCTTGTCTCATTTTATTGTACCTATTCCACATTTCTCTTCTCATTTTCTCTATCAAAAGGGTTTCTGGTAGAGATCTCTTTTAAGTGATAAGTTATGCTTTGAACATCACATTTCTTTTATAATACTTTAATTGTAACTATTTTTTTGGTACATAAATAAATAAATAAATAAAATGTCCATATTATATGTTGTACCTTGGAAGCAGGCGAGTGTGAGCGCCGTGTTCCTGTTGGTTTCTATTTGAGCGTTGATATCTGAGCCGCAGTCCAGTAAAAGTCTCACGGCCGCCGTGTGACCGTTCATGGCTGCTAGCATCAGAGGCGATATACCCAGCTTGGAGCCCGTACGAGAGTTTATCTCCGCCTGAGAAACATGATGTGAAATATATAATTATTCAAAGTAAGTGGCAGAGAAATCATCAATTAATCGTTGAACTAATAGACTAACTTTTAGTTATATATATGTGACCACAGGTTAAAAATACAGTGCAAACTCCATATAGCGTCACTCGACTTAACAACAAACTCTCTAAAGCTTCGAAATCATTTGACTTTGGTTGGTTTAGCTTGTCTACCATACAATGATACACTCTACATAGCATTCTCAATAACGACAACAATTAAGTAATAAAAAGTACTTTTTAAGTTTGCTAAAATTAATAAAGTCCCTTCAGTGTCGTTATATTAAGTTAACACTGTGTATAATATATATACAGGGTGACTGGTGAATTACTATCAATATTTAAGGAGCTTACTCGGTACATGATTCTCATTCGAATTATGTAAAAAAAATAGGTACTTAATTTTTGACAAAATTTCCGTATAAATAAATAAAGTGTTGACACGTTCCAAGTGTTCCAAGTGTGGACGCGTGCGGCGGCGTGCTGATACAAAACCACGCCCCCGCTGCGTATGTGTGAGTGTGTGTGTATACCTAATCTGTAGGGTGTTCACACGATGCGTAATTAATTACATAACTTTTAGTTAACTTTACTAAGAAGTTTATTAATATTTATGTTATATTAATTTTTATTTTGTCATATATGATCGTCAAATATCACGTCCTCAAATATCGATAGTAATTCACCAGTCACCCTGTATATATATATATATATATATATATATATATATATATATGTTCCGTTACCTGGTGGTGTAGTAACAGTCGTATAATGTTAACATATCCCCCGGACGCGGCCAGTGAGAGCGGCGTGTAGTCGGACACGTTGCGGTGTTCCTTGTTGGCTCCCCGGCTAAGTATCAGCTCCACTACTTCATACCGGCCGCCGCTGCAGGCCAGGGACAGCGGGGTGTCCTTCGTCCTTTCTGATTGAGCTTCGATGTCCGCGCCGTGATTCAATAGAATCTCCACTATCTTCTCATGCCCGGCCGTCGCAGCTAAGATAAGGGGTGTGAAGCCCTGAGAACATAATTCTTATATGATGAACAGTTTCAAACAACAAGGGAGGTCTATTTGACTGGCTAATTGCATATAGTTATGTGTATATGTAATAAATTCGCTATTACACATTTAAGTAATACCATTTGTAGACATAATTCTAAATATAGCAGTTTTACCTAATATATATATTCGTCATCAGCCTATCAGAGTCCACTGCTGAGCAAAGGCCTCTTTCACTTGAAGAAGTATTGAGCATTAATTACCACGCTTGCTCAAGAATTTTATATATGTCGTTAAACAACATAGTATTGTAAATGAAACTAATATTTTCGTATTTTACTTCGCGTTTTTATTTTTGATTATAAACTACATACTCCAGAGCGGTACGCCAGAAGATTAAGAAATCGATGGCGGTGGGTGATAAAATAACAAGACCAACTGACAGACACTCACATCTCGTCTGCCCGTGATCACGATTGCTGAAAAGTAGTCGAAACGTGGGAAGTATGTAGTTTATAATCAAAAATTTAAACGCGAAGTAAAATCCGAAAATATTAGTTTCATTTATATGAGTACTCGCGAAAATTTTAGATCTCATAACATAGTATTTGTATGGGTTCACCCATACATTAACATAATTTCATTGTATGTACACGTTCATAAGCAAATATAAATGTAAGCATTGTCATAATTTAGTCAGTATCAATAAAGCGTTCAAATAAACAGGTCGTTCTCATTACCTAAACGCGATACTCACAAATTAGCTGGTCTCCATAAACTATCAAATCTAAATGGTGTGTGGTATGAGGTATCAAACCCAAATAGTATTGTTTCCCACCTTCTTATCCCTGTGTTCTATATCCGCGCCCCTTGACAGCAGTAGCTCCACCAGGTCCTCATGCCCGCCGGTGCAGGCGAGTGTGAGCGCCGTGTCGTGGTTGGAGTCCGTCTCTCCGTCCACATCCATGGCGGAGTACGCGGCCGGCGCCGGCTGGGGCGGGGCTGGCTGCGACTGAGAAGACTCCGCACGACTCCGGGAACTGCCCGCGAACCGACCCTGGAATGGATAACAAGTCTAATTAGGAATAATATAGATTGGACAGATTCATGGGGGCAATATTCAAAATGTAAAGTAACCCAAAGAACAGTACGCGCCAAAACAGGACCGAAGGACCAAAACTGTCAAAATACAATGAAGAACTTAATATTAGTCATCAGAAACTGAATTGTTACGAGGACATCCATAAAACTAAATCATCATTAAAAATTTTATATACAAATATAAGAAGTCTTGTAAAAATTTATAAATTAGATGAAATAAAATGCATACTACTGTCAATAAAAAGCACTATACATATAATACTGATTACCGAAACATGGATTATAATATATTATCAGAATAATAAATTATTAGACTTAATCATTAATAGCAAGTTTTCCTATATTCAAAAAACGTGTAATGGAATATGTGCAAAATAATATGTAAGTTAATCCCTACCTAAACATTTTTGTGTAATATAACTACCCGCAACATTTTATTTAACTGAATATAATTCATAAGGCAGACTTTTAAATGTACCCTCATGCAAAATTATTGTAATTTCTTATTATAAGTGGACTTTTGTGTTCTTTATAAGAAATAAATGTCTTTAAACCGAATGTGTTGTAGTTATTAAAACATTAGTAGTATATCAGATGTAACTAAATCTGCACTTTGATTCTTATATATTATTTTCTTGTATTTTGTTTGTAACCTTTTTCTTGAGCGCGGCGTTGTTGGCATGGTGGTGTTGTTCTCTCTTGGAATGGGTCTGCGTGTGAGGAGGAGTGCCCGCGGGCGTGTACGAGCCGGCGGGACCGATCGCGTTGATACCCGCCACGCCGCCAGCCACGCCGGCCGCTACGCCCGCCACCACGCCGCCTACCACTCCACTCGCCACTCCGCTCGACGCTCCGCCCGCCGCGGGACCGAACGTTGATGATCTATGCAATGACACGTCATTAATAATAATAAAAATAAAAACAACACACTTTTCATTTAAGTACTTGTTTATATGAATGCTCAATATACAGGGTGTATGAAAAACTGTGTCAACCCTTGAAGGCATGTATACATATAAGTATAAGCTTATTATAAAAAATAGTATAACTTAAAAAATATCAAGCAGAGGTCAGTTACAGTGCATAGGCTAAATAAGTTTTAAATCGACATTATTCGAAAAAATGTTCCAAACATCTGACTCATACAAGGTCAGGACACCGTATAGTCGCAACGGCGCATGCGTGACCATTGACCGCAGGCGACGGGCCGCCGGCGTTATTATTACTATTTTGTTAGTTGTTCGAATAGAGATTTGAAAGTGTAAAAATTAGTTATATCGATAAATATTCTATCGACATTTTCAATATTGCTATAAATAGTTATGCTTTTCACATTAAAATAATTTCATTTAAAATAACTTTTATTAATAATAAATATTATAATTTGAAACTTGTTCAGGTAAATTAACTACATATGTTGTATTATTAGGATAAATCGTTAATCTATTTCTGTTAAAAATGGTGTTTTACAATCAAAAATAATACTAATGTTTGATATATCAAAATAAGTATCGAAATAATATTAATATTAAATATTTATTTATTGTTATGATTTTTTAAATATCGATATTTTCAATAATGTGAAAGTAACTTTAAGGTCGTCACTAGTAGCGCAGCAGCTGTGATGACGTCATTGCGTGTCATCGTGTTATACCAGGGCTTACAAACATTTTGTTACTCTACATATAATAATTATTTAATATTTAATTTTATTATTTTTATTGAAGAGTTTGTAAATGTAAGTTGTTTTATTGTGTTACATTATCGATACTGATAACGTAGTTAAGAGGGTTGACACAGTTTTTCATACACCCTGTATAATTTAATTTTCAATCAACATAGTACTATACTCCAGCCACATTCGATCTGGAATTTTAGTAAACAAACCATGAGTCATCATAATTAGGGTTGACAAACTCTTAATAAAAAATTATTATTATTATAATTACAACTATATTCATTATAACACCATTTCCTGTTTAAACACAAAAAATTTAATTTAATATAGAATCCAAAAATTTTATTTAGCCGGTCAATACATAATTTATATGAAAATTAGCTTAAAATAAAAGTTTAAAAATCTTTTAATAACCACTATAATATTACTACAAAACTAAACTGATATCATTTTAAAATTGGAGGTATCATTTTTGAGATCTACATTATTCCAGACGATCATAAATATTATAATTATAACCAAGAATGGCGCTTAGTCCATTGTCTTAAATATTTTATTATTAATCAACAATTTTAATTTTTATCAACATCAAAAATAATTGTTGTACATATTTCTGAAAATGTTTTGAGCATCTGCCTGACGTTGGTTGCTAATCAATGTTTTGTTATTAAACATTCAACATCGAATTTGGCTGGAGTATAGTTTTGAAATTATGTATGAGTGTAAGTAATACCATACCAGATCTATAATAATTCCTATAATATTCGTTATATATATAAAATCATGTTTGTTTGTTTTTTGTCTTTATATATTCTTACCCGTCGATACTATCAAATATATTAATACATATAGTGTAAGTACCTATAGTCGTTGTAAGGCAGTGTAGGTGGTGGCAGAGCAAAGTGTGACTGGTTGTCAAGAGGCGCGGGCGCGGGCGCCGGCGTGAGGCCCAGGGAACACGACTCTAGTGAAGGGGACGGAGGCCGCGGACGGTAGTGGCAGGCAGGAGCACCCTGACATACAACAATGTTAGACATATAGCTATGATATGATGAATGCATTGATAGAAAAGTAAATTAATTTTAAGTCATATTTGTATATATTTTTTTATTATGAAGTAACATTTTCATCTGTTACAATTCTTGTAAAACAAGGAACAATATAATAATTTCATTTAATAGTCATACTTCATTTATATTCCATTTGATCATAGACGCTATATTGTTAAAGCTTGGTTAATATATCTTAAATATTTAAGTACTTCAAAGTTTTTTTCTGAAATTACTGAGGATAAAACAAACAAAATCTCATAAGAAAAACATTACACTGGTGTTCTGAAAAACTTGTTCACACTTTTAAATGTAAAACCATGTAATAAAATAAATAAATAAATAGTTTATGTATAATAAGAGTGTATGTGTGTTTGTACCGTTACATCAACGAGTACAGCGGGCCAGTCGCTGGACAGCGCCTCCTCGGCGGCGGCCAGCAACCTCCTCGCGTGCCTCTCGTCCCGCTCCGCGTCCTCCCCTTCTCCCTCCGCGTCTCCCTCTCCATCCCCTTCTCCCTCCGCGTCTCCCTCCGTGCCCTCCGAGCCGCATTTCCCCGACAGTATCTCGTGAGACTTCTGCTGCATCACCTGTACACATATGTTTTATGTGATCATTCATAATTACTCCACGCATTAATATATATACATATTAATGATATATGGAGAAAACTGTCGAATCCTAGTTATATTACTTCGAAAACATGTGAGTACTTGTAGAAATTGACCTATATATTTTTAACTCATCAAACTTGTGTGGGTGTGTTTGTGTACCTGCAGGACGAGTGAGCGCAGTTCGTTGGGCGGCAGAGCTACCAGGGACGGCACCTCCCGTTGGAGGTAGTCCAGGACTGCGCCCAGTTCGCGGGCCTCCACAGACCCACCCTCCTCTGGAGACTGAATATCAAACAATATTGATATCATTACAAAGAACACTCCCAATACGTCACACTGAACATTAAACCTTTGAATTATATAGAAAGAAAGAAGAAAGACAATGTTTTATTTGTGAAATATGAATTGCTGGCTTTACATTTGGGTATAAGAAAATATTAATTTAAAATTACAATCCACTAGAAATGCTTGACATAATTTTTATACCTGCGGCACATATGCCTCAGGCCTCTGCTGTGTCTCCTGTACATATTGTTGTTGTTGTTGATGCTGCAGCTGTTGTTGCTGTTGCTGCTGCTGATGTTGTTGCTTCTTTTGCTGCTGTTGCTGTTGTACAGCAAGCTGCTGGAGTTGTTGTTGCTGAAGCTCTTGCAACTGTTGCTGGAATATGATATTATTTGTTAATAAAAATGTTTTTTACATGGAATTTAATTGATGAATCAATTTCTACCTACTTTATACCACCACAAAGATTCTACTCTATAATGAATTATTAATTATTTCGTCTAGGTGATTTTACGTGATCTTATTATAACGTGTATACATTTTAAGATTTCTATTATTGATGATGGAATTTGTTACACATAAATTTATTAAGATGTCGTACTTCAAATTTACTACTATAGTTATACAACAGTACGTATGTATGTTTCCGACAATTACCGCGACGTCACTAATACGTCCACCGAGTCGTTTGAGGGCCTCTAGCAGAAAGAACTTGCATCCGTACTTAGCGCACTTGCGAGTCGCCTTAACGCGCGGACGATCTTGTATTGAAGTGCTCTATTTAGATAATATTAAACAGCTTTTTGGGATTTGGTAAAATTGCTTTATATGAGATTGCGATGGTTAATGTTTAATGGTTTGGTAAAAATTATTTTTGAACCTATCCCTACTAATATTATAAATGCGAAAGTAACTCTGTCTGTCTGTCTGTTACGCTTTCACGTCTAAACGACTGAACTGATTTTAATGAAATTTGGTACAGAGATAGAGTTGACCTTGAAAAAGAATATAGGATAGTTTTTATCCCAAACTTTTAAAAGGTTCTCTTGGAAACGCGATATAACCGAACTCCACGCGGGCAAAGCTGCGGGCGAAAAGCTAGTATGGACATAAAAGGTTTGGTCCACTTTTAAACATGGTATGATAGTGATGATGTGAAATGGTCACCTGGTTGAGGTTTGTGGTGAGTTGTTGCACCGGGAACAGTTGCTGAGGAGGTGGGTACGGGGGCGTCGCTGGCGCCGCTACCGGGGGGGCTGTGGAAATACATATATATTACATACAAATATATTGGATTATTAAAATAAAATGTTTGACCAAAATTATTAGGACTCTTTATCTGGTTATAGAAAATTGATATGTAAATGACTGATTTGTTTCACCGAAACTTTAGCTTAAAAGTAATATCTAGTTAGATGGATAACATAATAATGTGGATTATTTCTAACAACTAATGGTTTTGGACAATATTTTATATATTTAGTGCTCTCCAAAGTAATTACTACGCCGTCCGATATGACTTTAAGGAGAAATGAGTGTGAATACTTTTAAAGGTTTTATATTATTGAGTACAATGGCCATCTATTCATATAGATATAATCATATTATGAACGGCGACTTGCCTTGCGCGCAGTACTGCAGGTCGAGGGCGTGCAGAGCTGACGAGGCGAGAGTAGGTGGACCTTTATGATATAGTACTCATTTAATAACGTTTGATACTCCTTACAGTAATATGTATCACAAGTCAATTGACTATACTACGGATATGGGAAATTATATAGGATTTTAATGATAATTACACGAAAATAAGATACTATCGTGTGTTGCTCATATATAAAATGTGTCTTATATTGTATTAGTAATGCAAACAGACGGGCAGGTCTTACCGGAGGCGTCAGCTAGTTCGAGCATCGTCCTCTCAGTCGGTGGCAGTGATTCATTCCTTGGTTGACCAGTGAGCGCCTCCGCCCTCTGAAATATATGATAGCTATAAACAATCATAAAACAAACAGGTTGCTCTACCATCTACACAACAATAACACTCTTATATATATAAGTCGTAACGACTATTGTCCAAGACATCCCATACAAGCTAATCGTGACAACAGACCGTGGGGCCACGAGTCAGTCCATCCGGACATGCTCTACGTGATACTAAGGAGCTATCAGAACATAATGTAACCAAAAGTAAACCAAACAACGTGATCGACAAACAAATAATAAAATAAACATGTTAACAAGCTACTACACATGATATCTTATAAATGCTTCCACTCACATTGGATTTTTTTTCGACTTTGTTTTTATTTTTAAATTTCTTGTTAACATCCTTCCAAGTAAAGCCGGGCGGGAGGGATAGCTTATGCTTATGCACCATGTCGTGGTTGCACATCTACACCGTGGAAAGCAAGCACAGAATGATAGTATTTAAAATTAAGCCAATAATATGACGAGCGTTTGTCAATTTGTATGTTCGTTGCACAAAAACATCTTCACGAGAATTACAATTAACAGGTAAATTATATATAGCATTTGTAGATACATTTTTAGACTAAATTAGATTTTAGTTAAATTTATGAATCTTCCTAATTTTCTTTACTAAAATTATTATCATAAATCAACCAGTCATATAAGAGCCCTGTCTTTATAGACCCACTCCCATGTGACGAATACAGGTGAAGCCGTAGACAAAAACAATAAGTTATTAATAAACAAATATAGCGGCGTATCGTCAAAGACTGAAGCAGAATAACCAATATAGAGCATAAAGCTGCAGTAGAACTTAATCAAGAACTAATTCCATACAAATTGACCCCCGCCCGATGGTTGAGATCGATATAGATCAAAGCATGATGTAACTAGGAGGGCTAAGGGGACTCGGTTAGTGATGAAGGCATGCGAGCTGAGTGTCGGACCTAGCAAGCGACTATATGGATGGTCCGGAGAACGCCTGGCCGAAAAAACCAAAATTTATATGTATGTATGACAAGTTTTCACCTACGGCCTCACGTGATGTCTTAGCTACGAGGCCCGTCGGCCTGATCGTCGGTAGCGGTGTTTGTGTATGTGTGTGTGTGTACGTACATGGTCGTCGAGTATGTCGGGCGGCGGCGGCAGGTGGTGGTCGGAGTGCGGCGCGGCGGGTCGCTGCTTGCGGCCGCACTTGTGCTTGCCGGCCCCCGCGCCCGCCGCCCCGGCCGGGGGGTGCGCGGGGACGCCCGCCTGGACCGCTCCGTTACCGCTCGCCTGTTTCTTTCTTCCTGATTATGTAATATATCTTTCGTCAGATTCACGTCGACTACAATCATGCCATAGTAGTTATGGCGACTAGAACTCACCGTCCAAATACACTTTGGCGAAGTTGGGAGGTACGTCTTGCTGCGGGGCGGCCGCGGGATGCGCGGGGTGAGCGGCGTGCGAGGGGTGCGCGTGCGGCGGGGGGTGCGCGTGAGGGTGTGCGTGTGCGTGAGGGTGCGAGGGTGGAGCGTGCGCGGGGAGCAGCGCTCGCTGGCTGGGCGCGCCCGGCGCGGGGGCGTGACTCAGGCCGAGCGCCGCCGCCTGTGCGGAACTCAGACCCCCGCTGTCCTCCGTACCCGTGTTACCTACAGACACAGGGTTGCATTACTTCATACAATTACACATTGACACACGGATTAATTTACATATGATGTATCTTAACAGTATTTATTATTGACATCTATCATCTGCGTTACAAGACTTATTGTTAACGTTATGTTATGATGATTAACGTTATTAATAACGTTAACATTATGAATTTATGATATACTCCCTTGCTAACTACATGGAATATGGATAAACTATAGCCTATATATTATTCCACTGTTTTATCTTCATTATTAAAAAGTTCCATTGAATTCCTTCAATATACTTCACGCGAAAGAGAAACAAACACTCACATTTATTATACTAGAGGTTATATCTTTACATATATAATTCTTCTGTGAGTGTGTATGTCACTGAACTTCTCTCAAACGACTGGACCGATTTTGATGAAAGTTTTTGTGTGTTCAAGGAGATCTGAGAATGGTTTAGATTCACAATTTTGTCCGCTGGGCAATGTTTTTTTAATTAATTTTCAATTTATTAGTAGTTGTTAATACAAATGTTTTTTTTTGACATTAGATTTGACAACCAACTAATATGTCAATCATTCTGTCGCACTTCAAAACACGTAGATTTATGGCTTTAATAGGTAAACTCCAAAGATATAAATAAAAAAACGTGACAGATATTTCTTGATTATCGGGGCGATACGAAGTTCGCCGGGTCTTCTAGTTTATATATAATCTGTATACCTCTGGGCAACATGACGGAGTGGGGGTAGTCTAGCAGCAGCTGCACGACGGTGGTGTGTCCGCCCTTGGCCGCTTCTATGAGGGTGCTGGAGTTATCCTTGAGCTTGCGGAACGGGTCCGCGTCGCACGCTAGCAGAAACTTCACCACGTCCGCGTGCCCGCCGGCGCACGCCAGAGATAAGGGCGTGTGGTCCCCGTTAGCCGTCATACGATTCACGTCAGCACCCTTGATTAAATATAGTTTTATATTAATATATATATCGTAAAATTATGTATGATTGTTTGGTAATTAATATAAATAAATAATAATTTCTTTATTTGTGCAACATAGGCCCATTTGTTAGGTTTTTTTTTACTTATAACTATGTTTGTCTAATAATAATAATATCTAAATTAACAACATATATCAGAATTAAAAATTAACAATATAGCCACACACCAAACGGTATTAATAGAAATGTTCCCTATTAGAATACTTCAAAATAAAGTCAACATAAAAATGTATGTCTGCTTTGTAACAACAAGGCAGTTTAGCACTAAAAGTGGACTTTGTCAGACGACACAAAAGTTACAGGTAATTATTTTTACGTATTATAACGTATACATCATACATACACAAAGAAATTAATTAGATATAATTATATAATTCATAATGATAGGAAAAAGTGTATGTGTCTTCATAGAGATGTGAAGTGCGGAAGAATTCAAAGGAGTACCGCTCCGAAAAGAAAATAGGACTAGTGTAGAGACGATCCTGTATTCAAATTGCTTGAGGAAGTACTAATATGTGAATGGGAGTCTACCTTGCCCACGAGGAACTGCACCGTACACAGATGCCCCGCGCGGCAGGCCTTCATGAGCGGCGTCCGGCCCCCCTCGCTCTCGTGCTCCAGCAGCGCGCCGGCCCGCAGCAGCACATCCGCCACGTCCGTGTGTCCGTTCTCACACGCGTACGTCAGCGCCGTGTCGCCCGTCTGCGTCTGCGCGTGCACCTCCGCGCCCGCTTGCAGCAGGTAGCTAACGACGATGTTTTATTATACAGGGTGACTGGTGAGTTACTATCAATATTTAAGGAGCATACTCGGTACATGATTCTCATTCGAATTATGTAAAAAAAATAGGTACTTAATTTTTGACCAAATTTCCGTATAAATAAATAAAGTTTGGATACGTACTCATCCTTGCCGGCGCCAGTGTGTCGCTACTCCCCAACCCCCGCCCCGTGGCTAGCGGGCCATTAGTCGGCTATTAGTCGCGCGAGGTCCGCCGTAAGGTCCGTACGTTCGTCTTCCCGCGCGCGCGCCTAGCGATCGATCTTACGCGTATACCTAATAATAATCTGTCGTGTGTGCGTGTGACCCGTTATTACTTATTAGTAATTAAATATGGCTTTTCAATACACAAATGCAGAATACTTGGACATGGTTTATGCGTATGCGCGTGCAAATGAAAGCTTGCGGGGCGCAATCAATTTGTACCGGGAGATGTTCCCCAATCGTCGAGTACCTACGGCCAGCGTCATCTTAAACGCTAATCAAAGATTACGAGACTTCGGACAGTTCCGTGTTCCAACACATGCCCAAGGAAACGTCTTGTGTATGCTACAGAGTATGTAAACAGAGAGGAGTTGAAATTAAAAATCAATAGTGATTTCAAAACTATTAAAAGTGACCCATTCGTATTAAATCGTGTGAAAGACAATATGTGTAAACGTGCCGAACTGTGTATCACACGAGAAGGAGCTCGCTTTGAACATTTGTTAAGGTTAGTGTAGTTATGTAGGTAAATAGGTAGTTTAATGATTGACAATTGTTGTAAATAAGTATGATTCCATTTTTAAATACGCCGGAAATACCAAGATAGGTAAACAGTTCATATTATTTTTTTGTGTCAAGGTCACACCATTTACCTAGTCAATAAATTGGTTGCTTAAACGAAAGAAATATCTTGGTATTTTTGCCTGTCCTAAGCCAGGATTAAAGTATGAAGGGAAATGGATCATTTTTGTTTATCTAAGGTCTAACACGCGGCGGCGCGCGGCGTTTGGATGTAGGTAAACTACCGCGCGATAACTACATATACCTACGTACATAACTGTTTTTTGTCGATAACGCAGCTAGGGTATCCACGCGATCCGTAATTAATTACATAACTTTTGGTTAACTTTACTTAGAAGTTTATTAATATTTATGTTATATTAATTTTTATTTTGTCATATATGATCGTCAACTACCACGTCCTTAAATATTGATAGTAACTCACCAGTCACCCTGTATATTGTGTACGACAACATTCTCTCAGACCATACATTGATAGTATTTTTTTTCATTGATTCATAATGTTTGTATGGAATCCAAGTACAGTAGAAACTCTATTAACCGGACAAATTGTTGTCGATAGGCATTCGGATAATCGAATGTATGAAGAGCAGCCCGTTTTGTGCTACTACATAAAGTACATAATATTATGTTTATTTAAAAAAAATTACAAATACATATCAACGAAAATCAATGTTTATTAATAAATAATTAAAGGATACATTTTCTTAGATGACGTATACATACAGATATATGTATGTACTAAAAACTGCAGATTTAATCATGAAATAAATTACAATATGTATTTGGTAATTTGCAATTGGTGATCATAAATTAAAATAATAAGTTTAATTTGATTTAGAATATTTGGTAATTGTCATTTGACGTACACTACGCTCATCAACACCATTCTCTTTTTTAACACATATGTATTTATAAGTAGATTTGAAACGCACGTCAAAGCAAGTAACAATTGCAAACTAATTACAAATAGTAGCAATAACAAAACTCTCGATGTAGCGATCTTTTTAGCGAATTCTACTTGTAAATTGTAGGTATTTCATATAATTGGTCAGTAGTCCGGATAATCGCGAATCCGTAAAACTGAGGGCGGGATAATCGAGTTTCTACTGTAGTTGAATCTGTGTATACTAACCGTACGAGCTCAAGGTGTCCCTCCTGCGAGGCCTCCATGAGCGGCGTGGAGGCTCCCAGCTCCGCATCCGCCCCCGCCTTGATGAGGAAGTCCGCCACCTCGAGGAAGCCGCCGCAGCAGGCCAGCGTGAGCGCCGTCTCCTGCGTCTCGTCGGTCTGAGCGTTGATGGACGCGCCCTGACCGAGCAGCAGCGCCACCATCTCCTCGTGACCTGCACATTTGTGAACCAAACATATATTATTGAACAACTATAAACTGTCTGACAGTGTGAAGGTTGAACTGATTGTAACTGATTGTAAATCAATACATTTATTTATATACAGCTGCGTGCAAAAGTATTAGGCACCCCTATTGTTAGTCACTATCTCATTAGATAGCGGTCAAGTGTGTGTTTTATGGTTTAGCTATTGTATTAGCGGCAATTTTTAACCAAATTAAGATAAAAGAAAATATTTATGACATCCAGGTGTGCTCCTAAGCGGTGTTTCTTCGAATTTGCTTTTTTTGCGTTTCGGGTTATAGTGTGTTATCAGTGCTTGCAGTGAACATACACGTCTTCTACGCAACTATTCCTATCACAATTCTAAAGACTAGCATTTAACGTGTTAATCATGCCGAAAAAATCTGAACTTAGTGCTGAACAGCGTCTAAGAATTAAGATTTTACATGAACAAGGCATGTCTCAGGTTAAAATAGCCCGAGAAGTGAAGTGCTCGCGATGTGCAGTTCAATATGCTATAAATCGCTTCAAAGAGACTGGCACCCATCAAAATAGACCAAGAACAGGCAGAAGAAAAGTTACTACTGAACGGGAAGATCGATTGTTGATTAGGCAGTCTCTACAAAACAGGAAAAAAAATGCTTTAGAGCTCGCTGCAGCATTATCTGAGGCAAAAGGCAGCTCAGTGAGTGTGTATATTGTGAGAAGAAGACTTCTTAAAGCTGGATTAAAAGGATGTAAAGCAAGGAAGAAGCCGTGGCTGTCAGAACACAATAAGAAAAATCGGTTGGAGTGGGCACTCAAACATAGAGATTGGTCAGTGGAAGATTGGTCTAACATACTGTGGTCAGACGAATCTAACTTTGAGGTATTGTTATTTATTTTATGTACAATATTAAAACACATAAATGTTTTTAAAATAACGTACTGCAAGAAAAAAATAACTTTGAAAATAAATGTGTTTTTTTCGTTTGGCATAGGTGTTTGGAACACCCGGTGTGACTTATGTTAGGCGAAGGGTTGGCGAAGAATACAACCCAGAATGTGTGGTTCCCACTGTTAAGCATGGTGGAGGCTCAATAATGATCTGGGGCTGCATGGCTGCCGACGGAGTGGGCGAAATGGTGTTGTGTGAGGGACGAATGAATAGTGTTAAATACACTGAAGTTCTGGAAACAGCACTAGCAACGTCGATAACGCAAATTTTCGGTGATACAAACACCGATGGCCTGAAATTTCAGCAAGACAACGCCACTTGCCACAAGTCCGCGCATACCATGAAGTGGTTTGCTGAAAATCATATTGATCTTTTGGACTGGCCACCACAATCACCAGACCTCAACCCGATTGAGCATATTTGGTCCATTTTAAAGAAAAATATCCGCAGGCACTCGATTAGCAATAAACAAGCTCTATTGGCCGCGTTACAGCAGGAATGGAAAAATATATCAAGAGAAGAATGTTTCAGGCTGGTAGAGTCAATGCCAAAAAGAGTGGCTGCGGTTATTAAGTCAAAAGGTGGACCTACAAAATATTAATTATTTTCTTAAAATAAACCATTGTAATCATAAATGCAGTTTTATTTACACTCGCTATGCTAAAACACCCTAAAACTTGTCTTACTGTAGGGTGCCTAATACTTTTGCCCGTGGCTGTATATAAAAGGTTTTCCTAGGGCGGAGAGATTTTAATGACATTGATCACATCTTATATTTATTATTCGGTTACATATGCCGAATCATCACAGCAGTGTCCAAGATTGAACAGAACATACTGTTCGGTATTTAGACATGTTAAAGAAAACTTCTTTGGTTTTTCTAAATACTTTTATCTGAAGATACACATGTTACTAAGACAAGAAATCGTAGCGGAATGATATTGAAATAAAATATAAAGGAAGTGACGTATGTACATAGATAAAAAAAGGATTAAAAATTAATGTAGCATATCGTAGTTTATATGGACAAAAGTCATATAAAATAAATGTCCAGGTCCACAGATTGGTGCCAATACATACAAATGATGAAACTATTATCAAAGTGAGTGTTGAGACGAAACTTCTCAGCATTCCATGTATTCACCGTGCGGGTGCAGAGTCCATCGCGTTACAGGGAGAGGAGCTTCAACAGTGCCTGGGACTTGCGACCCAGGTGTAGGTTTAAGGGGCCCCTTAACTAACGCGCGTTATACACTCACCTCCACTGTCCAAGCAAGCTCCTCTCCCTACCTAACCAAATTTGAAAAGAACCTACTAGGGCTGCCTTCGATGTACGTTCCAAGAATGCATTAATGTGAGTTCTGGACAGGCCCAAATAGTACAGTATATGTTTCCGTACCTTCCCTAGCAGCCTCCATGAGCGGCGTGTACCCTTCATCATTGACCTCCTCTATGTTAGCGCCTCTCTCCAACAGTAACATGGCTAGCTCCACGTGCCCGCCGCACGCCGCCAGCGTCAGCGGTGACTCGAAACTATCCGTCGGCATGTTCACCTGATTATCAAATAAATATGTTCAAATTTGTTGTATAACAGCTTCTTATCTAATGGATATTTCAATGTTATCAATAATGTCTTTAAAGTCTAAAATTCATAAACAAAAATTAACATTCAAAATTTATTTTGATGAGATCTAAGATTTTCGCGAGTTTTGACGTTTCAGACAGACAGACCGACCGACAGGCACTCACATCTCGTCTGCCCGTGATCACGATTGCTGTAAAGTAACCAAAACGGCGGGAGTATGTAGTTTTTGATAAAAATAAAAATCGCGTAGTACATCCGAAAAATATTAGTTTCATTTAAATGAATATAATATGTTTAATGTTTATACTGATATATAGTATAGTAATAGTATGTGTTTGATGTCATTGACCTACCGAAACCGTATATAGTTTAAACAGTACTGAAAATATGTGAAGAAATTGGCCGATTTGTCATAATATACTCAATGTTTTTACAAATAATATATATTTTTAAAGTCATTGACCTACCGAAAACATTTACAATCTACAGTCCCCAATATATGGGAAATAGAAAGCAAATTGTCGATTATTTTTTATGTCAAAGGTTGCAAACGAGCAGACGGCCTACTACATGGGCAGTAATGACCGTCGCCCATGGACATCCACAACATATATGATGCGGATGCGTTGCCAACTTTGATTATTGAGAAAAATGGATAGGTGGGGATAGGAATATAGCAGGAAAGGGTGGAGGAATAGGGAAAAGGCATAACTATGGAGTGGCGGGGGGTCTTTGATTTGCTTATTTTGGATGACATGGAGGGTAGGGGAGTATAGATGATAATTACGTCATCGGTAGTTATTTACTTTTTAATCGTCACATCGAGAAGATCCATAAAAAAATATAATTATAATTTTTGATTTATTATATTTACAAAAAAACAATACAGAAAATGTTTACGTAAGCATGGGGAGAGGGGGTAAGAGCTTTGGTTACTTTTGCTGACAAGGGGGATGGATGGGGGGGTAAATATTTGTAATAAATCTGCTTACGTAATACTTGAACGGTCCCTATGTGTATGTATCAGTATGTATGTAGGTACCTGCGCGCCCGAGTCTAGCAGCAGCCGCGCCACCTCCACGTGCCCATCCATGCTAGCTTCCATGAGCGCGGTGTGCATCTCGTCCGTCTTGTGCTCGCGGTCGGCGCCGGCCGCCAGCAGGAACCTCACCATGTCCAGGTGACCCTTGTAGCAGGCCAGCGTCAGCGCCGACTCCTTGAACTCGTTGGAGTGGGTGTTGATGCCCGCGCCGTGCTCCAGGAGGATCTTGGCCACGCCCACGTGACCCGCTGATGCCGCCTGTGTAAGAAATGTTATTATTAACTGATACTTTTGTATAAACGAGTACAGACTTAATATAAATAACATTTCATCTGCAAATTCAAGAAATTATAATAATAATTATGTAACATATAGAGACGAGATTAACAACTGTGTTACTTAACAGACATTTATTACAGACAGAGTACACCAAAAAATATATATTGCATTACGTTAATGTGATTTGTGAGTCCATTGTTCTATATACATATACTAGTTTTGCCCGCGACTTCGTCCGCGTTAGTTTCGTCATTAGTAATATATGTATAGCTGACCGGGCGAACTCTATTCCGTTTTAGAGGCCATTAATAATCAGGTTTCTCCTGTTTCAATCAAACAGAATGATTGACATATTAGTTAGTTGTCAAATCTAATGTCAAAGAAAACGTTTGTATGGGAAATAGAAAAGGGCTGTTTTTAGGGTTTTCCCGGAAATGAATCATTTTTTTTCAGCTTTCAAACCTTCCCTGAACCTCCACGAACATTTCAAGACTAAGATAAGATAAATCCGTTCAGCTGTTCTCGAGTTTTAGCGAGACTAAGGAACAGCAATCCATTTTTATATATATATAGAAGATAGAAGATATTACTCTGGTAGTTAATAATATTGGCACGTTCTCTATCCCCTACCTCCATGAGCGGCGTGTGTCCGTTCTCGTTGTGGTCCTCCACATTAGCTCCGTTATCAAGCAACGCCCGCACGCAGTCCTCGTGTCCGCCGGCGCAGGCGTACATGAGGGGCGTGTTCCCGGAGCCCGAGACCGCGTTCACATCCGCGCCGTGAGCAACCAGCAGCCTCACGATGTCCACGTGACCGGCGCTAGCGGCTTCCATCAACGGCGTACAGTCGCCCTGTACATATAGATTATATTAAACTCATATACATATCACCTGTCTACCTTTTAAATTCTCTGTCTACACTTCTTCTTTCCTGGGTATACTGGAAGAAATCTCTTCTAGGGAAAAGTATACCTTCTAAACTTATTTTTCCTGTGTCATATTTTTGTTCTAAATGTTTCTGGCATGTTTAAAAAATTGTAAAATAAATAAATAAATAAATATAAGTATATATTTGTGAGTTTCTACAATGACTTACAAGTTATAATCCGAACAATTACATACAGTACATATATATAATTGTGTTAAAAATGACAAGTAAATTTAACTTAGTTGGATCCTAACTTATAGTTGTGTTTAACTCTCATTTAAAGCCAAAACAGTTATCAAGGCTTGTTGTAACATATTAATGACTCCGACCGAGGTACTAACAAATGAGTTGTTCAATGCAAATGTTCATAAAATGGATCTCATAAAAATGATATTAATCTTACATAAGCTGTGAATAGAATTGAGTATTTCTTTGTTTGTGATTATACTTGTAGAAAATTCAATTAATAATACACGAAACTTTATATAAACAGCTGAAGGTTCCCTAATTCAGGAATTTTAACCTCTGAATGGCCGTGTATAATTTTGCCAAACAAAATCATTTACAATACAGAAAAGTACGAGTATTGCAATATTTGTTATTTTGATGGAAGCCCTACATAGGAGTATAACACATTTCTAATTGACACTAGTGTTATCACCTTGATCCCCCTGTCCTCGACGCTCGCGTGCATCGCCAGCAGCACTTGAGCCAGCTCGTAATACCCAGCCGAACAGGCCAGAGACAGCAGTGATTCTCCTTCCTCAGTGGTCTCGTGGACCGACCGACCTTCAGTCAGGAGCTTCCTCACCGTGCCCACATCACCGTCCGAGCAGGCCTCCGCTAACGACGGAGCCCCATCCACGCCCACGGACGCAGCGGCCGTCGGTGTAGTCCCCGTAGCCGTAGATCCACACTGAGTACTGGAAATAGAAATTATATTAACGACACATAATATATGACACTTGTATCAATAGTTTATTTATAATCAGATAAGATCAAAGCTTCAACCATCACAGATTCCGTCTCGATCGGTAGGTCCGAGAATCATAGACTTGACCGCGACCTACCGAGAGACGAATGAATCAATCTCGGATTATCATCATTAAAATTGTATGAAGATTCTCTAAAGTCACTCCTAGTGAGGTCTTTACTCACGGTTTGTCCTGGTGGTGATGCCGGTGGTGGGAGGGGGGCTGGTCGCTGCGCATGCGCGTCAGGGCAGCGGCCGCCTCGTCCAGCGCACACGACACTGAAGACGTCAGTCTGCGGAGCACCTCCGGGTCTGCTAGGTGTTTGCCCTCACCGGACAACTTGCCTATGCCTGCGATGTTTAATATTATTATTAATATGCAGATAATAGAAATGTGTTTATAGAAGCTTATTCATTACTGTTCTTCTATATATAACTTATTAAGAAAGGAAGTATGAGTAACGTATATGCATTTTATGAGACAAAAAGAAAAAGCTATATTGAATTTATGGTAATGACTAGTTGTCAAATTCTGGGAAATTTATTATAACGATTTCATTTAATTAACATACCTTAAAAAACAATTCATGCAACAACAAAAAAGAGAAAAATATCTTTAAATTACTCTGTCAAAATATAATGTATGGTGTGTACATAGATAATATATCTTCTATCATGTATCGTGTAGTATATACATAGATTATATAATAAAAGACAGTACTACAATGGAATTGCCTTCAGTTAAGTCTATTTATTAATAAGTCAACACCGCTCCACTCACTATGATTGTTAAATGTCATTAGTTGGGAGTGACATTTGAAAAAATTGACGGGCGTAGTGTAACAGTAACTTGACCTTCAAACTGATATATAATATTATATATAAGTTACATAGTAATGAAAGTATATAGTCTTATTATTAATATCGAATTATGTTTCATTTGGATATATTTAGACGTGTTAATAGATATTATATTATTCATTCAGGTCACGTGACAATAATAACTGAAAAGAAATGCTCTATTGGCGGAAAATCTCAAAAAGGTTGAATAAAACAAAATATTTTTCTTCTGACCTAACTTAATATATACTATATGTCTTATCAATGAATATTAAAAATCAATAAATCATATAAATACATATATTTCCTATGTGTATAGGAAATGTCCGCTACATTTGAGAAATACCCGGCAACCAATCATTGTCACAGTATGCAAGCTGTGTAAAGGAATTACTACAAGGGCAAAGTTGGAACGATCAAGTTTGTAAAACTTAATTACTCCGGTTATAAACGCCCTCATGATTTAACTGTCATTTGACTAGTCGCCGACCGCGGATTCGTCTGCTTCTCACAATAACTACGACGATCGGTTGTGTAAAAGAAAATCTCTGCCTAACATTCAACGTAACACCAAAAAAATCTTTATTTTAGTAAAAAAAATAGGGGCTTCGAGGAAATAAAAAAAATATGTATCATAATATGGCCTATATAATTTATGATTTATTGATAAGTGGTGAAACAAAGCCAAGCTTGTAGCTATAGTTAGACGGATGTCACTTAAACTTTTATATCCCTTGTTAAATATGCCAAAAAAAGAGGTCAACTGGCGTCTGTGTGAACATTGAACAATTAATAAGTCTTAGTGCTTTATATAATAATAATAAAAATAAATGTCATTCAGTCAGTATATTTCCATTATACTTAGTAATTAAATATTAGAGATATGCTTTTTTTATATCAACCCAAATCAAAGCAGACGAAGCCGCGGTATATAGTAGTATAATTGAAAACCGTGAGCGATGAGTTGTTGGTAATTAAAAACAATAAAGTGACTTGCAACATACATTCATAAGACCGCACCTCGGAACACATGCTACGTACAATACAATGCTAAAATTATATAACTAGCTCACACCCGCGGCTTCGTTCGTTTCGTGTTATATATTAACAAAGTTTTCGTACGTGGAGGACAGTGTCTTAAAGATAAATTTTTTTGAACACTGATGACTTATATAAAATTAAGATACTAAAGTATTTTTGGTGGTAGTGGTTAAATGTATGAGAAAAAAACATACAAAATATGTGTGATCCAGGCACAATTGTAGATCTTTATATATAAATAAATAAATAATGTTAAGAACTGCACTATACACATTTTCTCACGGTTACATATAAAAATCACCTGTTCAAAAAATTCTGCTATATATTATGATAAAATCTAAGACTTTGAGTATATATTTTATTTAATTGGAAACAAGACTAACTCATACAATAAATAGGTAGGTTCCAAATTATTTCACATAAATAATTTAAGTGCAATCTTATCAGTGCAATACAAAACAATAGCTTGAATAGAAATTAAGTAAACGTGACTCTTATTTATATGGTATCAAGGACCATTTAAAGTTATTAATTAAAACCGTTACTAATTCGTGGATGGTTTATGGTGACCCTCTCATGAGACCGGATTCAATAATGGCAATAAAAAGGATATATATATATATATTATGATAAGTTTTCTGTTCGTATATTTTACCGATCGATTTCAGACTTCAGTTAATAGAGCCTAGTTTGCAACTGCATAAGGTCAAGGCAGGGCGTACGCCATCATCGCATCAAGCGATTTTTAATTATACTTAACATAATTCACTAATAAAATATTATAGAATACAGCGAAGAAATATAACGAAAATATATATTTATTTATGTACTAGTAAATTTTATTCAAAGAATTTTAAGCGTTTATATTTTTTTACTGTATTTATATTGAAATCATTTTTATTGTAGTAAAAATCATATATGTAGAACAGAATGTTGTATGTATTAAAATGTTTACTCCGATGCGTTCAACATCTGGTCGGCGTTAAGTGGAACGTACTACGGGTGTATCAATGTTGGTTTTGTATGGGGCTGGGTTATCTAATACTTTTGAATGAAACTAACTTTAAAATTGTCGTTTATCAAAAACGAATATAAAATTTCTATTATGAGCTTTGATCGTATTTATAATTTTCATATCGAAATACTTCTCGTGAATCCCTTAAACATTATAATTATAATTTTATATATATGTATTTGTCTTCATTATATGGAAAATGTTATATGTACTCCCAATTTTAATCCATTTAAAGCACATTACATAGACAATTTATATAATTCTTAGTAGTAATAATTTAAATACTATATTAATTTTTACTTGCATTGCCTACCACTCAACATGTATTTAAAAAGTATTAATTAGATTCTAAGTTTGTACATCAAAATACATAATTAAATCTAGATCAATCATATGAAATTTTATGAATATATATTTTTGACTAGGGCAATCTCTAAGAAAAATAGAATTTAGAAATTCAACCCATATTAATAAATTCTATACATGAATGTATTAAATGAACTTTCACAAATATCAAAGAAAAAATATGAAGACACTTGCATAGAACTAAACTTGGATAAAGACAATTTCTATTAGGAGTAACTCCTTACAACACTACAAGAGTATTAATTGTTGTTAACTTCACATATAAGAAATTTGTCACAAATTAAGTCAAAAGCTAATACAATAACTTGGAACATCACACAAACATATTAAATATTTTAGGTACAAACAATGTAATTGGGGTATTGTTGATATTTTATAAATATTATCTAAGAGTTTTCATAAGGCATACTGTCAAATAAGGTCAATGACCTAGCAACATAAGCAATAGTCTTCTCAAGATCATATCAAATTATGAGAAATTCTTATGTTGGTACACCTTGTTGGTTAAAAGGAAAACTTCTTTCTATGGCAAAAATAGAGAATCATTAAACTCTTGACACTAGATGCCAATATGAAAAATATAAAGTTGAAATTGTTAGATGTTCTTTAAGTTAGTTATTGGAAGAAAAACATTTCAGATCTCTAGAAACTAATTTTCCTAAGAAACGAGGAAATATGGAGATTGTATAATGAATTATGTATAAAGGGTGTACAAAGTTTACTAAATCTTTGAATAGACCCTAAGAGTTATCAATTATCATGAACAATAGATAATATCTAAGGATTGACATACATATGTGTATATGTATAAAACAAAGTTTATAAGCTGAAACTGAGAATTTTATATAACATATTGTTTGAATGTAGTTTATGAATGAAATTTTGTGTACTATGACAATTTAATACAAAATAATTATTATGCAATTGGTAATAATACATTAAGTGACCTTATACAAGAATATATACAAAATAAGAAAATTCTTTATTAAAAAATTGTATATGAAATTGATACATATTAATTAAAATTTATTACAATATGTCCATCCATTAATTAATAAATTTCCTTTCAAAATTTTCATTGTTGTTGATCATCGCATAACAATAACATATATATGAAATAATTAACAAAGGAACATTTTGATTACAATATAAAAATGAGGCCTGAGAGGTCACCGAATATAATCAAACCATGTTAATGCTTTATCAGGTTGGAACTAGACATTGGATTATATGTACAAAACTATTATATATACATATACATATATATTTTTTCTAATCACGAATGTTGTGTTATACTTATGATATATAGTAACAGAATGCAGTAACAAGTTGATCCGATTGTGAGTCATCTTTAAATAATAGTTTCTAGGATCTGAACAAGACATTTCACATAACAGAATTATAGATACTTATACTGATTTCAAATTTCACTTGAATAACCTGACTACTTAAAAGGCATAAAATATGAGAAAATAGGAAATGTATATAAAATATGTATATAGTTATAACTGTGTGTAATATTGCTAAGCCGATTTAAATAACCTATTGAAACTCACCAGCAACTTCTAAAAGTGTTTCGAGGCGAGCCTGCATCTCAGGGTCAACGGCCCTTTCGGGGTCATCGTGAGACAGAAGGAACTTGGACGACTCTGTACCGCCACCTTCCTCCTCCATCTCCGCCTAAAAATATTATTACATACATGTATTATAACTATAAACATGTTTTGTTATTTATCTACATATGCTTAATTTGTAAATAGAAAGAGTTACTATGTCAACAAACAAAATTTAACACCCAAGCTATTTGTTAACATACAAACAAACATATATTGGTCTTGTTTTTATATATATATATGATAACTCTGTTATGTTATGTTTAATAGTTAACATTGAAAAATTTTAGGTTAGTTTCATATGTTAGTCATCATTCATATCTTAATGTAGTGTAAACAGACCATTAAAAATAATCATGGAAAAAAAATCTGAGTACTGTAAATAAGCATTGGAAGCTGATGCATATATTATGTATGTTAGAATCACAAGGACCATTCATTATTAAAAACAAAACAGTATGATATTGTAATGTATCCAAGGCACACACATTATGCATGTTAAGCACTCCAACTGCTCAAGCTATTGGTGTTGGTGAAGCTACATCTGCACCCGGTAACATCTTCAACTTACCAACAGGTCTGGCCTGCTAAGGCACAAACAAGCCAGCAAGATCTATAACACCAATGAGAAAAATGTGAGACATACTGACAATGTGGTGCTTGGAGGCGACCTTACGACTAAACGATTCTGAAAATGGTCCTTGTAATTCACCAATAGCCAACATTTTTGCGCGAATCGTTGCTGCCACAGCGAAAGACTCGTGTACGCATGAAGGCACAAAACACAACATCGTTCGAGATAATGACAACTAATCCGGTCAAAAATTATATAATTCTCGTATTCATGTTGAAATAACGTCACAAAAACACAATATTCAGCACTTTGCATTGACTTATGCATGTGATTTAGGAAACATGGCCACCGTAGAATGAGCCCTCTCCAAAACACAAATAGACAATGAAAAGTGTCTTACGGTAATTGAGCCCGTATCGTAGAATTACAAAGAATCAATTGAATATCGTCTAGGAGCGACGGGCATAAATAATTTCATGCATTACTCAGTGAGACGTATGTACCTTTGACTTTCTGACGTTTTACGGAATATTTGGCAAGCGACTTGTACCGTAACTAGAATGGTTAAATTTCTTTATGCATCGCGCTTTTAACGTTTAATAGGAAATATAAATGAACAAATGGCAATATTTATATAAAAAAGAAATTGTATGATCATGTCATGTACAAAATGTCCAAGCAGCATTTAGCGGTACAGATAATCACAATCCCTTACTACTGCCACCGCCTCAGCCGAAAACAAAACACGTTTTACCTCAGATACAGAGTCATCCTCGCTTTCCGAAGAGTCTGTCATGTATTTGGCAGGCGCTCCTGAATACGTTTCGGTTTCAGATTTGGCCGGACTCGAAGCCGAACTCTGAGGAGTGGATGATTTTACCACATCAAGTTGCACATTCACCTTATCGATATTTCGATTTTCAGACTGTCCGACATTCTGCATTTTTGTCCTAATCCAATATAACTTAATTAGTCTTTCAGTATCAACACTTTTTCTACGAAATTAACACGTTCTTATATTAGCAAACAAATTTATTTCGTCATTTAGCCAGGCTGATACCCGCCATGTCTACTACTATGGCGAGGTTCCCGGATGCTTCAAGTAGGCTAACCAATTATCTCCCTCTGGCGATCAAATTATGAACTTTTTTGTGCTGCCATCTGCGGTAAAAAATGCAATCTTTAAATAATAGACAACTTTTATTCTTTATTATGAAAGGAGACTAGCACTTTTACACACTAAAACTTTTATGTATGAAGTATAATGTGCTAGAAAACATTTTTAGTGTAATATATAAAATATTCCTATCCTAATGCCAGTAATATAAAAATATAAAAATGCCACTTAAATTAGATTTCAAATTAAATATTATAATTTATACAATGATAAAAGACTATAAATTTTGTCATAAAATATAAATAATAGTTTATCAAATAATGAGGAAATTTAAATAAATAAAGTCGAAGACATAATTTTTAAGTTTTTAAAAGATATTTTCTTACAAGTACTAAGTTAGAAATTTTATTAAGAACGGTTGTAAAGTAAACCAAAAATAAAATCATAGTTTATCCGTTATGGTGTGTACTTAAAAATATTACTCACAGTGATGAATTTAATGTAAGAGATGCATATTTAAAATACAAGACACCGTATTCTAGGAAAGATGATCTTAAGAAAAAATATCATCCTTTCAAAACATATTTTCTATTAAATATTGTTTTTTTAATGGAAGGTTTTTTATGAATATATCCAAAAACTATACAATTGAAATTTATGGACATAAAAGATTTAATATAATATGAATATTTAAAAATAGTTGGTTTAATGAAAAAAATAAGTTTATTATAAAATTGTGAACAATTTTACTTATGACCGAATATAGTAACTAAAAGTATCTAACTAAAACTTAAGTAGTAGCTAGCTTGTGAAATAATATCCATAATTAGTCTTTCTCACTCTGTTACCGAAAGACGGTTTGACGGTATTATTGAAGTATGGAAAAATGGAAAATGGTCGGAAAATATTTGTTTTTCAGACGTGAACTTGATTATCGACGCCAATTTTCGGTGATTATATTTTGTTAAATATTAAGTGTTTATTTTACATTTATAAGAAATGTGGAGTTACATAAATCGCGTAGTTTTTACGCATCATAATGTTAGCGCTGTAAATTCAATTTACTGAATCCACGTATCGGAGTAAAATATAAGATATAATAAAAATGTTAACATAGTAAGCCAATAAGAAATATGGCTAGAGATGGGGACGTGCCTACTATTTTCAATCCTAAGAGAGTACGCACGCCGTCTGTTATAATAACTAGCGAAGAAGTGGAAAGTGAGCAGGGCGGTGATGTTGAGCGCGACCGTCCAAACGGGCCTCCGACGCCGATAAGTCCTAGGGCGCCGCTGACTCCGCAGACTTCGGTGTCGTCAGCTCCACCCTTGACCACCCAGCCGTCACTACAGCAGGCCTACAGCGAATCTGCAGCAAGCAGTCAGGATGAAGAGCGCCAATTACGAGATAAGAAGTGCCCGCGTTCATGCTGTTCCAAAGTAGCCAAAAAGGTATGAATGTTCAATCATTATTATATGCATTACAATTGACTCCTGTTCCATGAATTAAAAATATTATATGCATTTGTATGGTATCCCAATTTACAATATTTTCAGATTTACTATGGCCTCTGTGTCACAACAACGATTGTTGTTTCCTGGGTGACTGTCACCCAATCCATAAAATACATGTATCTTCAGAAGTATTCACATGCGGACATCTTTTTGGGTGGTACAGAATCGCCAATTAATAATAATTATACATCTAGAATTCCAACACATGTAAGTCAATGTTTTTTTTTATAGATTAAATAACATTTTAATTTAATTCATTTTATACAATTTATATAAATCTTCTTTTTCATCCTTATTTTCATTATATGTTTTCTATGAATTGTAGCTAAATAAGTAATATTCTTATTAGATGCTTATATCATTATGGACAATTTTATAATATTTTTAAAATATATTTTTCCACATTTATTGTCAAAAATAAGTCTACTTAACTATTTATGGTAAAATTAACAAAAAGTTTTCTTATTTCTTTTTCCAACTTATTGGAACTCCTTTTTAATATAATAAATCTTAATTTTTATTTTATCTGTTTCAGCACCATTTCAATGCCCCATTCTTCACTGCATGGTTCTGTACAAACTGGCTTATATTTTTCTACCCTCTTTACTTAATAATTATGCTTATTCACAACAAATGTAAATCAGCTAATACCATTGTGGGTGATGCTTTCACGGACTTTAAGGAAAAGGGATTCACTTTTGGTAAGTACCCATCTATAATACATAAACATACATACATGTATATATGTGTATATAATATAAAAGGCCATAAGATTCTCCATTAACATACAAGTAACTTTATAAAGTATATTATTAAAACAGTAGCATAATTTCAGTACTATAATATTTAATATTATTTCCAGCCCGATTTCTAAGTCGTTGCGGTTTATTCTGCTTGTTGTGGGTGGTGACCATATATATGTATACATATGCCTTGAAGATACTTCTGTCTACTGATGTGGTAGCATTGTTTGCTACTAATGTGTCCTGTGTGTATCTTCTATCTTGGGTGATACTCCATGAGCAGTTTGTTGGTGTGAGGGTAGGTTAACAAAGTCTATATATACTTATGTTAATGAGATATAGAGTGATTTTTTTTTATATAGAAAGAAAGTTTCTCATACAAATCTACTACCTCCAGAACATTGCATACCAGTTGTTTTGATCATCAAACTGAATTATGCATTCTATATATTTAAATATCACAACAGAAGTGTTATGTAAGAATTTTCTCACATAAATCTTAATTATTTCATATATTATTATACATTACATTACATTATATTTATATTTGGAATGTATGTTGAAGGCAGCCCTAGTAGGTTCTTTTCAAATTTGGTTAGGTAGAGAGAGGAGCTTGGACAGTGGAGGTGAGCGTATAACGCGTAAGATAGGTGCCCCTTAATCCTACACCTGGGTCGCAAGTCCTAGGCACTGTTGAAGCTCCTCTCCCTGTAATAATGGACCCGGCACCCGCACGGTGAATCCATTGAATGCTAAGAGGTTTCTTTAAGAGGTTTCTTCTCTCTTTGCAGTAATATTAAGATGTAACTTTATATAAATTGTTAATTAATTTGTTATTCTATATCCAGATAGTGGCGGCCATCCTGTGTGACACAGGTATAGCTCTCCTAGCATATATGGATGGTATCACGGGTAGTTCAACATTGGGTGGTGTGGTGCTTGCCGCTTGTGCTGCCGCTGGGTTTGCTATATTCAAGGTATGTGAACATGTTTTGTTGGAAAGCATTCTGGCTATGAGTTTGGTTGGTTTGGTAGACTAATATATATGTTAATGAGATTTCGGACTTTTGGGAGTAAATTCATTTAATATTTTCGGATTTTTAGTTATGTATTTAAAACTACGAACTCTCGAGGTTTCGGTTATTTTGCATCAACCATCATCACAGACAAACAATATAAGATGAGATCTCATCTCATTGATATAGTTTTTTTTTTTAATATTATATTTTAGTGTGTTATATATCAATATTCATATAAGTCATTATTTGTATGTTATTTATAGCCAGCTTTTTGTTCAAACTAATATACTTACTGTGATTTAAATGTATATATACTGTGTGTGTTAATTAATAATTATCAGAACAATAATCTAGCGTAAATTAAAAAAGAATTAACAGAATGGCGTGACAAGACGAAGGTCAATAAAAATATTAAATTGATTCTCTTTTTTAAACTATTTTGCTGTACATATTTATTTTTATTTAAAATTCTAAAACTTCGACATCCCTACTAATATTATAAATGCGAAAGTAACTCTGTCTGTCTGTCTGTCTGTCTGTCTGTCTGTCTGTCTGCTACGCTTTCACGCATAAACCACTGAACTGATTTTAATGAAATTCGGTACAGAGATAGAGTTGACCTTGAGAAAGAACATAGGATAGTTTTTATCCCAGACTTTTGAAAGGTTCTCTTGGAAACGCGATATAACCGAACTCCACGCGGCGAAGCTGCGGGCGGAAAGCTAGTTATTAGTATATATTTTATTTTTTATAATGTAAAGTTTTATAGTTATATAATAATAAAAAACATTTTGAGAAAAACATATTATTATGGGGCTTTAAGAACAAGGTGAACGAATGTCGTGGGTTGATACCTAATATGGGGCAATATCGATATTTTATAGACGAACCAGTTCATAATAAAAAATATTGATTACGTAAACACAAAGGAGGTTTTATGATTTTTCCAATATATGAAACATAAATGTTTATTTTTAGAATTCAATTGATTTAAAAATAATATCTCTATGGCAAGAATATTAAAATGTATAGATTTCTGTATATTTCTTCATTTTGTATATTATTGTTATTAGGTGCTCTGAAATAGAGTATATTTCAATAATTTTAATACTAATACTTTAACTTAATACAAAAACGTAGATCAATGTACAAAATTTTAAACCACTTGCTCCAATATTTAAAATATTATGTGACAAAGAAGCTAATGACTGTTAAATGTTAATAAAAATATACTATGATATTTATCTTTGATCGTTTTACGTTTAACTAACAACGAATGTTATTCAGTCGTTAAATATTGGTTATCAATACAGATTATACAAAATACAGATCAAAAATAAAACAATATTTCATAAGATATTATCTGTGTACATTAAAGTGAAATATGCTATGCTTAAAATCACATATGTTATGTCAAATGTTGCTATATAAAATACATTAAAAATTCTAATGTTTTATTTAATAAATTTTATTATGTTGTAGAAATGGTAATACTATTTTGTTACCCGACAAATCGTAAGTGTAACTTACTTTAAATTATTGCGTGCCCATTTTAATTCGTGGCTGGTTTTTTTATAACGTCCAATTAAGTCAAGATAATTGTGGGCCGATAGTGTCGCAAGGAAATATACATTTAGATGTTTTGACTTGGAACAATATAAAAACTAACAGCTGCGTGTTACACGAACGTGCACAGATTAATATGAAATGAAAATAAATGCAAGTTATAAATTATTTTTGCTTTTTTAATAGTTTGATGTTTGAAACACATAAACATATCATGTAAAGCGTTTATATGTAAAAAATATCAAATAACGTCAAAAATATGATCTTTTTGGGTATGAATGATACTTTTAAGTATTAATTCAGCTTAGGAATTGTATACAATTATTTTAAAACGCACATTCATCAGTACGTTTATCCCAAGTTTGCGTCGTCACACTACGATAATACTGAAGGTTTAATAGTTTTTCATTCATAAAATACTATATTATTGTATAAGTTACAAAGTAGGTTATTCAATACGAATAACAACCGTTTTTTATGTAGTTTTAAAAAGCAAATTCATACTAAGCATAGAAATCTTTCACACATTACTAATAGAAAGTTTCTTGAATACTTATATTACATTCACTAACTTACGTCGATAGATTAATGATAGAGTATCTAGTAACTCTCTAAGTAGTGTGACGATGTATTTTATGTGTGTTAGTGTATTGAAACATTGACTACAATGATAGTCACGTGACTTGACTGTGTGTGTGTGTGTGTTTTAAAGTGTTGTATGTGTGTGTGTGTTCCGCAGGTACTGTTCCGTAAGGTGATGGGCGAGGTGAGTAGCGGCCAGCGTGCGTTGTTCTTCTCTGTGCTGGGCGTTGTGAACGCGACCTTACTGTGGCCGGTCAGTCTTGCTCTATGTCTGACTGGCGCTGAACAGCTACCGGCTTTGAGGATGCCCTGGGTGCCGCTGTTGTTGGCCAGTGTTGCACTGCTTGGTATGTACATATACTGTTATATAATAACGAATATAAAGTCTATGGTGGCCTAGTGTTAAAAAGGCCCGCCTCTCATGCATGATGGCGCGGGTTCGATCCTGGTCATATACCAATGTGATTTTTCCGAGTCATATCTACTTTCTAAGTATTTAGACACCACTGATTAATGCATTCACAAAGAGGGTTGATGTCATGCAGGCGGCCGGTCGTAAAATCAATTAGCCAAAACTATTCACAACATGTAAGGCAGACCCTGGCAGCTGGCTATAGCTGGGAAATTGCCAGGTAGAAGAGGGAGACTAATGAATATTCTTTGAGTTTTGTTTCTGATGTGTGTTTGTTTGTTGAACTAATATGTACTTGAAAAATTCTTATGTATAACTAGTTTTTGCCCGCGACTTCGTCTGCGTCAGTTTCATAATTAGAAATGTATAGATGACCACGCAAACTGATTCGATTTAGAGGCAGTAAATTAACAGATTGTGGATTTTATTAGTATTTTTTTTTGGTCAAATGAATTCAAAAGTATCACATCAGTATATGTCAATAGCCTTATTCCAGCCTACCTACCTTCCCACAAATTTCCAGCCAAATCTCTTCAGTCTTTCTTGAATTATAAATACTGTAACTAACACGACTTTCTTTTACATATTATAGATTAGCTGTGCCCGCGACTTCGTTCGCGTGGAATAGTGACTATGAGCAGCGTTTTTTTTTAAATATATACTTATTTTTATTTTGGATCATAATCACAGTCATTTTGGGTAGCATGTAAGCATAGAATAGTGTTCGACGTTATTCTTTAATTTGACATAACTTTTTTATTTATGAACCGATTGACATGAAACAAACACTAAAGCATAACTGAAGCATAACACAATATATTCGTCAAAACCGCATCCAACTCGGGTCAACCGTTTCTGAGATTAGCGTGAACAGACAAACAGACAAAAAAAAAGTTAATTTTCTTTTCTACAATTTTATTATATGTATAGATATGAATAATTCTTTGATACGAATTGGATTCGAACCTACAACCCGTTGACGTTTCTTTTACAAATATATCTTGTTGAATTTTATATTTATTTATAGTGTAGTAAAATTTTATGTATTGTTGTTCATGCATATATTCAATCCTAATAGTATTCCCGTTGTTTATAACTGGAGTTCTTGAGTTTTATTTCGTATATAGGTCAAGGTCGTTCGTTATCCGAGAACTCTCTAGAGGCACCTCAAGTAGGGCTGACGGAAATTAAGATAAATAAAAAGTAGACCATTGTTTACAGCTACCTAGAAAGATACAAGCTAAATCTTGGGGTTAGGATATAAAATTAAATAATATATAGGAATAGATATATGTTGAGAGTTGTGAATGAATATTTTTGGATCTCTTAATGTGTCTCCTTGACCTGTATTTTTGGCGTATATATTTTTCGGTGTATATGATTTATGACATTAACGTTATTTTCACATACATATAATATTATGATAAATTTGACATTAAATTAAATCTATAACTAAAATATTATAATTTACTATTTAAAATAATTATAATATAATCGATGATAATAGTTTATGTACATTTATACAAACCCGTTGTATTACAGCCATACTACATTATTATGATTATTAAATATCATTCTTTTTCCTGCAATGGTTCCACTTTATGTAGGGTCGGCACAACATGTTCTTCTCTTCCACAAAACATGTTGTAAATAGTATTAGCTAATTGCTTATACGACCGGTGGCCTGTCTGACATCAACCCTCTTTGGGAATTATGATTATTAATGTGATATATCTTAAATGTTTTAATCCTTTTTGCGGTTATTAAGTTAATTACTCGGTTAAAAAGGATAAATAAATTATGTATTAAAAAACATCCCCAAAATGAGCTGGCCTCGAACCCGCTACAACTGCCAGTGAATTACCGTCGTTGTAATACCTGAGCTATAACGTTCATACTTATATGAGTGTTAATATCATTATAATTTATTAATGCATATGTAATATTCGTTTCAGTTTTCCACCTCGTGTTCCAGTTCGGCAACCTCATGACCTACAACATCTTCGTGTCCTTGGGGCTCATAGCGGCCGTCCCAGTATCTGCTGGTCATTATAACTAATGATTATTGAGAAACTAGCTGCGCCCCGCGGTGTTACCCGCGGATTTCCGGGATAAAAAAAAAATAAAAATAAAGTAGCCTATGTCTTATTCCTGGACGTCAGCTTCCTGGTTACAAAATTTCATTAAAATCGGTCTAGCCGTTTGAGCGTGAAGAAGTAACAAACATACACACACACTCACAAACTTTCGCAATTATAATATTAGTAGGATATACTTATTATTATTATAGACAAAGTTTAATAACTTACAAGTAGCTGAGCAGGTTATAAAAAACAGCATTTTTGTTCAAAATTTCTTCATAAAAATTGATACTTAATACTGAAGTAGTAGTGTTATAACTTAAGTATGTATCAAATGTTTCAACTGGTTTATAAGATAACGGTTACAGACACGGGAGCGTTCAAGTATTACGTAACGCATTTTGGGGGAGGGGGGGTCTCGTAAAACGTTACGATGCGTTACTGGGGCGGGAAGGGGTGTCTCTTACAAAACGTTACGTAGCATTGTTTCTAAAAAAATATATTAATAAAAACCCCCAAACTGGCAACTCTTTTCATATACGTTACATTGTTGGCCAGATTGTATTAGTCTGGTCGATATTTTTATTTGTTATTCCAAGTTTGCAAACCTCTTAATTGATATTTTACGGGGAATACCTAGATTGCATTGTAAGTCTTTTGATGCAATTGATCACTTGAGTGTTACGTAACGTTTTGAGAAGGGGGGGGGGGGGGCTACAGAGAAACGTTACTGTGCGTTACGACGGGGGAAGGGGGGGTCAAAAATCTTCGAAAATTGCGTTACGTAATACTTGAACGCTCCCCACACATAGTATTATAATAAAATGGCTTTAATATGAATGTTTTCAGAGAAAGTTATAGAAAAACAGAAATTTTCTTCAAGATTTCTTCATATATATTTAATACTAAACTATGTACTAGTGTTATAATTTAAATATTAATTCAATTTCAAAGGACACATAGTATTATTATATAATATCTTTATTAAATATTAATGTATGTGTTAGGTCTGGACGTGGTGTTGTACGGTGTTGAGTTCGAGGGCATGAAGCTGGCGGGCATCATACTGATAGCTGTGGGCTTCTTCCTCGTCATGTTCCCTGACAACTGGCCCGACTACATCATGAGGTTGCTACGGTGAGACTTACACTTATATGATATGGTGGAGGAAAATGTTGTGGAAGGTTTCAGTCAGAATATTTAACTCATCAAGTTGCAATAATAGCGTTTACAGCGTATTTTCTTATTTTATTTTATCTATTTGAAACACCATCGGCATATTCACAATTAAACACTTATGTAATAACAGTACACGGACCAGTGCAGTGTGATACACCACTACAGGCATTAAAAGTTATAAGGTTGAGCCTTAGGGCTGAACGCGTTTTAACTTT
Source organism: Danaus chrysippus (assembly GCA_916720795.1). Classification (NCBI taxonomy): domain Eukaryota; kingdom Metazoa; phylum Arthropoda; class Insecta; order Lepidoptera; family Nymphalidae; genus Danaus; species Danaus chrysippus. The sequence goes on from CAKASE010000079.1 coordinate 3,624,093, forward strand.
TTTTTTTTTTTTATTATTGTAATAAAGAATATGACCGATATCCTACTTTCAATGTAATTTTCACTTCCCTGTTCATCGAAAATAGAAAAAGCGCTATAAAATTTATATTAAACATAATATTGCCTGGCGCTTTAAATAATGGATAACTTGTAGTATATTCTTGCTGTCTACTCTCCATTTATATCAAATAACAATAAAAAAAGGAGATTAAAAAAATGGTCCCATTTATTCCACATTGAGTAGAACTACCCATATCTATATATATAAAAGAAAGTCGTGTTAGCGACTGCACTTATAACTCAAGAACGGCTGAACCGATTTAGCTGAAAATTGGCAGGGAGGTATTTTAGAACCAGGAAATCGCAATAGGATACTTTTTATCCCGTTCTACAGCATTCCCGTGGGACTTGACATGAAACGTCAGTCACTATAAAACGTGGAATAACGAAACACAATTGACAGCTATGCAATTGACGTATAATGACAGATATGTAATTTAGTATTTGCGGGATAAATTTAGAAAATCATTGTTTTTCACATGGGCAGTTATAGTTTGTGTATTCACGAGTTAGGAAACCAACCGCTTTATTTGTGTTAACGTTAGAACAAAAAACAAAAAATGTGGTTTACAAAGGAGTACTTCAATGAAACGGATAATTTGCGGACACGTATAACGCTTCGATTCGGTATCTACTTTGGATTCACTTTCATTTACTTAGAGAAGTTCAATTAAATAACACTTTATTTTTGTAATCGAAATGAATTCATTACTGTTGTGAAATGAAATAAAAATTTTCCTTATCAAATATAAAACAAAAAAAATCTTCATCTTTTAATCACCAAACGAAATGTTACATAAAACAAAGCCTTCTGGAGGCGAAACGGAGTTCGCCAGGTTTACTAGTTAATGATACAAACAACTTCGTATTGTAATATGTATCTTATATTGTTTGTTTCCGAACGCAATTGGTAGTGTCGCGAGACTTAAGCTGAGCTTTGCATTTGTGTGAATGAAAGTAAAAGTAGATATAGACAAAAAACTTTTAGAATTATTTTTTTTTATATTTTAAATAGATACATAACTACTAGAGCTATTCTATATAAAATAAATAAGCTAAACTTGTAAAAGGCAAGATGTAAATGTTATGAATATTATGGCAAAAAATAAATATTATTATTGAAAATGTTGAAAATATTCTTCTTCACTTGAAGTGCGGAAGGTGTGGGGCGGAATAAAAGCAGTTTAAACCGGTTCAAACCTAGAAAAGAACGAGGCATTTACAAATCTGACATCGCATATACACTATCCGTGTACACTCACATAAATGCAAAGCTCAGCTCATGTCTCGCGCACTATACTGTCCTGTATAGTATCGTATGTCACGGAACTTCTCTCAAACGACTGGACCGATTTTGATGAAATTTTTTGTGTGTGTTCAAGGGGATCTGGGAATGGTTCAGATTCACAATTTTGTCAGCTGGACAGTGTTTTTTAATTTATTAGAAGTTGTTGATACAAACGTTTTTTTTACATTAGATTTGACAACTAACTATTATGTCAATCATTCTGTCGCACTTCAAAACACGGAGATTTATGGCTTTAATAGATAAACTCCAAAAATATAAATAAAAAAACGTAACAGATATTTCTTGATTCTAATATACATATATACAGGGTGACTGGTGAATTACTATCGATATTTGAGGACATGATATTTGACGATCATATATGACAAAATAAAAATTAATATAACATAAATATTAATAAACTTCTAAGTAAAGTTAACCAAAAGTTATGTAATTAATTACGCATCGTGTGCACACCCTACAGATTAGGTATACACTCACACTCACACATACGCGTGTCGCGACGTGGTGTTGTATCAGCACGCCGCCGCACGCGTCCACACTTGAACACTTGGAACGTGTCAACACTTTACTTATTTATACGGAAATTTTGTCAAAAATTAAGTGCCTATTTTTTTTACATAATTCGAATGAGAATCATGTACCGAGTATTCTCCTTAAATATTGATAGTAATTCACCAGTCACCCTCTATATGTATGTTCGTCACACAGGTGGAGCAGAAGTCGCCAAACAGCGCAGGCCGGCGGCCGGCGTCGAGACGCCGTCGACTATCGCACCGGGTACATACGGTCACATCTGAGGTCACCTTCGGGCAGGGTGCGGTGACCGGACACACAACAAGAGATAGAGTAGGAGAGGGGGAAGGGGCGGGGCTTAGAGGGAGAGGGGGCGGGCTTAGAGGGAAAGGTTAGTGCTGGATGAGAGTTAGTAGACTTTGAGTATTGGTGGAAACGTAGCCTTAATGGTTACTTGGTTATAGTGTTGTTGTATGTCGATGTTGGTTAATGTTGTTCAATGTTGAACATCAGGTGGCGTTCGTTTAATTCTAAACTAATTTTACGATTATTGAATACAACCGGTTTTGTGTCCGATTATTTATAAATGTTTTTGTACAATGTTGCCATCGTCGAGTTATGATTCTTTAATACAGCGGTGATCAGATTTTTAAACGGTTTTATAGCAATACATTTTCTAGTCGATTATTCTAGGCTACATGTGAATAGTGACGAGATGTTTTAAAGTATTTAATTGAACATTAAGACTTGATCTCACAGCGTTAGGATAGACATGCAATAACCTACAAGCAACCCTGCCATCACACGACAAATAATTTGATAACCTTTATCATTATCGCACCTTTTGATGAATTACGAATTAGATAACTTTTTTGTAATAATCGGAAGTTTCTGCGAGAATCGATGTTAAAATCGATTTTAATTTTATTCGGATCTCTATCGAATCATCACATGTATTGTATTATTATGTTATTAATTATATTTCGTTGTCATATAGTTTCACGGCCGTCCTCTCGTGTCAAATAATGTCTTTATATTAGAAGAAATATGTAATAATCGTTATAAAATGAGAAATACACAAACTTATTATTAATGTTTCATAACTGGTAGATAACATAAAATTTAGATACACCCTTTTTTCTAAATCGGTAAAAATTTCTTCGTATCTCTCTCGTTTGTATGTTAATATTTCATGTAACTCTAGTGTATATAGCGTCTTATGGAAGCTATACTAAATTATTCTTATAAATAATTCCATACTAAAATCTAATGAAAATTCTTATCTTCGATACAAGAAAAATTATTGCACTCACAATCTTTTTAATGATATTGGACTTTAATAGAACAGTTATACCACACCAAAGAGGTTATATATGTGGTTAAATGAAACCCATGTAAATACATAGATTGTATTTAGGTGAAAGCACAAGTTCATGGGGACGCTTAGTTGTCTGTCGGCGAGCGACGTCGGGTTACGATACTAGTCTTTGATCTTAATGATAGCTGCCTCTTAGATATGTATAGTACCGATGTTACGGCTTGGTCACTTGGATATAATATAATTAAATGATTCCTAATCGATGTTGTGATAGTAGCTAGATTAGAGACGAGTGGAGTCGGGAGAAGGACATAAAGCAATTAAATGACGGCTTCCTAACAACGGATATATAAACGAATTTGATATTAAAAAAAGACGAGAATATAATTTTAGTCAGGGTAACACTTAGACTAGTGTTTAGTACTAGGTTCGTATTTATTTTAATATCTATATATAAACACCGCCCCAATATAGACTGGTTATGTTCTAGAGGTCGCCTTGTTTTTTAACTCATATTAAACTCAATGAAGTATTTGATATATACCATTCTTTGCTTTAATATTTAAAAAAGTTTATATCGAAAACTGGACATTGAAGAAGGCACAACTCTGTTCTTAATAATATTGATTGATATGTATGGAAATTACTTTAATAATAATTAATAGGCCATCCTTTATATATTTTTTTGTTTTTTGCTAAAGGTTTTTTTTGTTATTATTTTGTGTATGAAAATCGTTATTATAGTCCTCGCTAATGCTAGTCACCTGCGGTATCGTATTATGTATCCTACGTGAAAGAAAAATGACTTGATTCACAGAAGATATTGAAGTACAAATAAATCCGCAGATAGTCATATTTATATACAGATATCTCAATAAATGTTTTAAGTAAATTATTATTTTCTTGTGTGAACGAAAATTAATAGATGTTTATATATAAAACTAACTTATATCGTCATGAATTTTGTCAGATAAGTGAGCAAATGTTTATTGATACGTATATTAATACAAAATGAAAAATGCGTCAGATTTCATTATATTTTTTTCCAAAAAATTCACCATATTTCTTCAGTTTTTTTTACTAGTTCAAAGTTAGTCTTACACGTTGGGCAACTATTGCATAAATAAAATAATATATACTTAAAAATGGAAAACAAGCATACTATATATTTAATAAATCTATAAATTTTTTGTTCATTCACAAATACTAAATATATTTTTAAAAAATGCAGGTATTTTATATTTAAAATACGCATGTATGTACTTTAAATTTAAATAATCTATACGTGTTCATACTGTAATTTTCACCTATACTTCTGAGAAAGAAATCGTAGTATTGTCAGTCTCATCTTAAGATATTTACATCGAGTGAGTTAGATGCAGCTCACATTATACCAGGAGTTTAGTTTCATTACCATCAGGACTATAATAAACGATTTCCTATTTTTTTCAAATCCAAAGACTTTATTTTTCAATATATACATATACTATGTGAATAGACATTTACAAGTGTTTTGCTATTTAAATTTATTTGTTTCTTTATTATTTATCAATAAAATTTCAATGACGTCAGAATTTCATATCTCCATGGTGTTTTTTATATATTAAAGATGGAAGTATTGTGCGGTAGAGCCCATAGAAGCGATGTCTCCAATTGAAACAGTTTATACTGTTGAGGAGAAAACTATGAGCTTCATAGAGAAAACGAATAGTAAAATGGAATGTTCCTGAAATTATTTCCGTAAAATGGAATATTCCAGAAGCTATTTCTGTAAAATGGAATATTCCAGAAGCTATTTCGTTTGAAAGCTCGTGGACAGGTTCTGGTGAATGAATTTCCATAATGCTAATGTTCGTGTTATTTAGCGCCGGTTTCGGGAATGGTTATTTCGGCGAGTTGGAGATATGATATAAAAAGATATTTTGTTTTTTAAAATGCTGTTTAAAAAAGTTCTAATATCTGTCTATCATAGTAGGATTCATTTATTATTTCCGGTATTGTTGAATAGTAAACAATAGCTAACGTGAGAATAATAAACATGTAGGTATGGTGCAGGCGGTCTAGGGAGGGAGGGGGGTTATGGAAAGTTCTAGAAAGATTTGTTATGGGGTTCGTGTGAAGCCATCTTAATATATCAAGGGAGGCTGCGGGGGTGGAATCTGATGTCAGTAATTATTCTCTATATACAATAACCGGGAATTTTGTTATGACTCGAGTTTCAAACATAGTATCCCTATATACATTCCTATGATTGATAAATAATTTATTTACATAGTATGTTAATATATGTTAAAATTATTACGATTATATGAACATTTATTTACAGCGTTCGGTGCCTTTAGGACTTGTTAATTCGGTACGAACGTAGATCTGTTCGTACTAAAGACCTTTACTTATGTATAGATAATTAAGTTGTTATAATTTGTATATAGTGAACTTGTATGAACAAGCTCAATTGAATTTGTTTTAAGAAGAAGTGCTATGATTCTACCTTTATTGTGATTTTATTCAGATCTCATATGAATTAATTCTGTACTATACTTGTCCCCAGGAAATGCTTTGTATTGTAATAGTTTGTAATATATACCACATGTTCAATTTCATATTTCCTGTGTTATATTATAATTTATTGAATTATTTATTTCTTATAATAATAATATCGATGAATCGTTAAATTTTTAAAGACTGAAATAAATCAAAGGAATGGACTAAATTCAATTACGCTGTCATTTATATTTAAGTGTAATATAGTTGTTAGGTTGTAACGTCTCGTATTGTTAGGTTAGGTGTTCGATCAAACAATGCATCTTTTTTGGCTCTCAACTTACCTACAAATACGTTGAAATTTACTCGATTTGAAGAGAATTTTATTCATGAAACTCCTTTTTTTATTGGAGTATTTGTGTTGAGAGCCTAAAGAGATGTCGCTTAGTGACACGTGATTAGAGCGCGAGTAGTACAATAACACATTGGCCCCTGTGATTCATTTTGTTATAACGTAGATGTAATATGTTGGTCATTAAAATGAAAATTTGACATAATGTACTTGTTTTATTTTACTAATACATTATACTTATAGTTTGGAAGTCACATCGTTAGTAATAATGCAAATCTTAGTAATTAACATTGGATAATTCCGCGTATCTACATTGGAAGAAGATTATCAGAAGAAAGTTTTGAAATATTTTCTAAATTAACGCGTTTTAAGGTAATTTTTTTACAATTTGTAATAAATGTAACACTAAATAATTGCTTATTGTGAAAAAATAGATACGCGGAATTATCCAGTGGTTTGATTTGCACTATCCCCGACGATATGTAGCTATGTAATAATAATTGACATGTGTATAATATTCTCTGTCAATTTGTATTTTCATAGGAAATTAAAATGATATCTTTGAATAGTAAGAATACATAAAATATCTTGAATTAACTCAAGTAAATCTAATTTAAACGAAGCTTTCATGTCAAGGTATTCCTTTAATTGTATTACATAAACGGTTTTACGTGAGGATAAATGATAATTCAAAGTCATGATACTTAATTTTGTTTTAATTCGTCATTGTAACGTATTTACAAGATCGTCATCTGTATAGTAAAGTATATGTTTATACCCTGACCTCACTCATGGGAGATGTTTGTCACCAAATAACATTTATATCTTTAGTAAGATCTCAGCTACCGTTGTGTACTCGGTCCCATCTCCATATAGTTCCGTCGTCGCAGCAAGTAAGTAGTATTTTGCCGTTTCGAGACAGAGTCACCTGTAATTGGAGAAATGCTCATAAAGTTTTGAGTTACAGCAAAATAATTACAATAAACCTTCATTACTTTTTTATGTCACTCTCACATATTTCTATCTGTATACTTATATTGTATATCACTTTACATAGTTAATCAACTAGAGTTTTCATTAATTCCGTTTTAATCCGTGATTTTATATCTTCCTTCATCCAATCCTTACTCTTTAACATTGTACTATATCTATATATGTGAATGTTAGTATATATATAGAAAACCAAGTGCATTTTATCACCTGTCTGACAGCGGCTACACATCTAGGATGCACCAGTAGCGACACTCTCGACCCTCCCGCCACGCCGCCTAGTTCCCACACCATAGTCTTACCGCACTGGTTGCCGAGAGCTATCACCTGCATATACATAAATAAATCTGCTGTTAATTAAGTCTTTTTATATACGCTAAAAGCAAGCAACAGAGCAGACGGCCCACCTAAAAAAGGTAGTACTTTCACCCATGAACATAAGTAACGTAGATTTGTGGATGTGTTCCCGCCTTTGTTTGGGGAAAAAGGGGAAGAAAATAGTTGGGAAAGGGAGGGAAAATCGGCTCTCTCACTCACCAGCCGAAACGAAGCCGTTAAAGACTATTTCACGCCGATTCTGATAATTCGGCCGATTTATAGCGGATACTTGGAAATATATTATGTACTTTATTATAGAGATCTATTGTAAAGCCATTTTTCTTCTAACGAGAAATGATAGATAGTTTGACTCTCGTTTAGACTGATGGTAAGTAAAAAATTTAATCACTCTTTACTCGAAAATCTCACCATTAAAAGTGGGAGGGAAAAGATAGAAAATTTGTCAGAATCTTTGCTAACAAGTAAGAAATACAAAAAAAGAAGCTAAACTTATGCTATCTATGAACTGGCAACACAAGCCTATAGAGGTATAAACTAGAACCCTAATTAAATCTGTTCATTAAATTATTATGAATAACTAAAATATTTGGAATGTAAATCAGCACTATTTTAAAACTAAAATATGATTTCTCTATTGATTTAATATAAACTAATAATGAGAATTAATGGGATATTTCAGAGGCGGCGTATTTAAGTCCAGTAATGTCTCTAAATTTATCATTTTACATTTACTACCAAAATGTTATTGGAATAGGACTAATTCAATATGTATATTTTTCAACAAATAAAACCTACTCAATTTTCCACAATAAAATTACAATAAGCATATAACTGCCTACTATTTTGATAAGGGTCACGAGTATTATAGTATAACCAGAAGTGGGTTCAATCCTTAACTCAATAAAAGTGTATATGATGAATGATTATGGATTGTGTGACTCACTCTTTGACTATAATCAACAGCAAATCTTATGAACCATATTTCACACTCCTTGTAGTCAAATCTGTGAACGATGGTCACCGAGTTATCTCCAGGTCTTAACTCTGTGTCCTCCAGACGACCAGGTTTCCAACATATGATTGCATTTTCACATGACTGAAACAGTTAATTAATAATTAATTATGTATCACTATGGTTGGAAAAACATATATGTACATAACTAGCTCACAAAGCCATCTATAGTCTATGTTATTATAACTAATTTTATTCTTATATCAAAGCATTACTAGAGAGTTCATCAAAATTGTTGATTTTGTTTAAAGAGTAAAATACATTACTACAAAAGCATATTTGTGATGTAAGTAGAAGTTAATAAAGTATGTTTAAACAAATTCTTTCAGTTGTTCTTGCTTTAAGAATAAAATACATCACTACAAAAAGTAAATTTAGTAGAAGTAGGAATTAACAAAATTGATCAAACATGTTTCATACCTTGGATAATATTAAATCCCCCATCCACCTCACACAATCCACATAGTTCCTATGAATATCTCTGGTTGAGAAGTCGGGGAAATGTTCTTTGAGTGAATTGAATGGCCGGAGTGCTCTGTGTGGGTTGAAACTATAACTTTGTTTGATGGCTTCATTCATACTGGGTTTATCCAGCCTCCAGAGTTTCAGTGAGTGGTCCATACCACATGACATTATCCTTTCGCCTTTTAAGTCGAAATCGGCGCTGAGGACCTCGTCTCTATGACCTTCTACTCCACCGAAAATGGCGATACAGACATCCGTCATTATATTCCATAGACGTAAAGCATGATCCTTACTCGCAGATAACAACAAATTCGGATCGCGAGGATGAAATTTGACTTCATTGATAGCATGACCATGGCCTATGTAGTGCTTTATACATGTTTGGGTTGCGGGATGAAAAATTCTCACTATCCCACGGGAACCTGCCACGGCTAGGAGTGGTAAACCAGTTTCTTCTTCATACGACCATGCACATGTGTAAAATGTCTCATCAACCTAAAATTTTAATTAATTAACAGTTTATTTGTACATTACATGAAGTATAAATACATAAATAAATCTTAAATATATGTAACCTATCTTATTATATATATATGTATACATATGTGTAGTAAGAATATTGAAGCTTTAATAAGAAACAAAGTATTATTTCAAGTACCAATCATAATACTCTACAAAAAAAAGATCAAATCTATTGTTTAACTGTAGTTTATTATAAGATTACTTACATCAGGATCAGCATAACATTGCAAAAATTTAAATCCTCCCGATTCTGGGCATTCATATATAGAGACTCTGTTGCTGCCGACAACAGCAAATATTTGAGGTTCCCCTTCTCTAAGGTGATGGTTGAATTGACAACCAAACAGAGGTTGTCCATGATCCTCCTTAGCACTACAACTGAATTATAAGGAGACAATTTTACTTGAGATGTTTTATATATTGTCAAAATTATTATTATACACAACTTGCATTTTAGTTAATAAAACCTGATATATTTATATTAAAATTGTACATTAACATTGTTTTTGTCTTACACCAAAGAAAATGATTACAAATATTCTATTAGGTTATCCCAAACATTGTTTCATTTTTTGTTTATACTATATGTCTTTTTCACAAGTCTAAGCAGTATAGAACATTATTTATGAATGCCAATACTTCTTTGATAGCAATTTGATTTTAAAATGACTTTAACTTATATTAGGGTGTACTTACTTGAATTTATACGGAGGTTTAACTTGCTTAGTAACAGCCTTTTTCTTACCACGTCTTCTTTTCTTCACGCGTGTATTTGTGGGAGTTTCACTGCGAGAAGTATTGTCTGTGTTCGAAGTACTCTCAACACTAGAAGTGTCGTCCTATGAAACAAGAATCGTTTAAAATAAATTATTGACCTTTAAAATGCTAGGTTTGTATCAATATAAGTGCAATTCCAGATATATACATAAATCGAACTCACTGCTTCATTGTCAGAAAAATTCATAATTAACTGTTGATACTAAATTTCTGATGAAATTCACTCACAAAATTCCAATAAGTTGTAATAAAAAGTTACTTTGTCTAACAAATTATTTTATCAGCTGTTAGTAGCGTCTCTAACGTCAAAGTTATATTTTCGCGGGAGTCCGTTGACGGATACGACTTTATGACATTTTGTCTGAGATTGATTGAATAGGTTCTAGCAAATTTAGCTTCGATTTTTATATGTGATGGAAATGCAATAAGGAATGGGATATTTTATGTGTAATTTGTCAATATCTCTTTATTTGGTGCATAAATATACACTTTATGTTTTCTATGAAAGGATATTAATGGTGTTGTCAATTAATACTCACATTATAATTCATTATTTTCTATTTTAAGAAACAACACATTTTAGTCATTATAAAAACTTGGTAACAATTGTATACTGTCTGCTAAGATACTTTTTTAACTTAATAACTTGGTAACTAAGTGCTGAAAATAACATTGCAATGGTTGGTTTTATAATTATCATTACATCTACATTTTGATGCAATTTCACAGACTTCTTTCTTGGAAACAGTCAACGATAAATTACATATTATAAATCAATATAAAAGTTCCAGTGAAAAGGTAACAATTATTACGAGGCGATATGTTTAAGGGATTACTAAAATAAATTAATATGTATGTTAATAAAACCTAATTAATAACTAATTACGTAATTCACAGCCATTGTTTTAACGATAATTAAAAATTATATGTTAATAAATCCTAAGCTAATACTGATAGGTACAAATACAAAATACATTTATACAATATATTAACCTAAAACTTAAGAATAGACTCCTTTCGCAATATTACTTTGGTTTAAATGGCAATATTACTTCGGATTAAAGGTAACATTTTCTATTTACAACATAAATACATTTTACAAACTGGCCCATATCTTATAAGACTTCATATTTGTTAAAAATCAGTCCTGTTGTTTTTTTCATTGTTTTAAAATTATATCAAACAAAATTGCGTTTAAAATATGATAACATATAAAGCCTCTTTCATTTCTTGTATATGTTCGGAGGTGTGCACGTACAAGCGTGTCTCAGAGCCACTCGAAGCCACGGCATGAAGTGGTTGACTCTCGCGTACACGCCCGGGTAGCCTTGTCTGGCACAACCGCGGCCCCACGACACTATGCCTGTCACATATATAGAATTTGATCAGTAAAATATAAGATACTTATTATTATTATTATTTTTAATTATGTGTTTAAGGTATTTGCTTTTAAATTTAAAAAACATGTGACCGTATTAACCAGTACACAATTAATAATTTAGATACCATAAATTAAAAACTTTTCAATTCCAAAAAAATTAAACTTACTGTTTCTAAACGAAACTTTTAATAGTTTGATATAAAGAGTATGTTTTTGAACGAAGATATTCTTAGTTTGAAATGCAGACATGACATGACTTCTAGAACATACCAACAACAGTATAATGTGGTTGCGTCATCAACAGCGGCCCGCCGGAGTCTCCGGTACAGGAGTCCCTGTCTGGAGCGTTGGCGCACAACATGCGAGGGGTCACTTTTCTGCGGCCGTAGCCCGCTCCCGTGCATGCCTCTTGTGACCATATTTGTACTTCCGCCTATAAGACAATTGACATTAAACCATAGAGTTTTTTTTTTGGTTAAATTCGTTCCGTTCAGCACTGGCAGAGAACAAAGCCTATACACCAATATATTTTTAAATCATACAGATTAAAAGGATTATAGATACGAGCTTAGAATGTATTGCATAATTAAAGTAATAGTAATTGTTTTTTATTATATTGTATGTATGTAATACTGGGCTAATTTTAATTGGAAAATTTAAGGATATATTTTTTTGATAAGATTCGGACGATTTCAGTGATTTTGGTTGTTATATAGTAATATAAAGAATTAGATCGAAAAAAAGATTTGTTAGCAGGCTTAATAAACACGACTCTAGAATGTCTCATAAATTTTTATCAGGTTAACATTTTATATGAGTACGTACAGCTTAAAATATATCTTATTCAATAAAATTATCAATACTAAAAAAATAATTAAATATCTTATTTATATTCACACTAAGTGGTTTATTCCAAAACAAGTGTCGTAAAGCAGATATTAAAATTATTAGATTATACTTCTTTGTAATCTTACCTTCATAGGTATATCTGAAGGCGGACCCTTTTCCACGGTACTTCCCCATCCAGAGACAATAGCATCAACTCCCGCTAATGCATCTTCATCGTCTAGAAATTAATAAAATATACAAAAATATTTTAATGATCAATTAATTTTTAAATAATATTTTGTCGTTCAACTTTCTAAAACTAGTAAAATTATTAATTATCTCACTTTTACTTTAAAATTACGCCGTATTTGAACCTGTTTGATAATTATCAGTCATTCCTGTTACGATTCCAATAAAGTACCAAGTTTCTATATATCCTGGTGATACGTAATTAACATAAATATTTATTGACTGAGACTCAAGTTTTATGAAAGTTCGTAAACATAATTAATATATATATACTGCTTTGAATTTTATATTATATTGATGAGTAAATGTAATTATTACTTTATTAAATTTACCTGGCAGACAGGCGGGTCGGTAAAGGTGATCTGGCAATGCTTCTGCTAGTCGTAAAACAGCGATATCGTTGTCATACGTGTATCTATTGAAGTCTGGATGTTGGATAACATGCGACACCCTGTAGCCTTCGGATCTTGATTTATTAACGTTGTATTCCCCCACTAACACAGTCAGTCGGGAGGCTTCCACTCTGGTAACAAATAATATTATTTAAAACCATTGGATTTGGCTTTAAAATAAAAGGACAGAATGGTTGAATTTTAAGAGAATAGTAGGTTACGTCTCAAGAAAAATGGCCTTAAAGGGATATAAGGGGACAGAAATTTGTAAAAAAATACAGATAATAAATCTGTTATAGATAATAATGTATATGATTGGTATGAATAAAAAAAAATATTTAAATTAAAATAAAAGGTTTAATTGAAATTTAAGTTTAACATAAAATATATAAGTCGCTTATATCATACAATTTCTATGGCCTAAAATCCATTACAATTAATTTCGACTAAAACGCATTTAAATCTGGCGACTTTATTGAATCAGTCTAACAGCTTTCACTTTTAATTTTATCGTAAATGAAAATACTTTAACCATTTTCCTTTATTACTTAGGATTGCAATAGGTGTATGTTGTGTTTATTTAAATTAGCCACGCCAAAGACAGCTGTTTAGTAATGACAGTGACGAAATTGTGAAAAGGTGATGTCAATTCAAACATGTCCTAGACCCGATTTGACAGACGACCTTGGCACTACACAGATAATATAATACAAATTGCACAGAACTGCAACAGATATTATATAACGCGCGAATGTTTAACTGTTTATTGATTTAAGTAATCCGACTTTCTAAATTGTATTTAAATGTGTATTATCTTAAATTAAGACGTCTGAAACATTATATCTGTTTGTGCTCATGCAACTGTAGGTCACTTACATAATACAGAAGTAGGTCACAACTAAAGGGCTGATAAAATAAGATAAGACGTTTATAAATGGATAATCTTAAATGAAAAAAACTTAGCACTATTATTTTTACATTATTTTGAATTATTTGGTGTGATGGTATACTGTATACAATGTAATTTTAGTTTTATCAAAATTGCACGTAAGATTAAAAAAATAAGAAGGTTTTTGTTTCTTATGTTTTTGATTATATATAAAATTAAAAGAAAAAATATATAATAAAATCTTTTAAATGGAACGGTCACTTTTAACGTAAGCGGTAAAAGGAGGCGAAGGTATAGAATTACTCGGAATTATTTTGGAAAGTTTTTGTATCTTAATAATTGTTAATCAAAATATAGGTTACGCTTCATTACGGAATGTTCATGTTTACTTTTTAACATTTTACATATATCTTAATCTGAATTTATTTTAAAGGTAAGAATTAATTTATAACTCGATATATTTTAGATTACTGACCCACGTTTCTACACATAAATAATTTAATTCAAAGCTTTCGATATACGTGGCTTATATTAATTAATTCAAATTGTTTTGTTAACGGATAATCAAAAGGAGACTTATGACAAACGTTAGAGAAACTCAAGTGTTCATAAATGTATTTACATATAGAAATTATTTCTTTAGTCAATAATTATAGAACTTTCACGTGCCTTACCCTACTATTCTATTGTTTGTAGATGACAAGCTATCTCATTTTATATTCATGAATTATTAACATCAAATATCTGTTCATTAATTTCAATGATTCGATAATTTGTTACAGTAATAACATAAGAAAGTTTAAAATCAAGTTATACTTCGTCCATATAAGGTGATTCAGCGATAGTGGAACTTGTTGTAAATTCAATATTAAAAAAAATCGTGACCCGTTTTTGGACGAACAAGAAATTTTTACGCTGTATACAATATAATGATTATTTTAATGAATATATCACATAAATCAAATTACTCAGAACCCGTTAAATTTAGTGTGTCAGAATGTAATATAGCGCCATTAAGATCTCTGGAATGAAAACTTTTGATCATTTATATATTGTGCCGGCAATTTGTTATCGACCCAGCTTTAAAACACGGTCGCAACTTAAAACACACTGACCCAAATACTTTTAAGGTTTTATATTGATATAAAATGTGAATCAGAAAGTAGGTGCAATGTCGCCGTGTAATAAAACGATAAATAATTTATATCTGCTGCGTGAAATTAAATTTCTGTTACGATAAAACAGAATTTCGAATGTATTAATCAGATTTTGTGGATAAATTAAGTGTTAAAAGTAACTTACTCGTAAACACAATGCGTGGCTGTTATTAGATGGTCTCGGGCTACGACAGTGGCTCCACAGATGAGTTTTCCGTCTCTCTTGACAGCTGCTAGCCAGGGGAATTCCCCGGCAGTGACAGGCCCACCCCCCACCACACGAGCACCTCGGGCCACACCACAGGCTGGCAACATTAAGTATATTATTATAAAATAAGGCTCAAAAGTCAGTGGTCCAGTGGTTAAAAGGCTCGCCTCTCATGCTCGAGGGCGCGGGTTCGATCTTGGCCCGGGCAAGTAGGTACTAATGCGATTTTTCCGAGTCATATGTACTTTTCTAAGAATATTTAGACATCACTGATTAATGCATTCCCAAAGAGGGTTGATGTCATACAGGCGGTCGGTTGTAAAAACAATTAGCCAAAACTATTCACAACATGTAAGCAAGGGCGTCGCCAAGGGGGGGGGCAGAGAGGGGCAGCTGCCCTCCCCTAGAGATTCTAAAAAATTTGCCAAATATAATGCAACCAAAGTCCTAAGTATTTTAGTCGATTTGCTTGATTAAGCATTTGATTTACCTACAATTCACATCTACTTTTTTCATTCATAGAGAATGAGAAAAGTATGAATTGTAATCTGTAAAGTCAACTTGCCCCCCCCTGCGCCATCGGCTGGCGACACCCTTGCATGTATGTTGACAGACCCTGGCTATAGCTGAGAAATTGCCAGGTAGAAGAAGAAGAAAATAAGGCTCAAAAGGACTTTTATCCAGAGCTGTAAAAACAGTTACAAAAAAAAAAATGTAATTGAGGTACAATTTTTAGCTTAGTTAACAGTTGACTTTTTTTAAAGTATAAATGTATTGTAATAGTTATATTTTATGTATTTATAATTTGACGTTATTGTATTTACATATGTAGATAATATTTGTTGTAAATATAAATTCATATCTATTTTAGTTAATATTCTATTTAGTCTTGAGTAAAAATATTCTTGGGGTAGATGTACCTACTGATTGTTTACGTGCTATGATGTACAATCTTTTCATGGATTTTTGTAAATTTTATTACATTTTATTAAAAGAGAACTTTATTATACAGGATACATTATTTAAGGAGTATACTCGGTACATGATTCTCATTCGAATTATGTAAAAAAAATAGGTACTTAATTTTTAACCAAATTTCCGTATAAATAAATAAAGTGTGGACACGTTCCAAGTGTTCCAAGTGTGGACGCGTGCGGCGGCGTGCTGATACAACACCACGCCGAAGCGCGCGAGTGTGTGTGTGAGTGTGAGTGTATACCTAATCTGTAGGGTGTTCACACGATGCGTAATTAATTACATAACTTTTGTTTAACTTTACTTAGAAGTTTATTAATATTTATGTTATAATAATTTTTATTTCGTCATATATGATCGTCAAATATCACGTCCTCAAGTATCGATAGTAATTCACCAGTCACCCTGTATATATATTAATAAAACAGAATAAATAATTTGAATCATAATTGTTCTGTACGTAATGAATGTTAGAAATGATTTCTAAATGAAATAAAATTGATTATTTATATTTGAAACAGTTATTCCATTTTTATAGTTGTAAAACATTTTATGTAGCTCAAGTACACTTTAATATGCATTAAGAAGTTTCACACTTATAATTCAATATTTGCACAATAGAAAGAATGACACATAATATATATATACTTAAATAAAATAAGATATGTAAAGAAACATTTATTTATCGTAATTTGTAAGTGAAAGTTATGCTTAATTTTAAACTTGTGTGAGTTTCAAAAACTTTAAAAAGTGAAAAATATGTACTCGTATTGTGATATTTTTAAACGAAGCCACGCTTAAAAGTAAATAAGTAAAAGTACATCCTTATATTGTATTTGATATGGTAATGAGCGACTTTTCTATGTGTTCGAAAACTTTTTCCTTTGACCGTTTTACTAATATTTTAAGAGATTTGTTTTTACATAAAATAATGTGTTCTTGTGTGTTGCGAAATGTTCGAACGGCATATTTGGGTTAATTATCGGCGATAAAGAAAATGAGCATTCTTAGTTTTGGCGTATCTGTAATGGTATTCACGATTGAGTACGTTCTTGAATCAGACTGAAAATATACGAAGAAACTGTTAATAATCGTGAAGTGATTACAAAAATTTGAATAAAATTGAGATATTTCTTAATTTATTTCAAGTATTCTGAAGTTTCTTGAACGTCGATTGAATTTACAACAAGCAACATAGCAAGATAGCAAAGTTTTCAATCAAGGATCTATTTATAAAGTTAATTTATTTTCAATATTACATTTTTTATGAAAATTATAAACATATTTTTATATATTTATCACAGATATTTTTTTTTACGTTATATACTTCTATGCTTAGCGTAAGTTTGCCGTATCACATTATAAACGCCTTACTAGATTAGCATTCAAAAACTTACGCTACTACTATAATTAGTGAAGATATATGAATGAAATACTGTTTACTATGATTTAGTGACGATGCAAAGCTTGGTTATGTATAGACATAACTAAATAGAAAGATTCTTTAGTATATCAATCAGCAAAGACAGGTAGAAAATAATATTCTTTTATCTCTTTTTTATTAAATTAATAGATTCGATTCATATTAAATAATATTTGTGTCCTGAACTTTTAAATCTATTTATTACGCTAAGTAACTGGTTACAGCGAAGTTAACACTATGATAAACACACGACAATAACTATGCAACACTTTATGTAAGCAAGGAAGTAGGCTTTACAAATTTAGTGAAATAACTTATTCGTGTCTAACCTTAGTCCTAGTTATGAGTGACAAACTAAATACCGAGAGTATCAACGTTTAATGTATTATTTATTTTAATGTAACTTTAATATTGGCTGTTTAGTTGGAATCTCAATCGTTCTCTAATTACTTGTTATAAGGTGAACAAAATTGTTCTTTACATACTTTTGTTTCATAAAATTAATATAAAACAATTGAGAAAAGAAAACAGATAAAAATATGCAAAAAACAAACTGAGAAAGTGGTTCATTTAAAATGAATATAAATGTTGAATTTTTTAAGATGTAATCATTGAAGTTGTTTAATATTTTAAATAAATAACGAACTATGGCTTTATATATGTATAAAAATATATAACGATAATAATCAATTAAACATTTTAATTATTTCAACTGTTAAATATTAAATTAAATTGTATGAAATTAACATAAATTTCCGAACGAATATGGGTCACTCGTAAGAGATATAAAGCCATGAAGTGACAGCGAACCGGAAAGCTCGTATAATTTACAAGTGATTCACGCAACTTTGTATTACAAACGTACAATTGACAGATCTCTTATTTAAATTTAAATTATTCCGTTACCACGTGAGTAAACACGCAATTAATGAAGCCACAGCTTAAAAAAACAAGCAATTATAAATGACATTTAATGTGTCATGAATTTTCAAAATTAGAATATTTATGACATTGACGTGTAAAAAGTTTTCATGTAATCAATTGAAAAAAAATGTTTACAATAATTAAATTGTTTTAAATTTCAAACTTATATAAGTAAAGACGTTATTAGTTTGTTTTGTATGTTCTTACCACAAGTTCGAATCTCAAAATTCAATAATTTTAGTTTTTATCAATAATACTATCATACGTGACTGTTGTGTTTACTTTGAAGCTTCAAACTAGTGGTAAGGAGGATTTATGGACACTAATGTTTTGTGTACGAGTCGACTCTCTAAAAACACTCAAACGATATTGAATACGTTAATAAAATGACATAATATTTGAAAATAACTGAAGAGCTAGAAATGCATTAGTATGGTCAAGTGTCTTCAGTTGATAATTATATAAGATTAATTTATATGATATAAATTATAAAGCTTAGAAATCAAAGAAATAAATAAATGTGTCATATATATGACTAACATCTTTATTAAAATTAAAAATGAGTGAAAATTAGGTTAATTGTATGCAAAAGATTCATTTCAATATGTTTTTTTTTATTAAAAAACGTATAATGAAAAATCTTTCTTATAAACCTTTAATTGATTCGAAATAAAATATATTATAAATTCTATAATATTATTTAAAATTCTCACGAAAGGATATTCGTATTACAATTAAATCGTATGCTTACCTTAACACGCACATACAATAAACATACACAACAAACACGTACAAACACGACACATGTCGAATTTAAGCACTTATTATAATGTATTAGATGAATTCACTCACTGCATGGCTTGCAAGCGCTTGCCGTAGCGAGCACAGCTAGAAGGAGCAAGCTGCGTAACATTCCGTCGGTGTCAAAGTTCTGTCTGGAGTTGAGATGAGACGCCGGCCCAGCTATTATAGGCCGGGGGCGCCTCTGATAAGGCCCCAGGGCCACGGTCAGATTGGAAGCGGCTCACTGATACGCGACGACAGACAGAATGACACAACCGAAACTCAACTGGCTAGTGGCAACTGTACGACCCGATGGAGAGGTTAGTAATGGACGTTGGAAATGTTACTAAGAAGCTCCTAGTTTAATATGAAGGATTTAATATATAAAAAAATAATTTTCAACCTATTTAGAATGTTTACGTAGTAATTATGTGGTTTTCAGATTGGTAATGTCGGCTACAAATGTTTTATGGGAAGTTAAAATTGTTCATATTTGTCAATTTTATAAAAATAAAATTTGTAAAAATAATGAGATAAGACTTTCGCGAGTTTTATACATTTAAATGAAACTTATATTTTTTGGATATGCTACACGTGCTTTATTTGATGTAGGGAATATGTAGTTTTTTACAAAAATAAATCACACGAAGTAATTACGAAAAATATTAGTTTTAGTTCAATTTGTAAAAGTAGTTTAGTGTAAAATCTAATTATAATACCGGTGGCTTGAAATGAAATAATTGTAATACAATACCGGTGTATTTTTTCGAGTCTATACTAGAGTGTTTTAAAACAGATTATTAATGATTGAGTCACTATTAAATAACTGTTCGCTTCCGTATTTACGTGGAATTAATGAATGATAGTTTAATTATATCCGCTCTCCAAATCATTCAGGCTTTAATAATCGAATCTGAACCGATTACTCTTAGTTTAGTAAACTCGTTGAAACTCTTTGTACCATGCTTATATAGTCAAATAGAGTATTTCTTCTTTTTGAAGTCTTTTAAAAAGTTACTTAAGTTACTTCATTTGTCGTTAACTGGTTGCGGCAAAAGTCCCATCAAAATTGGTCCAGCCTTTCTTAAAATTCGCCGGAACAAATAGATAGACAAACAAAAATGTTAAGAATTTAAGGTATCGTATCGTATATATTTTATATGCGTTAACTGAAAAGTTTTTAATTGGAAATAAAAAATAGTCTTCAAATTTATTTCTAATATAAACAAATTAGTAAAACTCTTGGACTTTTTTCTTAACACATAAACAGGTAAAAATATTAGGTAATACATATATAAGCTCGCATATTTTTGTCATTTATGGTAATTCCTGTAATACGATCTATTAAACTCCTACGATTTATTTATACATATAAAAACTAAAATTAAAAAAAGTTTGTACAATAATTCTACTATCCCTTTTAATACATTTCTAAACGAGCCTTTGTTTTTTTTTAAATCAAAAACAAAATTGACATCGCACCTATTTTAATAAACTACCGTTAGGACGGAAATGTTTAAATGGCCAATACGTTAATTGGCCATCAGGTTGGGCCACGTTGGGCCAACATGTAGACGAGCCTTAAATAGTAACCTTGATATTTATTCACTAGTTCAGAAGTCGCAAATCATTGGGTCAATATGATTGTTATGAATTCGAAAGTTCCGTCGGTTAAAAATTAATGATCGCCCAATCAAATTAATTGCTGGATTGTGTTGGATTGTTTACTTTATTAGAGTGTCAATATTTTTGTTATTTGGTGACATTTATTACGTGAGTTATAGTCGAGAGCCGTTATAGTCTATAGTCCGGATATATTAAAACTTGTATATCTGATTAAATATTACATACTAAAGTAACGGAATCTATACAATTAGCTACAAGTTTCGCTATTCATCGGCATTTATTCGTCTTGATTAAGATGACACGTTAGTTTTCGGTAAAAATAATAATAATCAAATGATTTTAATTCCAAAGAATGCAATTCCATATTATAATAACATTAGAGGATTCTATTAGTAACTGTTTATATATCAAAATATATTGTTATTGCGAAAATATTTCTGTTTCTGCAAATACGATGTCTGTGACCTACATGCGCTATCAAATCTAGATCTCTATTTGAATTCTCGGACTCCTATGTTTACTAATTCGTTGTTTTGACGTTATATATATGGAAATTTTATTAAACTGACCATGACTGACCATGTTAGAAGCATTTTTCTTTTATATGTGAGGTTAAATAAATGTCACGTGACATATTGATTAGTTTTTGTTTTTTTTTAATTTAAGATCCAAAGAGTTTGGTATATAAAAAAATATATTTTAAATTATAAAATAATGCAGTTATATTTTTTTTACAAAAATTCAGTGCTGAATCATTTATATTCATCCAAGGCGTTAAACTAATTAATATTTAATAAACATAAAAAAAGACACAGAAATCCTTTCAAGGAAACGTAGAATTTATATGGATTAAAAAAAGTTAAGACGCATTAATGTTTAACTGTTATTTTTATATGTTATTTACGGCATTTGTAATATTTTTTTTTAAATATATGAATCTATGATTCTTTTGTTTTTTTACAAGACCTATTTTAAATGGTCACAATTTACATATAGAGCCAGTATAGAGGATTATTGATTCAGTTCAAGGTGTCCATTATTCTGATTAGTTACGGACAATGCAGGCAGGTCCTCACTAGTGCTGTTTACGTAATTCCTACGTCATCACCGGCTACCGGATGAACGGAATCTTGAATTAATACGTACGTTTGAACAATATTGAGCAATACTTTACGTAATTCCAGGACTCAACGTCGTTTTGCAATTTTTCGTCTCGATATTCGATTACATAGTCTTTTGCGCAGTTGCACTGACCTACCATAAAACTTTTAAAAGTTTTACGCGATTCGGCCACGAGTGTACGAACGCGTGTTGTTTTTCAAAGAGAAAGCCCGACCAATTATTCGTGAGAGCGGTGACATTTTTATTGCGTAATTTATAAAAATTTTCACAATATTTGAAAAGCTTTATCATTATTCATGCATTGAACCGAATAATTTAAATTGTTTTGATCGTTTAATTCTTGGTCCAGTAATCGGCGCCATTCCACTTTCGTATTTTTTCCGTCCTTTATGAGATTCTATAAGGAAATGTAGCATCGTTTAATTTAAGTTCAAGGTCATGTACTTAACCCAATTGATAAGATGCGTAAATATGATAATGAACACCATATTTAAGGTTGCGTGGGATGCTTAAGGAAAATTTTTATAACAGTACTGGCCTTGCGGTTAAGTGGGTGTGTAGATGGCACGGACCATTTGTGCCAAGGTGCAACCCGTATATTGATAACGGCAGCCTCCACTCAACGCTGAGCTAATGTATTGGCTATTCATCGGATACTCAGCTTGGTATTTTTAAGCTATAGCTTGAAATTATAACGGCAAAGAAAGGAAAGTTTATAACCAATACATTCATCTATCTATCCGTGGTGTTATTTTCAGTTATGCTTAGTGTTGAACCAATGCAAGAAAAGGCCAGAGACATGGTCAGTCTTGCTTTTGGTTTTGCTAAAATTAGACGGACTTGGTCTCAGTTTTAAATAATGAAAGAACAAGATACAAGACTGCAAGACTAAAACTGACTTTGGGCAACACTAGTTATGCTTATTCTTCTATAAGTGCCCTATATATTATTGTTTCTCTTATTCCTTAATATGAAAAATATTGTTTTAGTATAGCCGCTACATTTTATCGAAGCATTTTTGGTAACACTGTTACATATACAAAAAATTATAATATGAAATGATCAGTGACCATAGTAATAATATTTATTTATAAATTATTAATATTAATTGCAACAACGTACAAATTACAAAACGTTTATTTAATTCAATTAGCACTTTCTATAATACATATGGCAGTATTGTCCCTGATGTCACCGCCATTTTCATATGTCATCTGTTGATCTAGAGTTGCAAAACTGTGTCAGAACCCCGAGCGATGCATAAGGATGCGAAGGTCGATACCGCATATGACGATTTATTATATAATATATACATTTTTAATCTGTGTAATATTAAATTAGTTATTAGCGTTAACTAAAACTATTGATAGTAATTATTGTAATAAACTTTACCATTTTAGGATTATTTAATAAAGATTTTCTTATGATATAAAATGTATATATATTTTTTGATTTAATAATGGAATTGCTTCATGTATAGTTTGTAAGTAGGTTAAATTACTTATATTTGATTTGAAAATAAGAAATAGAAGTAAACTTTATTTTTGGTCACGAGATTATATCCTGTGAATGTCGGAAATCTAGGTCACTTTACTAATTAAGTTGTAGTGCTCTAACTAAAAAATATTTATAGGGACAGAGGAGCCATCTATATTTTTATCATATATTCTTTCTACCCGTAATTTTAACATTCAGATAAGTTTTCAATTACGGAAGTGTATCCGTTACAAAAGATTTAAAGGCCGTCATATATTACGCAGTCTTTAAGATTTTTAAGGTTGAAGATTGATATGAGAATAAATAAGATATTTCCTTCACAGTCATTACATAAAACAATTATCTTCATCGTCACCGTATAACAGATGTGAGACGTAATATTTGTACTGACAAGGATGTGGCAACGATTTGTGACACTTTAGTAGCATAATCAGCCTTTTACAGGAGGACATATTTCTTATTTGTATAATTTAATTTTTATCTTATTACTAGAAGACCTGGCGAACTTCGTATCGCCCTATAATCATGAAGTATCTATTACGTTTCTTTATTTATATTTTTGGAGTTTACCTGTAAGCCATAAATCTCCGTATTTTGAAGTGCGACAGAATGATTGACATATTAGTTACATAGTTGTCAAATCTAATGTCAAAAAAAAACCGTTTGTATGGGAAAAAGAAAAGGGCTGTTTTTATGGTTTTCCCAGTAATGAATCAATTTTTTTCAGCTTTTATACCTTCCCTGAACCTCCACGAATATTTCAAAACTAAGATAGGATAAATCCGTTCAGCTGTTCTCGAGTTTTAGCGAGACTAAGGAACAGCAATCCATTTTTATATATATAGAAGATTTTGTCATAATTAATCCTGGCATAAAGATTATTATTTTAACATTCATGTGTCACAGATTCGAATGACGTTTACAACATTTTTGACAGCTCAATTATACTTTTCATTATTTCACAAACAAAGTCAATTGATATGTTTATTTCAATTATAAACTGGAGTGGAAATTAAATCACGCATAACAGTATCGATGTAATGTTCCATTAATATTTTAAGTATTTTATATCAATTTAAATTGTTGTAACTGTTAAATATATATAAATTAAAAATGTCGTAAACGTCAGAATTAATACGTTCGGAAACTTGATTGCACCTCTGTTTTAACAGATTTACCGTATTCACACAAACGAAACCGTAATTCACGTATTGTTAAAACATCTTTGTGTTACAATAATTTTTATTTCTTAATAATAAAGACATGATATTAAATCTCGTTTTGTATATGCTGATAGAAGATTATTTTACTTTTGTGAATTTACTTCGAGAACTTCGTTAACAAATAAATATATTTGATATGTGTTGAAAAAGTATCCTGGCTAAAGTTGGGAAATTGCCAGGAATAAGAAGAAGAAGATGTGTTGAAAAAGTACGTTTGTATAAACTAATGCAGCTTTACTTAAAGGAATTATTTATAGGACTAATAACTACAGGAATATTTTAATATAATATTCGTTTAGGATATAATTATATACTTATTTAATAAGTATTATAGTTACTGACAGTGGATCAAGAAGGCTAGGAAGGTTATATCATGTTAAATTATAATAAATAATGCAAACTAAAACAATTATTTATATATATGACTACGTGATAAGAGGACAAAAAATATATTTTATACGAAATGTTCTTCATTGGCTGCAGAGCAATCTTTTCATTGAAGCATATTCTTCACTTCTTTAGTAGATATGGATTGTAAAGTGAAATATTTCAAATTCTCATAGCTTTAAGAGCAAGAATTAGTTTTTATAAATTACCATTAATCATAACCCATTGTATTAAAGTCAGGTCTGGTTTATACTAAATTTTGGCCAATCATCAGCTCTGATTAAATCCAGAACTATTGTCTCGATCCAAGATTGGGTTGAGCCAGCTTTATAAAAGACCATGCTTGGTTATTGACTGTGGTACTAAAGGCTTAATTGTCTTCTAAAGATTGATATATAATCGTGTAAATATTTTGATATATATTTACAATAAAATTCTGTCGCTCCTTCATAGTTAAACCTGACCCAACTATCACTGTAGAAGTAGAATATATTGTATTCCGATGACTAATTGACCATCTTCGTTAGAGATTTTCTCGTTGAAGGTCATTTTGTTTTAAATTAAACCTCTTTAAATGACCATAAATGACCAGTATCTTATAGGAATTAGTCATCTATGAAATTATTCGATAAAGTTCTTGATATTATTTTAATCTTCCGACAAATGATTTTTTTAGAATTATTTCTGCTATCATTTAATTAATTTACTAATTTAATCGCCTATTTTCTAAAATAGTATTGGTAGGAAAACGAAAAATTTAGACGGAAAAGGTTTTTCTATCAAAAAAAACGTTTTATAGTACCTGTAAATAACCTGATACGCAAACATTTATCTAATAGTTCTAATACTAATAGTTTAGACTATTTATAATATATACAATAATGATAATTTTTACAGCTACCGTCGTTCTTTTAAACTCCTTCGTACTGTTAAAACTCCTGTATAAAAATATATATAAATCTCTGTATTCAAATACTTCGATTCGTGCTATGTTTTCAACCAGGCGTCCAAATAAATTTATGATTTTCAGTATTTGCTACAGTTTTCCTAACAGGCGCTGATAAGTAGTTCAGGTATAATCTTTACGAGTTAACGCTATAAAATCACATGGCATATTTGAAAATATCTTTAAGATAGAGGAAAGAGTTCGTAATGGAATTGTATGGAATGGAATTTGGAAAAGTGTTGTAGAATTCAAAGTTACAAATGAATATTTTTATAGATGCATAGATGAATGAATGCTTATTACATATTAAAAAACAAACTGTATATTGATTTTAGATAAAAAATTATATTAACATAATAATATAATAAAACAAATTAACGTATAGGTCAGAATTTTTAACGAAATTTTGAGAGGACATGAAATAACGGTTTTATTTTATATGGAGTCACGTGACACATATATGAGTCAGAGATGGCGCTACTGATTGGTTAGTATATATTAATTAAAAAGAACAAATTATTCGTTTAAAGAGGTGGTCAAAACTTATAATATTATATTATAAACTCCACTTATATTTGTAATATTTTTTAATTTATATATTAAAAGTCTTAAATAGTATATGTATTTGTTTTGTTTTTTGTTGGGCTGAAAAACTTAGAAACATTGCCTCAGTATTAAAAAATATAATGTAGCATTAATTAAATACATATAGAATCGTTAAGGAACAACATTTATTATAAAAAAGTGTATTTAACTTTTAAAGGAATTTATAAATATCTTTATAATTTATAAACACAAATTAATCATTAATTTTTTGATGTATACACTTAAGTTTTATATTTTAATTTGTCAAAATAGATGACGTAGAAACTGAATCACATTCTTATTGTCTTCAATAAGTTAGACGCGAATTTCAGATAAAATAATAATGAAATGAAAACCTGACATAATTTAAAATACAAATGAAATGATTTTGCAAACAATTACCTCCAAAAGGATGAGATTAATAAAAACTTATCATATAATTCGCCAACAAAGTTGATAAGTAATTTGGTAAATAAGAAAGAATCACTGAAACTAAATATATTTTATTCTTCCAATACTATTTTAGTTAACAATATATTTCGCTGATATTTATTTGAAAAACTATTTTAAAATGGTGATAAACTAATACATTTATGAATTGTTGTTTAAAAAATCTCATACTTTCTTTATAACTATCGCTTACAGGAGAGTTATATAAAAATATAAAACAAAGAAATCCCATATAAACCATTAATATACTTACTAGCTTTCCACCCGCAGCTTCGCCCGCGTGGAGTTCGGTTATATCGCGTTTCCAAGAGAACCTTTCAAAAGTCTGGGATAAAAACTATCCTATGTTCTTTCTCAAGGTCAACTCTATTTCTGTACCAAATTTCATTAAAATCAGTTTAGTGGTTTAGGCGTGAAAGCGTAACAGACAGACAGAGTTACTTTCGCATTTATAATATTAGTAGGGATTGTCAGAGATATATAATATGTGCAAAATGTTAATATTTCAGAAGAGGCGTTTTAAGTTTCATTTAATGTATCTTGTACATGCGACAACTGATGCTTTTGAAACTTAACTTTTGTCATAGCAACTATGACATACATGTCTTCATTTAAGAACGATAAACTTTTTTACTAGTTTTTAAAATAATGCATACAAGCGCTTAAACGTTAAAAAGTGTTACTTATGCCCTATTACTACGATAAAATTAATTAAATTTTAATATCTTTCCACCAACAAATACGTATTTTTAAATGAATGTTGTAGAATTTAGTATTATGAGGTGTTTAAAGGAAAATAAATAAATAAATAAAATTGCTACATTGGCCCTTATACACAGGACCCATCGATATTTCTTCCTCTAAAGTCTAATGTAATGTATGTACGTATTAAGTTAGCCATATCTTATAGTACTCAAGATTATAATTCTTCCAACAAATAAAAACGTTTAAATCATCAAAATATTTCACAATTCCAGTGAGTATGAAGCCATATCATTAAAAGAAAGTTATTCGTATCTTAAGGATAATATATAGTTCTATATTTTTGTAAATTCTGGTTTTTCTGACATACATATAAAATAATTTGTGTTTTTGGCTAAAGCAAGAGACCAGTTTCATATCCTTACCACA
Organism: Danaus chrysippus; assembly: GCA_916720795.1. Classification (NCBI taxonomy): domain Eukaryota; kingdom Metazoa; phylum Arthropoda; class Insecta; order Lepidoptera; family Nymphalidae; genus Danaus; species Danaus chrysippus. The sequence goes on from CAKASE010000079.1 coordinate 3,652,412, forward strand.
CGTTTGCATTCCACAGAATTATTATTGAAATTTTAAAGTTTTGAATCCATTTATGTGTTTAAAGATGCATTTCCTAAGATGTATTTATGTTAGAATGGTTTTCGATTGACTTTGTAAGTGGTGCTAAAGCCATGCTGGTTAAAAATTGATACATAAAATCTTTTTACAGGGACTAGTAATAGTGTTAATTTAAGTTCGACTCGAATTTCTAAAAATATAACATCAAAAACAACATAAAATTAACAATATAAATAGTATGAATATTTCCTGTAATATTGATAACGTTCTGAAACTTTTAATTCGTTATAAGAACTGAAAATCGTCTAGAAATTACTTGCATTATAATATAGATACAGATTATATAAATCTCAATTAATATTTAACGTTTAAAGTGATTTAGTATTGCATGTCATCAGAGATTAGAGTCCCACATCAGAGGAAAAAATGGTAATAACAGCATTAAGTGATAATAATTCCGACGAAATTACCTTGTAACTGTTGTGGAATTTATTGCTAAGCAGGCATAAAACGGGATGTGGCGACCTGATGCAGGCAGAGGCATTTCTGGCAGGATCCAAAGTAGAGCAATCAGAGTGAAAGCGGAGATATCTCTATCTCTTTCCATCTAAGAACTGTTTGTTTGACAGTGGACAGTGGACACTCGTCTTCCTTTAACAACACGGGGCCGACTTGTGGGCGTGAGTTTATTTTTTTTATCTGTGATAAGTGATAATAATTTTGTAGGAATATTCAATTAATTTGGATTTAATTTGTGAGTGTTTTTATGTTAGATGACGTTGATATAATTTTATGTTTTGGTTTAGTCGTATGTATTTTTTGTGCAGAAAATACTATCGAAATTTAAATTATAGAGATTATATTTTTATACATAATGTTTGCGGATAATATTAAATTATTAATTAAGTTTTAGACTTTAATAATATTTTTATATAACAATAATATATTGGAACTTTCTATCGCATTTTATATAGGAACGGGAAACATTTAAACTCTCTACTAGAAGCAGCAGTGTGTCTAGCATAACAAGCAAAACGTGACTGTGTGATAGCAATCACGTGTTTTTTTTTTTATTTTTTTTTTTAATTTGGAATAAAATTTCAACAAAAACGGCCAGTATTACAAATAGATTTTTTCTTTTAAATATTTATGAGAAAAAAATTATCTATGACATTTTATAAATCTTAAAATTTTAGGATTTTTATCACTTTTGACTAAATAAATTAAAATAAAATACATATATTTTCTGTTAACTATTTTCCTTATGTATACCAGGAACCATGTTTATGTTTTCTTAGAACAATCGGGATTAGTTTGGAATATAAATTGACTTTGGCAAAGGTTCAAGTCAATTGAAAAGTCATTCAAATAATGTGGGTATAGACACTATATATAAATATTGCATTTACAGTTCTAAGTAGGCTTGAATAAAATAACATTCTCTACTTTTCCAAACATAAACATACATTTTATTCTCATTGAGAAGTCTTCGTATTAAATGTTAATATCTATTTGTTTTTAAAGAAATTTATATGTAGGTAGTTGTTCAATATTTTTTAAATTTCATATGGAAATATCCCGTTTTATTTAATATAAAACGCATTTATAAAAAATATATCATTTTTAAGTATTCAAATGACTCTAAAGTATCGATTATTTTATTAATTAATGATAATTTTAATCGATTAATTCAATAAAAACATGTCATGGTATTAGTTATTTGTGATCGATATAACGGTACACAATACTGGTTTTTACCGGTTTTATGTGTCCTTGATTTAACTCTTGCGAACTTATTTTGCATCTTCGTCACTTTATAATGAGGGCTGTTTAAATAATATTGTTTTTAAACTTTCTTTTCAATTGATAACCTATACTTTTGTATAGATTAAAAGGATCTTGTATAAAAAAAATAATAGATTTAACTAAGGCTTACACTGCTTTTAGAATTAACGGTTTTCTATTTCATCTGTTTACCGGTTATTTAATGAAAATTAAAAATAAAGATTAATTCTTTATAACGTCAATGCACTAAACTTTTAACGTTACGTGGTTATGGTTAAAAATAAAATAATATTATACAGAAAAGTTGTCACTAAATAAATGTAATTGAAATGTTTTTCTGATTATTTAAAAACTATAACACATATGTATAAGCCTTACCAAGATTATATTTGAAAAGAACCAGCCCCAAACTTTGTGAATAGAAAGGGAGAAAATGTTTTTGATAGAATTACCCTTTGAATTAATCTGATCTTGACTTTAGCTTTGACCTGGTTCGTGGTCCTTAGCTCTTTCAGGCCGGTTATAATGGATTTTTTTAAATTATTAAGATTCATTTCGCTTTCGCGGTTGAATCAGTCAATCAATCAAAGTAAGGTAACTAAAAAAATAATATTCATGCAACTGACATTTCAAGAGTGTAAGCTTTTCAGACTTATAAGCAACTAGCTTTCCGCCCGCAGCTTCGCCGCGTGGAGTTCGGTTATATCGCGTTTCCAAGAGAACCTTTCAAAAGTCTGGGATAAAAACTATCCTATGTTCTTTCTCAAGGTCAACTCTATCTCTGTACCGAATTTCATTAAAATCAGTTCAGTGGTTTAGGCGTGAAAGCGTAGCAGACAGACAGACAGACAGACAGACAGAGTTACTTTCGCATTTATAATATTAGTAGGGATTTAATGTTTTAGGGAGTAATATTTAACGTAAAAGAATATTAAATATACAATAAAACCAGTTTCTCATTAACACATAAGTCAGTAGTTTTGAGTCAGTGGTGGCCTAATGGTTAAAAGGCCCGCCTCTCATGTATGAGGGCGCGGGTTCGATCTTGGCCCGGGCAAGTACCAATGTGATTTTCCCGAGTCATATCTACTTTCCAAGAATATTTAGACATCACTGATTAATGCTGATTCCCAAAGAGGGTTGATGTCAGACAGGCGGCCGGTCGTAAAAACAAATAGCCAAAACTATTCAAAATATGTAAGGCAGACCCTGGCTAAACCTGGAAAATTGCCAGGTAGAAGAAGAAGAAGAAGACACACGTCAGTACTTTAATTGAGTTTTGATTAATATTATTTTTCGAACGTTTTTACAAATTGTAATTCAGGATAGAACCTTATATATTTATACAATTCCTTTTTTTGAAATAATTAGACATAACTATCAAGCATCAAGTCATCAATGGTGAGGCTGAGGTTAATTAAAACAAAACACAGTATATCACAGTACGTAAGAGCTTATCTTTTTATTTATGTTGATAGTCTCTTAAAGTTATTTAAATGTTTTAATCTGCATATTACTATTTATATAGCTTTAAATATAACTTTTTTTTAAAAAATGAGGTGGTAGAGCCTAGCTGTGGTCAAGTTACTACAGCTCGAACATGGGCTGGCTCGACCGGAGAAGTACCACCCTCTCACAGAAGATCGGCGTGAAGTAGTCTTTAATGGCTAGGTTTCGTTCGATGACTGAGAGAGCCGGTTACCTTTTCCTGCCCTTTCCTCTCCCTCGCCCACAATCAGGGTTGGCAACGCGTTCGCAACATCCCTTAAGTTGCAGATGTACATACATCAAATAGGCCGTCTGCTCGTTTGCCGCCTCTGATGTAAAAAAATAGTCAGCCTCTAGGGTAAGACGGGGCACAAAGGTTCAATTTCACTATTAGCAATTGTACTGTGAAAACCAAACCGCCTATATCAAAATAAATAACGCATATGAAACAAACAACAATCGAACTATATTTGAGCCAATTCTCGATTGATTCATCAGTACAGAAATATATCTTTTTACTGTTTTAAATATTTCTTTCTTAAACTAAAGCAGCAATTTTTTTTCCACAGAAAGATGCGTTGGTTCTTACTCCTAGCATGCGTCAGTATATGTCGCGGCCACACTAACAGTGACAGCAAGCTGGCCGCCCAGGGTCAGGAGAAAGGGATCATAGATTGGATCAACAGTTGGCTCAGCACCACCTCGACAACAACCTTCAGACCTATCAATGATCCTCCTGCTACTTGTCCTACTTGCCGTGAGTTTTATAATGTATTAGTCTGTCTCAAAATTGAACTATATTAATTAACTTAATGGCAACATTTTTATATTAATAGTAATCTTATCATCCAAAATCATGTTTAGGATAGCTTTGTAAAAAATATCTTCTTATAGTGTTTGGTAGTTGCCAATTGGTAACTTATAGAACTCAGAACGTATTCACTTATAAATAAACAATGATTGTGTTAAATTGATTTAATATAATAATATAATTAGGCATTTAATCATTATCTACTTACGTAGATAATGATAACGTTATCATGGAAGCCTTTTTATTAAAAATATTGCATTTTTGGCTTTCAGAGACTTTTGTGAATATTTTGTAAAATACATATGTTTAAATAAGTATGTATGTACTAAGATTAAAAAAAATTATGACAAAATACCAAGCATTCTTTACTACCGACTGCGTTGGCTGCGTTTACTTCATGCTTTACAAATTCACTTATAAAAACGAATCCAAAACACATTAACAAAGTCACATCTCATACGAAGATGTTCATATATTCTTTTCAAACAGTCATAGTCCATATCTTATTAAAGTTTGATGCGCTATTATAACTATTTTTCTCAATATTTGTTTCGTTTAGAATGTGGTATAGCTAGAACTCGTCGTCGCATCGTCGGTGGCTATGAGACCAAGAAGTTGGAGATGCCTTGGGTAGTGCCTCTCATGTATAACGGAAGGTTCTACTGTGGTGGTTCACTCATTAACGACTTGTATGTGCTTACAGCTGCTCATTGCACTTCGGGGTATGTCGAATGTTTTGATGCTAAGTGCTAACCATATATAATTCAAATTAATTTACAAGATATATACCTACATTACATTTTATTGGTTATAGCTATGGAACTCCTTAATATTGTTTTATATTTCTTAGAGTTTTTGGTTAGAACAAGTTAAAAAAAACATTACACTGACCCTTAACTAAAAAGTTCTTTTTTCATTATGCATTTATATTATAAACAAGCAGACTGGCTTGTTGAGCTATATTTGTAAAGTTTCATAATTTTGGGAAGGCGCTGAAATAACTTATTCAAAACTTTTCATAACGGCGTCAACATATTAATCATTTATTATATGATTGTTTTTCAGATTCCGCAAAGAAAGAATGTCAGTTCGTTTCCTGGAACACGATCGGTCCACTCCTAATGAGACCAAAACGGTGGACAGGAAAGTAGCCGCCATTATCAGACACATGCGTTACAATCCTGGGAATTATGATAATGACATCGCTATCTTGAAACTTGACCAGAGAGTAAGTTGCTTCTTCGTAGTTTTAATTTACTTCCCCCTTGATATAAAAAAAAACTTACTGGTTACGACAAAAAACCAAAAAAATATGAGAAAAAGTTCGATAAGTGAAAATCTTGGAGCTATACACAAAATATTTAGTTTGTGAAAATCATTCTGAAATATATTTTACACAGCTCATTCTATTAGTAAAAGTCAGAAGTCCTAATTGTTTTTTGATCTTTTGATCTTAAATTCGTATATTTCCTATGGCGACTACCTAAATGTGGTAACATCTACAGATGTCAATACAGTTGTCATACAATAGACTAAATTACTAAAACATATTTTACCAAACTAGATTGACCTCAGCACGGCTCTGAAGCGCGCAAGTGAAGACTCGGAAGAAGAAAATGACGTTGGTATTCGACCTGGCTGTCTGCCCGTCGCTGGACACTCCTACAGTAATCGGACCGCCGTAGTAGCTGGTTGGGGAACCACTGAAGAAGGAGGGAGTGTATCCAGTACACTGCAGGCCGTAAGGAGTTTTTGTTTCTCTATATTTCTTTCGTATATTAACGACGAAATTATTATTATTATTATATGAGAAAGGTGACAAACGAGCAGACGGCCTACATGATCGGCAGTAGTTACCGTTGTTCAATTACATCCACAACATCTCTTGTTGCCAATCGTGGTTGTTGAGGAATAGAGACCGATGGGAATAAAAATATGGTAGGAAATGGTGGGAACAGGGAAATGACAACCGGCTCTCTCACTCATTAAACGAAACATAGCCATTAAAGACTAGGTACTTCACACTGATCTTCTATGAGAGGGTCGTACTTCCACGGTTAAGCCAGCCCATGTTCGAACTGGAGTTATTTTGCCACAGCCAGGCTTTACCACCTTAAAAATGGACCAGCACCTTAATTATAGTCTGGACTTATACTTATTTCAGGTGAAAGTTCCAATCATATCTAATGAGGAGTGCAGAAAGACGGATTACAAGAACCGCATTACAGATAACATGTTGTGTGCGGGCGAACAGGAGGGAGGCCGGGACGCGTGTCAGGGAGACTCCGGGGGACCACTACACGTGATTGAGGAGGGAACTGGGAAACATAGTATTGTGGGTAAGTGGGTGAGGATTTACCATTATTATATAGGTATCAGCTATTCTTTTATAGGTATATTATATAGGTAGCACTATATTCTATAGGTATCAGCTATTCTTTTATAGGTATTGTTTTAAGCTAGCCAAGAGTTCTTACGACTCCATTTAAATTTACTCTTGATTTATATGAGAACTTAAATTCATAATTTTTATTACACCTAAATTCATATTCAGATTATTTAAAACTCAACATTTTTAAAGGCTTTTTTCCATTGTATAATTTGGAGAAAATAAAAACAGGACCGCTTGATATTCGAAAAATTAAAATATTCATTATCATGATTTTAAAAGATTTATTTCGTCACCAGGTGTAGTGTCGTGGGGAGAAGGATGCGCCCGACCCAACAAGCCAGGAGTGTATTCTAGAGTCAACCGATACTTGACGTGGATTAAGAGCAACACACGTGACGCCTGCTACTGCTCATAGACAAATATTTAATATATTTATTTATGCCTAAATTATTACAATAAAATTATTTAAAGGAAAAATATTGTTTCAATAATATCAACTTGGTACATGTAAGATTAATTCTAAAATTTGTTACTTTGTCCCACTTTTTTTTTGTGAAGGCTAAATACAGTAGTTTTGACAGTTGATGCTAAATTTTTATATTTGGAAGGAGTGCCTAGTAGTACACTGTACAACTACAAATAATTTGGCACTGAGACTTAGTATTGTTTTTCTTATCTTATTTATTTTTAGGATAAATATAAATTATAATATTGGCTCAATTATTTATAGTTATTACCATTAATTTTAAAGAATATTTTCTTTATTTTTTACTTATTACAAAAAGTTAAGGATCACACAATTTTTTCCGTAGAGTAATTTGTTAAGTCTTGCCTCTTCTTTTATATATTTTTACACTGTACTTTGTATCTGATGAAATAAAAAATTATTTGTGAATATTAAAAATATAAAAAAATTGTTTCTTCTATATGCGATAACTTGAAATGAAAAAGAGAGAGACAAATATTAAATCCATATTCCAGTTGATTCAACAACAAAGTTTTCATGTAACTTTTTTTGCCTTAAATTAAGATGACACACATAATATGTTTAGTTCTTAATAAACTTATTATAATTGAAATATTAAAGGAATAACAATGAAATAAACATTGCAATGTTTATGTATTTTTATTCATTATTTAATTATTCCATACATAATGATATTTATGAATCTACAGGATCATCTTGATTCTATTATTATGACAATATGGAATTCAACTTACTAAATCATTATGGACAATGGAACTTGAGTGATGTGAAATAAATATTTCATTATCATCATAATTAAAAACTGCCTATCACATGTTATTTTTAAATAAATAGCATTAAAACCTCTAATTGGTTACTACAAATAATGTTAAAATTAGTAAAAGTTCTTTAATAGTGATGAAAGTGTTGAGAACATGAAGTTGGTAGTGTCGATAGGGCTTAGCATAGGGTTGAAGGGTCCTCTTGAATCTGGTTCGGTAGACGTTGTCGTTTCTTCAATGACTTCGTTGCCATTTTTAATGATCCTACGAGTTTCAACTGTACCGTCGGCTTTTGTTACACTTGTTGTAATGATTGTTTGACAAAACGGTCTGCCAGGAACAAGAGATCCGTTGAAAGGCGTCTGTGGAACTATCTGACCTTCATCTTTCTTTTGCAAGAGTCCGGATATCTCGTTAGAAGATATCTTCCCATCCAAATCATTGTCCAGTTTCGGTTGCTCATATTTATAGTCATGGTAACCGGGTTTTAAATAGTAATCTCTGATGCGGTTGCTGTCAAATTTATCTGTTTCCGGATCCGGAATCGGTAGGTCTGTCATGGTGCCGAACGATTCCATGTCGCCGGGGCCGAAAAATGAGCCGATGTCACCGAATATCGATCCCAAATTTTTTAACACATCTTGCATTTGTCTAGAGAACTCACGGTGCAAGTCCACCGGATCCTTGTAAATGTCCATTGGATTTTTCGTGTAAAGTTCGTCTCCATCGTCATCGTCGTCTGAACCCCAGATAGGATTTCGAAAGTCATTCCTTGGAGAATTTGATTCAAATCCGAAAAACGAGCGGACCCTATCCATGAAGGTGTTTGACATTTTTGAGAACTCTGAGATTTAATTTTTTGATTAGTTCTAGAAGTTTGTTTGGGAGCGGTGACTTTTTCACAGTATTGACTTTTTGTATTGCGCAACAAACAATAAATACTGTCAGATGTCACTATGATCTATTCCTTCAAGCATATAATCATTCTACAACTCAGTTTAAAAATATATATTATTCACAATATTATATTTTAATATTTAATATTTTTAAACCAAATAATTTATTTAGATTAAATGTAAATTACTGACATAAAAGCATATCTTATGGTTTGATGATATTTCGTTACATATTAGTAAATGATTTCTTTGTATGACATAATTTGAAAATATTTTAATTTAAGTTGTGTCATTAATATAATTGCTTTCTGTTTATATCAAAATAGAAATTCATGAAATAGCAAATATATGTTATGTAACAGGTAATTATTAAAATGATAGTAATAATAAAATTAACTAAACGTGAAATTACCTTGTTTACCGTACCGTGTACCGTAAAATATTTGTGAAAGTAATTTAAAACATATTATTATTAAAAACAGATATATTAAACTGGAATTAAAAATAAGTTTATTTATCACTTAAATATATTGTAGTCTATACCTCAGTCAATGGAATTACAATGTTTACCTATTCTGTAAGCAAATATCACATTTGATTTTTACACTGTGGCGCTAGTTTGTAGGACATACTGATTTTTCGAGTCTGTGGCTGTTCGGGTAAGCGCCCGGTAAGTCAGTGATCGTATAAGTACATTATTGTTATTTTAAAGTAAAGATAAATGCTAGTGGTCAATTAGGGCGAATCATTTTTATAACAAGTGAAACCATGACTTCCATGCTAATTTTGGGAAAGGTCAAATAAATTGATATAAAAAGGTAAGAAAGGTAATAATTTATATACTTTAAATTACACTATTAATTATTAATTAATATTCTAATAAAATATGAACGATCGTGGTATAGTGTTAAAATATTCAATAACTCCGCATTCTCTGCACCTTTTATTAATCTTGATTAATCGTAACTAGCAGACTGTTAAAAGGCAAATATGTTTTAGTCCAGTGGGCTACGAGTGAATGTTATTGAATAATCAAGTTATTGGTGAATTGATTCGTCAAGCCTGGTTATGATAATATAGTACAAGTTTAATATTATTTGTTGAACGGAATCCGTATATACGAAGCATATGTTTGGTAGTTCTTAATTAAAATGGCTAGCGACAACACAGCAGCCTTGCTACAGAGAACAGGTTTGGAATTTACTATTTGAAAACATATTTCACGCTAGTTTTTATATAATTTTATTTAATATTTATGATGTTGTTAATATTACGCAATTTTTATTTTCAATTATATGCATTTATTTTTATTATTTTAATATTTATTTATATATTAATTCACGATTCGTTTTTAATGTGTGTGATATTTTATCATAAATTCACGTCGTTAAAATATTTAATAATTTGTGATATTTAGTTTTCACTTATTTAGAGCTTATAATGAGCAAATAAATAAAATTTAGAATAGATTTTAGGATGAAACACACTGCTTGATTACACTATGCACGTTTTTCTTATTCTACCGATCACTTGCATAATTATTATACATAAGTTTTAAATAATAAAACATATCGCCATCATCTAGTGACGATCGTATTAAAAGTAATCACTTCAAGGTAACCGGATGCTAATAGGTATTATTTAAGTAAATTGTGCCCGCAACAAAAATGACTTGGTAGAATTCACGCGATCGTGTTAAAGTATCTGGATGTCATGTAGAGATTGGACGTAAACAGTAATTTGGCTGTGTAATATAAATCGTTGCTTTTTTAAAAATATGGAATGATAATTTAAAAAAATATATATTATTTCACGTTTATATTTATTACAAAAAAAAAACTGGCTGGTTTTATGTTGGATTAAAAAAAATAAAAAATCTTAGTACTTATTACTTAAGCTATTATTAAAGCGTTCGATTTTCAAAACGCGCTTTTTATGTATTGACTTTGAAAAGGATATGTTTTTTTATATTAAAAGTTAAATTTTGTTTCATAATTCTGCATACAGATGACCACAATCCATTTTATTACTATTTAGTGAGCCTTAAACGATTGTTTTATTATTGTACTAGAATTGATTAGTGTGGGAATTGTATGTAACATTACAAGTAATGCTATTTAAATTATATTGGTTATATAATAGTGAGGAAAACCGTTTATATGGTTTTGCGATGTATGTGTGTTAGATTTATATACTATTTTTTACCCGCAACTTCGTCTGCATAGTTTTAGAATTAAAAAACCGAAGCGGGCTAGCCTTATTGCACTTTCGAGGCAGTAAATATTAAGATTTTGGATTTCATTTTCTATCGAACGGAATGAAAAGTATCTTATGTCTAAACTACTTCCCCGCCAAATTTTTAGCCAAATTCCTTCAGCCGTTCTTGAGTTACCAAAAGGGAGTTACCCTTTTATAAAGTATATGTATTACATTTAATTCAGTTTTGAACCGCGTTCATGTCTATTTTTAACTAATATTATTAATCCTTGCTTTCATCTATTCAGATGTTTTTGTTTATTTTTTTATGGTAATTAATAATCTGTTTCCTTTGTCCAAGTTGACAATGATTGTGCAACACGAGATTGTTCTTCAGCGATGCAATTCTCGTTAATTGATTGTGACGACCCAATTAAATTGTTTTCACTAGTGATGTCGTATTTCTTCGTCTGTTGTCAAATAAGGGATTAATTTCATGTTATACATCCTATATGCTGACATGTAAAAATGAAGGATTTTTTCAAGTCTAAATATTTTTTTCTAGTAACCGTAATGTGTGACCTTCGATAAAATTCGTATCATATCAAATTCTTAATTATAACCATACTAGCTTACCGCCCGCAGCTTCGCCCGCGTTGAGTTCGGTTATAACGCGTTTCCAAGAGAACCTTTCAAAAGTCTGGGATAAAATCTATCCTATGTTCTTTCTCAAGGTCAACTCTATCTCTGTACCAAATTTCATTATAATCAGTTCAGTGGTTTAGGCGTGAAAGCGTAACAGGCAGACAGAGTTACTTTCGCATTTATAATATTAGTAGGGATATATAAGGATCCGTTTTAAATATGCTTACCATGTTGCATCGTGCTTACAAACCATTTTTCGTTTATCATTAAATAAACTATGATAATATTGTAACGTTCTTTATGTAGTTTGATAGTGCCAACTTTTAAACATTAAGTTGATGAGTACCTTTACTAAGCGTATTATTATCCGCTTATAAAATCAAATTTATTTAAAATATTTTGTATGTATAAAAATTAACAATGATGTAGGGAATTATAGATGTGGCTTAAAACTGATGTTTTATTAGCTTTTTTCTATGATTACTGATATTGTGCAGTTCCAATCTATATAATTCTTTGAAAATATTGACTAAAACTCAATAGATTTACGAAAATATAATTTTATCCCTACTAATATTATAAATGCGAAAGTAACTCTGTCTGTCTGTTTGTTACGCTTTCACGACTAAGCCACTCAACTGATTTTAATGAAATTTGGTCCAGACATAGAGTTGACCTTGAGAAAGAACATAGGATAGATTTTATCCCAGACTTTTGAAAGGTTCTCTTGGAAACGCGATATAACCGAACTCCACGCGGGCGAAGCTGCGGGCGGAAAGCTAGTCATATATATTATGTTATACATATACATATAGAATAGGAAAAACTTTGTTTAAATGTTCAAATAATTGTGAATCATACTACAACTACTGCTGTACAACTACTACTACTGTATAAATTAATTAAATTCGGTTTAATTTATTACAACATATGTATTTTATAACATAATTTTCGTATATTTAATTATTTCAGTGTTAAAATGCGTTTCTTGTGTTACACTCTAAAGTAACTTTAGTACGAGTTTTAAATACAATCACTTTGTAATTTGTCGTTCGTAAATATCCACACGTGATAGTAACAACTTAGATTTGCTTTTGAGAAACTGGAAACTGTAAGTATTTCGTCTGATCATTCCGACTGGTGGTAAGTTTTAGAATTAGAATTCTATGTTTTGGTATCGGAGATTTAAATCAATAAACATGATTAATACAAAATAAGTAGTATTTATAATTAATCAATTAATAATTGCATTTATTAATAAGTTATATTGCAGCTTTGTCGTTTAATCTTTAAAGCGATGTAAAGGTCATTGACACTTGACAGCGGTTGAAAGGTTTCTTCTCACAATATATTTTACTAACTTTCCGCCCGCAGCTTCGCCCGCATGGAGTTCGGTTATATCGCGTTTCCCAGAGATGCTTTCAAAAGTTTGTGATAAAAACTATCCTATGTTCTTTCTCAAGGTCAACTCTATATATGTACCAAATTTCATTAAAATCAGTTCAGTGGTTTAGGCGTGAAAGCGTAACAGACAGACAGACAGACAGAGTTACTTTCGCATTTATAATATTAGTAGGGATATATCCTTGTATTAAGAGTTACGTAGCGTTCCTACATTTAATGATATCTAAGATTTTCCCGCGTTTTATCTCATGGAGACTCTAAAGGAACAAATTGTTTGGATAATATAGTTATAAAATAATAAAAAAATCAGAATATATGAAAAACTTAGTTTCGTTCGTACATAAATTAGTTTTGTATTTTGCGTTACATGAACAGAGCATAAGCATCATACTGGTACTAACTGTATGCTTAGTACAAGTTTGCATCGTCACTATATACGTAGCGTTAATAGTTTTTTATTCATAAATCTTCACACATTACAGTATTAAAGCAGTTTATTGATCAAAAGACCTATAATTTATGTATTTAATTATAATCTAGTATTACCATGTTATCTATCTTCAAGTAATCATTTCGCTGAAGGCTCGAAATATAGTATTTTTCGAATTCCTAATTCTGTCTACATTATTAACGAGTACTAAGGTGATAATAATTTATATAAAGATCGATATGTAATATATAGTTGGTTAATGGAAATAAAATTGTATTAAAATATGTACATGATTTTCCTTGAATTTATCATGTATAAGAATTGTTATGTAACTTTGTTCTAGGTAAATTGATATTGAAGATAAAGACAAAAATTAAATATAATTTTAAAATACACGTTCTTGAGTTCGATTCCGGGTATAACTATACAAATGATTTATTAGAAAAAAGGAATTTTGGAGGAAAAGTATCTGAACTTTTTGTTCTGTAAATAATAATAAATAATTTCTGTATCTTTGCTTTTATTTGTCTGAGAAAATTATTGCTTGATTGATGAATTTGACAGCGTAATACTTAAATAAGCCATGTAAATAAATTGTATGGATATACATATACAAACATACATATACTTATATACTTGTAGTTTTCCCGCTACTCCGTCCGCATGCATTCATGGTTGCACTCAGAGGCAAATGTATAGTGTGTTACTACAATACATATAGCAATAATCTATGTTCCAGCCTTTTAATTTAAAATAATCTAGATACATATTGCAGCGCCGTCTATCGAGCTGCTTTTATGAGTAAACCATTTGGCTGAAACAAAATGCATACAAAAATTCGAATCGATCTAGCCCTTTAGAAGGAGTTCGGTGACATAAATTTATATAGTAGAATTATACTTATTCAGGAGTTACCAACATAAAGTCAAATTTTATTGTTATTGTTATTTTTCCTTAATACATTTCGTGTAACCCCCAAATGTTTCTAAGTATTTAATATCCGAGGCGCGTGTGTGTGTGGCACACGAATTCCGAGCTTTCACCAAACATTCTTTCAAATTAACTTCGTATAAAACAAATGTAAATTTTATATTATTATGATCTTTAAAGCACAATTCTCAGACTCATTATCTACGGAGCTATTGAGTAGTGACTGAAGATTATTTTATTATGACTTCTTATAAATATATGGCTATTATTTTTAATATAGATTGAGGCGAAACAGCAAAATAAGAAGTCAAAAATTCTGAAGTAGCTGCAATTCTTAAACTTCACTTACGATTCCTTTATCTATACCATGAGTTCCTAATGTCAAATTACACAGTTACTTTCAGTATTGTAGTTTATGAATAGAATACTGTAATCTGTATCGTTTTACGATGCATATACTTTCTAAGGATAGAGATAGTTTGCCACACTATTTACAAAGCGTTTCTCGTTTCTCATTTAATATAGAAATTCATAACCAACGTTAATGCTAGTAGAAATTTTATGAAAGAAATACTTTTAACTATTCGTCTCTCGTCTAAAGTCTACTCTGACTAACTACTAAGGATGCAGATTTAAAGTGCTTTCTGTAAAGGTCACAGTCCAAATAATATTTTTATCAAACGAATATCCTAAGACATCTATATTATTTTTAATAAAATGCTAATGCAATAAGTCGATTCTCATTTTGCCATTCCTCGCTATCTCAGTATTCGACTTATATATTTAAAACTATATGATATTAATTTATGAATCATCAGGACTTATTTGTAATCCAAAAGCGTTTTTAATAAATAAAAAAAATGAAATTATTCCTATTTCCGAATAAAAATAGCTGGAACAATTTTATATATTTTTTTTGAAGAAGGTTCTTACGAAAGAAAAATACTACCGAAGAAACTATTACCTTTATTATAAACTTTTTATACATTATTTGCTATGCATATGTTAAATAATTATTATCGGTTGTTCAGTTAGATCGCACATTTAACCATTTATGAAGATCTCATAATTCTAGAGTAACGTATATATTTTTGCTTCAATAAGACTTGTATTAGTCGGAAATAAGAAAATTAAATTTTATTATTGGTGTCAATTACATATGGAGTCTGGAGTCTTAATGATTTTTTTCTTAAATGCTATACATAGTATATTATAAACTTTTATTTTTTTTTACGATTTGTTACTTAAGAAAAAAATAATTAAAATTTCAATATTTTAAATCGTTTTAAAAAAACCTATTAATATATTAAATGCGAATGTTTGTCAAGATGTATGGATGTCTGTTGCTCAGTTACGCAAAAACTACTAAACTAATTTCGATGAAACTTTACAGTCATCCCGAATTTCTGTGTTTTACTGTAAATGTGGTTTTGGTTTATCATATCTATATCTTGTTTTAACATCCTGTACATATCTTTCATAGATCAATTCCGAAATCCACACAGACAGAGTCGCGGGCAAGAACTAGTTCTTATTTATGAGGTACAAATTTCTTAGAATTGTTTTGATAATATCACAATGTAATTTAAGATTAATTATTATTATTATAGTTCAACAAAGTCAGTATACATTTTTTATCGTAAGTAATTATGAGTAGGTTTAATATTTATATTTAAAAAATACATTGCATTTGCACATATTTGTGTGTCTGTCTGTGTATGTGTGTTTTGTGTGTGTGTTAAAGAGTTTATTCAGTGCTTGTTATTCGTAAGAAAGCCATGCGACATAAACGAATCAATTGTGTCGGAAAAACCAGACGTAGCGTCCGGAGGGTGATTTGGGTCGATACATGTATATAAAGATAGGAGTTACATACATTAAGTTTAATTCAAAATACTTATATATGTATATATATTAAATAAAATTCGCGGTAAAACCTTCCTTGCGTGTTAAGTAGACTTGAAACATATGTGTATAATATATGCAATTATAGATAAAGTACTTTCACTGTTGAAAATTTACAATTATATATAAATCATTTGATTTGAAACACATAAATTGCTATTTTATATTGTTGCTTACTTGGAATGTTAATAATATTGTTATTTTTTTGTACTTATGTTTATATATGCATACTTATTAAGAATTTTACTAAATGACCCATAATTAGGGTCACCTATAAACCTATTCTAGAATAGATTGTCGAAAATTAATATTCTTCTTCTTCTACCTGGGAATTTCCCAGCTTTAGCCAGGGTCTGCCTTACGTGTTGTGAATAGTTTTGGCTAATTTTTTTTACGACCGGCCGCCTGCCTGACATCAATCCTCTTAGGGAATATTGACGATAAATATATGTTATTAGATATAAATAAGGATTTATACATAAAGTAAGGTCCGAAAATCTGCTTACTAAACCATAGAAGTTTCATCAAAATGTCGCTCACAATTTTCGGGTGATGACGTAATGAAAATAGGTATTGAAGATTGTTTTAGAATAGCCATTAAGGTTAATATGTACTTAAAGGTTTTTCAAACATTGGTTACATTTCTCAAGGTTGGTAAGGCATCCTTTTGCTTTGACCGCAAAAGGCTTAGTCCAAGTAAGCATAGTCACACATTCAAAACGTCTTTAAATCACCCATATTTCTAGGTAACTTGTACAGCGATACGTACGTTACGTGGTATGAATGAACTTTTAACATTACGTAATTGTAACGATACTAACTTCTACTAAGGATACTAACCAATAATATTGAGTATTCATTTGTAAATAAATTAATAGGAAAAAAATTAATGAGATCTAAGATTTTCGCGAGTATTATTCATTTAAATGAAATTAATATTTTTCGTATTATATTAAGTAAGCTACTTTATTTTTGTAATAAACTACATAATCCCGACGTTTCGTCTACTTTTCAGCAACCGTGATCAGCAGACGAGATGTATTTAAAAATAAATTTATTCCCAAATACTAGAAGCTTCCAACTTGTTGTATATTGATACTAGCTTTCCGCCCGCAGCTTCGCCCGTTTGGAGTTCTGTTATATCGCGTTTCCAAGAGAACCTTTCAAAAGTCTGGGATAAAAACTATCCTATGTTCTTTCTCAAAGTCAACTCTATCTCTGTACCAAATTTCATTAAAATCAGTTCAGTGGTTTAGGCGTGAAAGCGCAACAGACAGACAGACTTACTTTCGCATTTATAATACATATTAGTAGGGATATTATTTATCTTTGTTATAAAGCGTCTCATATAACTCATATTCTTTGATCTCATCTCGTCTGTAACTTTATCTTATTTGTCATATAATTTTCATTTGAAGCGTCTTGTTGATGTCGTGTTTGTCGTGTGATTTGTAATAAGTGTATATCAGTTTGTTTATTCTCAATACATATACAAGTACAATATATTATGTGCTAAAATAAATATTATATATTATCGCCTGTCGATATTATGGTTTCTGATTTTTGACGTTTTTGCTATTTTATTTTAACAGTTATTGTGTTTATACTATATAAATATACATACGTATATCGGGTTTGATTAATTTAATTTAAAAGATTTTGTTATATATTAAAATAGATAAAGTCGAAGCTATGACAATGCAAAAAAAAAACTAAGATTAAAAATTATTTTACAATATTATAATAGATAATAAATTTCAGTCATGCTGTCTTGGCATTTTTTTGGCATTTTGATCATTGATCGTCGCCTCCAATATCGATGATAAAAAAAAAACAATAAGGATGAACTCCAGAACCATCTAAAACTAACGAGCTCATTATATCCAGGGTATTGAAGAACTTAAAGCTGGCAACCCTGACTAGTTTGAAGTAGTTCACCTTCTGCTTGTCAGTTGGTTCCGCTCCGCCGAGTGTGGCGCTACGTGTCTTAATGATAATGTTATAGTGTTAAATTACATACACTGTGAGTACTATTTAAATTATCGCACCGTGAGAATAGGGGTTGGGGGTTGGGTTACTAGTGAGTTAAAAACAGGGGTTTGGGGGTTGGATTTGTAGAAATTTGTAAATTGTTTCATCTGGATTGTGAAAATGAGGATTGGTTTCAAAATTGAGGTTTTCGTGTGTGACAATTTTAATAATTAATTGAAATAATTTTTAGGTACATTCTAGTAGTTTCTATATAACCTTTTATTATATACATGCAGGTGTTTATTATGCAATTGATTTATTATTCAAATTATTTTAACAACATCCTGTATAACGCATTTTACTCTTTTTTATGTTTGTGTTTTTATACGTGTTACAGAGATGATAAAGTTCTAGATTGGTCATTGGTTAGATTAGATAGTGTACTCAAATAAACTTTAAAATCTTTACATCTCTTCCAACATATCATATTTTATATCCATGTTACTTGTTTTCTTTGTAGTATTATTATTGTTACATTACTCGAAATAAAACCGGTTTTCTTTTGTCGATAAACGTACGATGTGTTTTTAAATTTTAATGTCATCTGGATAACATACAAATGAGACATTCTTTTATTTCAAGTTTTTATATAAAACTAGTCGTATTTAGTCGTAACTAGTTGTGAAATTGTCGTAGATAGTCGTAACTAGTTGTGAAATTGTTACTTTTTGTTGTTATTGGCCGCGATGGATGTAGGTCGCTATCAGGTATTGTTAAGAGAAACTCTGTCAAAGGCAAGTGAAAATACGGAATTAAAAAAATAAGCTGGTAATCAACTGTCACGAAATTCTAGATATTTTTACATCTAGTTGTATCTAGTATTCAATAGATATACAATTTGCACAACTTAAACTTCGTGAAATGCAATCTTTGTCTTAAATCTCGCTACCGTATTGCAGTGTTCATTATTTTAAAAAGTATTTATTATTTAGCCAACTAATAATTTAAACGTTTTCTCAAGTATATATATGTGTTTTTTTTGAACAAGTTAAGACATACTCATCATAAGTGTTAGTCATATTTTTTTTAATTCCCATTGGTTACATCAGAGTATATTAAAATGATATCCATATAAGTAAGATTTCAACCATTAAGTATAATTTTACTAAACGACTACTATTTTACAAAAAATGCTAGAAATTAATATTAAATAACATTTTAGTAATCATCATTTGAATTATGCAAATGACATAAACCTATTTATTCTAAAACAATGTATACCTGTTATTATATAGGCAATAAAATTTTAATACGTTTTCGTTTAAACAACAAGTCTATATAAGGCTTTAAAAGTAATTTTTAATAAAAAAAATATTATTTAAAAATTTCTTCTATTCATTATAAGAAAAGAAATAGGTTTCATTTAGAGATTTTCTTTCATGTTAGGCGTTTCAATCTATACTTAAAATGAGTCTAGATATCTTCTTCTTCTACCTGTCAATTTTCCAGTTTTAGCCAGGGTCTGCCTTACATGTTGTGAATAGTTTTGGCTAGTTGGTTTTACGACCGGCTGCCTGCCTCACATCAACCCTCTTTGGAAATGCATTAATCAGTGATGTCTACATACTCTTAGAAAGTACATATGACTCGGAAAAATCACATTGGTACTTGCCTACTATAGTTTAAACATCTATTATAACAAAAAAATTAAAATTCCTTTCAATATCTTTTGTTATTTTTATCAACCAATAACATTTAAAGGTTTAATATGAATATAATAAAGCATTTCAAATATTATATTTCTTATCCGAGCGTGACGTTTATTCATCAAATTT
This sequence comes from Danaus chrysippus, assembly GCA_916720795.1. Classification (NCBI taxonomy): domain Eukaryota; kingdom Metazoa; phylum Arthropoda; class Insecta; order Lepidoptera; family Nymphalidae; genus Danaus; species Danaus chrysippus. The sequence goes on from CAKASE010000079.1 coordinate 3,672,366, forward strand.
GAAAATATAAGAATAATGTCTTTTTGTTTGTTTGTTTCATAATAATAATATCAAATCGAATTTTATGATTATCTTAATTAGTTGATACAGCATGTGATCATTATCGTAAGGAAGTTTTAATCTTATATTTATTTTTTGTTTATAATAATATTTAATTAAATAATTAAGAAGTATTAAAAAACAACGCATTTTTTGAATATTGGTGTGAGACAAATTATAGTCATGTTAATGTTTTGTAATAATCACTTGACAGACATACATATGTTAACATCAATATAGCATTTATTTGAAGTTGGTTAAATCCAACGAATATATACATCAGGCACCAAGGAGATATATGTTTATATATAAAAGAAATTCGTGTTTTTTACATTATTATTTATAACTCAAGAACGGCTGTACGGGTTTGGCTGGAAATAGGTGGAGAGATAGCTTAGAACAAGGAAAAGAACATAGGGACATAGCATATTTTTCATTAAAGAAAAAAAAATAAGTTGATCAAATCCAAAATTTTCTCATCAAATGTCTTTAAGGAGGAATTCGCTCAACCAGTTATATACATTTCTAATTCTGAAACCAACTCAGACGAAGTCGCAGGCAAAAACTATTGTTACATAATAATACTATTTCTCATAGTTTTAGAGTTCTCGGTACAAATATTAAACGACTATCTCGAGTGATAATTTTATCTTATCGTCCAAAAGTAACAATCTCTCAAATTAGTTATCCACGTTTTGAAGAATGTAAATGTATGTACATTTGTAATAGATTTAAATAATATTTTGCTTTATATGAAAAGAAAAGAACAGTTCTATCGGTAGTATTTAATGGTAGTACGAATACTTGAAGCTATGTCAGTTGATTGGAAGCTAAGGCTCCAGTCTCATGAGAATCACAATTATGTATGAATGGTGCCTAAATATTTGCAGAGTTCTTTGAAATGAGGGATGCGTTCTAACTATAACTGATTTCCTAAATCAGTTATTTTACATACTTAGGTTACAGGATTAATTACACACACACACACACATACACAAAGACACACACATACTCACGCATATACACACATATGTATGTAATGATCTTATACAGAATTACACACACATACACAAAGACACACACATACTCACGCATATATACACATACGAGCTTTTGCCGCGGCTTCGTCCGCGTGGAATAGTGACTTCCGGCAGATTTTTGGTTCGTCCCACATAGTTCCCGTTCTTGCGGGGTTTTCGGAATGATCGAGTTCCCGTAGAATTTTCAGGATAAAACCTATGTTTTTTTTTAATTCACAATGAAGTACTCTTAACCAAAAACATATTAATTTGTTTATTTGAATAAAGATTAATATTACTATGTTGATACAACTTAAACAAATTATTTCTACCAAATTAGGTACCATAAAAACGGTCTTTGTGAGTTAATCTTAAGAGATAGACATATACTGTCGCGGACTGTTTTTTAGATCATTAAAAGAGCCATTATTCTTTAATACATATTTTTTGTGTATCTTGAACCGTTTTCACGGCGCACGCAACGGAAGGCTTCAAAGATGAAATAATTTCTCCCGTTTTTTACACATTTACCACTATATCTTTGCTCGTATTGGTTGTAGCGTGATGTTATATAGCCCACAGCCTTCCTCGATAACTGGACTATCCAACACAAAAAGAATTATTCAATTCGAACCAGTAGTTTCGGAGATTAAGGCTTTCAAACAAACAAACTCTTCAGCTTTATAATATTAGTATAGATATGTATGTAATGATATTATCGTAACTGAATTTACTTGAAAAGATTTTTATACCCAGCTTCTTTTGAATAAGGAAACAATATATGTATATATATTTTATTAAAACCCACAAAACTTTTCTATCAACGTGACTTCATTCATAGTATATAATTTAGTTATTTATACACAACAATTGTGGTTCTGAGTCACGTGAACTGCTACATTGCGGTAAATATTAACTAATGACTGTAAAGTCTTGAATGAGTGTGCGCGTTTCAAAAACTTGATTACCATACTAATATTGTATAGAAATACAGTTGATACGAACATAATATTTGTAAGAACATTACGTTTTCTTTACAAAACTAGTTAAACCGGTTAAGTTATACCAAGTTGTGTTATATTTACCTTAAAGTACGAAGTCTGTGTGCACAAGTGAGTCTACAGCTTTATATCATCTATTTATGTACCAAAATGAGTAATAACAATATATAAAAAATAAAAGTCATGCACTAAAGATAATTTATCTCTTAATACTGATGTCTGCCAGAAACCTTTTTGATAAACAAGAGCAGAAATTATTGTATAAAAAATGAGAGAAGAAAGAAAAAATGTTATATTTGTAATAAAAAATAAATAAGAAATAAATTAATTGTATCGTTTATAATGTGGAATAAATTAAAGAAAACATAATTTATCTTCGAAGTTTTAACCGACTGCAGTGACTATATATTTATTTAGTTTTATGTACTTTTAATGATTTAAAATCATTGTCACCCTACTCTGTTATGTTAATTAGGTCTAAATAATTTGATAAGACCCAGATAAAGTAGTAATAAATAGCTTCTAATACTGAATTTTATACAATACAAAGATTATTTATTGATAAAATATTCTTTTTGATAATGTTATTTAACAGATGAAAGTAATTTCAGAGTAAATATTATATACATATATATATAGCGTTTTATAGATAACTCTTCTATAACGAATTCAATTTTTTTACTAACAACTTTCAACTATTTAATTATAGATATGACAAAGAGATGTAATAAAAAATATTCATATTATATAAAAATAATGAAAAATATCAGTAAAAGGATTCCAATCAACATATTCTTTTGATGGTTTTTATATAATCAGGAAAAACATCAGATTGTTATCAGTGTTGATAAGAAAATATCACCATTTGACAATTTATTACTTCTCATTGATATTGGACATTGTTTCATAGGAGTGAAACGTCTGTACAAACGTGAGTTATAAATTAAATTTTCATAGTTATATATATAGAGAAGTTTCATATAAAATATTAGTTACATTACATATTGGGTTAAAATATTTTAAATTATTGTTAAAAAGATTTTTTTTTCTTTGTGGTATTAAGCATTGATTTTTAAATATAAAATTGGTTTCGCGTTATGCCATCTGAGTTGTGACACTAGTTAATATCCACGACTTTACGCTTACCTAATTGTTATTAAGAATAATAATACAACCGTATAGTTTTCTGTTAGTATATTTTAATGTTTTAGCAAATTAATGTGTGAGATTGAAAAAATTTCATGTCTGTTTTGCAAATATTTAGATTTTTTTACGCCTCTCCCTGTTAACGCTTCAAGCTGCAAAGCTCAATTAATATTAGTTCAGACATTTAAAGACTATCCTAGTATAAGATAGACGATACGTACAGAGTGAGAGAAAATATTTTAATAGGCTGCTTTTAAAATAAAAACAAGAATAAAGATTTGAACTAAAGACAAACGATTAAGTTTTTATGAAGACTACTCGATATAATATTTCTTTTAAAATATGACTGTGAATATAACACTGTAATTATTTAAACGAAATATATTGTTACACCTTTTAAACGATGTTTTCTGTATGTTTAATGTTTTCTGAGACAATCAAGTTAATTGCGTATTTGCTATTGTTTTACATTCATAACTTATTCTGTCAAGAAATATTGACACTTGTAAATTAGGTAACACTCCATTTAATCAAAACTAGGTATTTGTCGTTGGGAAAAAAAATTATAGTGATATATTTCCCTAATCTTAATATTAGAATTATCTAGAGATGTAGTATGGTTTATGGGACTGATCTTTGCCCTAACAAGGAACGAACCCGCGAACTTTCTTAACTATTTCTTGAACTACTGCTACTGATGTTACTACGACTACTGCTTTCGTAACCACTATATCAGAATCTCAATTTGTTTATATGTCTTCATACATTTATTAAAACAACCAATAATCTTATTTACATCAATGTCTAAAGATTTCGATATGGTTTCATCATGGGAATTAATTCTCTTGCGACGGTTCTAAGTGATTTTTAGTTACTATCAGACCAGTAGTGTTAAAGTATCAGCTCTTCCAATATGTGGTAAAGCATTTCTGGCGTATACAATCGATTAAAAAAAAATGCTTCACGTTTATGTAAACAGAGAGTGATAATGATGAATTCGTGTTTTTCTTAATTTAATAAAATGTTATGTTTCTGGGAAATTATATGAGTAATATTATATTCTGTCCTTACCAAATCAAATAACTTACCTTTACGATTTTCGCTACTATATGAAAAAAATAATTTTGCTTTTTTTACGATATTTATTACATTATCTACTATTCTACTTACTGTAGCTTTATGTAAAAATACAACAAATACCGAAAATGATCTAGGTTTTTGGTTATAAATACTAATTATTATTCATAATACGTAGTTTAGTAGTGAATAGTAAAATTCGTTTTGGTTGGACGTCTTTCATTGTCATTTAAAATACTTTTATACTGAAAATATGTTATTAACATAAATTATTCACAAATAAAATAATATTGAGACAAAAAATACAGGTTACATTAAACGATTGATTTCATTTTATATGAAGTAAATATAAATATATAAGGAAGTTTGATTATTTTTGTATAAAATCATTTATCTACTTATAACGAGTAGCACATAGCTTACAATCTTGACATTGTTAAGATCATGTCATTGCTTTGATAAGAGATGTGTATAAAACCCACTGCATTTATACATTTACTAGCTTTCCGCCCGCAGCTTCGCCGCGTGGAGTTCGGTTATATCGCGTTTCCAAGAGAACCTTTCAAAAGTCTGGGATAAAAACTATCCTATGTTCTTTCTCAAGGTCAACTCTATCTCTGTACCGAATTTCATTAAAATCAGTTCAGTGGTTTAGGCGTGAAAGCGTAGCAGACAGACAGACAGACAGACAGACAGACAGACAGAGTTACTTTCGCATTTATAATATTAGTAGGGATATGTGGGTTAATATTTTGGTTATATAATTTCAGAGCCGGTGCCTCGTGCCAAGATGTCAGGAGGAACGACGGGTCCACTGCTGGTTGCAGTGTTTGCAGCTGTCCTGGGCATGCTTCAGTTCGGCTTCAACACCGGAGTCATCAACGCGCCGAGGTCCTTCATAGAGAACTTCATCAAGGAGAACTATGAGGTCAGCTCGGAAACCATGTTCGGGGTCATTGTTAGTATTTTCGCCATCGGTGGAATGATTGGCTGTCCTCTAGCCAGTTGGGTGTCTGATACTCGTGGGCGTAAATTCGCGTTAATGGTGAATGCGGCATTTGGAGTGGTTGGCGCTGTTCTGATGGGCTTCAGCAAGATGTCTACGTCACTGGCGATGCTGATCATTGGCAGGTTTCTGATTGGCATCAATTGTGGATTTGCTACGACCGCTTCGCCGACTTACGTGTCAGAGATCGCGCCGATTAGATTGCGGGGTGCCTTTGGTACTGTTAACCAATTGGCTGTGGCGCTCGGTATGACCTTAGGACAGATTTTGGGTATTGATGTGATCTTGGGGAGCGATGAAGGGTGGCCGTGGCTTCTTGGGCTCGCGATCGTCCCCTCGACGATACAATTCTTCATGCTGATCCTAGCTCCGGAGTCGCCTCGGTATCTCCTTCTTGTTCAAAGAGATGAGGAACAAGCCAGAAAAGTGTTGTCCAATCTCCGTGGAACTTCCGACATAAATGACGAAATCAAGGACATGCACGATGAAGACCATGCAGAGAAACAGGAACAGAAATTCTCGATCTCTGATTTAATACGCATCAAGTTCTTACGCACACCTATGATCATTGGTATAGTGATGCATCTCTCACAACAGCTGGGTGGTATAAATGCTGTATTATACTATTCGTCGTCTATCTTTATCAAAACTGGTTTGAGCGACAGGGATGCAAGATTGGCGTCGATAGGAGTTGGGGGTATGTTGTTCATAATGGCCTTAGTGTCTATACCTTTAATGGATCGTCTCGGCAGACGTACGCTTCAGTTGGTAGGTCTGGGTGGTATGACAGTTTTCTCAGTGCTAATGACAATAGCTTTCTTTACCTACGAGAATAACACAACGATGAGTGTATTTGCTGTTATATTTACGTTATTGTACGTCGGTTTCTTCGGCGTTGGACCAAGTTCGATACCTTGGATGATTCTGTCTGAACTCTTCAGTCAGGGCGCCAGGAGTGCTGCCGTCAGTGTAGGCGCCCTTGTCAACTGGTTAGCCAACTTCATAGTCGGCCTCACCTTTATACCTCTATCAGATGCCTTAGGTAACTTCGTTTTCTTGCCATTCACTGTATTATTGATAATATTCTACGCGTTCACGTATTTCAAGTTGCCGGAGACCAAAAATAGGACAATCGAAGAGGTTACCGCTATATTTAAGAAGTAATTTGATAGACTTAAGACACATTCCCATATAATAAGTACCTAAAAGTATTTCAGTAAGGTTTAACTATGATCGTGTAAGATGTATTGTATTTCGTTTCGATGACTTTTCACGATACTAATATTCATTCTTCGGGTACGTCTGTCTCCGTAACTATTATATTAGGAAGACTGAGAATCAATGTACGTTAATATATTTATACATAACTCTAAGCGATGTACTTATCTTGAAATCAAATATATGTTAAACTGTTAGTTATTTTTATTATTGTTTCGTATTATCTGTAATGCAGTGCCTTAGCTTTGTTATCCCAATACCGATGTTGATATTACGTTTTTTTCATATATATAATGTTTATTTCCAATCATTATCACCGTCCTAGTATAAGTGCCAACACTATGGTAGTTGAAAATACAATTTATATAATGTAGAACAATTTTAGCGATTTGCACAACTATTACCGATGCTTAAGTAACGTGTTAATTTGTACGAAAAAGGATATAAATATATGATTTTGATGTGTTTATTTTATGTATTTCAAGTTAATTTCTAATCGAACACCTCTTGTGTACGTCGTTGCTCAAATACTTTTAAATTTCACACTTTAAATTTTATTCTTTACAATCGAATTCATACAATTAATAAAATAATATTACAATCACATGTTTTTTTATTATGTATTTTATGCACAATATATTTTTTCATTTCGTTACATTTTATATCTTTGTTAAAAATATAAATCCGTAAGAACGTAAAATCTATTTAAGTTATAATTTTACATTAATATTTTGCACTATATTATAAGGAATGTAAATAAAAAAATATGTAAAACAAGTTAAATATAAAAACGAATTTAATTATCTGTTGATATTAAACTATTGTATAGTATTACTCTGTGGTTTTATTTATATAATCTGTGGAAGCGTCTTTTTGATAGAAATGTAATTAAAATAGCAAAAAGCTAGTATTAATTATCTCCGCAAAGAGTTGAAAATAGCTGTAAAGCCTCAACCTGGTCTTCTTCCTCCACTTCTCCTTCAAGCCAGAAGGTCTCCATCATGCCTTTACCCTGGAAAATAAAAATTTATAAGGAATTTCTAGCAAAAATAACATTAATGAATCGTTAATATCGAAAAAAACTTAAAAGAAACGAAACTAACAAGTAATTATCACTTTGAATTCACTTTCAAAACTTTTGAGACGACTGGAGAAAACTAAGATTATATCAAAGTACTATTACTAAAAAGGTTACTTAAGTCTACTTACTGAAAAATAACTATTCCTTTGTTTAAAGAAATACAGAACAATTGTAGAACTTTCTAGAACATTCTAGAAAGTACTTTATTAGTTTTAATAAGAAAATCGATTTAATTTACAAATCTCGTAGGAAATGTAAAAATTAATTGCGTAATAACACCATTAAAACTAGCCGGTTCATGTTGCATATGTTAATAGTTGGTTAATTTGCAACGCAGTTATTGCGACTTAGAGTATTTATGTTTTATGAAAATCGATTTTAAACGCTTCAGTGTTTATCTTAATAGGTATTTTTAATAAGGTTTCATTAGTGCATGATCGATGGCCACTTTATTTTGTGGTTATTACGAGGTTTGCTATGTCAGATATTTTGTTTGTCTTCAGTTATATAATGTCTTACCTTAACTTTAATGAGTCCACGTCTTCGTAGCCTGAACTTGCCGGCTGGAAGCTCGGCTGCCGTTTTTGCAGATATTTGAATGCGGCTCGCCTATAAAAATGGAATTAAAAGTAAAATTTTCGTTCATTTCTATACATAATAGCATAACTTGATGAGTTATATATGTAAATTTTCGTTCATTTCTATACATAATAGTATCAGTTAATGAGTATGTATATATCGGATGTATTACAAATTCGTTGTTCATTAAGAGAGACGCCATCATTGCTGACGTCACTAATGTCACTTCTTTCAGTACGTTCCACGATATTTTAAAATAAAACTTTAGTTGCTCTAAATGTTTTTGTATTTCTCGAAGATTCTTCATAATTACATTCTTCAATAATCAAAACTCACTGAACTCAACTGTCATGCATCCAAACGTCGTATTTATACCAAAATCCAAATACAATTCTATTCTCCTTTTAAACAACAGTCAGTTTCGTTTACCTATAATAATATTGAATATCAATAAGTTTTTATAATAATTGATGACATCCACAAGTTATTGTTATTTTGCATTCGTCATTAATGCTGTTTGCGCCCATATAAGTATATATATTAGTTTGCTTAATAGACCTGATTTTTCTGTTATCATTAAAACAGATTAATTTGTTTGAGGGTTGCCACCTACCTCACTGGTTGTTTGCATTCTGCTGGCTGTATTAACAGTGTCACCGACTAGACAATACCGCGGTTGACGCAGCCCTAGGACTCCGGCCACACACGGACCCGAGTGGATCCCTGTATATAACACGAAGACTGATAAATATTGCTTCAATATATATGGAATAAAAATAGTTTCACATCTAAAGGAGCCTATGCATGCATAATTAATTATCTTAGCACTGAGACTGGGATAGCTAACTCAAACTATATAATACATTGATGGGATTTAGCTCTGATTTTCATATTTATTAATTTAATAATTATGGCTTCCTTAAAATAATAAATCGATATAAGATCTTTAAAAATTGTTCAATAGTCATAATGAGATCTTAAATTATTCTTTTAAATAAAACTAATATTTACGGATTACTACGCGTATTTTTGTTAATGCAAAGTAACCAAAAAGTCGGAAGTATGTAGTTAAAAATAAGAAAGTACGACTAGTAATACACAAACATTAGTTACATTGTACAACCGTCGCAAAAATATTTGTATAAAATATATTATTGATATATTTATTGTACATTGTTATTACATAATTTAAACGTTTAACAAATATAATAATAATAAGAGTAGAATTGATATTATAATTAGAAAATTGGACAAATAAAACATGCGTACCCAGCTCTAATAACGAAATTGAATAGGTTTTACGGATTCAAGATACTAAGTATTTCGACTACAATGCGTTTGTTATTAATATCTACGGTATATATTATAGTTACTTTATTTGGTTCGGTTCCTTTACATCAATCGGTATATAAGACGAACCTTTCATACAGATACATATGCATATAAAAAAATCAACGCGTAGTATAAAAATAATTACATTTAAATGTAAACACTTGAACTGGTATTATAATGACCAAAATTTTGGCAGTTGAATGAAATTTGTTGAGTATCAGTAAATGATTAATATAAAAAGTATTCTTTTATAATGTCATGTAACTTAATATTTTGTTGTAAATACTTTACTAGGCATTAAGGGGCCGGCCCGGGCAAGTACCAATGTGATTTTTCCGAATCATGTACTTTCTAAGAGTAATTAGACATCACTGATTAATGTTGATTCCCAAAAAAGGGTTGATGTCAGGCAGGCGGCCGGTCGTAAAAACAAATAGCCAAAATCTATTCTCAACATGTAAGGCAGACCCTGGCTATAGCTGGGAAATTGCCAGGTAGAAGAAGAAGACTTTACTAGGCATTAAGATTTTCCAAGAAAATGAATGCTTACCAATAGTAAGGACAGGTAGGGCTCGTGAGACGGCTAGGGCTGCGCTGGCAGCTGCGGCCGCATGACCACGGCGCCTCTCTGGAGCACCCGACACTACCATGTATACTGTGCCTACTGTCTCCACCTATACGATATGTACACACTCTTAAAACACTTCTTTATAGTTAATGCTCAAACCTTCTCCATGTGAGAAGAGGCCTTTGCTCAGCAGTGGGCTCTGATAGGATGATGACGGTTTGAGAACTTGAGCCCTTATACGAGTAGTATAATCCGATAAATATTAGTTTCATTCTTTACAGTTATCATGACAATAACAAGTTTTAAACATTGATTTTTCTGTCACATTTATTTTTCGATTTTATTATCACAGGTTTTGTATGTTTCTCAGGATTCTCGTTTGCTTTGGAAATTATGTAGATCTTTGGCTTATAAAATTAACAAATATTCATTTGCTTTAGATAAATTCAGTACAAAGTATACTTGATTTCAAATGCCAAGAATTTTTTAAGTATAAAAAAAATTTTTTACTAACATATACAAATGTATAAAAAATAAGTCACACAGAATAAAAATATTTTTATCATAACGTGGTACAATTACACCTCATTTAGAACATTGATGGTGTATGGTTTTAAATCATTTGTTTTAATTTGTCATTACATTACACCGTAACAAACATACCTTATATACACGATGGCTGTCAAGCAGTCTATCTATTCTGGAGTATACATCGTTCATGTACCCCACGGTGTGCATGACGTCCGCTCGTGTACCGGCCTCAGTTACAGGAATTCCGCAAAACATTATTGTAACGCAGTCGAATTTCTAGAAGATAACATATATTATGACCGACCCTATTTGGCAGACCCTGGCTAAAGCTGGGAAATTGCCAGGAAGAAGAAGAAGAACATATATTATGACTCTTCTCAGAACAGCACTGTTCTTATTTACGACTATCTTCCTAATATATTTCTCTGTTTCGTCGTCAATATTTTTTTTAGTTTTGAAGTAATATTAAAGCCTTTAATAGTGCATGGAAGCTAATATGACATTTTGTACCGTGTCTACTACAAAGAAGTGTCTTTTTTAAACTACCTGACAAGCAGCCATCGGTGATTTCCCCGCACGTAAATGATCAGCGATAGCTTTAGGTATCATTGAATATAACAACTGATCACCTCTCTTCTTCCACTGATCTAGGAGTCTACATGATTTCTCCAACGTAAGACTTCTACTTTCAGCCTTTTCGAAAAGCAATTCAAGACGTGACAGATGCTGCCAACCCTGTAAAAGCATTTCCTTGGAGAGACCGTGTCCATTCATATCAGCTAAATACAAACCAGCTTGACGAAGTTCTTCCAAATCATTGAATCTGAAATAATTATATACAAAGATAATTTTATCCGAAATTGTCAAAAACTTTTCTTATCGATAATGAATATTTTGTAAAGAGGATGGCTCAAATATAATAAATTACATTATGAACAATTATCTAGAAACTATAAGATCATTATCATATCAATGAATGACAGTGTCTTGTAATCCTATTATTTTTCCTGTTTTCTTAATCCCAATCGTCTTTAAAACGACAACCAAAATATAATTTTAACGTCTGTCTTTTTAGTCTTGGTCTCAATATGCCTATAAATATAACTTCGACCGTCTTTACGATTCCTTCATACATAAAATATTAATCAATACTAACATGGGACTGCACAAAAATATCAAAGCGTCAATTTCTTCCAGTAGATATATAGGACCTTTAAGCAGCACAGCTCTCGCGCCCTGGGAGCCTCGTCGAGAGTCAGTTATCACACGAGCTCGCCAACGCATCAGTTCCAGCTCAAATAACATGTTCTGCATACATACAACCTGGAAAAATATGCAGAATACTAGAGTTTTTATATGCGTAGATGTATATACCAATACATATAACCATTCGCCTATAACAAAACCAATAGCAATATCATTTTCAATTACCATTAGACACTCTTGGGAAGGGCGTGTGCTTGAAGTCACGCTATTAAAAAGCTACGAAGATACATACATAACATACACTTAACCTCTCTTCCCTTAAACATGAATATATAATTATTGAAATATAATAAAAGCTAACTTTATTTCTATTAAAAATAACCTTAGTATATCAATTTTTAAGCAAAATATGAAGCAAAAAGATCTGTCGTTGGATAAACTATTTAGTTTAGGATAGTTCAATGAGACAGTAATAGGTCGTGTTGCTCGAAATTTTGAGTAGATATACCCTTTTTATTCTTCTAAAACATTTATATATGGGGTAAAAAAATTGTGGGCTTTTGTAGCTGAATCAAGACCTCCAAAATATAGAAAGTGTTTTAGTATTATGTCATAAAAGTAGGAATTATATAGAGATTCCATATCTACTTCCATTTATATAACTTTAACTGTAGTAATTAAAATGTTTCATAAACAATGTATCCAATGGTTCTTATTACCTTGTCCCAAGTGAAAGTGATTTTAGGTTTCCTTAATCGAAGTATTTCATTGATTGATGATTTTAAAATCCTATTGTGTGGTCCTCCCCAGGCTTCCATTAACTGAAAACGTACAACAATTTTACTTAAATAAATGTCGAATATCTATTATACTCATGTTCAAATAATAATAATAATAATAAGTATCCTTACATTTTTAATTTCTTTTACACCTATAGCCATTATTAATTATTGTAGTCTCAAAGACTTATTTCGTAATCATAATTAAGTAATAATATAAAGATATTGGAAACAGTTAATATTAATATTTTGACGAAGACAAATAATACATATTATACATTCCAAAGGTTAAAAGGACTCATATACTTTAAATATTGTTTAAGTGATTATAAAAGTATCTTTGTACCTTATCTCCTGCTTGCATAATTTTCATTTTCCTATCCAAGAGAACTCCAAATGGAAACAGTTGAAGAAGGAGACATGCTGGCACCGCTGGTAGGAGGCATGGCAGGGACTTACGATGCATTAACGATTGGACCTTGGAGATAATGAAAATAGTAGGTATATTTATTTAAGTTAATTGTATGAGTGATAATGTTTTTAAATTTATTTTATATTCTAACGTTATTATAAAACTTCGTTCCATTTCATCAATTGTCAGAAAAATATATAACGTATCACATTTTTATTTGCAAAATCATGACGTTTTCAAGTTTTAATTGCTACTATTATTAGTTTATTTTAAGTGTAGTATATAATTCTTTCCCAAAAAAAGTGAATGAAAACTTAAGAAAATTTTCCATTTAATTAAAAATTGCATCTATTAAGTAGTAACTAGTACGTTAGTAATAAGATGTTAAAGAAAATACGAGCTAAATAATCTAAAACAGAAAAGTTCATGTTGATTGTAAGAGATCTTGTTATATACATGTTTATTTTTATATATTTTTTCAAATTTAATATTATCTTTAACTAGATTATGATCTTATCAATCTATGTGTCATTATATGACTGTTATAAATAATACAATGTTTCTAACATGTTATCGAATTTAAGGGTGGCACTTCACTTGGCGTTGCGTATTCGCCGCATTTGTCCGAATATTTGTACGTAGTTCAAATAGCGCAAACATGATATCCACACTTGGTATGCCAACAAAACGTCTTTACGCGTTTTCGCTTTTTTTTTATGTAAAAGGGGGCAACCGAGCAGACGGTCTACCTGATGGAGGTAGTAGGTACCGCCGCCCATGGACATCCGCGACATAAGACATGTTGCGGATGTGTCACCACCCTTGACTTGGGAAGAGGGGGAGGAAAAATGGGAAGGGGAGGAAAAAGGGAAGGGTAGGAAAGGATGGGAAAAGGGAAAGGGCAACCGGCTCTCTCACTCACCGGACGAAACGCAACCACAAAGGCTACTTCACGCCGATCTTCTGTGAGAGGGTGGTACTTCCCCGGTCGAGCCAGCCCATGTTCGAGCTGTAATCACTTGACCACAGCTAGGCTCTACCACCTTTTAATTATTTGTGTATGTGTCTTATTTGTGCAAATATGCGACATGAAGACGAATTAATCCTCCAGACATGTTCTTATTTGGCCGAACACAACAAATAAACGCCAAGTGAAGCACCAGCTTTAAGCAATAAAAAAATACTTACATAATCACTATTGTCGAACTCGAGTCTTAACACAGCGACGTAATAATTTCCCTCCACACTTTCTTTCACTATAGACACTTTCAATTTAAGTGAGAAAATATCCTCGGCTATTTCGTATAACTGGCCTGTTGGATAAACATACATAAAATGAGATCTAAGATTTTCGCGCGTATTCATTTAAATGAAACTAATATTTTTCGGATTAAACTACGCGTGATCACGGTTGCTGAAAAGTAACCGATGCGTCGGGAGTATGTAGTTTTTAGAATAATAATATACGCGTAGTATAATTCGAAAAATATTAATTAAATTTAAATAAACAGCCATATATGTATAAAATACTTTTAAAATATCGTTTCATTTCATTGAAACATTTTGATTCAATATTGAATTATTGTGTAATATTAAAAGTCTACCCATAAGATAGTGTGTGAATCCTGTCCTGCCACTGCTATATACCAGTTCAGCGCCATGGATGTGGGCACGAGTCAGTTGCATGCTGGGGGATCTCATGCGAGGAAACGTGAAACGCATGCGCTGGTGAATATTGTCCACTGATTGCAGGAACGTGCAGAAGTAACGACCCGTAGCTCGTATCATGGTGTCGTAACTGAAGAAGGATACTTTATAAAGAAGCTGTAATCATAAAAGAGGTAAGGCTCATTCATTCATAGTCGTGGTGCCCTAGAGGTCAAACGCTGTGCATGGGGGCAAGGGTTCGAAATCTGGCAAGTACAAAAGTCATTTGTCCGAGACATATGTACTTTCTAAAAGTATTTAGACATCATTGACAGACGGTGAAGTAAAACATCATGAGTAAACCTGAACTTATAATTTCAAATATAAGTTAAGTTCTTAAATATAAATTAAAATCGCTACCCTGCATTGAGCAAGCGTGGTAATTAATGATCAAAACCTTCTCCATGTTAGAAGCGGCCTTTGCTTAGCAGTGGGCTCTGATAGGTTGATGATGGATGATGGATGGAAAGCTCCTTCACTTACCCATAGTTCGAAAAGAACTTGACGAAGCACCGTCCGAAGAAATGCATGACCTTATCACTTGTACTGAACTTCTCTTTTAATACACTTAGTTTTTCAGCGCTGACACAGTTAAGGCTGTTCAGCCTTTGCTTGATTGGTGTTCCCGAGCCACGCCGACGGTACAAGTCAATTGTGCAACTGGTTTTTCTTAAAGACGGTTTTAGGGAACTTCGTCTTCCTTCTGAAACTTCTGGCACTGGAGAGGTGCAGTCTGAGTTTTCTGAAGCCTCAACATTATCAGATTCAGGTATAATTTCTTCTGTGTTCAATTCAATATCTCTTAATCTTTCTAAATGAACTCCTAAACTTCTACGATCCCGAACATTAATTGGACAAGGTAAGCTGGGCTCTGGGTCTTCATTAATTTTGTCAGTTGAAAGACCAATGTGTGTGGGAGACCGTATTTCTTCTGAGGAAGTGTAAGCATTGATTTCCTTCTTTGTGGCTGCTGTTAGAGCATTTGTTGCTGATATAGGGCATTTGAAGGCTTGGCTTCTATTGTCACCATGCACGGAAGAACTTCGCCAGGTCGGTTTTGATTTAATAGAGAGTTTTCTTGGCGCTGGACTGCTAGGAGTAGATACACAGGGACTGTTTGGATCTTGTGTTAAAAATCTTGCTAGCGCGCTCGCAAGTCGTAACATAAGCGCATCTGGATATTGCTGTAGAGCAAAAAATGTAGGTGAGAAGTATATTTAAACTAATATTCATTTAACGTATTTCTTCAAAAAGCCCCAAAAAAGTTGGTAACTTGGCTTAAAAATTTATAAATGTGAATTTTTTTCGTCCTTTTTTTTTAACTCACCTGTCTCGTTATAAATATTGTGTTCCTGGCTCCAGATTCCCTGAGAATCGTCTCCCATATTTCTTCTCCACATTCTTGCTATAATCACAATTATTTTTTTAACAACTGGGTACCATATATTTCTATTATGTTTTATTAGACCACACGCGGAGTTTAATGATCTATAGATGAATAGCGTCCTTGCTAGATAAGGAAAGCAATAACAATACAGTAATAATTGTATTAAAAGTAGTTGTTTTCCTTTTGAATTCATATATACGTTACGAATTATACAAGTATAGAGATGAAGGATGTATTTAATGTAGATTTTTTTACGCTCTTTCTTATGTTATATAGTTTCTTATGTACATTAATCTGAGAATATATTTTGTTAACTATATAATTGAACAAATATAATATAGTTGCCTCCTAATTCATGGTAATATTTCTGATCGCAAAGCCTTTATTAGTAATATTTAAGTCTTATTTGCCATTCATTAACGCGACCGACGTTGCTTACGAAAGCAACATAGTATACATATATATAGCGTTAAGCTCTCTCCCTAAGAAAATGTGTAAATACAATTGTTATTTAGAACCAAATTGCTCATAAATAAATTCTTAACTACAAGATACATTTCATGAACAAATTGATTTACTTTTTATCACTTTCAATACTTATTTGTATACTAATAAAGGGATATATAAGAAAATTAAAATGTTATTAGCCAAATTATATAGCTTAATTAGTAAAATTAATTATATATGCATTAATGATCGAGCAAAATATAACGCCTGATAATTTTAAAATCATTAATATTAAACAAAATAGATTATCATTATAAGTATTGTATATTCTTTCATTTGTATTATTCTTTCTTATAATTTTTTTGTACTAAATCTCATATTTCGGAACAAAAATACTTATTTATTTATTTTATATTAATAAGTATATCTTGAAATCAAAACATACCACAATAAAATGCTGCACGCTTTCGAGTAACCAACCGTACATTTTACATAAATTATGGAAAACCAATACCACTATTAGATAATTCTATGTTTTATCTTTGAAGGCTCACGCGCGCGCTGTGTAAGGCTTTCGCTCTGCCACTGAGCCAAGTTTAAGGGTGTAAGTATGTATTAATATTCACTGAACGATGTCCATTGTATACCATATACAATGTAATGACAATTTACAACATCATGTGTGTGAGAATTTTTAAAATGTTTTGTTTTTGAATTTTTAATAATGTTACATAATCTAGAAAACTGTTTTGTTCGCTGTGGTTGATTTCATTTGGGTCTGAATTGGGTTTAGAGGGTAAGGAATGACGTATTTTTAATTTAAGACATACATATTATGTCGCTTATGTCATGTTACTATTCAAAATGCAACATTTTTTTGTGTTTTCGTAATTACTGTATGGAATGAAGTAATAAGTTTTAAACAATATATTATATTATTCTACTGAATGATGTGCTTTACTTTTCATGAAAATCCAATTAGTAAGTTTTGTTTACAGGATAACAATCATTTGCACAAACTTTCTCTTTTATTAGTAAGAAGGCTAAATTCAATTGGCAAATTGGCAAATAACATTCGTATATATTTTCAGAGTATCCGAGCGAATTTATCCTATCCTAATATTTACTAAAACACCAATGAGGGTCGTATTTTTCTGTGAAATCCTTTAATGAAACATTCCTTTCACAAAGATTTTCTTCGGGTCAGCAAAATCCTTGAATGTATTACTTCTGATATGAAAAGTAACTTGTACGAAAATTTATAATCTAATAAAGAGAAATGTGCGTGGTAAAATTATCAGTATTATTTGAAATCAAAATTTATTTACAAGATGCATAAAAAGTTATGTTTGATTTCGTATTTATAAAAACTATTAAAAAGGAAAAAACAATAGGTAAAAGGGTATCAATTACATATATAATAAAATATAACATTTTTATTCAACGTAAAATTTGTTTGAGGCACAAAAACAGCGAGCATATATCACCTGTCATATCTTATTGTTATATTAAAACACATTACTTCCATTTGCTTTTATAAAATGAAAATTTATTATTGGATGAATCATATTATTTTATGTTTAATATATGTATATATGTGATTAAATAACCCTAATATATATTATTTTTGGTGTTATAATATGTGTAAATACATTAATCCTTATTTTGTTTCGTAATTTTCTTGTAAGGTTCATACATACATCCAATTTGCCTTAAGATTTGAGTGTTTAAGAATATTGATTTTCTGTTTTATAAAATAAGACAAGATTTAACTTTAAGTCAAATCTTTAGTTCTAGGTTTTTATTAAAAAAAATCCTTCCTGTTAGTAATAGGTAGACGTATGTAGGTATGAATAACACTTTATACTGTTGGTATTTATTTTGACGACGAAAACTTTTGGTAAGTGTACTCATATTAAGGCTTCAATTGAAATAAGGGACATAGAATAGTTCGTTAAGAATTGATAGGCTTCTTCTTTTAACATTTATGTGACATACGTCATTTTGCAGAAGATTCCTTAATATGATTATACTTTTGTATGCAGTTATTTTATTATTCTAATAAATAATTGAAAATCCTAAAGTTTTTTAAAAATCTGTTATAATGTAGATGCAGAATCACTTGTTTTTTTTGTAATTGAAATATTTGCTTTATAATATTATTGTTTATTTACTTCTTATAGGTATTCACTACACTGCAACTTAGGATTATTTCGTTAATGATTTTTGATTTATTTAAATATCTGAAAACCTTTACATAACGCATTATTACATAACAAACAACTTAAAATACTATAATAAAATTATTTAAACAGTAAATAAGTTTTGCACATTTTTTGAAGTAAGTAGAATCTACTTAGGTCTCTATAAATATGTATAAAACCTATTTTATACTACCTATAGTATTGACGCTTGATCTTTTTGTACCACCCTCTCTTATTAACGTGAAATATTGCAGTATTAGAAGACTAATTTATAATTTCTTATATTATAACAAGTTCGATTGTTCTTTCTTTTCTATTCCTTAAAAGAAAGCATACTAGTAACGGCAAGCTCTATTTCTATAGTCCATTATATTTGAACAGATGAAAAATATCCTTCTCGAACTTCCAATTCCCTTTAAACCCTTTCGTAACCTTTACCTAACCTTGTTCTTATCCTTACCTAACCCTTACAATTACGTAACCTCTTTCTATTTATTACCCTACTCTCTGGTAGTAATTATATGTAGTAATAAATAATGAACAGATTTCTCTGAATCAAATATGATGTCATGTATCAATTGCAGCCGAGTCGAGAATTGGTTCAGTGGAGTACTTCGGTTGAGACAATTGTTGTGTCCTTCGAAGGGCGATCTATTCGGGTTAATGTCACTTGAATTTAACCCATGATCGTATGTATGATGAACTAGATAATAATATGATTGTTTTTTTACAATAACTTTGGGTTTTAAAGCAATACAATTAAATATATTTTTCTTGACGGATTTGTTATGGTTTTCAGAATTTCATTAACACATTTTAACATATAGTATTAACGTAGATTTATCATTTAAAACGTGGTTTAGCTCTGTGAAAGGCTTCAGTAAAGATTTTTAAAGTTATCAAAGGACAATACATCAAAGTGTAAGACATAATCAGTGTTGAAAACTATTAAGAGACACTATCAAAGGTTTGTATTTAAAGATATAAATACATTAAAATCCCTTCCAAGATTAGCGTAGCAAAATGGCATTCAAATATTTTTAGTAGACAGTTCAGAATTGCTTCATAAAGAAACGAATTCAGCGCTCCGCAACCATAAAGCCCATTGTACAGTAATATTTAATTTTTATCTCACACCGTCAGAGTTTATTTTTTTATATATTAATGCGACATTAATATGGTAACATTGTCAAAATCTCTCATTTAGTTTTAGACATTTAAATCTCATTTCTAAGCTTTCAACTTAAATGACCAAAAGTAGTAAAATTAAAGGATTATATAGGCTATAAAATATGAGTAGTTTAGGGAAACTGAAGTGACACTTTGAATATAGTGTTCTAATTTTATAGCTTATCAATAGCATAGCTTTTATGGTACAACAATCTTTTAATTAATATCTGTATCTAAGAAATTTGTTTGTTTTTCGGTTTTAATTGGACTGTCTAGTTGAGACAGTTTTTCGTATTAATCGTAGTTATAGCAAATTAGCTGGCTATATCAAACCTTTATTTATTTGTGGCTAATAATTAAACTAATTAATATTCAATAAAAATTTCATTTTCTCCGTAACTTTTATAGTTTGTAATTAGACAGTAGCTGTGTAATTTTGAAATGACATTAAGGAACGCTTAGTACTTTTGTAGATAAACTAAAACTATTTTTGCAAATTAAATTAAAATAAGTAAATTAAATGATATTACTGCAAAATTTAAATGATTTCATTCGTATGTTGCTCGTTTCATTTATATAGAATTTAGATCAATGTAGATAAATGTATCGTAAATCAACCAATATTCTCGTGTCACCGAGTATATTTCTCTCTATTTCTATGTTAAATTTTATGTGATTGTGTCTAAGAGTAATATTCGCAGCAGAATTTAGAGTAAAATTTATATTTATTTTATATATGTATTATTTAGATACTTTTTTTAATATGGAATTATTCGCATTAGATTAATATCTTCTATTTAATCATTTCAATTGCATAATTTTAGACATGGTATTCATAATTTCAAATATGCGTTTATAACGAAAAAATTTATTTCCTATAAGTTCAATTTAAGATGAAATTAAAATGCATTTAAGTATATTTTTCATATAAATACATTTAAAATATTATATTTAATTTATGATTGTCAGGTTATTTTATTTCAAACAAATATTCTATGATCGATATGTACTGTGATTGTATTTAATAGATGGAGTGTTACGTTGACCCTTACATTAAAAAGTGTCGTTTGTCTAAGAATTGGTTTCGTGAACTACACATACACATTAGATCACGACCTACATTCTATATGATGGGATGCTTAACATTTGGTATAATAACGTCAAATTCACCGTATTCAATGAATTCACCATGCGGGTTTCGGTCCATCGTTGTAGTGAGAGGAGCTTCAACAGTGACTGGGACTCGCGACCCAGGTGTAGGTTTAAAGGGCCCCTATCTAACGCGTTAAACGCTCACCTCCACTGTCCAAGCTCCTCTCTCTATTTAAACAAATTTGCAACGAACCTACGATTTTATCTGCTTATTGAATATGAATAAAGGGTAATAAAATAATAATTCGCTATGACTTTTAGTGGCGAAAAGAAAGTATTTCAAGTTTTTGTTTGAAGTTGAACTTTCGTTATTGTTTAATCATATCGTAGAATAAGATATAAATGTTCCGAACTCCTGTATTCCTAGATTTCGGTGCGTATAGTTGATGCGTGCGCGCATATTTATTGGTACCTCGGTATCTCAGGCGCTATTGTGGCGCGCGGGCGGCCGCGCTACTTACGCACAACACGTAGGTGAGAATACTTTAATATACTGAAAAAAGCATGTTAAACTTTACGCATAAACTGTACATATTATAATATTTAACTCTTACCATTTTTAAGATTAGTGAATTTATGTAACATATGTATTTGTGTTACAAAAAATACTAATATAAGCATTACAAAATGGTTTTATTCGTGACTTCGTCGTAAAATAATATAAATTGCATGCATTTATAATAATGAAAAAAAAATTAACTAAAAATAGTCTAAGTAAAACTCCATCTGAATTAGCCGAAAAAATGCGACAGACAGATACACAATAAATGTTTTTTGGTTCAGTCTTATATGAATAATAACAAGATAAAAAATTAATATATATGTTTATAATTGACTAAATATAACTTGATATTTGGCCTTATTTATTATAAAATTATTCATATTATCATAGAACTGTCTTTATAATACAGACTTTTTAATCTAAGTATAAGAATCTATTATATTTTATTACTTTATAATACTATCTGTAAGACAGAATTTAGATGGCATTTGATAATTAGTTAGATTTTAAATATATACTGAATTGTTAGATCTCAAGTTGGTTACTTTAAAACTAGTAGTATCCTTTCTCTAAACGTTAAAGTTTTCTCGAAATCTCAAAGATACAATCAGAAAGTTCGTAACGAGTTAGAGATACGTGGAAACGAAAGTAAAAATCCTTAAAGACATTTTCTTATTACCAAAAACGTTTGTTTTATTTGGCATTTTCTGTTATAAAGTGTTCTACGGCCAAATTCCAATTACGTTTATGACGATATAAAACTTGATTTTCCTGGAAAAATATTTTATAGTTTCTTACTTCCGTGGAATAGAGAATATATATAAAAATGAGATTTGTAACAATTGCAGAAATAATGGTCTTAAAAACGAGATTTTGATAACTTATTCATAATTTAAATTTGTAATTTATGAAAAAGAAAAAATCAAAATTATCAATCAAATAAACCGTTTGTAAGCAGTTTCTTCTAGCTGGCAATTTCCCGGCTATAGCCAGGGTCTGCCTTAAATGTTGTGAATAGTTTTGGCCAATTGTTTTTACGACCGGCCTCCTGCCTGACATCAATCCTTTTTTGGGAATCAGCATTAATCAGTGAGTTTGTAAGCAGTTTCATCAAAAATAATCCAAAATTTATTACGTAGGCATTTAAAAATAATTTTATACAATTTTGGAATATGATACGGTAAATTTTCATACTGAAATTAGCAAAAAGAAATAAAGCAATATAGTAAAATAATAATGATTTCCATACTAAAAATGAGAGATACTTTTGTAATCAACATTTTTTAAAACGACTTTTATAGCATGACTGTTTCTTGTTATAAATTGTGAAAATCATAATAAAAGAGAAAATATTAACCACGAAAAATAATCACAAAAATAAAACAAAATTATGTATAATTTCTATTGTCTAACTATAAATATCTAAAATAAATTACAATTTTCAATTTCATATAGTTTTTAAAATAAAAGGAATACCAATGACAAAAATAGAATATAATTTAAATAGTGGAACATATTGTACAAGAGCGAAGCCGTGATCACAATTAATCTTTAATATTAACTGGACCATATTTAATTAAAATACATACATAGCTAGATTAAAATAGTTGCTAGCCACAAAAAATACTTTAACTAACCCAATTGAAATGGCTATATATGTTATTAATCAAAATGGCTTCATTAGGTCGTTTGCATTCGAACAATTTAAAACATCGCATTCCATACAATTGATAGGTCGAAATAAATCAAAATATAAAGTAGGTGAGAATGTTATAGATACAATTGGTAATAAACATAGCGTCGAACCGTTGCTAAAATTAATTATAACCACCAATTGACTCTGTCAACTTTATTCAAACATATGCTCACATTGTCACTTCAAAACGGTCACTGGAACAATTGGATATAGCATTTCTCTGGGTGTTGCCCTAATTTTGTATAACTACAAGAATTTGTTAGACTCCTGGGAATAATTTTAAGAGAATACACGAGGATCGGAAACGCGTCAAATGAAAATTTAATGAGTGGAATAGATACTGATTTCTTAATCACTGATAATTCTAATTTTTAAGAAATTTCGCCATTTCACATGTTTTTTTTTCAGCATATTAATTATCTTAACAAACACGATGTATCTAATTAAATGTTTGAATCTTAGATTTTGTTGAAATGAAAACTATTTTAAAATATATAACCAACTGTCGACCAATTATTGATTATATATTTATTTATTTCAATTTTTTTAGTGGTGTCTAATTTTCAGGTAAAATGTGGCAAGTGTCAGTAGCATGCCTGGCAGTGTTGGCGCTGCCGGTGGCTTGCAAGGACCTGGTAGAGGTTCGAGAAGAACTGCCCCAAGCTCAAGAACCAGATCTCGTGAATTATGATGATTACAATCCGTTTGGAGAAGATGAAAATGGTATGTTCATTTTATATTTATTTGAAGATACGCCTTATAACTTGAACTATCTTTGGTCCTTTTATATTTATTTGAGGACATTCTTTATATTGGGTTCTATCTTTGGTGTAGAGGAAATTGTTATTGAAGTGATTCCTTGTCTTTTCTTGTTGTATCTTTGAACTTAAAATATTTTTTGTTTACAGCTATACTTGCTGAAAGAGACTTCAGTCAATCGACCACTGGTAAGTTTTACTGTAATTTTTACTTAAATAAATTTAATTATTATTTATTATTAAGTACTCTATTTTTATTTTAAAGCAACTCCGACTCGTCGTCCTCCCGCGCCGCCAACGAGAGGTATGAACACTTTTTTTCTCTTTTAGAAACGATTGAAAAATACACACGAGAAAAAATGGGTCTTTATTAATATTGTATATCTATTAACACATACACATACATACATTTATTCTTTACTTTTATATTCATTTAACTAAATTACTTAAAAAGATATTAAAGAAAAAACATTAATACATAATAAATAGAGGTAACTTAGAAATCGTTTGAGATGTGTACGAGAGAACTTTGAATGAATATGTTTTATTTGTGAAACAATTTGTTTATAATATTATTTCTTATGACAACAGTGCCATCCAGCAGATGTTTCGACGTAGGCCGATCGTTCTCTGAAGGGGAAACCTGGAAAAGAGACAACTGCACGCTCTGTCAGTGTTACAACACTCGTGTCAATTGTTCTGTATTGCCATCTTGTCTTATAAGTAAGTTAAAAAATTAAAATAATTATGTATCTCCAGTAAGCTTTAAGATGAGAATATTTCTAATGCTACTCAAGAAATTATATGTATATATTTTTATATTATTAAAATTAAATTTGTGAAAAAATATTTTTCCCTTCTTGTATTAATCAGAGAATTACTTTTTTAATGATTGATCCATTTGATATCAATAATAAGCTTTATTTACAATAAAATTTTAGTATTTTGTATTATTATAAAAGGATAAGTATTCCTATACGTATATGTTATAATTTTATTGTACTTATAATTGAAGGTCCGAGTACAGTCCGTCCACCAACGCCTTTGGTACCGCCTCAATCTCCACCAGTTCGTGGCATGACTGGGGACGCTGGGCCCGACGGGCCTCCCGGACCCCCAGGGACCCCTGGAGTTAATGGGATCCCTGGAGCACCTGGCATCCCAGGGCCTGTCGGGCCAATGCCTGATGTAAGTGGTGACATAAAAGACAAAGCAAAGATTGAATTATCTCATAAATAATGTCGGTTTCCAATGTTCAATTTGTTAATTAAATAGTCATATTAAGACCCAGTTTCACCAATCATGGTTAAATAAGTAACATCGTGTTAAGGCGTTTGATGCTCTGTTAGATGTATCGAGCGTCCCACCACGCACAAATGTCCGTTTAAATGTTTTAACCAGCCACTAATATTAATTCCTACTCTGGAACTCCGTCTAATGGCTAACATGACTGTTAAATGTTAATGCATTGTCGAAACTCAATTGTACAATCACAGCCCTGATTTCTTGTAACCATAGTAACGTCATCTGTTTTGTCAGTTTCGACTATTTCCTTGTACTTATTAATACAGTGAATTAAAATTTCATTTCCTATGATGATTTTGCCTCCAGCTTTTTTATAACATTGCAAATTAAATTTTCTTTTTACGAGTATCTCTTATAATTTGAACACAATTTATGCCTATATTTATAACATAATAATATAAAACACAATTTATTGACAACCCGACTTTGACAGGTTACACCTAGTAAATTGAAAAGAAAGCTTTTTGTGTGCCAAATGTATGCAACCAACGATATATAAAATTTGGTCGCATTAACTAACAAGTGACGTATCGAGGGATATATACGATCAAAATATATAGTGGTGCATCGTGGCAAACGTGCCGTGTTAAACGCTATAGTTTCCATTTGGTCGTCTTCTAACAAGAACGAATAATTTGGTAGTCGGTCATTTGACATGACGTTTAATAGTCCGTTGTTAATTTGTCATTGTGGGACGTAAATATCTTAACAGACATTTATAATTGTGAAGGTTGGTTAGTAAATGCTGTGATTAGATTAAACAAAAATTGATTGGTGAAACTGTATCTAAAGTAAGTCACAATGCGTTTAATACGATCACGTCTTGGCAAGGCAAGGAGGTGTTAAAAACTTCCACACGACGTTTCGCTTCAATATCGTTTTATTCGTATTTCACTTATTGCTAACTTTTATACACTTTTCCTAATGATTTGAAACCTTCAAGTGTGGTATGCTGAGGAAGTAATGTGATCTACAGCTTTCGCGAGTATTCATTTAAATGAAACTAATAATATCGAATAACTATGCGTACTTTATTATTTTTAAAAATAGATACATACATGCTTGTCATCACGGCTGTTGCAAAGTAACCGAAACTATTAGTTTCATTTAAATGCTAACGAAGTCTGATAATAATCGACGAGAGCTCGTACTATTTTGTTTTTCTACTTTTTCCCTTATACCGTCAATATTCCACAAAGGTGAATGACCTGAGTGTGAATGATCTTCAAGATTTAAATCACTATTATTAAAACGAGTAAACCAACGCTGTGTCTTCTACTCTTCAGTCTTTTTCTCTTTAAATTCACATATCTTCTTTCTACCTCGGATGATTTAAAGTTTGTTTCCAATAAAGACTTCACACACTATAGACGGGTTTTATATTTATACTTTATTGCCATACATACTACTCATTTTAAAAGGTACGTAGTGTATTTAAAAAAGGAAATTTTTAAAACAAGTGAATTGTACTCGTATAGAATAGAACTATAGATTATTCCTAATACACGACGACATGTTTAAATTGAACAGTAACAATTCTCACAAATGAAACTGTTTTTCTTTTACCAATGGATTTACGGATCTGAAGGTACATACATAACTTTGTTTATCAAAATAGTGTATAGTTATTTAAAAAATATATATTTTGAAAGGTAAACGCCTACCTGGCTCAGTTAGCGGCGGCCGCCGGTGGTGATAAAGGTCCTGCCTTCGATCCATATCATTACATGCAAGCACCTGTGGGAGTTCCGGGGGTTAGAGGAATTCCAGGTATATTAAATTTTGTATACTCTTTACCTCTTACTTTGAGATTTTAATACAGATATGTGCTTTATTTTAAATTGATCACTATAACTTAAATAATGTAACTGATTATTATCTTCTATGATTTTAGGGCCTCAAGGTCCACCCGGCCCTCAAGGATTCCAAGGCCCCCGAGGTGAACCCGGTGAGCCTGGATTGCCCGGACCACCAGGAGTTGCTGGTGAGAGAGGTCCTCAGGGACTGCCCGGGAAAGATGTAAGACATTTTGTTTAACTATAAATCTCAATACCAAAAGGCAAAAACGACTACATAAAATTAGATAACTTAATCCATGTATTAATTCAGGGATCACCGGGAGAAGATGGGGAGCCAGGTCCAGCCGGAGCTATCGGTCAGACAGGTCCACGAGGTAGTCCGGGGATACCCGGTATTCAAGGATTGAAAGGACATCGCGGCTTTGACGGCAAGGATGGTGCTAAGGGCGAACAAGGATTGCCCGGAGAAAAGGGCCCTACTGGCCTACCTGGACCTATGGGACCGACTGGACCCGCGGTGAGATTTAATGTTTAAAATTATATAAATAAATTTAAAAGTTTTTAACACGTTCACGGATAGTCTCAGTTTAAATTGTGTTCCAGAATGACATAATAAATTGCCATACAAATATATTTGGCGTTTAATCACGTTGTGTTCTATGTTATTAGATGTTTATAAGACAATATGACACAACCGTGTTATCACGTTTGAATGTATAGACGCGGTAAGGCGCGGAGGACGTATATACACGGTGTGCGTCGGTGTGTAGTATGGCGATGTTTAGTCAAACGCACATTTTGGAAACGGTTAGAAACAAAGTCCACGTGACAGTAAAGTTTTGATCTTTCGATATGTTGTGACACAAGGTACCATATAAGGAATTTTTGTATTAAAATTGATTGTATATCAACCGTCTGCCGTATATAACATTCTGTTTTTGAACGTCACCATACGTTGTGCCGTATCTAAGTCTCAAGACGTACTATCACATTGTGTCCGCGAAAGTGTTAATAATGATTCTAAGTGAGACGTAGCTCTTACACCTTTTTTATTGTATATTATTATATTCATACTCACTAACCTAATAATTTTGTTTGAAGATTTAATTTCATCGTATGTTTAAATATAATATCAGGGCCCTGTTGGACCGAGAGGCGAAAGAGGTCGTGAAGGTCCTGCTGGAGTTCCGGGGATAAGAGGAGTTGATGGGGCGCCAGGTTCACCGGGACTTATGGTAAGATTTAAAATTTATATACGTAACGACAGTTATGGAATTTTGTAAATTACAATTTAAATATTTGTTTGTTTTACTTTGAGGATTCTATAGAAAGTCTATTAGTAAAAGCACAGAAGAATTTAGATAAACTACACGAATGTTTTCAATATAATTTACTCACTATAAATATTGAAAAGACCTCTAACATGCTTTTTCATGCAAATAATAAGAAAATCCAAAATTTCACTCTATTAACGATAAATAACCTGACTTACTGGAGCCATACGTAGATCATCACGTTATATACCACACAAGATTCGTATTAAAATATATAACTCACTTATCAAACCTTTATTAGAATATCTTGTTGGGTTTTGAGGAAGTGCATCTAAAACTAATATAAAGGATCTTCAGATTTCGCAAAATAAATTACTAAAAACATTATTCCATCTAGATTATTACATGTCAACTAAAGAATTATATAAATAGAAACAAGTTATACAAATATAAAACATTCATATTAATTAGAAAAATGCTTACAAAAACAATACACACACAAATAACATTTAAAACTAAAACATATAAACATAATACGAGACATAAACACAAACTTGAATTACCCAAGACCAGGACCAAATACGGAATTAAAACTATACAGTTTGAGGGAGCGGAACTATATAATAGCTTACCTAACGAAATTTTTAATGAAAAAACCTTTACGATTTTTAGAAGGAAATTATTGGGTTATTGTAGGGAGCACTTGGATTAACCACTCTTGAGTTGTATAAGTCGTTGCTACTGTACTAAATTGTTGGTTGAATTGAATTATGTAATACATCTCATTTAAGTGGACATTGTATATATGTTCTTTATGAGAAATAAAGTTCTTTAACCACAAATGAGTTTGTCCTTTTACCACTCTTATAGGGTAATATCGGAAAGCCGGGCGCACCTGGTTTTCCTGGATCCCCCGGCTTGAAGGGCGAACAAGGAGCAGTTGGGCCGAAAGGCAGCCAAGGAATGCAAGGTCCACGAGGAGAACCGGGTCGTAATGGTCAGTCAGGGGAAGTGGGTCCCCCGGGTCTAGCTGGTAGAGATGGCACGCCGGGAGAAAAAGGAGTACAAGGTCAAACAGGCGCCGCTGGACCTCAAGGATTTCCGGGACCTCGTGGTACGCCAGGAGTAGCCGGTGATCCCGGGTTACCAGGGACGAAGGGAATGCCAGTAAGTAGGATTAAACGATGCTATTAACCGTTTAATGAGTTTTAATTAGATTTCAGTTTATCCTGCATTTTATTCCAATCCTGTCGTTCATATTTAATGTGATTGATGAAATAGTAGAACAGTACATTGAATAAAGAACTGTGTAATATTTTTCAAGAAATGTATATATACATATGTATACAGGGTGACTGGTGAATTACTATCAATATTTAAGGAGCATACTCGGTACATGATTCTCATTCGAATTAGGTATGAAAAAAAAAAGGTACTTAATTTTTGACCAAATTTCCGTATAAATAAATAAAGTGTGTACACGTTCCAAGTGTTCCAAGTGTGGACGCGTGCGGCGGCGTGCTGATACAACACTACGCCGCCGCCGCGTCTGTGTGAGTGTGTGTGTATACCTAATCTGTAGGGTGTTCACACGATGCGTAATTAATTACATAACTTTTGGTTAACTTTACTTAGAAGTTTATTAATATTTATGTTATATTACTTTTTATTTTGTCATATATGATCGTCACAAATCACGTCCTCAAATATCGATTGTAATTCACCAGTCACCCTGTATATCGGATTTATTGCAGATTCCTTGTTTTTAAAGAGAGAGACGCCAGCCGCGCTGACGTCACTAGATGTCACTTCTTCTAGAGCGTTCCATGTTATTTTAAAATGAAGCTTCAATTGTTCTTAATGCTCCTGTATTTATTGAAGGTTCTTCATAATCACATACTTCAATAACACGCACTCACTGAACTCTGATATCTGAATTCTGCCGTCGTGCGTCCAGACGTCATATTTATACCAAGATTTAAACATAGTTCTATTCTCCTTTTAAACAATCTTTGATTTCGTTTTAATTTTAACAATAATCATGAATACTAATGATTTTTAATAAGAATTGATGACAGCCTCAAATTGCATCCGTTATTAAAGTTGATAGCGCCGATATTTATATTACACACAGTTTATTTAAATATATTTTTTTATTGTGCTCTCGAATTTAAAACTATGCAGAGGTATATACAATGACGTAAAACTCAAAAATATTCGTACGTTTAGTTTTTTCTAATTAAGGTCCGTCTAGTCCTGTTTGTCCAAAGTAATTATAAAATCGACTCTTAGTGGTACCTAACATTATAAACAAAGTATTTATTTAGTAATATGAACATTGACGATATATACAGGGTGACTGGTGAATTACTATCGATATTTGAGGACGTGATATTTGACGATCGTATATGACAAAAAAAAAATTAATATAACATAAATATTAATAAACTTCTAAGTAATGTTAACCAAAAGTTATGTAATTAAATACGCATCGTATGAACACCCTACAGATTAGGTATACACACACACTCACACACTCGCGCGCGGCGGCGTGTTGTTGTATCAGCACGCCGCCGCACGCGTCCACACTTGGAACACTTGGAACGTGTACACACTTTATTTATTTATATGGAAATTTGGTCAAAAATTAAGTACCTATTTTTTTTACATAATTCGAATGAGAATCATGTACCGAGTATGCTCCTTAAATATTGATAGTAATTCACCAGTCACCCTGTATATATTTGAATTTTAGGGTCAACCGGGAGATAGAGGCCCTAAGGGTGAAATTGGCTTAAGAGGTGAAATTGGCGCACCAGGTCCACGTGGTATGCCAGGAAGCGTTGGACCTGAGGGTAAAAGGGGGAAAAGAGGTTTGAGAGGACCACCGGGAAACTTAGGACCACAAGGAGATAGAGGATTACAGGGATTAAGAGGTTTGAATGGCGCTGACGGTCCAATGGGTCCAAAAGGTCAAGCCGGGGAAAGAGGAGCAGTTGGTCTCCCAGGTCCAAAAGGCAGTACCGGCGATATTGGCAGACCTGGACCTCAAGGACTTCTCGGCCCCAGAGGATTTATGGGCAGACCAGGCATCCCAGGTAAATCTGGTCTACCTGGCGAAAGAGGCATACCTGGTGCAGATGGAAGGCCTGGGGAACAAGGACTACAAGGACTTCAAGGTCCACCTGGCTTAATTGGAAGTCCTGGCGAACGTGGTTTGCAGGTACGACAAACAAAATAATCATTAATGAAGTATATTTTTTTCAAAAACTTAATCAAGTATTCAGAGGCCAAAATTGCATTAGATTTTTTTTGGAAAACACTCTTACACTCTTGAAGCATAAAAACAAAAACATAGCTATTCTTAGCTATGAATTAACATAAAACAACTTTCACAGACAGAGATACACACACAGACACTAATGTAATTCCAATCATATTAGGGTGAACATGGTAAAGATGGCGATGTTGGTCAACCTGGAGCCCCAGGTGCTAAAGGAGACGCCGGTCGAGACGGCAGTCCAGGAAGTCAAGGACCGCAAGGCCCCGTCGGTGCAACTGGAGAACGCGGTCCTATAGGGCCTGCTGGACCTACTGGTTTTCCTGTAAGTGCAGCATTTATTATCTGTTTTTTTACTATTTTATAGTTATAATTACGTATAATTGCAAAATTTTTGTTTGGAAAATCAAATGGTATTTTATTATTAGGGTTTACCTGGAACACCTGGGTCTCCAGGTCCTGCAGGTAAAGATGGAGAACCAGGTGTGTCCGGACCTGCTGGACCACCAGGAGCTACAGGACAAAGAGGTGAAAGAGGTTTCCCAGGAGAAAGAGGCAGTCCTGGACTACCAGGTGTTGCAGGAGAAAAGGGTGAAGCAGGTGCTCAGGGTCTTGATGGTCCACCGGTAAGTACTTGTAAAAACGTTCAAACAGGAAAATATTATTATAACTATTATTATAACTATTTTTATTATTTTTTATTTAGGGCCCGGAAGGTCCTCGTGGAAGTAAGGGACATCCAGGACCAATGGGCACTATGGGATTACCAGGAATTCGTGGTTTGTCCGGTTTGCCAGGTGAAAAGGGGGAGAGAGGATCTTCAGGACCACAGGGTCCAGAAGGGCCGGCAGGTAATTTAATTTATTCCTTTGAGTATTCAAATGAAAATAGACATCACTTCGAGAGTATCATGCATTTTTCTTTTTATGTAAATGTTATAGGTCGCCAAGGAGAGCAAGGACCTCAAGGTCCTATAGGTCCTGCTGGACCACCTGGAGAGCCGGCTGAAAGAGGTGAACCTGGAACACCTGGGATGCCAGGAGAACCAGGAGCACCGGGGTCCACAGGAGAACGGGGTCACCCTGGACCACAGGGCAATAACGGTTTACCTGGACCTCCAGGATTAACAGGCATGCCAGGCTTAAAAGGAGATAGAGGCTATGCAGGCCCCAAAGGACAACAAGGAGCTCAAGGAAGTCCAGGTTACTATAAGTTCTTTGACCAAAAATATTATACTAATAACTTGTTTTAAAAATATTAGTGCAGTTGGTTAGCAATCGTTTGTAAAGATTCAAAGACAGTTTTTTATTTCTTACTCATATCAATAAAATTTTGGTGTTGCGTGTCCACCTTAAAACTATGTTATAAATATTAAGTTAAGTTAATATTACGTTCAAATATATATTATTATTTATTCCCTAGTTATTTTACAAAATTAAGTAATATCCTTTGTCGAAAAATAAATGCGATTCACCTCTACAATAATAAATATTTTTGTTTTATCAAGGGATTTCTGGTGAACCGGGACAACGAGGTCTTCCAGGGCAACCTGGAGCTAAGGGTGCTCATGGAGAGCAAGGACATAAAGGTGAAATTGGACGTGCTGGCTTACCAGGGAGGCCAGGTGACATGGGGCCGCAGGTTAGTATTTTATTTTTTACATAATTTATAAACGTAAGCTGATATTATTGCGGGATCATATTTCCTCTCCGAATGTTAAGAATGTTAAGATTTACGGGAGAATCAACAATATTTCATGCGTAATTATTTTCTTTACAGAGTTGAATAGACGGTTTTGTTCATTATTACTGTAAACTCTATTCCAAATCGAATACTATTCTAAAATAGATTATTAAGTTATGCAAATTATAAATAATACCTGAAAATTTAATAGGGTCCTCAAGGAAGCCCGGGTCCTGCAGGAGCTCCTGGTATACCAGGCGCTAAAGGGTCCACTGGAGATACTGGACGGTCCGGACCACCTGGACCTCAAGGGTTAACCGGACCACAAGGACCAGAAGGTCCAAAAGGTGAAAGAGGAGCTGAAGGAGAAACTGGACCACAAGGACAGCAAGGTCCGCCGGGACAGGCTGGAGAAAGAGGGCCAAGTGGATTACCAGGTCTAACTGGGGCGCCAGGACCACAAGGCCTAAGAGGAGTGCAGGTACATTCATATAAGTTACATTTATATTTCATAAAACTGGATAACCTTTTTTAATAATATTATATTCTTCATGTAATATTCTTAGGGAGAAAGTGGAGTTCCGGGTAAACCAGGAGCTGACGGTGCCCCAGGTCCCATAGGTGCCCCTGGACCACAAGGAATGACTGGTCCAATGGGGGAGCCTGGACCGGAAGGTCGTCCTGGCAAGCTAGGTCAGCCTGGTATTCCAGGGCGGCAGGGTGAAAAAGGTCCTATGGGACAACCAGGACAATCTGGCCCACCAGGTCCTCCAGGCGTACAGGTAAATTGTATTAAACTTTTTGACTTACAAACAACATGAATTTCTGGTAGAAACTTATTTACACTTAGACTTCTTTTTATAGGGACCTCCAGGTTCCTCCGGACCTCCTGGTGCCACTGGAGAAAGAGGACCTAGAGGAGAAAGTGGATCTCCTGGAATAGAAGGACCTCAAGGTCCATCTGGGAAGCAGGGCCCGCCTGGCCTGGATGGTATTAAGGGTGAGCGAGGAGAAAACGGCGCTGATGGACCTAAAGGTCACGCTGGATTGCCTGGACTCCCGGGTATGATAGGTACTCCAGGAAGACAGGGCGACAGAGGTTTACCAGGTGCCATGGGACCGCCAGGAAAGGACGGAGACGCTGGACCGAGAGGTATTAAATATACTTGAGTACTTTTAAAATGTATAAATTTATTCATAAACAGATTTATAAAACAATTAATAGACGGCAGCTTAGTTTGACGATTGAGGAATAAAATGAATTGAAAGACTATGCAATAAGACTGATTCCTTCATATTTAGAACATTTTGTAATGACTTTATTTTAATAGGACCACCTGGCCGTGATGGCAGTCCTGGACCTCAAGGGCCGTTAGGTCCTCCAGGAGGTCGTGGTCCTCCAGGAGAGCCTGGACGTCACGGAACAATCGGACCGGTCGGACCTCCTGGACCTCCCGGACCTCCTGGAGAAGGATTAGCATATGATGCTGCCGCTATTGCTGCTATGCTTCAACAAGGTATTAAAGCTACTGTTAAACCTAAAAATCCATATAATAAAATCATAATGTATATTAATATGGAAATTGTATTTAAGGAACGGTAAAAGGTCCGGATCCAATGGGCGATGATCCTAACATAATGCCGCCAAGGTTCTTCAAAGAAGATATGTCACCAGAAGAGAGGAAAAGTATTGTTATGAAAGCGTACGAAAGACTCAAAGTTTCTCTGGACAAATTCTTAAAACCTGACGGCTCTAAGGAAGCACCAGCCAAGACATGTGGGGATATCAAATACCATCATCCTCAATTTGAAAGTGGTAAGTGGCAGCTTAATCCTCGGTAGAATTAAATTTCGTTTATTATCTATTGCTATTGATAAATTTTTCAACTCAAACAAATTTAAAATATCTAAAATATCAGTTTAGAATTGATAAGTATGAAGATAACATATATATAAATCTTCTATCAGGTCAATACTGGATAGATCCCAACGGTGGTGATATTAAGGATGCGATTTTGGTACACTGCGATTTAAGTACTGGCGCTAGCTGCGTATTTCCAAAGCCAATGATGTCAGAGGAACTCGTCCACTCCGAAAGAAACGAGGCGTGGTTAAGTGAGATGGATAATGGATTCGCGGTAAGTTTAACAAAGAACTTACTTTGTAATTTGTATCTAGAGATTTTCATAAAATAATAAGATTAACGTACTGGATGACTGGTGAATTACTATCAATATTTAAGGAGAATACTCGGTACATGATTCTCATTCGAATTATGTTAATAAAATAGGTACTTAATTTTTGGCCAAATTTCCGTATAAATAAATAAAGTGTGGACACGTTCCAAGTGTTCCAAGTGTGGACGCGTGCGGCGGCGTGCTGATACAACACCACGCCGCCGCACGCGTTGTGTGTGTGTGTGTGTTTATACCTAATCTGTAGGGTGTTCACACGATGCGTAATTAATTACATAACTTTTGGTTAACTTTACTTAGAAGTTTATTAATATTTATGTTAGATTAATTTTTATTTTGTCATATATGATATCACGTCCTCAAGTATCGATAGTAATTCACCAGTCACCCTGTATAAACTATAAACTGAAAATATTGTATCATCAGATATCTTACAAAGCGGAGCACAGTCAGCTGACATATCTGCAACTGCTATCAGTGAAAGCGGTACAGAATATAACACTTCATTGTCGAAATATTGTTGGCTACTATGACCCTGCTACTAGGAACTACAAACATGGCTTGAAACTACTGGCTTATAATGATGCAGAGATCCTTCCTAAGGCCAATAATAGACTGCGATATAAGGCTTTAATAGATGAGTGTCAGGTAATATAATTTAAATGGTAAAAATCAATATAGGAAATAGATTTCGTTGCATCCTTGAACATCTTATACATGCATCTATGGCAAATTAATGTTCCCTTGTATGGGAAGATTTTTATGAATATTCATAATGTTATGATAATAATTATAATGCGTATATTATTCATTCTTTAAACATAAATGACATAAATGACAAAAAAATATTGCCTGATTGAAATCATGTCAACAAATAGAAAGTAAACATTTTCCTTTTCATATAATTTTGAATTTACTACCGTAAACAATAAAAGAAAATATGTTTCTCTTAAATCTAGGAATATACATATTGGACTTGTAATGTATATGAAATATTTTGATATATCTTTCAGTTTAAATCTCAAGATTGGTCCAAAACTATAATCCAGTATGAGACGGATAAACCAGGCCGGCTGCCAGTGTTGGATGTGGCTGTAAGAGACCTGCCCAGAACAGACCAGGCTTTCAAGATTGAACTAGGACTGGCTTGCTTTACTTAAACTAGCAAGACTTCCAAACGAACAGTCTTACCTAAATTATTTTTGACATTCGTTAATAATTGGTACTCTCTATATTTCCTTACAAGAATATTGACGAGGTTACTTAAAGTTACTTAAAGACATTAAGTACGTGGTTAAAAAATTCAAAAATTCCATGAAATTATACGAAGCAGATTGATTAATTTCTATGAAATGTATTAGGTAAGATAATTTTTTTGTTGAAGTAAAATATATTCCTTTCAATATAATCCTATTAGATATATTTAAGTTAGACCAGAGTAGCATTTTCATTATACATCGATTTATATTATACGTATTAAGAAGAATAATTATTAGTGAACATTGTATTAGTATATCGTAAAATTATATTTAGGTAATGGAATTGTAGACTTAATTGAATAAAACATAATCAATTAATAATTAACTTTAATAAATATATCTTTAACAATTAATTTTAAGTACTTAAAGTTCTAAGTCGTCACAACATAGATTATAATTATATTAATTTACAAAGATCTGATAGGCTGTGTTCCTTGTACATAACTGTATATACATTTAGTTATTATTTTCGATATTTTTTTATATAACTTTTGATAGATTGACTTAGATAAATATATGTAATAAATCTTTTTCATTAATTTATTCTTTCTTTTACTCTTTCCTATTAGATAGTGAAATAACCAAACTTTTTAAACAAGTTAAATATTACAACAGATACAAATATTATAATTACGACTTAAGAGTTTTAAAAAAGAATTTAGAGCATATCTTCTAAACAACTTTTTTTATAGAACAAAAACTACACTAAAACAAAATAATTTAGTGTTTTTTTATAGAAGAATTAAAAAGGATGGTAATAAGATCAATTAGGACAACTATAAGTCGTTTTCACACACGTCATGAAGGGTGGTACCTCGCAGGAGCACTTGGTGCACGAGTCGTCACCAACGACCTCGTCTCCAACATTGAGGGTCAAGTTACCGAAAACACACTGTGACTGAATCCCACGGAGATTAATACCTTTGATGATTTTCGTTTTCGCGGAAGCTGAAAGAAAAATATAGTTTTGTATAGTATTCAAAAAGTAAACAAATTATTTCTTTTGGTTCGAAAATTATGATGATAAAAATTTCTAAGACTAATCTTTAAGACGTGAATTGTTGAGAGATAAAATGTATGTTTGAAGATAAATTTACTGATGTTGGTTGGTTATTTTACATATGGCCTTCATTTACTGATTTTGATCAAGTAAAGATTAATCTGTCATGATTTTTAAAATATTTCGTCAGAGTTAGTGGTATTATAATATTCGTCCAGCTTTGATAATTGTATCACATAAATATTCAATACAAAAATAATTATAATCTATTGAAAATGTGTAGCGAATGTAATACTTACGACATTGGAATGAGAATGGACAAGACTTTGCAGTTTTAACAAATACGGGAGCGCATTTATCCATGATATTTTTTTGGTTGTATATTTCTAGGCCACAATTGATGTCACTGCAGGTTGCAGGGTCGTCATAGGAACCGTTCCAGTCTGCTGTACAAACACATTTCTTCCTGCTATTCGCTGGTTCAAAGTATTGACCTTCCTTGTATGTCTTTCCATCCGCCTCACAGGTCTTAAGACTGGCTATCGCGTCTTTACCTATAAGTTTAATTAAAACTATTATAACATATGTTTGCAAAATAAATGTTAAATAACTTGGTATTGTTATTCGTTATAGCTGATGTAGTGCATAATAATGTGTAATAAATAATCATGTGTATACAATTATTTAGAGACAATAGATAATTTAAACCTTAGCGGAAATAATCACTTAAGGACAAAGAATGTAATTTAGTTTAATGTTAAAAATAGTTCGATAAAATTAAGATATTAGTGGTGGAAAAATGTTTGCTAGTAAAAGTTTAAGCTTACCACATACTTCGCCAGTGCTGCAACACGAGTCCAAAGAAAATGTATAAATACATTCCTGTTGGTCAGGGTCGAAGTTTTCTACGCAGTCGACGGCTGCGCAATCAAATCTTGGGCCACTGTCGATGGTACACACACATCCCAAAGCACACGGATTTTTGACTAAGTCCATGGGAATTGTCGCGCGATCGGCGTACTCAACTCCCCTAAAAAACATAAGTGCTAAATGAAATAAATGAATGTAGGTTTTTGTATTAAATTATAAATATAAATAATGTTATTCTTCTATCTGTGTTTATATTTTATTGTCTTGAACCTATAGGTAAATTAAGATGAGTGGAGCGTTACTGCTATTTGTTATCTACTAATGTACTATAAACTGCGAGTTGCGGAGATAAAATCATCGTTAACTTGTTTATATACAACCCTATCACTAAGGTAAATATAAATGACATGGGTTGATATGCGGCATTTATGATTTATTTTTGACAATTTTATTCATTTGATTTATAATAAAATACATAATATATATGTATATATTTATTGACGAGTGTGGGAATGTTGGGTGAATATAGAAATCATTTTGGAGGAGTCTTGGATTGGAGAGAAATTAATGAAAGATACAAAAAGCAATCTTGAATACAATCATTTGTAAATGATATTACAAATTTGATGATAGGAGTTATGAGAAAAACGACTATTTAGTAGCATCTGATGTTGAATATGATTGCGATACAATTGTCATAAAAACTTTTTCATTTCATCACTAATATATCGATTATCATATCCAAATACCACCAGGAGAAATATTAGTCAATTACTATCCAGTTCATATTAAATTTCTTAAAAATTTATAGCAAGGCTTTATAGCTTGACCTAGTTAGGAATTATGATATAAAAGCAATCTCGTAATCACAGAAGGAACATAAAAATTCGTTACATTTCAATGAAATATAATAAATGATGAATAATATGCAAAAACTAAACAAAATGTCGAAGGTTGCTGTGTTTCCAAACCAGCGGTCATGAGGTCATTCGACATTATTGTTTGGCAGATGAAGCGGTGCAAACATTATACTTGAAAAAGGCCAAGAACAACGAGGTCTTACAACACAATGTAAATAAGCAGATTCTTAATAAAAAGCGAAAAGATTTAACAAACAAATCCGTGACAATATATACGTAATTCCTGTAGGTTGTTATGGTAATTAAATAAATGATTTTTTGGAGCTTATACATTAAAATTGAAGTATTATAGTAAAGACTATGGTTTCACTGACTTCTAGTCTTTTTCTATAAGAGCCTATCAGATCCCAATGCTGAGCAAAGGCCTCTACTCACATGCAGAAAATTTGACCATTAATCAACACGCTTGCTCAAGACGAGGTGGTGATTTCAAACTTATAATTGAAAATTATAAGTCCAGATTTGCTCACGATCCTTCTGTTAGGGGTATGGTATAGTGGTATTTATGGGTATAGCATATTTTTTACCTATAGTAACACATGTTAGGGTTTGGATGCAAGTCTGGACAGTCAAACTCCTTGGGGCAGGTCAAGTTGTCATCGTTGGGGATCGCAGTGCATCCTAGCTCCTGATAGAAACTGACGAAGTCACATTCCCCTGACATATCACAGAAAACTGTTCCAAAACCTAAAAAAATTACGAAGCGACATGTTAATATATGTAGTTAGAATTTCTTAGCGATGAAATCGTAGAATTAATTCTCAACATTTATAAATAATTCGTGAATATAAAGGGTATTCTATTTGTAGAGAGAGTTACTTGTTGCATATTATTAAAAATATAGAAATTGAAAGAAATATTCGAATACTATATATTATGATAAGCGCAATACATTTTTTCTCTTCATCAGCATTAAACCATTATTTTACACAGTATTACAATCATATTTTTAGTGGATTTTAAAATAAGTATTTCTTAAACCATAATAAAAACTAAACTTCACCTAAAAACTATAATCATTGCGTACATATCGCGTGTAATCTGAGATAGCTTGTAATTGATATGACCGTTTCAAGTAACGTTCAATAATATCCTTTTAACCACACATTACACAGTCTTATCCCACTTATCATGTTCAATGTTATACATTAAACAAGGTAAGTTAAGATAAAACTTGAAAAAGCGTAGGATTTGTACCGTAGAATTATAAAAATTATGCCCTGAAGGTTTTCCTCGAACAAACAAGTTTTCTATGTATGTATTCTTGTATGATTTAGTACCCATGACAGTTTAGAAGACGTGTTTAAATCACTAAGTTCGGCTTACAGAAAATATAATCAAAATATTGATCGTAACATCATTACAAGTATAAGAGTCAAGTAACCTCACTGGTAAATAATCTTCTCGAAATATTTTTTATACTTTTTAATTAAAATCAGTAAAAAATATATAACTTCTGTTTATTAAAACTTCTTAATTTTTTTAACATATACGAATATAAATATA
The DNA here is from genome assembly GCA_916720795.1 of Danaus chrysippus. Taxonomy (NCBI): domain Eukaryota; kingdom Metazoa; phylum Arthropoda; class Insecta; order Lepidoptera; family Nymphalidae; genus Danaus; species Danaus chrysippus. Next base: position 3,713,474 of record CAKASE010000079.1, read on the forward strand.
ACACGATTATTCGTTGTCATTATTGATTCAACTGCATCCAAATGTATTTTATTTAAACAGATGCAAGCATGTGCAGACAACATTAAAGACGCCGTTGTTAAACAATATTATGTTATTTTATTACTACGGCTTCTGTACACATACTTAGAAAACCGATTGCTCATTAAATGTATAAATAATGTTAGTATTCATTTTAGTTACAATTCATTTTTAGTTAAAAAAGATTTAAGAAACCAATATACCTATATTTTTATGTTAAATTTGGTTTTCCTTAGACTCGATAATTTTTGTTTATTTTTAACGTATGTCCATATGAAGGTAAATTATGACACATTCGTGAACGCAATGTCACGAACTCACGATGTCAAGAAAAACCGCTTAATGAAAAGCAATAAAAACATAAATTTAGGAAGTTAAAACACATATTTCTATTTAATTTAAGTTACTACTTATACATTAGGCTAGTGAAAAAATTGTAAGTCATTGAACTAGCTACTAGTTAATCATATAAACAAATAATAAGATTGGCGCTAACTGTACTTTACATTACTACAATGAGAAGAATTTGGACATATTTGAAGTTAATACAATCGTCATTACTTAATAACTGATAGTAGTTAGTTGGTTAATGTTTATGTATAAACAATTTAAATATGGGTCCCCTCTTTGATCTCTTTCGAAAATAATGAGTAACTTTGAACCTTAAGGCTAAATATATAGTGAAGAAATTACATCATTAGGCTTATTTATTTATATTTGTTTTGTTTTTTCAGATAGCATAGTTAATTTTAGTTAGAGTTTAAATCATAAAAATATGAATACTTTATGGCAACAGGGATACCAGAAAAATAAAAATAAACGAATATAAATGTAACGTACACCTTACCTAACATTGCACAAGTGCAACCTTTTTGTCATACAAATAAAATTATGTACAAAATTAAGAAAGCAATAAATTAAATGACGTTAAAATTAACATATTTATGCCTTTTACTTATTTGTTTATTATCTACAAACGTTAAGAATACTTCTTAATTAAAGACTTATGTTATTTTTAATACCAGTTAAAATCAATATTAAATCGTTATGCAAATTAAAATCAGAAATTAATTTACTTGAATAAATCGAAATCGATTTTTCACAATAAATTTCTAATCAAAAATTTAGTAATTGTTGTCATTTGAGGAAAGTAATAAAAAAATACTTACAGTACACAACAAGGATGATGAGTCGCTTCATTTTGTTTAATATTCACACGATAGTAAATGTAAAGTTTTATTTTATTAAAATTATATTGAAGAAAAACAGACGCGTGCGCCAATGTCAAGCCACTTAACGAGAATGATGTTTAAAATTGAAACTTCAAACAAGTATTGACAGTTCATAAAATCTATAATTATAAAGTTGTAAAAAAACAGAATTGCTAAGTTGGATTTTGCAGGCATTATCAAGCAAATAAGAAAATTATATTAAATAAATAATAGTTAAAAAAACACGCTATTATAGCTAACTGAACTACAAAAATAGAAAATAATTTTAATTTACAAAAAAATAAATAAAAAATATTACAGTAGAAGTTCAAACATAGTTAATCACCTCAAAACAATTTTATGGATGAATTAAAATAATTTCTTTGTAATTGCAAGATTATTTTCTTTTTTTTTTAGTTCGGTAAGCTATAAGAGATGTTTTTTTTGTTCAATTAATTTTAAAGGGAAGTTTTTTTTTGTTCAATTAATTTTAAAAGCCACGAGTAAGCCCTAGGCCTAACTGCAGATCAGGGGGCTGGACGCAAACAGGATTCCCAGCCCCCTGCCAGTCAGGCGAGGTCGGAGCGCCACTGGGTTATTTTAGTGGGTATACCGGGAATCCTTTTCCCGGGGAGTCCCACATACCCCTCTCCGTCTTCAACGGAGAGGGGATGCGTAAAGCATTTTTTCCCAGTGCGCACAAAAAAAAAAAAAAAAAAAAAAAAAAAAAGGCCTAACTGCAGATACGCGCACACGGCGCACTAGCTCTATCTCTCTCACTCCACCACAGAGGATTTAAAAATGAATTCATTAATCCTGGCGGTCCTTATAAGGATAATGGGAAACTGTTATCAAATTGTTGCATTGTTATCGGTCCTTGATAAGTATGCAAAGTATCAAATTATTCAGACTTGTAGAAACCGGTGAAAATTAAGCTTAAAGATTCCGTTACATACGTACATATAACCCAAGCTAATAAAAAAGCGTGTTAAAATGTAAATTTAGTTTTAGATTTTTTACACTTATATAATAATATCTGGAAACTGAGATTTGCTTGGTATTTAGGAATTAATAGTATTTATTTTGTGTAATTCTTTATTTCGTTTAGGCATTGTAAAGTGAACGTGTTAAGAAGACACAAAACAATAATTTATATTGTTTTGTATTGATTTCAACAATTAATTTCTTAGTCTAACCTTTAAAACAAACACTCATTAACTTCCTGTTGTTTAATAACGCCATCTGCTGTTATGTTGTGAAAGCAATTAGTAAAAGCAATTAGCAAAAAGTAGTATTATTAATCGCCAATAGATGTCAGGAAGAGGTATATTTTAAACGCCTCCTTTTTGTTATTAAAATGATTCCTAGCTAGATCGATTTATCGCTCCCGAAACCCCTAAAAACTAAATCTCATGAAAATCGTTGTACCGAGAGTACAATTATATATACAAGATTTGCTTATTTAAAGATATGAGATATGTATGATCTATGAAAACTATCTGTATTAACTGTCTATGTAAACTATTTAATTTTTTTTCCAAATAAAAACGTTGTTAGCAAGAAAATACCTTTTAACATTGATTGTAAAGTTAAATATGGTTTTAGGGTACTGGAAATATTAAAAGAAAACTGGTACACAAAATGCAAAAATATATTTGGAAGATGCTTGTTCAAAAACCTCAGTGAAATTGGGAATTGATACGTATAATTATGTCATTGAAAAATATCCTATGGTGGTTGATGGTGTGTAATAAATATGTTGGTTACTACAATGTTTAAAATAAATAAATATTCATGATTATCTAGAAAAGAACAAGAACTTCATAGTCCGCTGAATTCCTCTCTTCTCCGTCGAAAGGATAGTAGCAGACTCCGTGGGATTGTTGGATCTGAAACATTAATTGAGAGTTCAACAATCTATTTCAAGGTATAGTATTTTTGTATCAATTTATAAATGGCGGAAAGAAATTGGTGGAAAATTGACTTGGAAGTAAGCTGGTGAATGGGAGACGAAAGTGTTACAAAAAGTGTGATCGGTGAGGCGAACGGAAATTTTTATGTGTGTATGTATATATAATACAGTCTGTATAAATAAAGCGAAAGAAGTTTTTTTTTTTTTTTTTTTTATAATATAGGGGGCAACCGAGCAGGCTAGCAATCCGATGGTAGATGATTACCGCCGCCCATGAACACTCGAGCCAGAAGGCACCAGAGCGCGTTGCCGGCCTTTAAAACCTACTTACGTTTTACTTTAGTCGTGTGGTCTAAAGTACACTGGTTTAGATTTTTTTAAATATCTTACCTTTCCAGGTGTAGTGCAGCCATCTTGGGTGACTCTTCCGAAGTACAGCTTCTCTCCATCAGCAGTGACGCCAGCCTCGACGGCACCAGGAGGAACGTTACCTCCTGAGGAGAACTGCCACGAGAACATAGCAGGGACCAGAACCTGGAGATAATTTTATACAATTATAGTTGTATTGAATAGTGTAAATATTTTTTTGGAGTTATGTATGTGTATAAAAATATTATTTCGTATTATATTTATAACATAACTAGTAAACCTGGCGAATTTCGTTTCGCCTCCAGTAGGCTTTGTTTTATGTAACATTTCGTTTGGTGACTAAAAGATGAAGAAATTTTTCTTTTGTTTTATATTTGAAAAGGAAAATTTTTATTTCATTTCACAACAGTAATGAATTCATTTCGATTACAAAAATGAAGTGTCATTTAGTTGAACTTCTCTAAGTTAATGAAAGTGAATCCAAAGTAGATACCGAATCGAAGCGTTATACGTGTCCGCAAATTATCCGTTTCATTGAAGTGCTCCTTTGTAAACCACATTTTTTGTTTTTTGGTCTAACGTTAACACAAATAAACCGGATGATTTCCCAACACACACAAACTATAACTTCCCATGTGAAAAACAATGATTTTCTAAATTTACGTCATTTATACGTCAATCGCATAGCTGTCAATTGTGTTTCGTTATTCCACGTTTTATAGTGACTGACGTTTCATGTCAAGTCCCACGGGAATGCTGTCGAACGGGATAAAAAGTATCCTATTGCAATTTCCTGGTTCTAAACTACCTCCCTGCCAATTTTCAGCTAAATCGGTTCAGCCGTTCTTGAGTTATAAGTGGAGTAACTAACACGACTTTCTTTTATACATGTGTCTCTTTGACAATATTGGTAAGTCAATAGCAACGCTTTATTTTAGTTAAAATGATATTAATATTGCAATAATATGTTTTTGACGACACCCACTGTTTTTCCAAAAAAATTATATTATTGTTTCGAAATATAACTATATTATGGTTTATTATTTTTTACTACATATAATGTTTTTATAAATATACCTATAGGTATATTTAAATAATTTTCTCATTAATTATTTTACTTTACACAAGATTTGAACTTTCAAAAAGTTTCGAAGTAGAAATTTTATAATTTAAACCATACATAATATTTATTTATTTTTTGCTGAAAGGCAAAAGCCATTCTGGGTACTTTTTGTGTAAATATTTTTTTTGTTCAATTCTCAATTTCTCTTACATATACAATTTTCGATCTTTTACAGTTTATATTACCTCAAATTGGTCTTTTAGGATTTCTTCGCCACCGTAAGATACGTAGCAAGTATTCTTTGAGGGTATAACTTTAGCTGGCAATAGGTCTCCTTCGTGATTTGCTCTTCCAGCATATATTTCATCACCATCAGCATCTGTGCCCACTCTGAGAGCACCCATCGGAATGCTTCTTTGGCTCAAGCAAGCCGGGACCCAACGGTATGTACCTAAAATATTTATGAAAAATATCAATTTTATTAGAAGATTTCTTACTGAAATAGTCTCTTTTATGTGATAACTAATAAAAGTAATTTTGTTTTATTTTAACTTTCATTTCTTTTGTGTCAATATTATCGGACGTTCCGCTATCAGTCTAAAGGCGAGGTTTTATCTTTAGATAGCGGAATGAATAAAAAAAATTGTTATATTAAATACAAGGAGCACAGAAAGCAATGGCCAACACTCTTTATGGTTAAATTTTATTAAAAATCGCGACAAAAATGTATAAGCATCATCTGTGTGCAAAAAAATATTGTAACAAATATAATATTAAAAGGTAGGGATGGGATAGAACGGGAACCATAGAGAGGATTGGCCCAACTGCGGCAGACGTTTTTTGGTTATCATAAAGAGATGACACATCCCTGTTTGATTACGTAAGGTGAATGAAAAATATGTTACAGATACTTTTAACAATTACGTGTTTTTTTATCCTTGTATCTTCGTATGTTATTTGATAAACTTTAAAAAAATGTTAAGGATAAGATAAGCTTGTTCCATTTATATTTATCAAATTCCACGAAATCAATATCAATTAATAAGTTTATCATCGAAAATTCTGATGAAATATTCGTTACTATGTATACAAAATTTTACAGGGAAGGTGCCAGCTCTTTAGTTTTGAAATCTGCTGTAGCTGTTACGTTAAAACCAAGGTCCCAATTATGTTTATCCGGGATATAACTTACTCCAGGGTAACTCGACAGTTTCACCGGGCATTTCTGGGACCACCTCCACTGGGTCGTCGACAACGTGTACTGTGTCGGGAGGGGGGGCGGGAGCGGGATATTGGGGGTAAAAGTACGCGGGATGGACCGGGTAAAAAACAACGCCGGGACCGTATGGATACATGTGGGGTGGATTTGGATTGGCCCCGGATCCGGGCGGACCCTGAGGGTAGCCCTGAGGGGGCGGCATCCCCCAACCGTGATATCTATCTGTGTAATGGAAATTATTATTCAATAACGATGGCTCTATAAAGATTATAATATTGAAATCTTTAGGTCAGTGATATTTGGTTATGTACTTAGGTAAATGATTTTGGTGTCTATCAAACATTTTTTCAACATAATCTCAGTGAACATTCATATAACCCGATAGATGTATATTTAATCAGACTGTATAGCTGAGAAGATTTCGTTTTTGACATATTACTTTTTTTAAATTTCATCAACAACTTCCTATCAGTACCAATTGCAAACTGGAAATAATTTTTAAATTATAAGTAACGTATTTCTACTTAAATTCTTTATAAGGTTTTTTAATTCGAATACTACATTGTCAATTTGAAATGTTTGCGTTAAAATTTTATTATTTTGCATATCACAAAGGACGATGCAAGCACGTGATAATGACGTTTTTTGACTTTACACGTTTTTTATACGAAGTGGAATTTGATTTCAGAGTATCAATTGACTTAAATGTGAAGATTTTTTTACTTTAATACTATAAACTTGGTTAAAAGAGAGAGGTCCAATGAAAAAGGTGATCGTAGTTGCATATATCACTTTCGTACTGCTTCGTAGGAATGAGTTTTATCCCAGACATGAAAAGCGAAAACAATTGTATATCACGAGGATTATCTGTGTTTATATTTCTCACTCTATTGGCTCATGAATTCTAAGGAATTGTAAAAGTAAATTAACATTATAATGCTTCAAGTAGAATAATACGTTGCCTCTATAACTTTATTTATATTTAAATAGGTTACGATCTGTTGCATTTTGAAAATAACTTGTGGAACAAACGTTGTGGATGATAAGACAAGGAAAAATTATACTTTTCTTTTATTTTAAATGCTGATATTTGTGTTAATATGAAAGACATATATGTTTTTAGTATATTTTTTCACGCGTAGATCCAAAGTTAGTGGATTTATGGTAATATCCATCGATATTTCAAGCCTTATCATATAATCAATTATAACCTTTATCATATGACAAAATTCCACGTCTTATATATTATTATCACAGTAAAGAACATCAATTTGGATTATTTACGAAAATTCTAGAAAGGTATTCTGAATGTAAAGAAAAATTTGAGGGTTTTTTTTGTTACTCATTCAATGTATCGTAATCAAATGAATCGTATAAAATATAGAATGAGGCCATTGCTTTGTAGAAAAAAATAGAGATTAAAATAATGCAATCTTATCAGTATTATCAACTCACCTGCCATGATGCGCGTCTTTGGAACAACTGCGACGCTATCTGTGTTACCTTCCTTAAGTACTACGATCTCATTACCGATAAAATTATATTTGGTTGCATTAGACTGTGTTCCTTATATTATTTTGAAGAATTTCTGTATGCCCAAAGTTTTGATAAAACATTAATACTATTTAACGTCTGACTAATGAAGAAGTCTGCGAAATTTTAGTCATTATTCGAATAAAATGGCGTCCTTGTAAAGTATTCTGATAAAATTCACGAAAATTACTGAATAATTCGTTCTACGAGTAAGATATGAAGTAACATACATTTAGGCATATTTTGATGATCTATATTTTGAGTAAGAAAAGTGTTTGGTTTTTGTTTTTTTGATGAATAAAATTATCAGCAACTCATCAAGTGTTACATACTGTTACAATTTAAATTATTGAATCTTATTTTATTAAAATATCCCACTTTAACATGGAAAGGCAATTTTTATTTGGAACATTCCTGCTTTTACATTGCATCTTTCTTATGGTAGTATAATCTAAACTAATATTATAAAGAGGTAATATTTTTTTGTTTGTTTGTGTGTTACGGCTAGGCTCAAAAACTACTGGACCGATTTTAAAAATTCTTTCACCATTATGATTGTACATCTTTCCAAAGTAACATAGGCAATATTTTATTTGGAAAAAAAATAGGGATCCTTGCGAAAACTTCGATAACATAAACCACGGTCGATAAAAATCACTATTGAAATACCTTAAATCGCGTGCGCTGCAATAACTATTGATGATGGAGCAAAATAATGTACTACGATTTTGTTGACCGCATTATTATCTACAGGAAAGTTCGCGGTAGTGTATATCTAAGTATTATAGTTACGCCAATATAAAAACTTTTATAGTTTAACAAACTATTTAAATCGGCAACGAAAATAAGATGTCGATATTCATACCATGGTATTTGTACTTATCTAAATAATTTACTTTTTATTTAACAGTAGTTCAATACCTTTATATTGCTGTTTAAATTATTTTAATCGGATACTCCATTCAAAAGATATGTGAGGAAGAGGAAGTAAAACGAAATATTTGCGGCTCGCCTTTTGTCTGGTTGTCTGGTTGGTGATACATGGCAACCCTTGATCAAAGATTCAAAGAATCCTTACTACAAACAGCTATGAGTTTTCCAAGAAAACATTCGGAACAGTTTGATGCAAGATGATCGGATTCTTCCTAGGACTGGCACAATGGCACTCTAGTTGTAATTGTTCCTTGAGTTTTTTTAAATGACGTCAATGTTAGGAAAAAATATTAATTTGACAATAGTTTTTTAAACAAATTGGAGATTTTGTATATCTACCCTTATTTATATAAAAAAAACTTTATGCAAGACGCTTATTTACTTAAGTTTCTTTGACATTTACAATCTCATTAAAAAACACTGTTTCGAGTACTTATTAGGGACTATTTCGAAGCATCTTTGCTTTTTAATGTATTTTTTTTTTTTGTAATGGTCATAATTTAAAATATCATCTAAAATCCTAAATTAATTTATATTAACAGAAATGTTTTAAATCACAAATTTTCATCTAGTAGGTATATCCGTGATCACGATTACTGCAAATGAATCGAAATTTAGACGGAATTTCTTAGCATTCCATGGATTCACCTTACGCGTCCCAGTTCCATCGCGTTGCAGAGAGATTCAACAGTGCCTGGGACTTTCGACCTAAGCCTAGGTTTAAGGCTCCTATCTTAACTGCGTTAAACGATCACCTTCACCATTCAAGATAAAACGAGTGCCATATCCGAAAATATTAGTTCTATTTGGGAATAGGTTAATTACATATAAAGAAAAAGTTTTGACAATGTGAGTATGTTTTCTTATGATTTCAAATACTTTGTTTAAATAAATGAATTTTTTTCTGAAGTATCGTTTATTTTCCACAAGATTTCAAAGCACTCATTACCTGCTGGGCGATGTTTATAAAATCTTCTAACGCATAATCCATGTTGCTTCTTCTGTAATCTTCGACTGAACCATACGTTATAACTAAATCTTTTAATATCTCCTTCACTATTTTCCTTATAATCTTTGGTTTCGGTCTTCCAGAATTTTCTGCTACTTTTATAATTGATATTACCTGAGTAATAAAATATAATTAATAAATTAAAACAGGTACATGATTTTTTTCTGTGCTTTTTAAATTAGTTTTAAAATGTATATGCAACGCTATTTTAAGTTATTTAAAGGGATGAAACGAATAAAATGATAATAATACGAATAGTGATGTATTTATAACATACCTTAACTTTCCATGACGCCAAAATTTCGCCAAGTGAAGTTCCTTTAAACTTTTTTTCGACGTCTTGCAGTTTTAGACGTAACATTATTAAGTGATGGGTACGACAGACCTCGTCTTCGATAATGAACATAAAAATATAACAGTAAGTAATTTCAAGAGAGAAATCTTTGTATATAAAATAAAGTCATGTTGGTTACTTATAGCTAGAGAATTTAACGGGTTATGTTGAGAATTGGTGGAGAGATAGCTTAGAATCAAGAAACGGATATAGGATAAAAAAATATTTAATACAAAATGTTCTTTTTTACTGCCTTTAAGGAGTAACAGAGTTCGACCGGTTGGTTATATATTTCTCATTATAAAAGTAACGCAGATAAAGTCGCAGGCAGAAACTAGTCTTATAGACATTAAAAATTTAGATCGAATTTGCTTCATCAGGACATTCAAAATAATGAACTATTTACCTTTGTGACATCCAAATTCATCGTATCCATTGGGACAATTTGGTCTTCCATCGCAAACATTATCAAGTGGAATAGAAACATTGTCGATTTCACATCTGAAATTTATTATTTTGGACTCAGCGGAACAAGACTTCACGCAGCTCCTAGGACACAAGGAAACAACACAAGAGCCGTTACGACAATAGCATTTTTCGTTTATAATTTTAATATTTCCAGTAGCAGATCGCTTCAAAGCAACCACCAGATTTTTATTAATGGACATCAAAAATAAGTAAGCTTCCTCCGATTCATTGACAAAACGTGACTGTTTAACCATAGCTAAATACAGCGAACTTAGTAGAGAAAAACATTTGTTTCTGAGTTTCTTTATGAGAGAGAGATCGTTCCCAGATTTTGTTGTAATTTCCTGTAATTTTGTTATCACATCGATAAGAGACATTATTTTGATTTTTATTGGCGAAATATTTTTAGAAGCTTTTGATTGCAACATTTTTATTGTGGTGCCATATATCTCGTGTGCTTCAAATTTTCCAAAACCGGTACCTAAAAAAATATGTTAGGAAGTGAGAAAAAAGTCAATAATAGAGTAAATAAAATAAAAAATACTTACCAACATCACAGCCAGCTTCATCACTCTCATCAAAACAATCTATCTTACCATCACACAAGGCATTTAATGAGACTGAATCAGAAACGTTTATTGATTCACAATTCCACCTAGAGAGACTATGTTGGTGCCAGCATATTCGTTTGCAAGCGTCGGTGCATTTAATACACAGTTCTCTCTTACACGCACAGGACTTTGGAGGCCATATTACTTCTTTAACATCTTGTTCTACATTTCTTTCAAATATATCTTCAGATATTCCTTGATTTTCTCGTTGTTGTGAGCACAAAGCCGCTTTTAACGTTAATGATAGTGAACTTATTGTTAGCGCTATATCATTGACGCTGCGTTTTACATTTACACTGTCAGAAGTATTGGAAGAACCAGTATCAGCAGAATTAAAGGTTTTGTCGAGTTTTTGATACTTTTCCTTGAAATTCATCTGAGTCCGTAAGAGACCCTGTAATACCTGAGAATGTTTTCTCAATAAGGCAATTTCGTCATCTACTTCTAAACAGTTGTGTTGAAAAGACAATTCTACATCAGTCATAATTCGGTTGGCATGCTCTACTTTATTTGTTACTGTAATTTACAAAAGTTAATTAATATTTTTTTAAATAAATCACTATTAAATTATTCATGAAAATAGGTTTTAGATCCTAAGACCTATAGCCGGGAATAATTGGAAAAAACAAATAAGCAATATATATAGCAATAAGCTTTTAAATGTTAAAACAATTGAATTAATAAATTATAATTAAAAGCTAGGCAAACAATATTACTTGGTGGTGCAATTAAAATGTAAAATATATATGGACACAATTCTTCTTACCATGTTTAATACAATATTTCTCGTCAGATCTATCGGGACATTCGATATAATTATTGCATAGATCTTGTAATGAAACGGACTCATCGACATATTGACATTTAAAACTATTTAAAACATTTACATCAGAGCAAATACGAGGGAAAACATCTTTACATATTTCCGTATGAACTGTTCGACTTTGAGATCTTTCTGTCATTTTAAAATAACTATCCTTCTCATCACTGACTTCTCTTTTTCGGAAATCTTCATCTTTTGAAAACCATTTTTCCGCTCTCCTAGTGTTATTATTGTGTTCGAGACTGTTTTTAGAATCAAAATCATTTTTATTTTTTACATCGTTTGTCGATGTGTTTTTATTCTGTGTTGTTAATTTTTCCAATTTGTTTTTAATAAACAAATCAAATTCGCGAGAAAGTTCATTTAATGTTTTCTGTCGACTTTGAATATTTAAAGTATTTTGGGATTTCCTAGCATTATCTGTTATGTTTGCTGTCTTTATTCTAATACCTTCCATTATTAATTGCACATTTTTTTTTGCATGTGGACCCAAAAATTTTGCCGCTTTCATTAATTTGGTTTCTATAGTCTGTAAAAGCTTAGCTTTACTCTCACGACTGGATTTTAATTGTATATCTTTAACAATACTATTTATTTTATCGACTATATCATGCACTTTCTGCTTTGATGCAGGACTGTAATGCCCATCTTGAGCTGTTTCATTTTGTGCTTAAAAATAATATTTTTTATATTCTTAATGTCCAATTCTAACTATATATTTTGAATACTTAATACTTACCATGTATTAAATGAAAGGAAACAATTATAATAAAGTAATGAATAACCCACATACTCATAAGATTCTGATTGTAACAAGAATTAGTTTTCGTTTATAGGTGATATTTTATTTTATGAGCTATTGCGTTAATTACCAAAATTTTACTACTTTTTTAATTGTATGGTAATGGAAAAATAAATTAAATATTGTTGCTCGGGTATTTTACGTATACTAAGTAAGGACATATAAAAGGGTGAAAATAGAAACATAGGATTTTATATTTTTATTATTATAATTAACTCATATAAGTTTGAAGTTTACATATTATTCATTTTTAAACATATGTATATTAAAGACATTTGACAGAACAAAAGTCAAAAGCTCAAATGTGACACTAACAGCTGTAATAGGTTAGGAAATAGGAAAATCAAGTATTTATAAATATTGTCAATTAGTTCATTTTTCATACATAGAAGTGATAAAACATGAATAACATCATAAAATTTGCACAGGTATATATTAAAATACGATAACTCGATGATTTTTATATTTCGCATTATACCTATATTATTTATATTTTTTTAGTCGGCTACTATTTTGCCACAATGGTCTCCAATATTTGCTTCCCAATTTCACACATCATCCGCTCTGTGTCGAGTGGTGTCAGGCAAATACAGGATAACGAAGAAACGAGACAAACCTCTAACATATGAGATGGCCAATCCCCCACATTATATTGCTCATAGAAAATCCTGGAACTCTTGGAATACTTGTAAGATTTTCACTATATTTAATATAAGTCTTGTGTTAATCTCTGTTTCTTATATTATCATATAACCTATACCTAGTTTTAACAAACATTGAAATCATTTGCCATTCAACCTAAAGCAATTTTGAATAAAACACATTACTTAAATTATACACTGTTCATGCATTCCTTTGAAATGTGAAAATAAGTTAATTTATTCTTGTGTTTCCTACAATTTCTCATTAAAATATTCTGATTTGGAAAAAAACAAATGATGTTTACAAATGTTCATTACAGCTAGTTTAAAAGATGGCCTTCGGAAGTCAGAGACGGCAGTTGAAGATGAGTTTATAAGAAGATTTATTACCGGAACATGGCATGGACTTGTATGTAGTGAGGTATGTTATAGTAATTCTCATTCACCATGTAATAAATAGGAAAAGTCTTAGGAATTAAGCCTCAGTAAATACCATTGTTTTCATTATTGCAATCCTTAAAGAAATAAAAATGTGAGATTCATTCTTAATCTTGTCATTTGGGGTTTAATTTATGTAAGGCTTCTTCATCCAATATTGAAATATATAATTTGTTATAGGTAATAATAAAACGTCAGTTTAATCATATAAGAGTGGCTGTAATCATCCGACGGGCCGTTTCACCTACAAAGATGTATTTCCTTCTTGGATATTCAGAAGAAATGCTATCAAATTGGATACAGTGCCCTGTGACCTTGGAACTGCAGACTGTTGATAGCTACCAGGATGTGGTCTTCAAATATATTTAGATTCAGTTTATTATAAATAGAATAGGAAAATATAATAGATTAATATTTTAATGTTGTTTTATTTATTCACTATTGCTAATTTAATTTGGCTGCAGAATTTTCAAACTTCTTAAATCGAGGGTGTCATCTGCTACGCCGATGACACCCTCGTCTTATCCCGGGGACGAACCTACAGGGAGGCGGCGCGGCTGGCCGAGGTCGGAACAGACCTCGTGATCAGCCGCATAGAGAGGTTGGGGCTTCGGGTTAGAATAGACAAGACCGAAGCCCTCCTCTTCCGCGGGACTGGGCGGAAAGGACCCCCGCCGGGTGCCACCCTCCTCATAGGAGGAGGAAGGGTCAGAGTGAGTCCCACCATGAAATATCTGGGGCTCACTCTTGACGGAGGGTGGACCTTCGTGCCTCATTTCAAGGAACTGGGGCCGAAGGTCGTGAGGACGGCAGGTGCGCTGGGAAAATTCCTCCCGAACCTCGGAGGACCCAGCGCAGCTTGCAGGCGGCTATACTCTGGGGTCTGTCGGAGTATAGCCCTGTACGGTGCTCCCGTTTGGGCTGATCGCCCAATGAGCCGCAGGACCAAAGCCCTGCTGCGCTCTGCGCAAAGGGCTCCTGCGGTGAGGGTGATTAGGGGGTACCGTACGGTCTCCTGGGCCGCAGCGACTGCCCTTGCCGGCGATCCGCCTTGGGATCTCGTGGCGTCGGTTCGAGCCGAGTTGTTCTCCTATGTCTCGGGTAGGAGGACACTCGGCGAGAACCCTTCGTCGGAGGAGATCCGAGCGGTTCGTCGGCAGGGGGAGGAGCGCCTTATGCGGGAGTGGGGGGAGGACCTGGCGGAGCAGCCGTACGGTAGACGTACAACGGCAGCGCTTCGCCCGGTCCTAGAGCGTTGGATGAGGCGGAAACGCAAACCCCTCACTTTCCGTCTGACGCAGGTCTTAACCGGGCACGGGTGCTTTGGTTACTACCTGTGTCGGACGGCCAGGAGAGAGCCGGGAGAAGGCTGCCATGAGTGCGGCGCTGCGGTGGACTCGGCCCAGCACACCCTCGAGGTGTGCCCGAGATGGGCTGCGCAGCGCCAAGACCTTGTGGCGGCTCTCGGCGGAGTGGACCTGTCGCTTTCGAGTGTCGTGGAGAAGATGCTCGAGAGTGATGGGTCCTGGTTGGCGGTGTCCTCCTTCTGTGAGACGGTCATGTCCACGAAGGAGGCATCTCAGCGGGAAAGGGAGAGGGCGGCTGATGCTCCCTCCCCCCGCAGGCGACGTACGGGGGTGCGACGGAGGCAATTCCTACGCCTCCAATAGCACCCTTGTGTTCCGGGCTGGGGTCGGCATGGTAACCCGGCCCTTTTGAAAGCCCGGCGTCGTCGGGGTGGTCCTAATTGCCGGGATCGCCCCCATTCTCCGAGGGAGTAAGTCCGGTCTTTGCCAGGACCGGCCAGTCGCTGGTGTGCCCTGTCGCTGACAGATCCGGGGTACATCGACATAGCGGCCGATGGCTTTCGCAGTGGTTTTAGTGAGTAGGGGCCTGCCCAGGCCGAGCCTCACACATCCCTTCCGGCCCCACCAAGGTCGGTTGGACGGCTCGTAAAAAGAGTTTCCACTACGTCAACAAAAAAAAAAAAAAAAAATCCTTAAAGAAATAAAAATGTGAGATTCATTCTTAATCTTGTCATTTGGGGTTTAATTTATGTAAGGCTTCTTCATCCAATATTGAAATATATAATTTGTTATAGGTAATAATAAAACGTCAGTTTAATCATATAAGAGTGGCTGTAATCATCCGACGGGCCGTTTCACCTACAAAGATGTATTTCCTTCTTGGATATTCAGAAGAAATGCTATCAAATTGGATACAGTGCCCTGTGACCTTGGAACTGCAGACTGTTGATAGCTACCAGGATGTGGTCTTCAAATATATTTAGATTCAGTTTATTATAAATAGAATAGGAAAATATAATAGATTAATATTTTAATGTTGTTTTATTTATTCACTATTGCTAATTTAATTTGGCTGCAGAATTTTCAAACTTCTTAAATCCTTAGAAGAATTCAATTACTTATGTTAAACTATGTGTTAATATTTGTGAATAAAAAATTCTCGAGGCACAGAATAGATTGTAAAATGCAAAATAGTATCAAAAATATTGTATTCAGATCCAAATTGAAACATTTTATGTAAAATTTCTCTATTTGTAATTAAATTTTGGTCCACACATGCAATTTTAGCAATTCTAATAATATGTATGGACTATGACTTATTAAAAATAGGCTAGAGATTCATCAGAAGTGCCTGTTAAACCAGATAGGTCCTCGTATTAATTGCTAAGTAATCCTGTTTAATATTTGCAGCATTTAAGTTAATTATTACCTTATGACACCAAATCTTAAGTGACTCTTGGTTTGAAAAATCTTGGAAGATTATTATTTCAGACAGATTCTGAGAGGAAAATCTTTAGATCTTCCAATGATTTGAGCCTTACTAAATTCAATGATTTTTAGGCTTCTTGTGAATAGTTTCAAATAGAAATTACTATTGCCATAGCATTTCCGACTGCCACCGGGAATATTGAACATTATATGTTAAGTTCTGTTAAATTACATACATACTTAAATTGCCAATAGTGCTTAATGTTTGGGTTTATGTTTATTACAGGGTATTAAATGAAACAATGGTGATAAAATTCATATTATCTTATAATTTGATTCATTTCAAATATACATAATGTGTCAACAAACAGCACAGCGAGACGCGGGCCGCGTGGCCTCACGCACACAACCACAGCCGCACACACTTACACACACACACACGCATCTGATCGCTCCAACACTACGATCCAATAACGAACATCTCACACGTACTTTGTACTTTTAAGTTAATTTCACATCGCAAAGACGTTGTTTGATTTTGTACGAAATTCAATGCAAATAATAATATACATATAAAAAGATTCATCTGTCAACATTGTCAATACTTAATATTATGTGGTACAATTTAAGACACGATTGATACATTACGGTACATAAACTCGACGTATACAAAATCAAGCAACTCTTCCAAGACTCCTCAGCATACAAATACATAGTTACGTCTTCATAAGATTTATATTTTCTCTATCATAAAGGCCTATGGTGTTTCTCTGGTGTATTAGTGTTACGGATCACAGTATGGTTAAGCATCTGTCCTTACGTACTAGTGAGTTATACATTTCGATATTATCATTAAATCACCATAAAACACGTTTTGTAAACTCGTTAAGGTGCTTCAGAAAATATTTTTTTTTATTATTATTATACTTTTTATTGTTTCTTTATTATGATATTATTCTTTCATTAAAGTCTCAAACAGTTGCCGGAAATAGGGAAAAACTATTTTTTACCCTAAATTACCCACCACAGGTCGCCCGTAAATTATTATTTTTGATTTAATTTTATAACATTTCCGTCCTTTTCTAATGGGTTTCATCTTACTATTTTTTTTGTTTTTAAAATTATAGATAATGGTCTATTGACAAATCGCTAAATCTATAATTATAAAGTTGTGGGAAAACATAATTGCTAATAATTATTCATAAAAAAACCGATTTCTTGCTGTTAGCAAGAAAATATCATAAAACAGTAAATTAATTTTGACTTTGAAATCAAACATGGTTTATAGGGTACTGGAAGTATTAAAAGAAAACTGATACACAAAATACAAAAATATATTTCGACGATGATTGTTCAAAAACCCCAGTGAAATTTTCAATTAATACGTATGTATAATTGTGTCACTGAAAAATATCCTATGGTGGTCTATAGTATGTAATGAATACGTTACTTACTAAATAAACTGTCATAACACTTTAGAAAAGAACAAGACATTCATATTTCGCCGAATACCTCTCTCTTCCGTCGAAAGGATAGTAGCAGACTCCGTGGGATTGTTGGATCTGAAACATGAATTGAAAGTTCAACAATCAATTTCGAGGTATAATATTTTTTGTATCAATGTATAAATTTGTATGTACTTAATTGTCATTTATCTATATTACCTTTCCAGGTATAGTGCAGCCCTTTTGGGTGACTCTTCCGAAGTACAGCTTCTCTCCATTGGCTGCGAAGCCAGCCTCAACAGCACCAGGAGGAACTTTACCTCGAGATGAGGCTAGCCACGAGAACATAGCAGGGACCAGAACCTGTATAGAATTGATTTTATCCAACTGCAGTTGCATCGAACTGCCTTATAATTTTTGCTGAAGTTATGTTATATGTTATGTTTTAAAAATATTATTTGCGATATTAATATTGCAGCAGTGTTTTGGACGATACCGATTGTTCGTCCCAAAATTTACTGTCAACGTTGTGGAATGCAATTGTTTCAAATAAAAGGCGAGAAATTATTCATGAGCTACAACGGTTTTTCCTTCAGCATAACGCATTAGTTCAACTGTTCCAAATTGCTCTCGATCGTATTCCATCTGATGATCACAAAATTGTAATAAGGGCTGATTTTTATACATTTTAATAATTTTCTCATTCATACTTGTTTATCTATATCTACTTATCTATTATCAGATCACATCACACATATCACATCACATCACATCATATCATATTATATATATTATTATCTATATCTATATACATATATAAAAATGAATTGCTGTTCGTTAGTCTCACTAAAACTCGAGAACGGTTGAACGAATTTATTTTATCTCAGTCTTGAAATGTTTGTGGAGGTTCAGGGAAGGTTTAAAAGCTGAAAAAATTTATTCATTTCCGGGAAAACCCTAAAATCAGCCCTTTTCTATTTCCCATACAAACGTTTTTTGACATTAGATTTGACAACTAACTAATATGTCAATCATTCTGTTCTATTGAAACAGGAAAAATTTAATAAATACCAATACCTGGTTGTTTTAGACGGAGTAGAGTTCGACCGGTCAGCTATACAAATATTACTAATGAAAATTAACGCGGACGATGTCGCGGGCAAAAGCTAGTACTTTATAAAAGATTTGATTTTCTAAAAGTATCCGATGTAAAACTTATGAATTTCAACCATACATAATATTTACTTTTTTTGCTTAAAGACGAATGTCAAAAGCCTTTTTGGGTACTTTTTGTGTAAATATTTTTTTGGTCCAATTGTCAATTTAAATAAATATAACTTTATATCTTTAACAGTTGATATTACCTCAAATTGGTCTATGAGAATTTCTTCGCCATCGTATGATATGTAGCAAGTATTCTTTGCGGGTATAACTGTAGCTGGTTGTAAGTCTCCTTTGTGACGTGCTCTTGCAGCAAACATTTCATTACCATTAGCGTCTGTGCCCACTCTGAGAGCACCCATCGGAATGTTTCTTTTGCTCAAGCAAGCCGGAACCCAACGGTACGTACCTAAAATATTAATAAAATATAATAATTTTGTGATTGAATTATACTTTAATGAGATAACTTATATAAGTTATTTCAATGAAATTAATATTTTTCGGGAGACGAAACCTCTTAGCATTCAATGGATTCACCGTGCGGGTGCCGGTTCAATCGCGTTGCAGGGAGAAGAGCTTCAACAGTGCCTGGGACTTGCGACCCAGGTGTAGGTTAGGTTAGAGGCCCCTTATCTAACGTGCGTTATACGCTCGCCTCCACTGTCCAAGCTCCTCTCTCTACCTAACCAAATTTGAAAAGAACCTACTAGGGCTGCCTTCTTCGTACGTTCCAAGAATGAATTAATATTAGTTCTGCAGAGGCCAGAGTCTTTTAGTAGGTTATAAAGAGATTTAGCTGTTATACCTATATATAAACTATTTCGAGTGAGCTCGTAATATTTGTTGACCTTGATGGCATGGTCTTTGGGGATGTTGGTTTCCCAAGGCACCGTAAGCTCTATCATCACAACGCGCTTTAAAATGAGCGAATATAGAAATATGTCTGGTCTGAAGGCCAACGCACAAATATCTTCGGAGATTTTTTATTTTTTCTCATACGTAACCATCATGATAGTCCAATCCGAAGCCACTTTAAGGATAGAGTAAGGCTTGACGTTTGATTTTATAGCCCTGGTGCCCTCTCTCACAAAACCTACAGATCGCTCGTTTGTGATTATTTCCCTTTGCGCTCTGGCTACCGAAAGACTAACCGCTTCACGTATTATTTCTCGAACCCTATCGTGGCGACGCGAGTATTGACCGCTGTCCAGGAGAACCTTACATCCCACCAGCAAATGCTTAGCAGTTCCATTAACTGCCTTTCCATAGATGTACCAAGTTTTGTCGGTACCTTTACCCCATCTTACTAAATTACTCTGATCTGGGAGAGTCATCTGGAACGCATTGAGATAAAATTTTAGCAATGCTTGCGACCAGTCATGAATTAGGGTGTACTACACGTGCTTTATTTTTTTAAATACTATAAACTCCCAACCTTTCCGTTACTTATTTGCAACCGAGATCAGGGGCAGACGAGATAAAAATGTCTGTCAGTTATTCCTGTTGATATACATCTACCACCAAAACTATATGAAAATAATGGTTCGTTGGTTATTTAAAATATAAGTTATTTTTCTATAGATTTTTAACTTTCATTTATTATAAATGTCAATATTATTGGACGTTTCGCTATCAGTCCAAAGATGAGGTTTTATACTTCGATAGCGAAATGAATAAAAACAAATTATACCAAATATAAGGAACACAGAAAGCAATGGACAATATTCTTTATGATCAAATTATATTCAAAATCGCGAAAAATATGTATAAGCATCATCTGTATGCAAAAAATATTCGTACGAATATAATAAGAGGTGGGGATGGGATAGAAGGGGAACCATAGAGAGGATTGGCCCAACTGCGGCTGACGTTTTTTGTTCATCATAGAGAGTTGACACATCCCTGTTTTATTACCTAAGGTAAATGAAAAAATGTCACAGACACTTACAACCAAAATTAGTGAAATTAAGGTCATATCCATCGATATTTCGAGCCTTATCATATAATCAATTATAACCTTTATGATGTGAAAAAATTCCACGTCGCTTATATTCTTATTATAGTACAGAAGATTAATTTGGATTATATACGAAAATTCTAGCAAGATATTCTGAAATGTAAAGAATAATCTAAGTAATTTTTTTATAACTCCTACAATGTATCGTAATCAAATAAATGAGTGATTAAAATAATGTAATCTTATCAGTATTATCAACTCACCTACCATGTTGCGCGACTCTGGAACAACTGCGACGCTATATGTGATACCTTCCTTAAGTACTACGATCTCATTACCGATAAAATTATATTTGGTTGCATTAGACTGTGTTCCTTATATTATTTTAAAGAATTTCTGTGTGCCCAAAGTTTTGATAAAAACAAAACCGCTATTTAACGTCTGACTAATAAATCAGTCTGAGAAACTTTAGTTATTTTTAAAATAAAATGGCGTGTCCTTGTAAAGTACCCTATTCTGATAAAATTCACGAAACTGACTGAAAATTTCGTCCTACGAGGAAGACATGAAGTATACACACATATTTTGATAAACTATACTTTAAGTAAGAATAGTGTATGGTTTTTACTTTTTTTATTGAATAAAAGGAAGAGATTTTTATTTGTAGAAACTTAACAATTATGTAAGAGCAACTCATAAAATGTATTCTGTTACAATTGACGTTATTGAATCTTATTTTATTAGAATGTTCCATATTTAACAAAGAAAAGACAATTTTTATTAGGAACATTCCGGATTTTTACATTGGATTATTTTTGTGGTAGTATATAACATGTAAGTAATTCTAAATAAAAGCGACTTTTTTTTAGGCTAGATGACAAATTAATTACCTAATATTTCGTTCGTTTCTTTTAGTAAAAAAATATATCATATGAACGTAGAGTAAAACTGTTAAGCAAGGAATAAAACTTTTACAACCACCTACAAAATTCCTACCTTGGTATTTTAGAGACACCTTTTATATTTATTCGGACTAGATAATGCACAGCTATAATGATACTGGATAGTGAATACAGACGTAGCCGTATGATAAGCGATCTAACTCATTAAAAGTTTATTAGCTAATACAATATCTAATTACACGATTTCTTTACAATTTTATTTAAAATCACATTCAAATAATAAGATGAAAGTAGATTAGGAGCAAATGGGTTAGGCTTATGCACTTTGTTTGACGGTTACCCATAGCATAATGGCCGTCCTCACATTCAGTGACAATCACTACCATATTCAGCGCTGGCCGCTCATAATTTTTATGTAACAAATCAACTGAATTCCCTTAGATGTTTATTATTAAACTAATCCAAAATTGACGAACCGTCTTATATATATTTATATATATACTTGACTGTATTATAAATACTCATACAAACATATACATAATCAAATACATATTACACATAGGTGGAGCGAAAGAAGTTTTACTTCAGTCGTGTGGTCTAAAGAACATTGGTTTTAATTATTTATTTTTTGTATGAACATTGGTTTTAATTTTTTTATCATATTTTTTTTTGTACACAGCCACGTTTGCGGGAGTGGGAGTGGGAGCTGAGGAAGATCAAACACTTCTAGATCTAGGAGTAGAATATGAGAATGACATTGGCTTATGTCAAAATATTACCGAGGCAGTAAAAGATTTTTGGTGTCCTAGAGATCCTAATGAATTTCAACACTTTGAGTGTGATTTTTCAACTTCATCCAGACAATACGACGATGGCTAAAAACGATATTATTACAACCTATGAATTTTCAGAAACATATAAGTGGTGGTAAAATTAAACGAAAGTGGCTCATGTATTCGCCATCTAATGGGAAAGTAAACTGTTTTCCATATGAAATTTTTTGGTGATGCTCAAAGCAATCGTAATTTGGGTTTTCTCATTGGAAAATGTATCGCACCGAATTCAATCATAAGAACAATGCAACGCATCGAGTATATGTGCGTATACTGATTAGTAGACGACGTGTTCAAGGATTACTTTTTTAGAAATTGCAATAAAAAGAGAAAGAGAATATTGGGTTAAAATTTTACACAGAGCGGTCTCAGTAATTAAATTGTTAAACATCTCGTGGATAATCAATTCATGGTGATGTCAAAATCCTTGGTTCTCTAAACAATGGCAATAACGTACAACGCGTTGTTGTCCAAAGAAAATTATTTGACGATTACGAAATGAAAGCAAAATGAAAAAGCTGACTTCCAATACAGTGATGAAAGTCAGCGTGTGTGAAGAAGGAAAAGAGATCATGAGGACGGATCAGGAGAAGACGTGATTCATTGAGGTAGAGATAAATATAAAAATTAAACTTATTTGCCTGTTATTGACATGCTCTGGACAGAATTGTATCGAAGATTAGCCGCATATAGTGAAATAAAGAAGGTAGAGCCTAGCTGTGGTTAAGTAATATGGCCTGGCTTGACCAGGGAGGTACCACCCTCTCGCAGAAGATCGGCGTGAAGTATCCTTTTATGGCTGCGTTTCGTCCGATGAGTGAAAGAGCCTGTTGTTCTTTCCCTGTTATCACCCTCTCCTGCCCTTTCCTTATTCCCACCCCTTCCTTTTCCTCAACAACTAAGGTTGGCAACGCATCCGCAACTGTCCATGGGCGACTGTGCCTACTGCCCATCAAGTAGGCAGTCTGCTCGTTTGCCATCTTTCACAAAAGAATATAAAAAAATTGATTCTTTGTTTGGATAAAGTTGTAGGAAAACATAATTGCTAAGTTAGTTATTGCAGGCGTTATCCCAGAGATAAGAATTATTCATAAAAAAATAACGATTTATATACTGTTGGCAAGAAAATATTTTAAAAGAGTAAATTAATTTTGACTTTGAAATCAAACATTGTTTATTGGGTATTGGAAGTATCTAAAGAAAACTGATATACAAAATACAAAAATATATTTCGGAGATGCTTGTTCAAAAACCTCAGTGAAATTTTCAATTAATAAGTACATATAATTGTGACACTGAAAAATATCCTATAGTGGTGGTCTATAGTATGTAATGAATACGTTAGTTACTAAATAAACAGTCATGACACTTTAGAAAAGAACAAGACATTCATATTTATCCGATTTCCCCTCTTTTCCTTCGAAAGGATAGTAGCAGACTCCGTGGGATTGTTGGATCTGAAACATGAATTGAAAGTTCAAGGTACAATATTTTTTGTATCAATGTATAAATTTGTATGTAATTGTCATTTATCTATATTACCTTTCCAGGTATAGGGAGGCCGTTTATGGTGACTCTTCCGAAGTACAGCTTCTCTCCATTGGCTGCGAAGCCACCCTCAACAGCACCAGGAGGAACTTTACCTTGAGATGAGAACTGCCACGAGAACGTAGCAGGGACCAGAACCTGTATAGAATTGATTTTATCCAATTATCGTTGCTTCGAACTGCCTTATAATTTTTGCTGTAGTTGTGTATGTGTGTAAAAATATTATTTCGTTTTAAAATTATAACAAAATGTTTCTCTTTGAAAATATTATACTGATTTTTTTTCCCGAATTACTAAAGCGATATTAATATTGCAGTAGTGTTTTGGACGATACCGATTGTTTGTCCTAAAATTAACTGTTGTTCCAAAACATGCATATATTTTGGATCAAAAAAAAATATTTTCAAAAAAATTTACCTATACATTTTAATAGTTTTCTCATTCATTCTTGTACTTTATAAAAGATTTGATTTTCTAAAGTATCCGATGTAAAACTTATGAATTTCAACCATACATAATATTTAATTTTTTTGCTTAAAGACGAATGTCATAGCCATTCTGGGTGCTTTTTGTGTAAATATTGTTTTGGTCCAATTCTCAATTTAAATGTAAATATTTTTTTTGGTCCAATTCTCAACATAACTTTAAATCTTTAACAGTTGATATTACCTCAAATTGGTCTATGACAATTTCTTCGCCAGCGTATGATATGTAGCAAGTGTTCTTTGCGGGTATAACTATAGCTGGTTGTAAGCCGCCTTTGTGATGTGCTCTTCCAGCATATATTTCATTACCATTTTCGTCTGTGCCTACTCTGAGAGCACCCATCGGAATGCTTCTTTGGCTCAAACAAGCCGGGACCCAACGGTAAGTTTCTAAAATATTAATGAAAAATTACAATTTTATAAGAGTTTTCTGATTGAAATATTATATTTTATGTTATAACTAATAAAAGTTATTTAGGCACAGATTTTTTCTTGATTTTTTTTTGAATGTCAATATTAATGGGCGTTTCGCTATCAGTCTTATTGGAAAAATAAAAGAATGTAAACATCGCCCTTGCCACAATAAAAAAATAAATGTAATACCGTTTTTGGCAAGTTTGTTGTATTAGATTAGTAATTAAATATTTCTTGCAATTTAAGTATAGTACATAAAACGCGAATCCGAATTACACTCTGTGAATAATGGCTACGACTGACATACAAATTGAGAAAATAGCCGGCGAGAAATTCACAGTGAAGTCATATTTGGAATTGGATGACTTATGGGAATGTGGTGATCCTGGCACCGAGGTCGATCCCAAGAAAGATGTTAAAGCCAAGTCAAAGATAATTTTCTTGGTCGAACCGATAAATTACGTGCATATTGAAAACAGCCACTTCATCAAAACAAGTTTGGCAAAACCCTCACAATGCATTTGAAGACTCCGGGCTGTCTTGAAAAGTTAGCCTACTGAAAGATTTAATCAACACTTTCTTCATTCAATTCAATCATTGAACAACTGTCCCAGCATAGAAGAATATTAGAATATAATTATGAGTACAGCGTATAAATTGTGGAACATTGACTTCGAAGTTGGAGATATATGGCTGGGACCACTCATGTTGGCAGGGTTACCCGACAAATATAACCCTATGATCATAGGTCTGGGAAGTTCTGGCATCAAAATCTCATCAGATTTCATAAAAACAAAACTTTTACAGGAAGTCATAGTATCCGAAAGTTCTGCATTCTTTTCTAAGCACAAACACACCTCTGAGCATAGTACTAAGGCAAAAGGAAAGGGCTTCCATTGCAACAATTAAATTTTTTTACAGCTTACAGTACATTGAATCAGGAAGACTGGTGTATCGATTCAGGCGCTACATGCAAAGGACAAAACGCTCAGATTGGATGTATGATATAAAATCACCTCTGATTCAAATAATAATAAACCAAGTAATATAGAAATGAATGTAAAATGGAATGTTTTATTTATACCTCAATTGAGTGCAAACCTGGTACCGGTCACTCGGTTAACAAAGAGTGTCTGTAAAGTGGAATTCACTGACACTGGATGTAATATATACAATGTAAATAAGAATTTAGTAGCAACGGCGAGGCTGACTTATAATATGTAAAAACTCAATACTGTTACTGGGAATGCATATGCTGTGATAAGTGAAAGCAAGTCAGATTATGTAGTTAACATGGCATAAGAGAATGGGGAATTTGAATATGGCTTATGTAAAGAGGTTAGAATTGTGTGCTGAGGGCATTGAGTAAGAAAGAAATTGATACTGTCTGTATACCTTGTTGTGAAGCAAAACAAACACGATTACCGTTTCCAAATTCTGGTTCTAAAGAAATCATACCATATACACCGGAGCAAAATGGGCTACCGGAGAGAATGAACAGAACGCTGGTGGAGCGTGCTAAGTGCCTGCTGTTTAAAGCAAAACTGCAAAAATGTTATTGGGCGGAGGCAGTTGCTACTGCAGCCTATATAATCAACAGATCCCCTTCGAGACTATTTACAACATGTAAGGCAAACTATTTACAACATGTAAGGCAGACTCTGCCTAAAGCTGGGAAATTTCCAGGTAGAAGAAGAATCAAGAAAAAAGTTACATAAAAGAACAGTTACATTAACAGTATAAATTTAAAGATCTTGGAGATATATCTAGTGAAGTTTATTCTTGTAGAACAAAACGGGACGAGAGGAGTAAAATAGAATACATGGACCAAAGAAAGTACATACTAGATGTTTTACACAAATATAATATGTCCAATTGTAAGACGGTCAAAACTCCAATGGAACCGAATACAACATTGAGTAGAAAAGGAAATACAGAGGAAATAAATATTATAGAATTTCCTTATCAAGAGATAATAGGGTGCTTATTATACATACCACAAGTAACCAAGCCTGACTGCTGAAAGCGCTTCAAACATTATTTGAAAGCCACTCGAGATTATTATAGGCCGAACTCTGAAGAGACTATGGTTCATCGTTATTGTGATGCTGATTGGGCTTGTTCAGAAGATGGTCGGCGCTCCTGTACTGGTTATGCATTCATTCGTTTTTCAGGGAGGAAAAAAAGGCTGGAACTCAAGGAGACAACTTACGGTTGCTCTATCTAGAACGGAAGCAGAGTATATGTCATTATCATCTTGTATACAGTAAGCTTTATGGCTGAAGCAATTTCAAGAATGTTTTTGGCCACAGATGAACAATAAATCTATGATCATTTACAGTGACAATCAAAGTTCGATATAACTTTCAGGTACCGATGGTTACCATTCCAGCACAAAACACTTCAACGTGAGGCACCACTTTATTCGTGATATGAGGGACAATTAAAGCAACGATATATACTCTAAGCTGGTTTTTTGTTCATCCAAGATGGGCTTATGTTTAAGAGAGGATATTGGATGAATTTAAACATTGCCCTTGCCACAATTACAAAATATATGTAGTACCATTTTTGGCCAACATCCGCACAATTGTCTATGCAACTTTTTATACTTATCAACCCATTGTATGCATTATTCTACCGTGCAATAAACCGAAGTTTAATTTGGTAAATCTAGTAACTGTATTATTTTCCACAAGTCTAAAAGCAAGGTTTTCTATCTATATCTATATCCATATCTATATCTTTTGATAGCGGAATGAAAAAAAAATTTTGTATCAAATATAAGAAACACAGCAAGCAATAGCCAACACGCTTTGTTGTTAAATGATATTGAAAATAGAGAAAACTGCATAAGCATCTTCTGTGTGCAAAAAATATTCTTACAAATATAATTTTAAGAACTTGGGATGGAATAGAAATGGTGTTGCCCAAATGCAACAACAAAACGAGACTTGGCCAGTCTTGGTCTTTGTCTTGCATCAACACAGGTTTTGCATTTTTGCAAGAACAAGACCAAGACCGATTTTGGGCAACACTAGATAGAAGGGGAACCATAGGGAGGATTGGCCTAACTGTGGCAGACGTTTCTTGTTAAACATAGAGAGATGACACGTCCCTGTTTTGATTACGTAAGGTGAATGAAAAAATGTCACAGACACTTATAACCAAAATTAGTGGAATTAAGGTCATATCCATCGATATTTCGAGCCTTATCATATAATCAATTATAACCTTTATGATATGAAAAAATTCCACGTTTTTTATATTCTTATTACAGTACAGAAAATTAATTTGGATTATATACGAAAATTCTAACAAGATATTCTGAAATGTATACATTGAAATATAAACTAAGTCGTTTTTTTTATAAGTCCTACAATGTATCGTAATCAAATGAATCTTATAAAATACATATATAGAATGAGGTCATTGCTTTGTAGAAAATAATGGAGATTCAAATAATAAAAATTATCAGTATTATCAACTCACCTGCCATGATGCGCGTCTTTGGAACAACTGCGACGCTATCTGTGATACATTCCTTAAGTACTACGGTCTCATTACCGATAAAATTATATTGTTGTATCAAACTGAATTCCTTATATTATTTTGAAAAAATTCTGTATGACCAAAATTTTGATAAAAACATAAATATACTATTTAAGGTCCGACTAATAAAGAGGTCTGAGAAACTTTAGTCAATATTAAAATACAATGGAGCGTCCTATGAGAGTATTGAGTTAAAATTCACGAAAATGTAGAAACATTTCGTCCTACGAGAAAGATATGATAGTAACACACTTAGGTACAATTTTATAAACTATATTTTTCCTTAAAAAATGTTTTTTTTTTTAAATAAAAATTAATAAATTTTAATTTGGAGAAATTTTCCAAGTATTAGGCTAGATGGCAAAACTATTATGTTTCTAAGCTTTTTTTTAGTAAAAAATATATTATATGAACGTACAGTAAAACTGTTAAGTAGTAAGGCACCAACAAACAATTAAATAATTCCTACTTTTGACTTTAAGAGAAACCTCTTATTTCGGGCTGGACTGTGCTTAGCCATAATACCACCAGTTCGTTAATAAAAATGTAGCCGTATGATAAACGGTCTAACTCATTAAACGTTTATTGTCTCTTTCCTTGATGAACTCGAGATTGTAAATGGTAAAGAATATAGCCTGAAGTACACCTCAAGATCCGTATAGTTTGGTCCATATGTGAGGAAGAGGAAGGAGGATGATATAAAACGATAGCTTATCGGCTCGCCTTTTGTCTGGTCGTCCGCTAGCAAAAAGGGTGGAGGAATTATAGCCTGTAATCCCTTGCATACCTGCCGTCTCCATTTATTATATAAAACACTAAGAGGCTGTCACATCAGGGTTTAAGACTGATTACATTTTTTTTTAAACCAAATTATGTTCCTCAAAAAGTTGTCTTACTCATCTCTCTAAGAAGTCCAAGGGTGATACATGCAGCCTCTGATCAAAGGTTTAGTGACCTCTTACCACTATTAGCTATAGTCCAAGGAAACATACTGGACATTTTGAGGCAGGATGATCTTATTCCTCTCCAGAGTGGCACAATAGCACTCAGGAATTGATGAATCCATGATTTTTTTAATAACGTCAACATCAGGAAAAAAATGTAATTTGACTTTATATTTCAAAACAAATTGAAGCTTTTTTATTTTTCCCCTTGATTGGAAAAAAATGGCTAATCTGCAAGACGCTTAATTTATTTCAGTTCATTTGAAATTTACAATTTCGGTAAAAAACCACTGATTCGAGTGTTAAGGAATATTTCGGATCATCTTTGTTTTTTATAATTGCAATAATTACCTGTATTGGCTATAACATTTAAGTTACAAGTAAAGGCCTAAATTAAGATAACAGGAATACGTTAAATCACACCTTTTCAATTTGGATACTGTAAATATTTTTGCAGCATTTTATTTTATTATCATCCTTTTGAAGGTGTCACAAAATCTTAGTGACTTTCGGATCGAGACTAAAAAAAATATCTAGATATTTGTATACTGTATTTTTAGACAGATCCTGAAAGAAAAATCTTTACATTGTCCGATGATTTGAGCCTCAATAAGTTCAATGATTTTTAAAGGTTTAGGCTTTTTGTAAATCATTTTAAATAGAAATTGCTAGTCCCAAAAGACTTTCAACTTTCATCAGTAATGCATACATACTATATTTGCAAATGGTGATATTTATATTTCGGTAAATGTTTATTATAGGGTATTAAATGAAACAATGGTGATAAAATTCATATTATCTTATAATTTGATTCATTTCAAATATACATAATGTGTCAACAAACAGCACAGCGAGACGCGGGCCGCGTGGCCTCACGCACACAACCACAGCCGCACACACACGTACACACACACACGCGCATCTGATCGCTCCAACACTACGATCCAATAACGAACATCTCACACGTACTTTGTACTTTTAAAGTTAATTTCACATCGCAAAGACGTTGTTTGATTTTGTACGAAATTCAATGCAAATAATAAAATACATATAATATATATAAAAAGATTCATCTGTACAATTTAAGACACGATCGATACATTACGGTACATAAACTTGACGTATACAAAATCAAGCAACTCTTCCAAGACTCCTCAGCATACAAATACATAGTTACGTCTTCATAAGATTTATATTTTCTCTATCATAAAGGCCTATGGTGTTTCTCTGGTGTATTAGTGTTACGGATCACAGTATGGTTAAGCATCTGTCCTTACGTACTAGTGAGTTATACATTTCGATATTATCATTAAATCACCATAAAACACGTTTTGTAAACTCGTTAAGGTGCTTCAGAAAATATTTTTTTTTATTATTATTATACTTTTTATTGTTTCTTTATTATGATATTATTCTTTCATTAAAGTCTCATACAGTCTTTTGCATTGAGCTAATTCGATTAGGTCTGCGGAATGTCTGTCGGTATCACGCCGTTTGACGTTGACACTGACGTTTCACAGATAAAAAATATTCATTATCTGTACCTAATAAAGATATAGATTTTAATGGCGTCAGTGCGTTCAGAAATCAAGCAACACATCCGACGGCTCGTTGTACACCAATAATTCCGGACATTAAAAAATCAATTATACACAAAAAAATAAGGATTTCCTTGACATTGTTAATAATGATGACATTAAATTATAACACAGCTTAAAATATACACAGAATTATAAAATAAATGAGACAAATTTGGCTACATATACAATGTTACATATAAAACATATATACACAAATAATTCCACATAAGAGCAGTTCCAATAATATTTTTCCATTTTATGAATATACAAAGTACAAATTGATTGTGTCGCAGAACGTATGATAATAAATGATTATTATTTCACATCACATATATTAAGTAAAATTGACCATCAAAATTGTATTAAAATTAAAGAGATCACATTTCATCTACAAATAATAAAGCTCCTATAATAGAAAGTAGTGACAATATTTCCGTGTATTTATATTGAAAGTTCCATATTGTACTTAGTTTGAAATTTGGTCTTAAACAAGGTATGTACTATTCAGGATAAGTCTCGATTTAATTTTTAAATAAACAAAGGAACAAATTCACTACAACTATGTAAATATATTTTAAAAATTTCAGCAATAAATAATATTTTCGTCGAACTTATTGAAATGTATGAATTTTCTTTATACAACATTATACCTCACTAAATTATAATATGTTCATAAGTACTCGAAATAACAAAGAAGATATATAAAAGTAGCATCTATCATTTCAGACTTTAGTATTTGCTCTTAGAATTTGGCCGTTGTTCAATATTGGTGGATTGATGTGGCTATAAAGTTGACCGATGACGCAGACCTCCAAAACCGAACAGACTTCCCTCAAACCGGGACCCAGATACACTGGTACTTAATAAATAGACAATGCGCTATATACAAATAGAGAAACATCGTAGGTGAAGGCATTACATTCGTTGAAACATGAATATTGCTAAATTTGTGCTCACGCAGGAAGAACAATCTAGTAACTAACACTAGAACAATTTACACGAAAACAAAACCGAACAACATGATATGACTTCTCATAATCTATATGTACTTAGAAAAATTATATGAGAAACAATATAAAATATAATATTGTAACATTCATTATAGAAAAACGAACACGGACCTCTAAATCAATATACCCTTACATGATTTGGCTCAATTCAAATGTCTAAACATTTACAGATATCACAATGGCGTTGCTTGCTTCTGAACATGACTTGTATTCAAAAAAGATAAATTTGATTAATGGAGACGAAACTATGAAATTGTCCATGATTGGTAAAAAACTTATTCAAGAATTTTGCTAATATATATATTTTGATGTCAGAATGTAAAAATATTATATCATGATTCAAAACATAGATTAGGCAATATCGAAATAAAATGTACAAGTAAAGAAGATTTTATTAACAAAATATATTTAAGAGAGCGAATCGCATCTAAACTTGGTATGACTAGTTCAGTTGAAGACAAACTCATTAAGAGCCAGATGTATTGAAAATGTACCAAAAATACGACAAACCCATCAAAAACTAAACAAAGACATTCCATACACAAATTTTAATTATATTCTTGAAGAGTATTTGACAAATAATTCGGAAACGAAAAATTTTTTTTGGTGTGAAATATTATGTAAATTGATCCAATAATCACAAAAGCGTTAATTACTATTAAGACGGACGGTCATGATTTGAATTATGAACAAAACTGACAGATTATGACATTGAAGATCGAAACCTATCGAATACTGACCAATCATCGGAAATTGGACCAAATATAATCAATTGCCAAAACGTAACTGACCAATCAATGAACGGAACACGGATGGGAACCGACCAATCATGACACACGACAGAAGATTATGGACCAATGAGAGACGATCTCGATACGACGCCAACCAACATTCACACATACATTTGTACTACGCCAGTATGCTACCCGCTATTACTAGACAATCATCATCGATCGACTCCGGACCATCTAAAACTAAAATAAAATGCAGAGACGCAAAGATTTTAAAACATCCACGAATTACAATACTGAATCGAACGAAACGCTACTTACAAACCTACATATAAAATATAAAATTTGTGAAAACAACGGAGATTACTTATAGGCTAAGCGAGAATCGATCGATGGTGACGTCACACACGCCGCAGCTGAAACACTCGGGACGATATGAAAAAAAAACTAAAATCATTATCTCGCTGAGAAGTTTGTTGAAACACAAAATGTCATTAACCTAGGAGCGTCCGACTTTGTTCTGACACAGACGACACACAAACATCAATATAACTACACGTTACCGATTGTTCATGAGACAGCGATCGATGGGACGGAGCGCATTATACTAATTGTCTATTTATTCGATCGATCATATAAAAAAGAAATCAAGAGAAATCAATAATAAAAATTCCGTCTCCATCGAGTTGACGAACGCCGTACACAGACCTCACAACCGCGCATTGCATAAAACGCCCGTTTAAAAAAATACCTAAATGTTATATACAGTGGAGGAATTAAATCTAATGGGTAAATGGACGTCTGCATCGTAAAACGACTTTGTGCAATTTAAACACGAGAGAATTTAATAAAATAAAAATAATAATCATAATAATTTAAAAAGAAATGTACAATGTCGAAAACTGACGAACACGTCACCGATAAACATCTAGCGTATAAAATATAAATAAAATTGCATAATTGCACCAGTTATTTTTATGTTTTAAAGCGGATTGCATTATTGCACCAGAGTCGAGAACGAAGTCCCGAAAAAATTTCACATTCGTCAGTCTCAGACAAAACGTATTCCTCGACTGTACATAATAAACTAAGCGTAAACCTGCCCGTCTATTATAAACATTGAAAAAATATTACTCTCCATAAATTTACAAGCTGTTCATAATGTCAGATTGTTTTAAAAAAATAAATTGTCATCTAACCGACGTCCTGAGTAACGAACACTTACTATAAAATCATTCGAACGGACAAAATGTATACTATTAAAAATTTACAATATTACTAAGGCATACAGATTACTTCAATACGGAGATACGTTACTGCTCGTATAACATTAGTATGTGGTATAGTAAACTAAAAATGCAATACAAATATGCTCTTTATTATGTCCATAAAATTGGTCACTTTAATTTTTTTCGGTTCACAATGACGTATCTCGTCAATAACGTACGACACACATCGATCTCGGGTCAGATGTTTTTTGGACAGGGGCGGACTGGTGTCAAACGCTAAATTAAAAAAGAATTCCATTAATTTAGTTACAAATATGTCCAAAAATACAAAATATCTTGCGAGTCAACTAACATAAAACATCCGCCCCTGGATACAATACTTTATACTAGCGGATCATTGTGTGTCGTGTCGCGTGTCTCACGTGTGTCGCGCGTGTCGTACGCGTGTCGTATCGGACGCGCATGGCGGGTGCTACCTGCGCCCGATCAGTCCGTTGCTGCTGGCGGATGGCGGGTACATCTCTAACTCTACCAACAGTGGGAAATGATCTGGAAACGGTATAAAAATATAGTTAATTACATATTTCCGACATTATATTTTATGATGAATTTCATTGGCAGTGAACGAAAAGTGTTATGCCACAGTCAGTAACTCCATATTATAATATATAACATGTGCACATTATGCCCTTCAAATAGCAAAAAGCTTCTAAATAAAACGAATATTTTTCGGATTATTCTACGAGACATCTCGTCTGCCCGTGATCACGGTTGCTGAAAAGTAACTGAAACGGGAGTATGTAGTTTTTTTACAAAGATAAAGTCGCGTAGTATAATCCGAAAAATATTAGTTACATTTAAATGAATAAAATTCACGAAAATCTTAGATATCATTAGCAAAAAGCTTATTAGAATACTACTTTATTCCGTATATTCTGAGTATAATCCCTACTAATATTATAAATGCGAAAATAACTCTGTCTGTCTGTCTGTTACGCTTTCACGCCTGAACCACTAAACTGATTTTAATGAAATTTGGTACAGACATAGAGTTGACTATGAGAAAGAACATAGGATAGTTTTTATCCCAGACTTTTGAAAAGTTCTCTTGTAAACGCGATATAACCAAACTCCACGCGGGCGAAGCTGCTGGCGGAGAGCTAGTACTTAATGATGACGTCATGAAGCAGTGTTACATAATGCCTTATCTGAATGCTATTTCCGAGGTGGTTTTCTATGGAATATGATGCAAATTATTAACCTGATGGTATGTGTGGATGCGGACACCCCACCACCTTGTGCTCCCTGAACCAGTCTTGAGACAGCGGCCCCAACAGACCCAGCGGCGTCATCGACTGCTTGCTGTAGAATATGTAGTCGATGATACCTTTGAAGTCGAACCTGGAAATGAAATAACTCTTATTGATCGTTCAGAATATATGATTGATTTTTGTTATCACTTGTATAGATGTTGTTAGTAGGTAGGGATAGCAAAAATATTGAATGACAGTGTTTATATCTGTGTGAAATTATCTTTAAGATATCTTTATTTAAATTTAGTTTGCTGTTGCCAAAATAAAAATGTCAGAGCATGTTGAGTTGGAATCAATTAAAACGTAGGAACATTTGATCCATCAGCTGTTAGGATAAAAACTCAGCTCAATACGAAAAACGTTCTTTTGCAAAAATAATATCTTTAAGATATAGTTGTAGCTTTATAATGATAGATCTAGGATAAAAATTAAGTTATAATCCAAAGTGAAAGTCTTTTGCCATAGATCCAATAAAGATAGTTCCTATTATAGAGGATATCAAAGTTAAATATTTCATATATCTCACCAAGATTACGTGTCATGAACAACAGTAGAAGCAGTAGATATAGTCCATCCAGTTTTATAGCCCAATTACATACAATCCCTATAGTAAATTAGAGTAGTGTTCTTAATCAAACTCACGTATAATTAGTATAGGGCATGATATCTTCGCTGTATGCGGAGGCTAATTTAAAGTTGTGCGTGAACTCGTGCTCCGAGCCCGGCATACGACGGAGAGATGACGCGTAGCCGAGCTCCTTGAAGTCTCTGTGTTCAGACGACACACGCCCAGCTGATAAAAACTCTACTACACCTGGAAATTAAAATACACACATATATAGATGAATCTGAGTATTATGGAGGGTCAAAAGGGATGGATAAAAGTCAAAGCTTTTACTCATATAAACATATTTAAAGCATTAGCAAGTAAATTTCAGACAAAGTAATGCTAGACAATTTCATCGGCCTGTTTTTTTTTGTAACATTAAAGAACTTTCGAAACCCGTTAGTGTCCAAAGCTAAAAGCAATGTATGCAAACACGTGATGAAATTTCAATGATTCATAAACATTGTTAAATTGATTACAAGAACATATTGATATGAATATTATTTTACTGAACCCAGACGCATTTAACCACTAATATAAAAACATAAAGGTATATAAAAACATAAATTCCGTTTTCTAATCAAGCTAAAAAAGATTATGGGCAAAAACTCACCGCTATCGGGCAACGAATTAAAATCACCGCAAAGCAACAGTTGCACATTGTCCTTCTGTCCGCTGAGACGGAGTGTCCTTGCTGAATCCTCCATAATACTCTTCAGTTCGTTGCTCAACATCATAGTTTGAATCAGTTTCACGTCACAGAACTCCGGATCCCAGTGTATGTGTGCCGTACAAACTAGTATCGGTTGTGCTAATGTTGACGAATCCGTTGGTACACCTGAAATACGCCATATATTATATATTTAGTATTTTCGACTATTTTAACAAATTTCTTTGGCCTGACACTTACCGTTTTCCCAAGCCGCTTCCTTCGTTTTCAGAAGAGCTGCTAGACCTATATTATCTTTCGGCATGACTCGATTTAACATATTGTCTGAACCCTCGCTGTTAGCCATCGCTAGCTGATTGAATTCTATAAGGTGTTCCTTTACTAGTGAGAATCTGTTGATTTTATTGAAAAATTTATATTATTTATAGAAATGTAACAAAATTATTAGAACATTATTTAACACAGTCGTATAAAATCAACTTACTTAGCAGATCTAAAGAATATCGCACAACCATCAACGTATTTCCTTTCTGACTCAGACATTGTCTTCGCTCGGGATTTTGGAGAAAAGATGCCATCGTAACCGTCTTGTTTTAGTTCCGGTAGAAAGAAGTTATAGAACTGATCCGTTTCCACTTCCTATTAAGGTGTAATATATTTTAAATATAGCATATGTACATATATACATTTTATTTCATAAATATTTAGAGATCTTGTAATCATGAAAGGAATTCTAAAGTATACTCTCACAATCATTGTGAGTTAGAAGAATAATTTTAAGATGATATTTAATTTCAGCTGTATTTCAAGTATAACGGAAATCTGTCAAAATTGTGGAAAACTATTTTTTTTATAATCATGAAATTGGCCATTTTATACGTCAAACACCTAATCAAAAAATATTGTTTTGAAAGGAAAAAACCATAATAATCGTATATAAAAAGAACCATTTACTTGAGCAAAGCCGTGGGAAAATACTCGTAAATACGAAACAATTTTTTGTTTGTAAATTAATGCAACAGCCGAATGAAATAAATCTTTGTGTATGGTAAGAACAGAGTCGGAAGCGTTCAGGCTCATTATTAACTCACTATCCTAAGTGAGCATTCAATAATAAATTTTAGCACCATAATAACTCAAAAGAAGTTTTGAATACTACGCTCCCGACAATGATATATCTTTTAACGAGATACAAAGCTAAGATCAATGAACCGGCTTTGTGATGTCAAAAAAACTGCTCCCATAGTTACCGTAATGAATCCATCTAATACAGAAAATATGTTTAATAATGACCTCTTTGACTGAAACGAAGCGAAGATTTTTTTTTTTGATAAATTATCACCATATGGGATGATAAATAAATTGTGGGTCCAGAATTTGTTTGCAAAATATACTACCAAGTATTATCGATTGTATCTAGGAATATTTAGTTTATTAACCTGTAAGCTTATGAGGTCCGCGGAGTAGTGTCTTATTTCATCAAGGATGCCCTTCTTCCGATAGTCCCACTCGAGAGCCCAGCTAGGACAGTAACCATACATCTGTCTCGTTGCATATTTGTCGCAGAGTACATTGTAGCACATCACCGTAAATATACCTGCCAGTAAAACATATATATTTAGAATAATATACGATAACATTTGACTCTAGTATAATTGATAAATGAAGAATTCTAATATCATCAGAAAATCTTTTTTGTATTAGAGAATAATGCATGTAAACATTTTTAAATGAAATTTTCTCTACTGTCCCAAAACAATGTAATTACCAAAGCATAAACTAATTCTAATTATCTATGTGCAGTACATGCTTAGTAATAACAAGAGCACCAATTAAATGGCATTAATATTACGCTCCACATACGATATAAGCCGTTGCGCCGGCACGCGACACAATGCCTCTTGTTTTTATAATCTGCACATCGTCCGATAGCCGTATCGTGACTTGAAGTTGCTCGCCCTAATGATGACCGCCTTTTTGCAATATCGAGTGTAGAAAATAAGCCGTTTAGTTCCTAGTTTAGCTGCGGTGTTAAGTGTAGCGGATGGTAGTTACATTGTTGGATGAGGTAAAATAGTAAACGTTTAGCATCATCACCGGTTCGGCATCATTACAGTTGTAATCGGGACCGCCGATAACTAGACGGCGGGTGATGTTTAGGATAATCGTAGTATAAGACATGTTATTTGTATCGTGAGATGGTTTCCTTAAATTATTTCAACTGAATTTTGTATAGTAGATTAACAAAACCGTTCAACCGACAGAGATATTTCTGTAAGCCAGTGTCTAAGCTGAGCTAATCTCTGAGTACGTCACCTGGCGACAGCGATCGATCAATAGCACCGCAGCACGTGCTTGGTCCATTGTATGCCGGATGAGTGCGGCACGCGAGCCACATGAAAAACGCTGGCTGAACAATGCTCGCATCGATAATCACTGGCAGTTTATGGTGACACCGCGGGCTACATGAAACCTCAACAGCTACATCCATAAGACGTATAAGTTTTACATTTATTTTGCGTTTCATTTCAACGGCTTTTTACTAATTTTGAACACCAAAAACATATTAATATCAATATACTTTTTTACTTTTAGTGGAAAATAAAATATAATTAAGTTCGTGCTTCACTTAAGAATGCAAGGTTTATAGACTTTAAGAGATAAATTTATGCTAGTCACAGAAGTTGAAGACGAGCTCTAGTTTTGAGCTTCAATTAGACAACAAACGGAAAAACAGTTCCTTGCATATAACAGCGCTTGTTCAACTTTCAGATTAGTTAATGAGACCTGACCCATAATTCCAGAAAAAAATATCAGACGTTTCTCCGCTCATGCGGCAATCACGTTTCACGTTAAACAAACCTTTGTCCATAGCCTGCAGTTCTGATAATGATAACTAAACTTAAATCTCATTAGACAATGAAACGTTACCGTTACAAAAGTCAGTCACGTCCGAGTAATGATTTACAATATAGATAGTATTCGTGAGCGTTCAGATGCTTTTTTGCTAAGTCAAAAAAGGCTCATTACGTTCGAGAACGGATGGTCTCCGTTGGGATTGGCAAGCCAAAGGACTCATTAAATAGTGTTCTCGGTTCGGTGTGATGTGTGACGTAAGAAGACTCAATAGGTGCTAACAAGACGTAGTTAGTGGGAGCTGGGGTGTTGGACGGCTGACAGTCGTCACTGACCGCTGCTCTATTGATTTCACCTTCAGCCATTAGAGCCGTATCATGCTATTTTCTTGGTCACTAATTGAGCCGTAGCCTATAATACGGTGTAATTTAAACGCGACTGTAACGCGTTTTTGCCATAATCAATCAGGCTCCACGGTAACAAAAAAGCAATGTTAATGGAAGGTCAACAATAAAATAGCATCTGTTTTATTCATACCCACTGACAAATTTATTGTATATGTTATATGAATAATAATATGTTATATTAAAGGAGACTTATTACTGGATAATGTAAGGTAGTTTAAATTTAAATATTTTTGATCTGATATATCATAATAGGTACGTACGTTCAATACTTTTCAATAAAATCTAAGAAATCTTTATTTGATTTCGAATAGAAAAGAACGCATTAGTAGTTGATACACGCGCAAAAGCGCTTTAACTCCGCTGAATTTGAAAAATGTTGATCATAAAGTGTCT
The DNA here is from genome assembly GCA_916720795.1 of Danaus chrysippus. Classification (NCBI taxonomy): domain Eukaryota; kingdom Metazoa; phylum Arthropoda; class Insecta; order Lepidoptera; family Nymphalidae; genus Danaus; species Danaus chrysippus. Next base: position 3,753,651 of record CAKASE010000079.1, read on the forward strand.
CATATTTAATTCCTCTACTATAACACATAAAAACAACTTTAATATTAATAGTATATATCGCATATCCACTGAATAGGCCTTTCTATACTTCGTTCATATGCTTCCATAATTTATTCAAACAGCCGCATTTCATGTACATCAAATGCAACGACTACATACGACACGTGGACAAAGTTTTATGGGAAACTACATTTGTTGAACCGCATTTCATATATTCCAAGAAATTTGCATTTATATGACGTCTTAATCAATACTGAAATGTCATAGGCAAAGAGTATTTGAAAATTAAATCTACTTAAGTTATCCGATATGATTTTCAGGTAAAACTAGGTGTTTTATATAATGAAGGGAGGGAGTTTCTTTGTCTTCAAGCAACGCATTAATATCAGCATGTAATATGTATGTTATAATGTACTTATGACAATATTTAGGACGTAACAATAACAACACTACAAATAAGCCAGTACACCTCATATGAATATAATAGAAGGAGGCGTAGAGTCATATGTTGGATGCCATTTATACAATGCCTTCGAACACGCATCGAGTACTTTGTCTATTTCGCAATGTTGTATTTGATATATGATTTCAATTACAGAACATTCTGTTACTATAACGCTTAGTAATTAACGCTTAGTTTGATACTGATAGGATTGTAAAGTTTTTATTCGGGAAACTCGTTAGAAAACTTAGACACAGATATATTCTTAATAATATACTCAAAAAACTTCTTCGATTCAGAAAAGTAACAAATAAAAATAATAATTCGAAAAAAGTGGAAGCACATCAATTTTCATAATTTGAAAACCAAAAAGAAAAACTCAGAGCGTCGCGCTAGTGAAGCCAACATTAATCGACTAAAAATTTAAAAAAAGCGAATACAACTCTTTTATACTAGGCTATTTTAACGAGAAATAGTGATTAAGGTAACAAGGCCTAACATAGGATAAAAAAATATATACAAAAAATAAACAAAAGAACGGTTTGTCGTGTAAGGTATGTCGATCACGGGGTCGCCGATGGCTGCGAGGTCAGTAGACACCAACCAATACCTCATTGTGCATTGTTTCATTTCCTCTATCCTAGACTTGACCGTGGGCTACTTCGAGATATCAAACCTTACTGCTAATGAAGCTATACGAATTAATTAAACAAAAACAACTTATCTTTATATATAAAAGAAATTCGTTTTAAATACATGTCTTATATATAGAACGGTTGTACGGGTTTGGTTTAAAATTGGTGGGTAGATAGATAGCTTAGAAGTATGGAAAGAACATATACTTTTCATCTTATCGAAGAAGAAAAAAAAAATAAGTTGATGAAATCCAAAATATTCTTACTTATTGCCTTTAAGAAGGAACAGAGTTCGTCCGATTATTCATTTCTAATTCTAAAATAACGCAGACGAAGTCGAGAGAAAAAACTAGTTAAATTATAAAGAGACAATAATAATGAATTTGCCAAATGATTGTTATTTTCATGTAAGTTAATATCCCTGAGGTTTATTTAGTTTCGTATTATCAAATGTTCATAGTTAGGGAACGTGTCTAGTGTCGACCTTCTTACATTCTCTGTCCTTGTAACAGATTTTGATACAGAATTTATATAGCGATTTGCATAATTAACGTTTTCATTTGCATAATTGTAAAATTTTATTTGCTTTTTGTTATATTAAATTACAATACTAACATAAAAATTGATTAATTTACATCAGTTTTGATTTGTTGTCATTTCATTCACATATAAATAATAATATATAAATAAATAATGTGTTTTATTTTGATGGTAACATATTTTATTTTACTTAACAACAACAATTTTTTCGTTCTAGTTAAACTTTGAATAATTATAGAATAGCGGTTCGACGATCGTAAAATGCCTACAAGTTGGAAATAAATTAAAATAACTATGGCATATAAATTAGGAAAAGACTACATTAAGAAATTCTTGTTAGTTTTAGCCTCATTCACATGTGTAAGCATTAACAGTTAAAAAATTAAATATTGTACTTGAGATATATGAACTTGTCGGCGTAATAGCTTAGTCACTAAGAAACAGTGATAAATGTTTACAATCACCTTATTTTAATTTTTAATCAACATTTCCATCAGTTTTTCTTTAATTGTAGCTTATATTAATATGAAAACCGAAATAAAAAACCGAGTTCATATAAAAAGAAAATTATGTATGACGAAATATTATAAAACGAAGAAAAAAGTATAATAATCACCTCACATAATATACAAGCATGTTTTATAATTACAAACAGTCAAATAAAAGGTGATAAGGCTATTATTATTTTAGTTTTTTATAGTCATACATGGATTATACATTTGCAGCTCTTGTATATTAATTTTAGAGTTTATTTTCGTTTGTTTTTTAATATATACTGGGATGTATTGTCAATTGACGGCACAAACAACTGACGCACTTATGACCGGGACGCTCTTTTAACGGTCGGTTCTGTACTAGAAGTGTGTTAAATAAATAAATAAATAAATAAAAGACACATGACGCGGATATATTGAAATGATTTACATATAATAACTGTATGCTTAGTTCAAGTTTGCATCGTCACAATATACGTAGTTTTAACAGTTTTTCATTCATAAATCTTCACACATTATAGTATTAACGTAGGTAACTCAATGAAAAACGCGAAACGCTTCGTTTGTAGTCTCTACTCTCTACAGGCTTGTGTTAAGCATAATTAATATTCTATACCAGGAAACGAATTGCTATCACTAATAAAACGCATTCGATAGCGATATTTATATAGCTTTCATATAACAATGACAATAAATATGTCTAAACCGGCGAACTACGGAGGAACAGGACGGTATATCGAATCTGAATTATTGCAATCATGCAGCGAGTTATGATGCTCATGCCGCCCATGCATGAGCATGCAACTCCCAGGACATGCATGATCGTGCAATGTGATCATGTCATGGCCGTCCCTTATTAACGACACACGGCGCACACCGCGCCTACACACATGTATACAATCAAATTGCGAGACTTGTTTCAATTTATTCTATTAACACTTTTCAATAATACCGACTCGTTTCATTGGTTATTAAACAGATGGAAAGGAATTTTAATAGTTTAATTTGCATAGCAGCTGTTATTAATGAAACCAAACGCAATACTGACGTTTGTACAAAAAAAAAGTCAAGCTCGAGTCGGAGTTTACACGGAGGGTTCGGTAGATTTATTCGTGAAAACGAGCAAAAAATTTAACATTACATAAAAGTTCATTTAAATAATTTATTTTATCATTCTTAGCATTTGTTGCTATAGTGGAGACAAACGGAAGGACAGGGGATTCTTAGTCATTCCGTCTTACTCTTTGGCTACGGAATCCTAAAAAAGCATATATAATTGTTGTAATTGAAGAATTTCTACTATACTCACATGTTGGACGAGTCCTGTTGGGTCTCGTAAGTGGAATCCAAGGCCTCTGTGGTGGTAGTGTGGCAGTTACTGGAACAGACAAGTCACTATTTAATTATAATTCAATAATAATAGTAAAGACTTACATATATACGACATTAGTTTTCCAACTGATTGTCATTAAAATTAAATATGACTTATGACCAATAAATAATAAACGAGCCCCCGAAGAGATATATTTTAACAGAACCACTCTAACATATGTATGTTTCAAATCTCACACGTCTCGACACTACTCGGTAAAATACTTAAATTTATTTTATTTTCAAACATTTAGAAAATTGGAAAATTTATTATATACCGTTGTATGTAGATATTAAGGTCGTCAGAAATATTTATATATATAAATATATATACATATATGTAAGTATGTAACCGTCTTTAAATAGAAGTGTACATTATTTCAAATTTTCAAATAAAAATACATTAACGAACTAACAATCTCCTGTTTAATAGCTACTTCATTTTATATTCTAACAAGATTTAATAATTTTTTTTGTGCCAATGTTACTATTATGATCCGTTACAATCGAGATGAGAAATTTAAATCTCGCCGTGATACATTCGTAGATCTTTTATTAATTTCACAGTCATTTTATATCAATAACTTATTAATAATTTATATATAGTTTTTTTTCATACAATCAACGATCTCAGAGCCGGCGATTTGGACTGAGATTAAACAAGTTTTTGTTAAAAATGTATCATCCAGATCATTGCTGGTGAGATTGATTGCAAATTAACTCCTGCGAAATATAAACGCACGTTTCACGATTTTATAACAACTGATGCTTTTTTTTCTCAAACTTCGGATCGTAAATGAATTTTTTTGTACACGCTCGAAAGTCGAGTTATGCTTTTAAACGAGTGGTGTTGCTAAGACGAATTTGTAGTGATAATTCGTAGAAATGAAAATTGATTTTTATTTTATATGATTTATTAAAAAAAAAAATGTTTTAAGAAATATGCTTTTAATATAATCTTAATGACTCTAGCAATGACCAGCATTTTTTAAATTCAGTTAATTAAAATTAAATAAATAATAATAAATATAATTTTACGTCATAGATTTTTTTGTAATTCATATGACTCGTGTTATATAAAACTTAAGTATAAATATATAAACTTAGATAAACACCGTACTCGATCAATATTTGACAATAATTTACCGATCACAACTGGAATTAAACATTACTGGGCCACATCTAATTCGTCCTTCAGATTTTGTGAAAGGGTTAAAATAGCATACGTTAATAACGTGCTCTTGTTGATTTTTTTACACTACACTGGAATACAGATGAGGTGATTCCATTCATTAGCAATAATTATAAGTTTAATACTCAAATATATGTAACTTCTAATGTCTTTGTTTTTTTAATGTATTTTATGTAAAAATATAGCTTTACATCCTTCTAATGTATACAAATTCTCATTTTCTTTTAAACTTCATGTTTATTTAAACAATTATCTATGATAGAGGTACGAACTCACTTAGCTTTCGTATCACGTATTTATACACTAAAGGTTAATATTGTAAAAGTAACAGCTGTATTTAGTCATAATATTTCATGATAACATTAATTTATTTTTATTTTTATTAAGATTGGGAGTTCGCAAACTAAAGAAAAAACAGTATTTATCAGAAAAAATCAACGAGGCACAATCGACCATTTCCTGTACAATAAATAATATTGTTTTATTTGATAGAATCTCTACTATATTTGTACGTTATATTTATAGTATGTGTTATCGTAATTTGACACAAAGAAAACTCACTTAGCTGAATGAAAATGTTGTATAAAGTAAACTGTCGAATGGAATGTCACAGTAGAGGAACGCAACTAGCAGATGTCGATTCCCACAGAAACTGATGGTCGAGAAAGATGTCAAAATAGAGATTTTCTCACAGAAATACCGCTTGAGTTTATATTGAGCTTTAAATTACTTACTTGAAATAGAACGCCGGAGAATTCATCTTAATAAAACTCTTAGCGTCTGGCAGAACTAGGAAGTTAAACGAAAGTTAATAAAGTACATATATATTATAATAAAAAACTTAAGTATAACTGAGTTTATAGTTATAGTTTTTTGAACGACATTAAATCGTATAATTAAGATAAAATCTGTGATGAATTCCCGGTTGTTAGATCCTTCGTAGTCTATCATCAGTAATGTACATTGTTGTGGGCGTATAACGGACTATGTTCACAATGTCGATACTGATTTGAATACTGTAAAGGTGCATTTAGATAAAATTTGTTGTTAAAATTATTGCTCGCACGGACTTTACGTCCGGTAATAATATTAAAGATGAATGCCCTCTAGAAAACTTGTTTATTTAATTAGGAGCTTATTTTTTTCTTAAAAAAATATATTGACAACATACGTAAAAATGTCTTCTTCACTGTAATATTATATACTTATGTACTTTGTGGATTGTTGTAATGATTATTTTAATATCGACAGTCATGTTATCTTTCAATAGGTGTGTACTCTTAGAGCGTTGAGTTTGTCTCAGAGGCGGCGCGGAGGACAGCTTATTTCACTTTGTAATTAGGCCCGTGGGTTAAGCCCTGCACTAAATCACAACAATCTTAACATACACGGCCAGAGTCCTCCTAACATAACTTCAAACACAATAAATCTATTTAAATGTATTATTGAACATCAAATCTTAAAAATACCCTTTCAATATTGATCGTGTGGAAGTATTGTAAACAATGCCGATGTCTTTTCATTTTGCGATGTGAAATTCTCTTTGGATACTTTCGACGCTAATAAGACGATCTCCAACAAGGTGTTATAGACAAGACAAGAGTTCAGTGAAAGTCGTATGAACACTAGATGGTACTGTCTTGATAGGCACCGGCATGCTCTTCGCATTGTTCGCGCTCCGATACCAAAGATAACGCTTTCACCTCTCCTCTAGAGAGCTGCCGTGAGAACAAATGTTTTGTCATGGAGACGTCATTCGTTGAACAGAAGCATGTTTTATCCGAGAGCCAATCTGTTTGAACAGGATCCACTGATGAGTTTCGAGTTGATTTTATCAATTATAGCATGGGACGGGATATTTACTTGAACATTTTTTCACTATAAATCACATTACGTAAGGCAAACGAACGGTCTTCACTTCACGATTACAAAAAAATTAACGTAGGCAAATACATTTTTGTAATAAATAACACGGCGATGATAAGTTGACGAGTAAATAGATGATTTATTTAAAGATTTTATTGTCGTTTATATGACTGATGTATTGTAAGGAAGCTACAGCGGTATAATATCAATACAATGAAACGAACCATTAAAATATGTTCGCCAGACGCCGAGGAGCCGATCGAGAGTTAAAACCCGTTCCGTTGTTGCATCACCTTTTAAAGCAATAATATTACAATATAATTGTGTTCACCCTTTTAATAGAATCTTAATATTATTCGACAGGACATTATAACGGTGGGAATCAGACTCTTTCAACTCTTTAGATTTATAACATAAGATATATCTTTATAAACAATTAGAAATAAATCACAAGAGACACAGCCGTCTCAGTGACAATCTCATTAAATACGCCGGAGCTCCTCCGTGCAATGACTATTTTAGCGTGTCAACAAATAATCTGATCGTTTTTATGAAGCAAATGCATCCATTACCATTTTGGTATTGTCTTTAGACAATACCAATACTGCGCGTATTGAATTTAAATCTCACAACATAATATACTTAGATACTGTACGTAAGTGTCAATTTGAAGAATCGTATAAAAATTTATAATAAAGATATCATAAAATGTTTCTTTAATTTAAGACAATTTGTAAATATGTTAAGAAATCATAATAGTTTGAAAACATTCCTATCAATTCTTTGAGGTCAATGACTGGACGTTGATAATTCGTTAAATAATTAAACCTAGTATAAAGTGTTATGTCTAAATGACTAATTTTTAATAATGTAACTGAAAATAAGTTTAGCTTTAAGTTTTCTTTGTAAACAACGTAGAAGCTTCAAAGAAGAGTCTTAAATCTTATAATAAATAAAGTTTTTGGTTCCGTATATAATATATAACTAATTAAGTTTCAAATGTTATCTAAATCAAGGTGTTTTGAGTTAAACATTTTAATTCGTTGTATCGTCCATAGTACGTTGACCCCGGAGATGTTATCACAAAAACATCGACTCGCTAAAGCATGTTATTTTCATAAAGTATGATGTAATTCGGTAATCATATACAATTTATAACATGAATTAAACGTTCGCAGATCAGTGATGTTTACTGTACTTACTTACATTATGTTTCATCAAACTGTTTAAAAACATTTTATATTCATACAGAACAAAAAGTTCAAAACTATAATTGAATCTTTAATGATAAGGTTTTTTATATAATGTCAAAAAAACACTTATTTGATGACAAATATATGTTTTTTCATAGCAAGTATGTTTTTTACTTACCGATTTAATTCTATGATAAAAAAATATTGGTTAGAGTAACACCGAAACATATAGAATATTAAAATAATAACTGACATTAATTATGTTTTAATTTTTTTAACATACAAACTTTAATTTACTTAAGATATGTGTCAATATAATTAACAAAATCATTTAATAATCTTCCTTTCACGCGAAAAACATAAACAGTACAATCAAATTGAGAGCCTTCACATTTCGCATTCGGGTTCTTAGGGTACAAAAATATACAAATATACAGATCGATGGCGTAATAATAAAACTAAATATAGCAAAACCCAAAGACTTACGAAACTCAGTTTTATGGCACTTGTAAATTGCGTAAGCGATTTTACGAGAGCGTAAATTTTCTGTTTTAAATTACGGCTATCCTTTTTTAACTCGATGTTTTCACAAAGGACGGGGAGAGGTCACCGTGTGACTTATACGTACACGTTATATCGTAATTTCCATCAAATCGAAATAAGAATGCCATGGGTTCTGCGAATACTTATACGAGCGGCCGGCAGTTACAATACGCCTGTGATTGATGCAATTGACCCAAATGGACATTCAGTTTAGAACGTCCTATAAAACGGAAACCTATCAACATCGCTTGCATTGCGTAACATGAATCCTAAAAATTATAGCATTGGTGCAATCAATAATAATATTTTACCCAAGAACAGACTAAGATAATAATCACAAGAACCATGTAGGCGACATTGAGACAAATAGTTACAAGTTTTTGTTCAGCGCTGATGGTAAACAATTTTTTATTACAGAACTTTTAAGGCATAATTCTGTCAATTCCTTTGAGGCGTATCCGTCCGTCTGCGTCAATAATTATTCGTCCTTCCGTTTCTGGCACGTAGCTAGTATTTCATTATCATCAAATACATATTAGTCAGCGTTGCGTGACAGTCACGAAATTTCACTGTAATTACAGAGATGACGTCATCATCGGAGTGGCACAGTCGAGTTATTTGCGGCAAGTGTTGGGTGCTTCGCTCCGGTGAGCTCAGCGGGAGTCGCCTTTGGGCTGCTCTATCAACGCAGACGATTGTGAAGCTATTTGAAAAACGTACATTAAGAATTCTCTTTCTATGTATAATGTAAATAGTTTTATCGTGATCTAAAGCCATAAAAGTTTATATCCAATCACAGACAGGGACTCACTTGTTTTGATTACAAAATGGATATCAGAAATACTTTGATATATGTTAGTGATATGAGTATGTTCAAAAAATTTTTTTTCCTTTTGTCTGAACTCCTTGTTTTGTTTGTTTGAACGCAATAATTTCAGTAACTACAGGTCGTTTTGATATTTTAAATTCTTATAATATAAGTGTAAGATAACGTATTTTTCAAAATGGCTTTACTATCACGAGCAACGATTTTCAATAAAAAATGTTGACGCTATTCTCCCTAAGGGCTGTCGTTAAATGAGTTTCATACGAAAACTAAAAAAAAACTTAACTACCCGATAAAATTATTATACTCACTACTTTTCAAACTTATTCAAAATTTCTACTTTCACTGATAATATGTTGAAAAACCTATAAAAATTAAAATTTCCTTACTAATTTTCGATTACGCAAACACAGTTGACGGCAGACACTAGTTTTATAAGCGAAAATCTAATTACAAATAAATATCCAAAATAAGTAATATTACAAACTGAGCATTATTTTGTTAAACAATATGTATAAAAAAACAAGCTTTTATGAAATCTCTATATAAAAAAGATTCTAAGTACTAAAACTATTAACTAATCAAGGATTTCACAAACGAAGTGTCAATGGTAATTTCATGTCTGTACTATTATTTTATATAATGGATACATGCACGCGCTAGACCCCCGTGCCACCGTTCACTGCCAAGGACATAATGATAATAAACGTTACTTTATTTACCGAACAAAAAACGTGCTCGCCTCTGAGCGGTCTCTGTGAACTTCGATGTATGAATTACCAGGAAAATTTTATTCACACTAAATGTTTACACTCGGGAAAAACTACGCTACAAAAACATCTTCACATTTGTAACAATTACTTCGTTCAGTTAAATTGGAAGTAATTTAAATGAACAGGAATCTATCAAGGTTTAAGATCAATACACGCTGCAGGCTATTCGCAGACACCGGCTTGACAAGAGGATAGAACGTAAAATAAATTGAACACAGATCTATTTAAGATCAGTTTTATAATGTTATTCAGACTAACTAACTAACTGTATAAAGTAATGCCATATGGCACAATATATCCGTGATCACCATACGGTAATTCGACTTGTTGATACATGAGATTATCTCAATGCGAGTGTACAATTCAATTTGTTCACGGGGGAGTGGCTCGATTCAAGCAAGGTTTATGTTCAGATAATATCTGGCCGACAGATAGCCGTTCTTGTATTCCCATCACGTGCTCTCATTCCACCGAGTTAGTGCATCGTACTTGAAAATGTGCATCAATGCGAATGATGACCGCGTATGTATAGAACAAAAATATCACTTGACACAAGTCCTTGCCGGGGTCGGTGAACTCGATGTAGGTAAACATTGTTATTAAATAATAAGATCTGATATCTTTATACACATGAGATTCAGAGATGAGGTGTTAGCCCATTTGTAGCAGTCAGTTCAAAATACAAACAGATTTTAGTGAAGTATATGATTTGTATTAAATGTCTCAACATCTGTGAGAGGCAGTCATAACCATTTACAACATTCCATACTGTGATCCGAGTGCGGTAGGCGGGTAAACATTGTAATCTTTCATCAGATGTCACAAATACATAGGTCTGTTTATTCACGGACGCAAAGCCATGACGAAAACGACTTCATGTCCTTTATGAGGTACGCACGTCCGTAAACATTACCTTATACTCATACACTTTAAAGTGGAATTATTACTATTATAAATCACACAACGCTGTGGATAGATTAAACAGTGGAAAGGCATTGTGACATACTGAATTTGAAACTAAAACCATAAGAGGAGAAATACATTATACGAAGAAGACCGAATCATCTATGTGGAGATGTTTTGTGTCCTCGTAATATATCCGAAACGAGAGAATGTATGTAACACGGTTCATTTTGTCTCATCCAATGTAAAGATAGCGTTGTAAGTAATGGTCCTGCGTTGCTCTGCACGACAAACAAGGCAATTGCTCGGACTCTGATAGCTATCACGCACGCTACATATAATACAAAGCAAGGAGTAGCTCACTTTAAATACTTGAGACCAAAGGCTGAGGGGCCGGGTTAATAAAACGCTGAATATTATTACGGCCCTTATCTCTATTGGCTTTACCGATGGTATTTCGTCATCGAGCCGCTACTATTTTAATAATGCTATCAGATAAGTTACTGCTTGTTTCCCATTTATATATTCTCGGTTGTAAACTAATCTCAGCGATGGATTTATGTTGATAGTTAAAAAGGAGTAAATTGAATAACGATGTTTATCTCGTCTCGATTTACTTAACATCATTAGTCCATTTGAACTTGAAAGGAGGAAAGGGCAGGTCGGGAGCCTATTGAAAATGAAGCAACACAGCAGCCTTTGATCTACATTCAGATCAGAATCATCGTACCATCCTTTCGCCAAGCTTTTGTATCGGTGTCGAATTTGATGTCTAGTCTTTTCTTATCAAATCAAAATTTACTAGAAAGTAGAAATGGCGCGTCAATATAATTTTATTTTATTTGGTTAATACATTAAAGACACTGACATATTCTTTCATTTTTTAAAATAGATTAAATCAAATGTAATGATTCACAATAAAAGCGTGCTAAGCGGTTCTCAAGCGAAATGCTGCGAATGGATATTGTTTTCTAGATAACGAAGAATATTTTGTCAACATGGGCACGTAATTTATTTTATATATGTATAATAACTTTTGTTATTTATCTTTCCGTCTGACTATCTGAACGTGTCATTTAATGTTTAAATCTTTCATACAACAATTAGACACGCCTTGTGACTCCAATTACATTCATCTGATTACGCAATGAGGTATTATAACTATAAAAACCATTGTATTAAAGAACTTACTTTTGTAAATTATATCTCTATTTATCCATTGGGTAAGATTTTAAGTTGACTATAAAATAAAATATGTTATGGCATTCGACCATCTAGTTTTTTAAAGATCAAACTTCTTACATTTTAATCATTAATATACATACGTGTTTTTACTAAAAATTATCGCTATTATACTATGAAAATTTTTGCAAGCTTCTTACTTCTTGGTTGTATATGAAAAGATACTTACATATATTTCATATCACTAATAAGATGCTTAAATCCATCAGATAGTATAAAAACCTTAAAAGGCCTAACCACATATATTATAATATATAAGTTAATACATTGTAACCGATATGACTTTCCTTTCTATGATCGATCACTTTCGTTCTGTGACCAAGTGGTCGAGTATCGTATTAACCAACATCATCACGTTACTACTGCTGTGTCCTAAAGGTTCATTGATCTCATTTCATCTAGTAAAAATTACGTCAGATCTGTGCAACGCTCAGCCGCTCCTAATATAAATTACTTCCACTTAATATAGACTTAAAACAACTTTTTAAATTTCATTACATTAGATTATATAGATCAAAATTCAAATATATTTTTGTAAAACGTAATTATTTTGTTATAAAATATCTAATTATAATTCAATCAACATAATGACAAGTTTCAAGCGATGTCTAAAGGTAGCTTATAAAGCATTAAAATAGATGTTTTTTAGTAAATAGTATAATTAATATACAGGGTGACTGGTGAATTACTATCGATATTTGAGGACGTGATATTTGACGATCATATATGACAAAATAAAAATTAATATAACATAAATATTAATAAACTTCTAAGTAAAGTTAACCAAAAGTTATATAATTAATTACGCATCGTGTGAACACCCTACAGATTAGGTATACACTGACACTCACACATACGCGTGTCGTGATGTGGTGTTGTATCAGCACGCCGCCGCACGCGTCCACACTTGAATATTTGGAACGTGTCAACACTTTACTTATTTATACGGAAATTTTGTCAAAAATTAAGTGCCTATTTTTTTTACATAATTCGAATGAGAATCATGTACCGAGTATTCTCCTTAAATATTGATAGTAATTCACCAGTCACCCTGTATATGTACATATATAAAAACATAAACATTGTGTTAGTTACATTTTGAAAGCAGGTTACATATATCATTATAATATTATTTACCGTAAAATTGCAGAACATCGTAAGTCCTATTGGCACAGTTACCTTCATCACAGCTGAAGAGAATATTATCCGCTGTCAGAGACGAGAGGTCGAATGTTTTAGAAAACGGACAGCTTCGGAAAACAATCATTCATTCATGTTATGTAGACAGCTAAAATTACATATATAAATATATTACTTTAATGCTAGTCTGTTGGTTTTCGATTAAAACCTATTGGTAGATAGAAAAAAATCGATTATTATCGACACCTTATCAAACGGTTTCGTGATAACGGAAGCCAGACGTAGATATATTTTTCATTATCATTATTAAAATCATAACTAAATATATTTTCAATATTTTTTTTTGTATATATTATGTGTGCGTATTGTAATTGATATAGTATAGTTAAAAAGAAAATTTTGAAAGCTGACTAACTTTAATTGTCAACTGATGATTGTCGTTTAGATAGACAATAAATAACTTTGTTTTTCTAATATATAGCAACGTTTTATTAATTTAAACCATTCCGACGATTACTTTAGACGTGATCACGGGAAGATGAGATGAAAATGTTTGTGTTTATAAAACCATTAGGAACAAATTTGCTTACCTTTAAGGAAAAAGATAAAAAGGTAGCGATTATAATAGTTCCACTGAACAAGTCCTTTCTGATGTCATAATCTTAATTTTATCTTTGACAATAATTATAAATCATTTAGAAGACGTAGTAATATAAAAAACTCAACTGTACATACAAATATCACATGAGTTGTAAAGAGTATATTATTTACAATAAACTCGAACGTAATGCATCCTAATATATTTTCCTTAGCCCGTTGTTTAGTGAGTGAAAGTGAGAATCGTGCTACGATTGCGAAGTAAACTCTTTCTACAAATCCGGGGTCAAGCCGAACGACTGTTTTTCTTTATGAAGACATCCGTTTTTTTTTAAAGCCGACAATAGTCAATTGACATTCAAAACGCGTCGTGTTTTGGAACTTCCTATGTTTGAAAAAAAAATCTATGAATAGGGACGACTTTTTAAAAATTGGACACGTTACATATTTGCCGGTGTTATTATCTTTTGTAAAAAATTGAAACAAATTTTGTGAGTGCTTATTTCTTTATTATTTTATTTTTAACTACTTAAATAATTTATCTAGAATGATAATTGAAATATCATGATTTTATATATAGTTATAAAATAATAATAACTAATAGTTATTTATAGATTGCTTAGTAATTAGCTGTGAACAGCGATTTGTCTTAATTTGTTGGACATTCCATCATCATTATGTTGATAAATATTTCATTATTTATTACTCACAATTATTCCTTGCATACTCCACGATAATAGTCTTCATACACACTTAGATATAAGTGTAACTTAATAAGTTTGCTATTAAAACTATTTAAATATAATTATAAATTCGCCACGGACATCATATTATAAAAATAGTCACACAACATAATCTAAAACAATTAACGACGATCATGACTCACAAATAACAAAATATCTTTATGTACATTAATTGAGAGTCGATGTCGGGTAGCAACCAATTACAATGTCCGTGAAATTCAAGTATAATTATCCAAGGGATCTTTATAAATCTCACCATGTATGGAAGGATGTACCAGCTGTGTAAAGTTTCAATGCACATCACTAACAACCTCAATTTAGCTTTTAATCTTATTTCCTTCGCAAAATTACACTGAAATATTTCTCGCACTACATTTAGCGTCCTGCTTCAAAAGTGCCATTACATCCCGTTAGTCGAGTATGTGGAGATCTATGAGAATTAAATAAAAGGTTACAAGAAATAGATTGATATAAAAACATCAATTGATTTGAGATAAACGATTATCTTAATGATAGAGAAATAATAACTGTTTCGATTCCTATGAAAACTATATGAAATATACTTATACAGTATCCAATTGAAATTGATGTTTTCTAGATTGCTCTTCATCAAAGTTATATCAATTTCGAATCGTAAATCTATCGTGTAAGTTACAAAGTGCATGCCGTGAACTCTTAACGTACTTTTAGCTCTTCAACAGTCACATTGTTTATCGTCATTGTCATGCGATGCCCCAACTAGCACGAATAGAGTAAAGGTGAACAACCGGACCTTATCTCACTCGAAGAACCATATTGAATCACTTTATGAAGGAAACTTTAAGAACATCTGTAACGTTTAGTAAATCGGTTTCGGTACAGTCTCGTTTTCTTTGTACATTACGCAAGCACCGAGTCAGTACAAGTGATTCGGGTCTCGCAATTCCCGGCAGAGAGTTTGTTAAAAACAAATTCGTAACTTTGAGAGAAAAAAAAAACATCTAAATATTTCTCAAAAATCTCGCTGTACAAGTTTCTTAAAACAATACACTACATTATTTTTTCTTTTCCTCTCCTTCAGCATTCCACGGTGGATCGTAAATTTAGTAATTGAACAGCTTCCTTGCTCCAAACTTCCAGAAAACCACGCCTACTTTTTTCAACAAATAACCCGTTTTGCATGAAGAAAAAGTTTAAGGTAATTCGATTTATGGTTGAATTAATTTTGTAAAGTGAATTGATATAATGAATAATTTAAACTGTTACGACGTTGAGCCAACAAAAAACAACTAGTTTAACATGGCGATTATTCGACTATTATTAGACGAGTATATTAGCTACATCATCATGTGTTTTATGGGGATGTATGGAGGAGTATGTGATTACAAAGTTTTGGCAACCGACTGGCAGTAAAGACGTCGGTATGACTTCATTTGAAGGGGAACCATCCCGGACTGACTCGTCACTCACACTACAGTGACTGAAACACGATGGGGTTTATTCATATGGACATTTGAACTTCAATGTTAGTTTTAGTTCACTAGTTCTATAGCGGGTATACCATCAAGATGTCTAGACCAGAACTGATATTATTAAATAAAAAAAAAAACACTACGAAAAAATAGAATCAGTATCGAAAACAGTTAGTCACTTCAATATTTATGTACTTAAATACTATGCAATGTGAAATTAGGAAGTTATTGCTAATTATCAAAATACATATAGAAGTTGATTGTATGTGATTGAGTTTTTAAGTATGTATATACAAATGTTAGTAGATCCTTTATGAATTTAAAACTACTTCGTATAGATAAAATTTGATCATAGCATCGATATAGTTTTATGAGTCATTTGAATGCCTGTTTGAAATTTTTAATAAATTAATGAACAATTATCTAAATATGTACAATAAATATTGAAATCATTATTTTGTTCTATTTTTATAATAAACATTTTTTATTAATATAAAGCAATACATGAAAAAAGAAAAAATATATTATACAAAATATTAACTCGAAATGAGTATGTCGAACCTTATCATATGTATTTCTTAATCACCGATCAACCCAAACGTCATTCTAAAACATTTTTTGTTACGTTATTGGGATCCTAACAGACATCTTTGATGGAGATGTCGTAAAGACAAAAAATATAAAACAAAAAGACCGGTGATTGGAGCAAAAAATAACATATGAAATATACGAACAATATTTCGCATAGAAAGACTATTTGAAAGCATATCATTAAACGTTTCTCTTTAAATGTATGTGTACCTTTTTTATTTGATGGTAAAAAACAAGACGTGTTAGTCAAACATGAAACGTTGTGATTAGATAAAAATTGTCTGCGTATGTTCAAACTTTATTTTTTATTACAAGCTACATAGAAGAGATCCGTAGATAATTTATTTAAAATTTAATATTTATGTGAACACATTGCA
Organism: Danaus chrysippus; assembly: GCA_916720795.1. Lineage (NCBI taxonomy): Eukaryota > Metazoa > Arthropoda > Insecta > Lepidoptera > Nymphalidae > Danaus > Danaus chrysippus. The sequence goes on from CAKASE010000079.1 coordinate 3,770,570, forward strand.
CTGTCATATCAATTGGGAACAACTTACGATTTTACAAAACTACAAGGAATCGACGAAAGATCAACCGAATATTAGATTCATTATCTCTAAAATTAGTTTCTTCTACAAACTAATAATAAAACTCTAGTTTAAATCACTGTTAGAACATCACTGATGCTTGTAGTTAATAAAAAAAATCATTATAATAAAATCATATATATTTTTTCTCAACGTAACGAAACGAGCTCATCATTTTGACAACTACCCGCACAATGACTATAATCGTCACTTCAAGTCCATCTCATAAATCTTATATGAAATTACACGTTAGATGTCACGATCTTCTTTCATTATCGATGACTCACTCGAGTTACATGTATTATAATGTTATCATCGACTAAATGATTAATTATTTTTGGTACAGTTTTTTTTTTCATAAACGAGATTTCGAGATAATGTTAGGATGCAATACTTGAAAGACATTTCAAAGTCAATTGGACAATAAACCGTAAGAACGAGTCTCATAAATGTTCGGAGAATATATTTTACGAATATGTAATTACGTATATATAGTATACGTATTATATAAAAGAATTCCTAAGAAATAGTACATACAAAAATAACCTACAGTTGTAACTAGTTTTATTATATATACGGAAAATAAATATAATACGAAAATATTATGATTTTGGCACAGAAACGGAAACATATCCTAAATGAACGCCAGTGATATCGCAAACTTTTGTTAGAACCTTAAAAATAAAGTACAAATGCATCTAGGAAAGCAATTTACTTGTTAAATTTATATTAAAATTGGTTAAGTATATTTGCGTTACAAATTCGTTACAAAACTATGTGGTTATAAAAACAGTGTTAAACAAACGCATCGCAAAATAGAAATTGTGTCAAAATAATAACTCAAAGTTAGCGTTAACTCAGTAATGGAGGCCGAATCCGCTTACTTCACGGTGAATTACGAAGTAGACTTTTCACTATATAATTGACTGAGCAATTCTTGGAAGCTTTACACCAAAATGAATGTCAGAAATTTCGCATAGATATAATTAATTATGAATAACTAATTAGGCACAAACAAACACTATATGGATAACACTAAGATCAACACAGCTTTAGTTAAACCGAGAAGAAACAGTATGACGACAGATTTATTGCTCCCATCTCACTTATTAATAATCTCAGTTCTGAGATCAATCGTTTTATTAAAGCGGCCACAGGGAAAACAAAAACATGCAAACGATTCAAGCGGTCAACGCTCCGCAACAGCTGTTCAAAGAATATTATAAAGGAACTGATAATAATAAAGATGAAAGAAGGGCGCTGTGTGCATACCTCAGTTACCAGGCCAGAGGTTCCGTTTGAAGCCAGCCATGCAATAGAGAATAATTAACAAAGAAATTGCTGCTAGACAGCTAGACGCCTTACTTCTGCGGTCCGCTCATTGAAAATACACTAGAGATGACAAGAAATTATCTAAAAATACATCTTAGTACTATCATTTCCGTACCTAGAATTAAAGTTCTATAATAATTGTTGTGTTAACTGTGACGAAAACGAAGAAACATTAGTGAAGCCGCCAGGGAAATTATTGACATCTGGGTGAAAGCCATTGCGCACGAGAGCATTACCGCAATTCCTAATAGCTCTTGCATTAATATACATAATGACACCCGCTGAAACACAGTCGTATAGTACTTCAACCAATTTTATTAGAGACGGTATGTCACGGACGAAAAGCACGCTCACGCTCTGTTTTGCTTTACACCAACGAAAGTGTAGCGGTAAGCAAAATCGACCCGTATTTATATTGCTATGCAAATAATGCAGCGCCTTTAAAATGCAATTATGTAAATAACGTTATAAAAAAAGGCTGTAATTACACGTTTCTAGATATTCATTATGCTGAAGACTAGTTTGTTGAACTTGTAATAATTACGAACTCGATAAAAAGCAAGGATAATGACGGAGACTGAAATAAAAAAAAAAGAAAAACAAAATAGGGGTTCGACTATCACATGTTTTAGTATCAATTTATGACATCATTACTTAGTTTCGCAAATATTTAGCAACAAATCAACGAGGAAATTAACATAGAATAGTGCCTCGTGAACCGGTTACACTTATTAAAAAAACTAGTCCATTTAAATATGAGCCGCTCCAGTTACTCCGTCCCGCTCCCGATTATCGTGCGAACAGTTTTTTTTAGAATCCGCATAACGAATCTATAGGTCCACAAATATTGACCATGATAATTGTGAGTGGTGGGCCTCACTCAATCGATAGCAGAGCAAAACAAAGAAATTTATCTAGAGTGTATTGTTTATCGAGTATATACTAGGGTTTTTGTTGTATATTTGATCGGATGCTCTTTAACTGAATCAAGAGAGTGTAACGGGTGTCGGCGGAAGAGTTGTGCCTCTTAGTACAGAGAGCGTAAGATAACGTGACCGAGTGAGCGGACCGGGGACAATGGAAACGATTCCGTATTTGAATTTGAAGAGTGAGAGCGATTCTTAAACGTGGAAATTGTGGAGCGGAAACTGTCGCACGCAAGAATTAACAAGCTCTGAATACCAGAGATTTATGTCTGTCATCCGCATTGCGATCACGTTTATATTGAAGCTATTGGAATCCAACTTATTAGAATTTTTCATAAACACGTCCTCGTCATATATATACAAATATAGAATAAACTAATAATTGGTAATTATATGAAATATTTAAATTTTATTAATAATTATCTACAGTACAATCGAAAGGCGAAGGATATTGCTACAATTTGATATGAGTCATTCACTCATGTCGTTTAAGTAACATGTTTCTATTTTCGACTATGTATTCACACGTCCTCTACTTCTTTTCTATATAACATTTAAAATAATATATGAAGAAAACACGAACACGTATATGGCGTTGTGCTATTTGAGAACAAATGTATAATTAAATTGAACGCAAAAGGAAATTCTTGTGCATAATACAAATGCATGTGAGTCTTTAACTATTCACGTAAGATCTGCATCCATGTAGAATTGAATTTCCAATAACATAATTAAACGTCGGCACATCCTTGGACTGTAACGTATGCGTGTCCGACACCTACGCACTGTTGGAGATTATCTTCATTGTATCACGACTTTTGGTATGGAACGCCATAACCTAGCATTAACCTGTTCGCACGTTCACACGGTACCATTTAGCGAAGTATAAATAAGTACAATGTCAGAACATCAAGATGACAATTCAAAGCAGAAAGTGTCGTATTTTATCCTATTTGCTGTTATTGGGGGCCAACATTGGCATCACTTAGCCGCTTACTATATACGATACTCTCTGTCGTTTTGTATCTAAAAAAATATATGCAAATTACCATTCGCTTTACAGGAAGAAGTTGTTATTTTAACACGCGAATTTAGCATTGTATTTTTACATAACAAGGTGTTTTAGGTAAGACTATGTTACATAACTTTGTATGCAAACTGTGATTCAACCTTGATTTGACTAACAATAAATTAAACACTTTCTTCTTCTATTTAAATTATTAATAAATAATTTATATTAAAATTTAAATGCAGCAATAAAAAAGTATGTATGAATATGTATGTTTAATAAAGTATGTCATATAACGTTTAAAAAAATATATATCAACGAGGAGATAGAAACAGTTTAAAAATAATGAGTTTCCCGATACAATAGACGGTGAAACGTCGTAAATACAATGGAGAGAGTCGGACGATGAGCTAGTACTGAACATTAATACTTGTACCACACCTGAGTCAGCAGTAGTATCACAGATAGAAAACTAGGTCCAAGGACGGCCTATTTTAAAACCACTTTGGTGGCCGTTTAAAATACATAGAACCTAAATAGAAACGACGTTCCCAGCTGTCTTGTTTGAAGAGCTTTCTTTTTTATTATAAAAGTACTCTTTAATGTGGATTGTGGGTGATTCGTTATATTTTGACGCGTCTACTTTTAAGAATTGATTCAAAATTGAGATATAATTTTTGTATATTTATCAAACTTTTAACTAAAGAAATGAATCTATTTCGGTAACTTTCTACGATCACGACACAATCACTACGTTTGAAGTCAATTTACGTCGAAACAGCATCATCAGAGTGTAGTGAGCAGCTATTGCACTGCAATTACTAGCGAGGCGATAATTTAGAGTCATTATTCAAGCGAATATCTGTGTCGCATACGGTTCGCAAATTGAGATGGTCGCCGTGTTCAATTACATCGTAAGTTTGCGGCCTCAGTTGCCATCTTCTCCCCTTATAACTTCTATTACTCTACAAGAGCTGTAATTTGCTAGGAAATATTATTTCTTATCCCGTGATTGATTGTGACATTGGCTTAGAAATGGATTAGTACATACAATTTATTACTGTGTATCTCGTGACAGTTTACTTTAATGATCGGCTTTACTTACATTGAGTTAAAGAATTATTGAGAGCAAGCCAAGTTTTCAACACAAAAGTATAAATATTTTTCTATTCAACGTGATGTTTTGAACGGGATCAAAGGCACACTTTGACAAGAATATTCCAAGGTTTCCTTCCATCAAACAAGTGCAAATAGAACGGCAATTAACCAGTGAGTTATATCTATTAAAATTAACGCGAATGCACATAAAGTCGCAATGAGCGGTGCGCGGGCGCCGGGCGCCGACGTCGGGCATTCGAATCACTTTCCCACTTTCACTGGGGCAATGGCCGCGCACCACAAACAGAGCGATGTTACTAAACTGATTATTCAACACGCGTCACTGACATACAACGATATTAACCTACGATTTAATTTGCTATTGGGTATTGATCGAAACGAATGTTACAAAGCTATAACAATTATATACGGAAGAAATTGTTGCAAGACAAAAAGTAATACGGATAAAAAAATATTCCGGTTTGATTCTAAAACAGTATCAATTTTGATTGCAGTTTCTTTGATCAGATTGTAAATAACAAGATTGAATAGAAAAAATCCATGTTATTATGAAATAGTTAGTCTTGCAAGTAAGTTTAAGTTCTAAGACAAAATTTACAACAAGTAAGCTCTCATGGAATTATGTTGAGGGAAAATGAAGTAATTTGCAAATGTAACTAAGACTTAAAAGAAAGGCAAAAATTCAAGCCTCTTAACAAATTTAGAATTACAGTAATATTGTTGACTATTGGAATCTGAAATTATTTTTATTATAGTATGTTATTCAATACGAATTGACAGGGAATAAATCAAAACCAAATCATTTTTACCTCATCTTGCGGTCGGCCGGCGGTTATTTCAAGGTTCCCTTCAATCAGTCTCGTTTGCCTCCAAACGACGTCGATACAATTGTATGAGGAAGAGAATATAAAGTGAATTCCTGACATGACAAACTAGCAACGATATATGTTATAAATTAAATAAACTTAATCTAAATTAAAACAGTATCTTATCATACAGCTAATGGAGCAACAAACGCGTTAAATACAATTAGTTTAGAAAGTGCTATTACATAATTCATTCTTGAAACCGGATTGCGTTCTTAATCACTTGCAATCTTGAGACTGGTTTTTGAGAACCATTCGTCGCTTCTTGCTTATATTTTATTAATTAAATATGTAATCGATATTAATTGCTTCTCTCTCTATATATAGAAGTCGTTGTACGTTTCATTATATTAAAGGTAGGAATGACCCAAAAAACTAAGCATACAAATGCCAGCGCATTTGGCACATAATACGTAATTAGATGGTGTCAGATATTAAAGCAAACAGCTCTTTTGTGGAGTCGGACAATAGCGATGTGTGGTAGAACACATTGTGCCGAATGCGGCATCGAAATGATGGTTTTGTAAATATAAAACAATAAGCTCGCTATATTCGGTGTAACTATCGTTTATATAAACTCTACGAGACGTGAGCCGTTGTTGTGTTACATACGTTGTTTGTTTACCTCTGTTTAATAACACTGTTATGACATTTTTGCATCGTTACGCACCCGTGATGAAATGTGCGGTATGATATGTTATGCGGCGCGTGATTTGTAGATGACAATTCATTAAATCATCAACTCTCAGACTTAAACTTCAATAAAGTTTCCATTTCTTTACGTGACTTTTAAACAAAATGAAGGGTTTCGGCGTAATATGTTTAATTATAGTCCGGGTCGTAGGTTATCAGTAACACGCGTAATAAAAAACATCGCTCACTAGGTTAACATGTTAATAGTGTATTAACCCCTTAGTCATTAAGGTCTTAGTATTATTTTTGAATGACGTATGTACGTACGTAATTCTAATGGGTCCCAATTAATTGAACGAGCCAATATTCGGACGTGGCATTAATGGGACGTTCTGAGTTCAATTTGAAATTAGAACAGGGTATGTCGGTTCCCGGGTGAACGGCCGTCGGTGAAAGTCGGGAGACAAATATAGGTCAAGTGGTCATTTACCCTCAGGTACGAGTCAAGTCTCTCTAAATACTCTCTATGTTGGAAATATTTACGGAGCACTGATATGTATGTGTCGTGATGGCCTCGTTCTTTGATATACATTTTATATAAACAAATTTGGTAGGAAATTACCGTTCCATACTTACTATTATTATGTATAGTATACGTTTCATACCAAAACTTTTTGGTAATAATTTAACGTTTGATTGTTATTAAGCTAAGGGTCGAGCAGAACAGTAACTTTATTCAATTTTTTTTTAAAGTTATATTTATGTTTAATCGATGATGTTAATTTAAAATAAATATTTAAGATACTTTCATTACGTAGATACCAGCTAAAAAGCAACGTTCTTATAGGTATCTCTATGGATTGATTCTAAATAATTGGGCGTGTAAATATGTTAATAAAATATATATATTTTTTATATTTTTTTGTCAGTCTGTCAGTTCCAGATAATCTCTAAAACAACTGGACCGGATTTATTGGCAGCTAGCTGATACAATAAAGAATACGCTACTGTTTTATTTTAGGAACTTTATGTGATTGTATTAATGTGATAAACAAAAAATACCCATTCCGAGTGCATTATATAAACACTGACGGTTAAACTCCTATTTAGAATAATTAAACAATAAATATCATATAAAAAATTAAGTGCAATTATCACGTAGGCAGTCGCTATTATTGCGGTTTCACTCGCAATAATTTTATTTATGCTTTAATGTATAATTTTATATAATGTTTAAGGTGCACTTAACATCAAAATAGTAAGAATCATGATTAAAAAAGCGAAATTTTTATTAAAATCAACCGATATAATGTAAACTATACAATGCAAGAAGATGGCGCTAACAGAATTTTTATACTGAATTTGAAGACCGAATATAAATCTTGACAATAATTACGTAACCTGGCCTAAATAAAAAAGTTTAAGCAAAAACAAAAACGAGAAAAAGATTTTGTAGTATGGACCATATGTTCACGTAATAGGACGCGCCCGCATGAGAGGAATACGCTAATTTACAGCCAAGATAAGTAAAGGGTTAAGGTAAGTAATGAAATACTAGGCATAGTAAGTGATAAATGTAACCCTTAGTTTTTATCGTACTAGCTACTATTACGATTTAGATCTGAAAAATAGAAGCACTGCAAAAATTATTATAACGTCAGATTCCGAAAGGTATATTTAAGAGGAAGGCAATTAATTTTGTTGTTGTTGATATATATACGAGATATGTAAATAAATTGAAAACGTTTTTATGATACATAACAATTTGAATTTGTTATTCCGGGAAATACTCATAAGTACCTCATTAGTAAGTCGACGAGCCCAAAAGTTTGTTTAATTTAAACAAGATATCCACATAGAGTTAAGATAAGTCAGCCCGTATCTCGGAAAGGTTTATTATCTTTATTTTGAACGTTCCTGTTAAACAAACATAAGTTACTCACGACTAACAATGAGGACTTTAAAATTATAATTGAAACAAATATTATACAATACGAGCTATGCCGATCAACGTAACTGTCCCTCACAATCACCATACATTTGATTTACTAAATGTCCAATGAATTAGGCAATAGTGGGGAGTTATCTTTCCAGAAACGTTATGTATCTGTATAATATGTTTCGCGTTCAAATAGATATTCGAGGACAATGACATTTGTTTATGTACATACAATCACATTGACATAGCCGTCTGTTTGATATGCGATTAAATTAATTTGGTTAGCGTAAGTCATATATTACATTGGGCTTAAATGTATTCGAATGTTGGTATGGCTTCATAAATGTTAACTTGCGAAAATCATATAACGTAAAATGTATTCAAAGTCCGATATGATTTAACAATTACTCTAGCCATCACAAATAACAGTGTTCTATCACAAATGGATAATGCATTATACTTTCACCGTCTCGACTTGTCAGAGAGCTTATCTCTGACATTTGATGTAACTTTCTTATTAAGTATAAAAAGTAATTAATTGGAAAGTTTAAAAGTCAGAGTCACAGAGTTAGTCTCAATAACATTTGAATAACTCATTGTAGCCCTGTCTGATTTATGTATTTGAGATGGGATAAAATATCAATCGTGACTGGCCTGTCCAATCTATTAATCATCTTAAAAATTTTCGGGATCAACATAGCCCGTGGTGATCCAGCATCCATATAACCAGACCTCATATGGAGTTTAAAATTCTTAAAAGGTATTTGAATCTCACATTTATGTTAATGTAAAATATTTATAAGGAGCGGAATTTCAATTTCAAAATGTGTAATATAAAACAATGGAAAGCATGGAATAAAGGTTTCATTATTCTTACCAAACGCAACCTTTACATCATGCCGTTACATGGTTCTTGTATTGTACTTTAACTTTTTCCTCCTTTACAAACAAACAGCCAAATTCTAGGAATTTCAAGATGTGTGCGCACGATATAAATAGTATTTGCCGCTAGTCGCTCGATGTTTAAACAGAGCTAAGGCTCAAGGACAAGCTTTCACCTCCCACGAGCTCCTACAAGAGAAAGTCCGCCTTTAGAGCTTATTTTTCATCCCTTTACAACGAAACGTGATACGTCAAGGACAGCGGACAAAGACGGTTAAATTACCGAGAAATTCGATGCATTCTTCGTTGATAGCATTATAACTGTCCAGCTTCTTGTGTCATAATTTTTTCATGAACTTAGAGTCCTTTTACGTTTTTTGCCGCAGAGCCGTATAGAGAGAAAAAATCTAAAGCCAAAATAAACTCAACGAGTCGAAGTTATAAATCCTAATACGCTCGTGGCGAATGCTGTTTCTCGTCTATTTTCGGTGTTTAGATCATGGCCATTAAGATGAAGATAAGGTAAGATACTCGCAGGTAGGCATTCGATCGAACGGAGAAAAAAAATATACAAGTAACTAAGTGGAGATATGTTCGGAAGGGCTTGGAGATGTGATCCTGAGACATTGATAAATTAAATTCCGAATGAAATATCGAAGGATTCAACACATATCCGTGCACGTCCCTAAGCTCTCAAATCAAGATAATGAGATGATATTCAATTTATTATGGGATGTACGAATAACATACTCGTAGACTCAGTCCTCGTGAGGACGCTCTCGGTTCAAGTTTAAATTTCTTCTTATCGTGCTACGGAATTTTAAACACAAAAGTTTTTACAAAATTTATCCTTATAGAAAAATCCAATGGAATATTACTATATTTGAAAATAGTGTCTTCTACAGTATAAAGTGTAAACGGTTTTAAGAATAATGTGTTTTAATTTCTACTTAAGAACAATTTCGTGCGTATTTTGATTAAGTAATTATAAAAAAACTGATGATTTCAAAATGGATTTTCTTAGTTCGGTTAAATGGTGGAACTAATCTCGCATGCACCACCTAATACATTCCTCGTTAGTTTGAAACCTATCGAAATGAGGTTAAATTCCGAAACGTTATTTATTTTAAAACGTTCCAAGTTTCTTTCTAATGTAATTTGAATGGTTCCAATTACACTTAAAATTTTAGTTAGGAATGAGAAATACATCAACACAAACAGGATTTGACCTGCAACCTTCCCAAAAGATAATCGTATTTCAGTTACTTAACCCAAACAAATATTGTAATCAACCGCTTAATGCTAGTGTTTGTGGTGATGAATATTTTCTATGAAGTTTTCATGCCTTATTATCAAATTAATTTTTTATTTATATATAAGCTCGAAACTGCTCCAATATTAAAACATTATTGCACGATTTTACTTAAAATTATTGCTACAGTAATCCTTTATCAATAGTTTTGTGACCCCTTATAAATATATTTATAAAGGACACAATTTTTACAGAAAAACATGCAAAAAAAAAACTAGCAGCAACAGAACTAATGTTATATAAGATAGTATCCGATTCAAGTAGTTAATAGAAGGTGACATTGAACTTTTTGAACCTTATGAAGTGTGAATGTTACTTTTGAAATAAAATCTTGATTGTAGTCTAATTCTTTGTTATATATTAATGAGAGTACAAGTATGATAAATTCGTTAAAGATTAATGTATCGAGTAAAAATATAAAATTAACATTTTATAACAATGGCAAGTTACATTATAAAATGTAAATGCAGATAGACGATTAACTAATGTTAATGATCCGCGTTAGGAACGCCTTGAGCGCTTGTTAGCAACTAAGTCAGTTCCGCAACTTGTTAAATCATAGCATTAACATTGCTCAAAGCGAGTTATTCCATTATAATATCTTTATAATATATAAAACAAGAACTACAATTCTACAGAATCATCTGTAAGCTTGAATCGATAACTATATACTTAATTGAAACATACATTTTGTTAGCGAGACATTATTGTAATATTCTTTTTAGCCTTTTAGAAGTACATGTAATTTATAATAGAATAGGTAATATAAAACGCATACCGTTATCGTTGGCTTCATGCTTTGCTTACCTGCAAGAAAAAAACAAGTTGTGAGTTTGATGAACACTAAAAATTATAATAGTCTTAGATTAAGTCCGCTACTTGGCTTTCGTGGTTTTCGGTATTTGGTTCAGAGAGAAAAATAATTAAAAGATAAACAACGTAACTTCAATCGCTAGCGCCATATATTCCTCTGTGAAGAAAATTTTACCGATAAGGTATTCTAATTAATTGGCTACACTCCATGAAGACTTCATCAACATACACTTAGTAGTTTTTTGTGCACAAGTAATAAACCTCCTATTTAATCCATACTTATATAAAAGTTTTATTTGAGAGAAAATACTTCTGTCCTTTAAGTACATACTTTTATTATATTTAAACTATTTGGTAATATTTCGCACTAATATAATTTATATATATATTAATTCAATAATAAAATTAGATACTATTTATATTAAAAGAGCTTAGATTTTATATATGTAGAATACTGAATCACAATCAAAATGAGATCATTTCATAGTGATTTAACCCTTTGTTTATCTATACAATAGCAATTATTTTCAGAGATAATAATTTGCAGCGTATAATTAATAATTTCATGTTATGTATGCAAGAACATCTGACTCATAAATAATTGAGATCAGTCATCGTTGAATCAATCGGGGAATGGCTTTGTAATTAAATGACAGGATTAACGGACTCGAATCACTTTGTTAATATCTGCTTACTGAATACATTTAATAAGGATGACTACTTTATTTATTTTATCATTTCCATATAATTTTAATAGTTTCATGTTATTTTAAAGAAGCACATTATGCAGGCGTTTAATAAATTGTATCCATTACTTAAAATGGCAATGCGGACAGAATTTTATTATTATTTTACGACTCGCGATCTCTAAATTTGAACAAAGACACATCCTTAGTACATCAGAGCCGAGTTCTTAACAGCGACCCCAATTATTTCTTTGTTTCAATACGGCTTTGATTTTAACAGTCTGACCTCAAAACGATCCTTAAACAATGTTAATGCACAGTACGTGGGCGTTCTTATTACTTTTGTACATTATAGATGATATCGCCATCGAGAAGTCTATTAAGTTGATATATTCCAGTCATTTCTAGACTGCTAGGTAATACTCGTAGTCACAGTAATACGATTCAGCCGAAAGGCAGGCAACACGTCACTCCTGATCTAGAACCACTCGCGGCATTGGCATCCAATATATTTATGTAAAAGATGCATTTAAGTGTCACTTGGCTTGTGTGTCAGCGAACAGAATGACCACAGAAACAGTTTATCATGCATCTACACGCAAAAAATGCTATACAACATTTATCTCTACCATATTTGCATACAGCATGACATTTTAATGGAGCCATACAATTTCTTTTACCTTTTCTCGAGTATCAAATAAGTCATCTATGGAGTCCATGCGGATTGTATTATTGGTATTCAATTCGTTATTGAAATTTTATGTGGCAGTTGAATTAAGGCTGGTCCATTATTCACGGACGCAGCCAACATTACAATTTGAAATCCCAGTTGATACATTTGAGTAAAAACGGTCGAGATAGACCAGGAAGAACTTAAATCATCCTCATGCAGATGTCGTCATAAACTACAATTAATATTCGTCTCCTTGCAGTGGCGCAAAACCTGTCCCAGCTAGACAATATTTCACTATGATATGCTTGGGTGTGTTTAAGATATACTTTTTCCTTTTAATGAAATTGGAGTGGGATAAAGCTAAGCTATAGTTATAGTGAATAAATAATAGTTTCTTTGTTGTTACTGATAAATGAAAGCATCGCTTCGAGTACAAGATGTGAAGCTGTTGAAGATTTATTACAAAATAATGTTATATTTCACACTTCCACAATTAACGAACAACAGTGAATTCAAAAGCAGTATTTTATGGTTAAATAATCAGAAGAATCCCCGTCATTCTGTTTAGTCAAAAAAGTTTTGGAAGGGTGTGTATCGGACCATAAAACATGAGAAATTACTTCTGACGGTGCCTTTTGTTAATTGTCTGTTTAAAAATGAAATATTTTTTCAACCGATCGTTGTTCTTTCAAATAGATATCTGAAATTATAAAAAGAAGACGTCGGGTTTTGTCTCTACTAAACAATCATTTTAAAATAATAAGAACATTTTAATAGAAAAAATATAAATCTTCTAATGTATTTTATTGATAAATATATCACGAATATGTATAATAAAATTCTTATTGACATAATGTGCAAAGGCTAATTGGATAGGGACGAAACTTCTCAGCATTCCTTTGATTTGCGGATTTTATATTGTTTCTCATACGTATTCATCATTATATTAAATAACAGGATCCGTAGTACTGTTATTACAGATTGTGTTTCTCGCTGTACAGCCTCAATCATATTATGAATTCATTACATTGGAGGGTTGTGAATATTCATGATTCGTCATTAGCGTGAATAATAATTATCAATAGATACAAGCAACGTTAGTGGTGAGATTATCGGATTATTGAGATCGTTTTGTGACATTTAAGTCTCTCTGGTGTAATAGATTATTCAATTAATAAATCAACATGATTACGCAATGCTGTTGTCTCATTTAAGGTTATTAAGTTTTATAACACGTAAGGAATGGTTTCTTAATGAGAACGTACAATAACTATTGTTATAAATTATGATAATGAATAGTAAACTTAAACTAAGGTTAATGACCGGAACCTATAAAATTAAAGAGGGATCTGAGAACATTATCTTAAAGCTGTGATGTAAAGCATCTAACGAATTCCGCCTTCGGGTGTAAACGTTAACAATGCCGCATAGCAACTTAACCCGGGTCCCGATGGAATAAGTAAGCTAACTAATGGTCCCTCGGTCGGTACATCTAAAGCTGATATCAGATGCGCGAATTCTTGGGAACATCACATTGTATATTGAAACGTGTGACTAATCTGTCCTGTTTGTATTCAATGTTGGTGCTGCAGAATTAATCAAGGACGATCGGCATGTACTACATGTGTACAATGCCTAATTAATTGCTTTGTCTCACAACTTATTCTTCTCAATAAAATATGTATCGCTTCTGAGACGTGACCAGATATTTGAAGTTTGTTATTTTTTAATATTTTATTTCCTTATATATTTATATAATATGTATTATGTGATATCAGAGGTGTAATTGGCTCGTTGAGTTAACTTGTGAATCAGAAGCAGGTTCAAGTTTGTTGGTGTCAGTTCCAGCCAGATCAAATCGCTCTACACAATCAGAACAATCCAAAGAAGCATCAAGGCAATGCTTATTAAACTACTACAACGTTCCAGACTTTTCAGTATGTACTATAATGTATATATGTTATATAACGGTCTTATTTTTACTTACTAGAAGTATAATTTCCAACATAATTCCTTATGCAAGTAAATTAAACTAAGGTTGGGATAAAAAAAAATATACAATCTTCTTCTGTTTTTCCCAGCGTTCGTTAAAATAAAATGCGGTGATACACAAAGGCTTTACGCGACAATTATAGCAATTAAAAACTAAATAATTGTAAAAGCGCGACATTACTTGTTGTTATAAATCAGTTTAATTACTCTTGTTAGTTATAAAAGAGAAATCAAACATAAATTGCCAATTAGATGGCGTACTGAAAGCAATAAAAAAAATGATGAGTGAACCAGTGACATAATAATTAATTAAAAATAAAATCAGTTTGCCTTCAGTAAGTTTACTTGTTATTAGAACAATGTAATAAAAAATAAGGTTAACTTCTAGAAATAATATATATTTTTTGAAATAAATAAAAAAACCAGCGGTAGAAGAAAAACAACAAAAAATTAAAATTTCCAATTACAATGCTCAACTTAAGGTGTTCTGAAAGCCGTAAGAGTGTTCAAAAATATAGTGTATCTGTATATAATATTTAACCAATATTATAATTATTTCCTACTTATAATTCATATACAAAAGTTAGATAGCTTGCGCTACTCCTTGTCAGATCAATCACTAAAAAAATAAACTTAACTTTAAAAAAGTTTAGAGATGCAACTTTATTAAACAAAATAAGTTTAAAACACCTTTTGCTCACAATCAAAGTTTTTGTTAACAAATCTCTTCAAATTCACTCATGTGTGTAGAAGTCAAGTGATAAACATAACCCATTTTGAAAATAGCCCACACTGATTCTTACTTTCATTCCACGTGAATGAAACGAGCCGGAAACTAGATCTGTATTATTTTTTTCTAAGTACAAGTCCCACACGAAGCGTTTCAAAAGACGTGAATTATTACGCAGAGATGAGTGTATGGACACTGGGAGACTCGCGAGTAACACATCTATGCAGTCTCTTTCAACATTTGGCGTGGCTTTGATTGCGGATAGAACAAAAACCTTGTACTTTAGTTATGTGATGCTGTGGATAAAATGTTAAATACGTATACGATTATAATAATAATAATAATAATAAAGCTTTATTTGATTCCACATTCCACATTCTAATTTATAAATTATAAATTTTTATAAACTAGTATAAATAAATTTTACAATTAACGATACAATAATTACCTAACCTAGTATAAATGGTTAAAATTAATCATTAGTTTAATTCATTATCATTCATTTATTTATTTTATCATTCATTATCTTCAGATTAAATAGATTTATTATTTTTGTCGTGGCTTATGTGGACCCCCTTCGGGTAAAAGCCTCCTCCAAGGACTTCCATCGTTCTTTATGTCTAGCCAAGGATATCCAATTTTTTCCTGCTATCTTTGCCAGTTCATCTGTCCATCTAGCACCTGGGCGGCCTCTATCCCTACGACCTCTAGGACCTTGCCATTTCACCACTCTGATGGTCCACCTATCGTCGTCGTAACGGGCTACGTGTCCCGCCCATCTCCATTTCATTTCTAGCGAGAAAGTTAAAGCGTCGGTTAATTTGGTTTTGTTACGAATGTCCTTGTTTTTTATCTTGTCCCTCAATTTTACACCCAATAAGCTTCTTTCCATTCTTCTTTGTGTAGTTTGTATTTTGTTTCTGGTTTTTAGGTCGAAAATCCAAGTTTGAGAACCGTAGGTAAGACATGGTAAAATCACTGAATCCATAACTATTTTCTTGATTGACGTTGTGAGTTGTGATTTGAGTATTTCTTTATGTGCCCAGTACTTCTTCCAGGTTATTGATATTCTACGATCTATTTCCTCCATGTTTCTATCCTTTCTAAAAGAAATCTGTTTGCCCAGATAAACGTAACTATCTACAAACTCTAGGGGGGTTTTTTTTACGAAGATGGGCGCAGTGTGGTGGTTAGTCATTATTTTCGTTTTATCAAGATTCATTTCCAGACCGACCTTGATGCTAGCTTCGTTCAGATCGCTGATCATATTGTTCAGTTGTGCCGGGCTCTCGGAGAGTAGAATTATATCGTCGGCGAATCGGAGATGGCTTAGGTAATCTCCGTTTATGTTTAATCCCTTCGTAGACCATGGTAGGTTTTTCATTTGGTGTTGTAGTACAGCTATGAATAGTTTTTTTGGTGAGAGCGGGTCGCCTTGTCTCACGCCTCTGTTTATATTTATTCTTGTACCCATTCTGTCTAGTTTTATTCTGCTTGTACTTTCCGCATATAAGTTTTTCAAAATGTTTATGTATTTGTCTTCAATGTTTATTGCCTCTAAAGCTTCCCAGATACTATCGTGCGATATAGTGTCGAAAGCTTTTTTGTAGTCAATGAACGCTACATATAAAGGTCTGCGGAATTCTGCATATTTTTCGATTACCTGGTCTAGAACTTGGATGTGGTCGTGTGTGCTGAAGCCTGATCTGAAGCCTGCTTGTTCTATCGGCTGATGTGCGTCGATCTTCGAAGATATTCTTGCGAGCAAACAGGAGGCAAACAGTTTGTATAGGCAAGACATTAGGCTTATTGGACGATAATTTCCTATATCCATTGGGTCTCCTTTTTTGTACAACAAGATTATTTCTGATTCCGTCCATGAATGTGGCACGGCTTCCTCATCTAATATTTTATTAAATAATATAGTTATAGGCCTCAATAGTAGAGTTCTTGCAATTTTAATATATTCATTTGGGATTCCATCTTGACCTTGGCTTTTTTCAGATTTTAGCTTTGTAATTTGAATTAAGATTTCAATACCAGCAAATTCAGGAGTTGGAGATGTATTTTTGGTTTGGTTGGTATTTTTCCTGTGATTTGTATGAATAGGCAGGCTGTAGAGGTTCGCATAAAAATCTGTAGCAACTTTTATGATGTCCATCCGGGAAGTAGCTTTCTTCGAGTTCGAATTGAGGCAAGTGATCCAGTTCTTTGTTTTGTTTAATTCTTTATACGCCTTTTTTGCTGACCTTGACTTATCAATGTGTTTCTTTATAGTGTTTACTCTGTACGTATCGTAGCATCTCTTTATTTCTTTGTTTGTAGTTTTGTAGAGCATTTTCAATTTTTCTTTGTCGTTCTTGTTTAATTTTAGTTTGTTTTGTAATTCGTTACGTTCTTTCATTAGTTTTAGTGCTTTATCTGATAATATTCTATTTTTTTTGGTTTGTTTTTATATTTTTAATGCTGTTCAATATAGAGTGCTCGATCTTCCGACAGTATTCATTGGCTTTGTAGTTAGTGCTTGCCGATATGAGTTCAGGTATATATCTTTTCAGATTTTCGAGGTAAGTATCTTGCTCATTCAATGTTTTCAGTGTTGTTGATGGGTTGGAAAAGTTGCGTCTGTTTCTCTTTTTTACGTTCAAGTCTAATGTAGCTCGCAGCATTCTGTGATCTGAACCGAAAGTGGCCGATGACAGGACCTCGTACTTGGAGATAAGTTTTGGTTTTGTTGTCATGATATAATCGATTTCATTTTTTGTATTTTTGTCTGGGGATGTCCATGTCCATCTTCTATGCTTCTTTAAATTGAACATGGTATTTGTGATTTTCAAATTGTTTTCGTACGCATATTGAATCAGTCTCACTCCACGAGCGCTTCTGGCTCCATATCCGTATTGTCCAGTCACTGAGTGTTCGTGGTGTTTCGGTTTCCCAATTTGGGCGTTGAAGTCGCCCATGGAGATTATGTTATCGGTCGAGATAGAGTCGTGAGCTTTAGCAAGGTCATCATAGAAAGTGTCAATATCCTCTTGCGATGAGCCCTCAGTGGGTGCATGCGCTTGTATAATGGCAAAGGGTAGCTTTTCCAGAATAATTTCTAATATACATACTCGATCTGATATTCCGATGAAGGTTGTGATGTTTGTTTTGTACTTTTTTTTAACCAGAAAGCCCACACCCAATTGGCCTTTAGTTGTACCGAAGTAGTACATGACATAATCATCGTCTTCGATAATATTTTCTCCCAGTCGGCGGACCTCGCACAGGCCCAGTATATCGTGGTTGATGTTTTTTAAAGCTGCTTTTAACTCTATCAGTTTTGTTGCAGACGAGAGCGATCGAACATTGAAGGTGCAAATGTAGTATTTGGTTATATTTCTTGCTTTCCTTGGAGGGTTTTGGTCGTATTCTCCCGCGGTGACCAGCCGTGTTGGGAGATTGGAGGCGAGTAGAGGGTCCAGCTGTAGTTGCTATACGATGTTACTATGTGATGTTGTCTCCGAATAGTTATTACTGATGTCCGTCTGAGTGAGTACAAGTTTTGGTTTTTGTATTACGTAATCTTTCATGTTAGATAGTTTGTTTTTCTTCGACAGTTGTCTAGTGACGCCACTAACGGGTTGTCTACTATGGCTGATCTCTGGTGATTCCGACAAACGTATACGATTAGTTTAAAAAAATATATGGAAGTTTTTGTACAGAACTAAAACGAGACAAGGATTTCGGATATTACGCGTTTTTTTATTACTTGCATCTCGTCTGCCCGTGATCATCGTTGCTATTAAGGAACGGAAACTTCTGTATTATGTAGTTACAAAAAAATAAAAAATGCATAGTATGCAAAAAACTTAGTTACATTTAAATGAGTATACGCGAAAATCCTAGATATCATTATGTTATGAACCATTAGTTGGGTCCATAGTCACTCGATTAAATTAAATTTAATAGTTTGTGCTATAGCACTTTTGATGTTCATAAACAATTTTTCAGTTTTTGTAACAAAAAGAAGTTGTATTGAATTTGATGTCACGACTCATGTTGTAGGTCAAGGAAGAAAAAGAAAGCACAAAGTTTCTTCTTCCTATTCAGATGCCCACGAGTATTCTCAATGTATAATAAAAAATGTAATATATAAGCAGTTTCTTTACACCCACGGGATTTCTCAATCATCTTTGTTGATAATTCTTATTTTATTGCCGTATTAAAAATGTTACACATCTAGACATACGAATGCTCTATGTTATATTATATCTAAGGAGGTCAAAAAACAAATATTCTCTTGACGACTTAGTTAATAAATTGTTAGTGATAAAGAATTTAATGTACCTACATATAATATAGCATACTAGAATGCCGTCACCGAGAAAGTAATTGGAGAACAAATTGTACTAAAATCAATACAATAATATCTTCATACTAATAAATCAACTTAGATATTAATTTCAAACAATACCAGACCGTTTTACTTACAAGAGGATCTGTAAATAATTAAAATGACGACGTGTTCATACATAGATACATGATATTATTTTTGCTCTGATTCAGGCAAGGTTACGAGATTGTGTAAATATTAGAAACGCGCTCTGATTGCTGTAGGTGAAGCTGGATTTAATATTGTATGATTTATGCTTGTCTTTATGAACTCGGTTATTGCAATATAATTATTTACATTTCAGCATATACATAATTAAAATTAAATGTCATTTTTTATAACCGTCAATAGTTTAATTTTTATAGTCTTCTTACTAATATAAAACTTTATTTAAAATGTTTCAGTCGTCTAAATAAAATTTAGTTTTCAATGCATTTAGTTAAATGACCGGTATACGATCCGACGTAAGTGCATTCGAGAGACGATTTAACGCCCTTGGTACGCAACACATGGTATCTCGCTGAGAGCTTATAAAGAAACGAGGCTGAATTAACATTCGGTTAACTTGTGACTATAAAAGGTTCACTTCTTTTAACTGCGACATCCATCAATAACGACGCATCGACCCATTTCGTAATAAGAATTTTCATTTTATGACAGCTTGCTTGAATATGATTAAATATTTTCCATTTTTACACTGTATAAGGAATATTGTTGCAAGAAATTTTAATTTTTAAGTAGAACTCTGCGTATTGGCAGTTCTGAATATTATTTTTTTCCTAATATAAGTATAATTATAATTTTTAACTTAGTGAATAGAAAGATTTTTAAGCAATTAATATACATAGTTTTACGTCTATTTTTGTTCATTAAGAAAAAAAAAGTAAAACTAATCTCGTTTATGTAATTTTCTTTCATCAAACTTCTTTTGTGGTCTCTAATTATAAAAGGTAGATAAAATTCTTGAATTTATATCAGTTTCATTGAAATTCCTTTCCTTTCTAAATGATATATTTTTTTATATAACATTGAACAATGATAGCATTAGCATAAGATTATTCTAAGAACATACTTGTTCCATTAAATCTTTCCATACCAGTATTTTAATGATGAAAAAAAAAATAAAGTACTATTAATTAAATTATTCATACGTAGAAAAACGGTGGAAGTTGACATCGATGAGGTTTTAAGATAATTACTTCGGATAACCCGAAAAAACTTACAAAAAAAGATTAAATTTTAATCTAACATCGAAGCAATTGCATAATAGCCTTTTAAAACTATGATAACATTTTAACAGACGTGAGTTGCGTGTATTTATATGTAACATTAATCTCAGAAACTCTTTTCAACTGTGACCGGAGCCACGTTTTGCTTAAAAAAGATATAATTGGACTATTGAAATCACGTTTTGAGTTCATGACTAATTCATTCCAACAAAAGAATAAGCCTACGAGATTTTATTTTGTGGAAAGTGGGAAATTTAAATCAATTTATAAATATATTTAATATAATCGTTCGATAACAAGAGTAATTGTATCATAGTATGATATTTAGAGTAAGTTGTAATCATCGTTAATTCTTCACTGTACAGGGATGAAATTAATGTTCCTGTCTAATGATGTAATTCGTCCTCATTATTTCACGATCAAGCCAAGGACAAAACGATTTGTGATCATAATTTTTTTCATGGTACTTAATGATTATTACTTAACAACGGAACACTTTATTTATATGTATGTACATATAATGTAAACGTTAGATTCTCATGTACATTATGAAGATGATTCTGAAGATTTGTTTATTTAGGTCAACATGTATGTAGAGCGACGGTAATGTAATACACATTAACGAGACACCTAATAGGATTACGTACTGTGTCCCAGTTCAATGGACCGTTACGGAGCATTTCACGAAGCTGACTGTCACAATGGAATGATTGTATATTTATCAGAACATGTACATAATGTGTTGCATTGAAAGTCTTCGAAAGCAATGAGTTGTATTGATTGCGACTATGTTTAAGAGGGAAAGGCTGTATGAAATTTCTCTTATTAAAGAATGTGAAATGACTTATGGTATGGGTATATGATGATGTGAAGCCCAGATTGGGAACAATGT
The DNA here is from genome assembly GCA_916720795.1 of Danaus chrysippus. Taxonomy (NCBI): domain Eukaryota; kingdom Metazoa; phylum Arthropoda; class Insecta; order Lepidoptera; family Nymphalidae; genus Danaus; species Danaus chrysippus. Next base: position 3,792,038 of record CAKASE010000079.1, read on the forward strand.
ACGAGACGTATCACGCATTATAATTGAACGGGACAGAGCGATTATGAACCGCGAGGCATTCCAGTGGACCGTGAGTCACGAATCAAAACTAGGTGGAGATTGTAATTACATTAAGTATATCACAGACGGCCACAGCAGGAGAACAGAGATGAGAATCTTAAATTAAATTCATTTGTTACAATGGTAGCATAAGTCCCGAAACCGGGTCACAAGCTTACACAGAAATTAATCCAGACAATAGACACGCGGGCCCACTCACAGATAACCCACGCGTTCAAACAATACCTCAATATTATGGATAATTGAAAAAACAAACTTCGAAAACGGTCAGATTTTTAACGAGCATTAAGCCACAGGAGATCGTTATGCATCTGATATGTTAATTGATAATAAATTTTTACGATTACAATATATTTGTGTACATTAAAAGGAAAGTTGACACTTCTGTCTGTATGGAATCTAGTATTAATTTACTAACACCTATATCTGTTTTCCCGTTTCGAACTCTGATATTTATTTGACGAATGGAGACACATCAAATTATTGAGAACGAACTACCAATTCGCAAGCAACTGCGAATCTTTAACCATCGTATGATCCACTCGCTATATCGTTTCAGTACAGTTAGTCTACAAGCTGCGAATATATAATATGACCAACATTAACTTCATATACATAAATTATTGTTATAGATAATTTAAATGCTATTGTTACAAACATAACTCAAAGACGGTGACTATAAACTTTACTTGTAATGAGTGAAACGGGAAAGCGGTGTTGGAACACAGAGGAGTTCAACAATATCGGTGGGCATCATTAAAAGGCAGATACTGGATGATAAACTTGGAAAGTGTCGAAGAACTAACAATGATCACAAGTGGCGCTCGAGTCGGCACAGCTGCTATCCAATTAACAAGATAAACTCGATTGGTACAAGCCGACAGACGCGGACGAAGGTAGCCTCTGTCACACCATACCTGACGACTGAGGCGTTAGATAATATGAGAATAAACAATACGTATACTACGAACATATGTAGACATTGTACAATAGTAACTTTTATAGGAACATTTATATTTATTAAATATTTTATTTAATTTCAGCGATCCCTATCATTTGATACACATATCCATCTTGGGTGTTCCGCGATGTTTGATATAGAATGACGTCACCCAACCGTACATTGTCATCCAAATTAAACATGTACACTGAATTTCACTTCTATCAGATGAAAATATCTGGTTCAAAATTAAGTTAAAAGATATCATCCTAAACAGAAATAATGATAAGTAAAAACTAATATGAATACGTTGTAGACCTATAGTATGCAACTAGAAAGTTGCCCATAATATTTCAAAACATTTCCTGTACAGTAATAGTATATATAATATATTAAAACTGAAACTATGTACTTAAAGCCATTACACAATTATGCTTATGTTTACAATAATTATTGTATGACCATAACATATAATAGACGACAATCAAAATTTATAGTTTTGTAACGAATATATGATATTGTGTATTTAACTTTAAATTGAACGATTAGATCACAGCTTGATATAAACCGTTGCTCCGTCTTTATTGACGTAACTCGATTACTCGAACGTCATTATTTTCGTTCCGTTTTAGTTTGCCCTTAAACCGTCCGAACATCTGTCAAATCGCTCACGTCATAAAGACTATATATAAAAGAGATTAGGCTGACGTTCACTGTAAAAAAGCATTATAATTAACTGTATGAAAATAACGGCAAATTGATTAAGATATTCAGTTTCAAAATGAGTTATTATTTGTTTGCAAGAGTGTGTCCTCTGCTTAAATGACATCGGATTAATTGTCGTAAGCTTGTTATTAAATCTAATCTTATAAATCACTACTCAGCTCCCGTGTAAAAGGTAACCATCTTTAAAATTATACATCTGTAATTCTTCACACAGAGGTTTAATTTCAAAATGATTTACGCCTTAAATACCGCAGCAGCTAGTATTTAATGACTCCCGAGTTAAAATCAACAAGCGAAACAATTCATTGCTTTAAAATTCATGTTATATGATAGAAAGAAAACCATTACTCAGTCTAGTTCGACTAGACTGAGTAATTATAAAAAATATATTTTGAAAACAATCTTTAACTTCACCCTTAGGTGATAATTAACTGTCTTAATATACAAAGATGGGCGAGTCGCAAAAGTTTTGAGAACTTTATAATATAATTTAACATCCCCTCGTCTTGCCAAGTTATGTATTTCTATTTAAATCTAGCAGCTATAGTAAATATCACTTAACCCGCTGGCTTCCAGACAGGAAATATCATCAAAATGCCATAAACACTCGGATTTATTGGCCGTCACCCAAAACTAGAAGAAAACAAGATAAAGTAAACATTATTCATGTTACGTAAAGCGAGACCGAGATAACTATTTATATAAATGATTTTAGAAGCAAAGAACGGTCTGAAACTATCCCTTAGAGTTTAGACAATAACTAGTACTTAATACAGCTAGCTCTCAAAGCTTTCATTGACACTGCGAAATATTATCCTATATATACTTGAAACAATTCATATATAAAAGACCGGCAGACGTTTAAATAATAAACTAACACCAAATATAAACTGGTATCGTATAGACATATTGGTAGTAGATGAATTTATCCGTGAGCGGATAGTAGGAGGAAATTAATCAATCCTCTCACTACATTTCAACGGGTGCTGCAACGAAGAGCGGAATTAACGGGAATTAACAGACTCACGTCGGCATTTAGAGCACCGATACTGTACTCTATTAGACTATTAAATTACTCTCTGACTTATATATACTTATTATGACGATGAATAAGAACACGTTAAATTATAAGCACTTAGTCAAAAATAAATTTAAATACTGATATTTGATACTTTGGTTAAACGAAAAGACAAAATTAATTTAACTAGTATCAGACTGTAATAGTGTCACATTAAGAAATACACCTTATAAATATTCCATTAACCAGAAACAAGTTTAAATAAGAATTTCATAATAACAAAAGTAACAAAAGTAGTTCATGTACAGAGTTTGATTTGAATAAAAAAAAGTATTATTTTGTAAGTACATATGTCCATATAAATGGTGCCCCTTCAGCGAGGAACTACGCTCCGTTGGTTCCAGGGCAGGTCCCTTTGCGTCCAGTCAGTATAACAATTTCACTGCTAACTGGCGCGTAAGGTGAAACTGAATGATTTGCATGTCCCAAATTAACTGCTATGCTAACCCTTTGTTGTATATTAAATTAAAATATTTCATTGTTAGTTTACGGATTGCGATACACGCGCGATATATAAATATACATTTGTTTAAATTATGAATTGTACGAAACTGTGTCTTCAAAGGAGTGATTCGATATTTTTTTAACATGTATAATAATTTAATAACGTTTAAATATAAAATAAAATAATTGCCTCATCAAAATATTGAAACATTGGCAAGAACATTTACAATTTACCGACGCGCTAAGGTTTCTCAACCGAAGCGTTCACTTTCACTGCTCAGAAGGTTTCGTGGTTGGTCGTGAACGCTGAAATATCACTACCTACTAAATTTATATAAACAATTTTCTATTCCATTAGATTCGTAAATCACTGTTTGGATAACTAATAAATGTATAAAAGACGTATGAAAACATTACATTATTGAAATTTAGGATATACCTACATATAGACGGGAACGTGAATGTCTCGTCAAAATTATTTCATACTTCAAGATATACAGAACGTGACCGCGCTGACACGTTTGTGAAACCACACGACAACGTTTACTGTAATGTACATTTTGACTTATTAATTGCTGGTAAGATACTTCATATCGTAACTAAACTTGCGGTCCTGGTTATACTACAGCTAACTACATATTGTTATAAAATATAAATTTCTATTCATATAGTGTCTGAGTCTTCAAAATTTAAATGTAAATAATTGAAATATAGTTACGCAACCTTTGGAATTGTTTAGGCTGAGCTTACGGGGCAAGGGCCGATGAGGCCAAGGATAGCGATGGAGAAGGGAAGCCTGCGGCGACATTCCAATACAAATACGATCCAATTTGAAATACAATCTACATACAAAAAATATATAAATAAAAATTAAGATTATAATGTAAATATAAAACGTTTCTTTAAATAGTTCAGCGTGTATAGTATCTATATTGGGACAATAGCGAAGTCAACGCGGTTCAAGTACCGATAGAGCGCTATTTAATTTTAGGGCGGAATACAATGCAAGGGCCATTGTAATTCCGATGCAGGCAACGCCCGGCTGTAAAGCATTCAAACGATACAGACATACATACACATGTTTATGTTACAATGTTATAGTAACTCGATTACTACGGACGTGTCGCGTTTGTTAAGTGCATCGCTTTTGGCTAGTCTACAATCTCTTCTTAGAAATGCATCTTTTATTTGTATTCTGTTTTTATTACAAATTTATCACCGACGTTCGCTTGGGACGTTCGATGTCGATTTATTTGTCGGATCTGTATCTTTACATATTCTTTGAGTCTGTCGAGTTAGTTATAAACACAATGTAAGCAGAGTATCTTTCATATGTGCTTGCAACTGTATTGTGTTGTGGTTATTTTTATTCGGACACTCGACTCGATACGTCTTTCATATTCATTTCTGTAACTGCAATTGTATTACGACAAGGTGACTTCTATGACATTGTAATTATAACAAAAATACATACCTATATATAAATTTTAAATCGATTTAAATTTCTGGCATGTTTACAATAACGACAAAGAATTATATTAATAACTAGCTTTCCGCCCGCAGCTTCGCCGCGTGGAGTTCGGTTATATCGCGTTTCCAAGAGAACCTTTCAAAAGTCTGGGATAAAAACTATCCTATGTTCTTTCTCAAGGTCAACTCTATCTCTGTACCGAATTTCATTAAAATCAGTTCAGTGGTTTAGGCGTGAAAGCGTAGCAGACAGACAGATAGACAGACAGACAGAGTTACTTTCGCATTTATAATATTAGTAGGGATGTCGGCTCTGGAAGCAACTTATATACATACATTATATATTTATACATTAGTAAGCAGAATAATATATAAAATTAATCATATATTAATATTTATTCGTCATACATAAATCTAGAATGCTTTCACCTGCACTCGTATATTATTTCAATAGATTCAAAAGCAATTCAAGAAGCCACAATATTATTAATAACGTACAAAGTGTGTACATTTTCAGTAAACACGAAGTCCGCCTAGTCCTGAACAGCGCGAGTGTTAATAATCAAGCTATAACAGAGTGCTGGTAACAAAACAACAAGTCAGCCTCTGAAAGCGGAACGGTGGCCGCGGAGCAAACATCTCGACTGTAGAGAACAAACAAATTCGCCATAAAGAACAAAGCAAACAAACGAGAAACGAGGCCACACGAAGGGCCGTGTACCGTCGAGTGCGAAAGTGAATTATACGACTCAAGGCTGACCGGTCTCCTCAAACCAAGTGACCTTTATGTCGTATGATATCCTTGTTCCCGCATTGGTATGCTATATTAAAACAGCTAAATTATAATATCTAAAATATAAACGATTCTCGATCTTATACTGTATGTATTAAAAGCTACAATGTATACGGTGAGATTGATCGTGACACAAAAACGGACAACATATTTTGTCATCAAGGACTTTTACCGTGTAATTAACCTGTTAAAGCTTTTTAAATTTTATGTGAAACTCGACTGTCGTAAGTGGGCCTACATTAAAATTTCGAATATCACTTGATAGTCTGTTAATATTTTCGACTTGAATTCAATGTCGACAATTTACATAAAATTGTTAAAGTAAATAACTATATTTTATTCACTTAGTTATGGGTAATGTTTTAAGGTCGCCTTGTATTGACAGGTAAATATAATTTCTACAACGTTTTCTATTTATCACATGTATCCTTTCATGTTAAGTGGCAGGGAAAGTTGTCGAGTATAGATACATACTGCATTAATTACTTTCTCTTGACGATGAAATATTAAACTTATACGATCAAACAGTTTGATGTATAACTTAAAATTGTTTTCATATTTCCAATTATAGCCGAGTTATTATTAAAATAACAAACTTGATATTAGAACTCAGTTAGCATAAACAAATCTAACATTACTAGGATTTAGGATTATATACTATATCGTCAATCCATTATTAGAAAAGATCGCATCATAATGTAGACAGAATTAATAATTGTATTAAGTGTAAACGAGTGTAAACAAGATATAATGAGGTACACTCAGTGATGTTATAAAGACACCGCTGTTTGAGATACAGACCCGTGTGCAAATAACGAGAACGTGCGCCAGCTTCTTTATAATACAAAGGAATATTGTACGGAGATAACGTAACTTATGTGCTCCGTGGAAGTCCATTATTGATAATACTCAGACTACGTTAGCTCTGGAGGCTAAGTAATTTGGATAGAAACTGTGAAAGTTACACCACTGTATAGAGAGAATGAACCAAGTTTATAAAAATTTTAGCTATACTTCGGATATTTCGAAGTCAACTTTAAGAACCATTCCCATGACAATCAGAAAAAAATACGATGCTATTTATTACTTTATTAATTTTTATTTTTATATTGATCTTTAAAATAATTTTAGTTATACGAATGCCTACTGTTTTTATGAGGCATCACAAATCTATAATTGTGTTAATTTATTTATACATATCAAATATCTTTTTGATGAAAATCAAACTACTGAATTGTCCACAAACATATCAACTCAAGGCCTATGTTGTAAATTCTCACATAAAAACAAGTTAAACAGGTAACCTAAGAAGAATATTTTACGAATGATTATTAGTTTTTGTATATCTTTTATTATCTTTATGTTAATTTACCTCCGAATATAAAAGTTATAATTTCTGGAAATGTAGAACTTGTTGTTTTTTGGTCTTATAATATTTGTTTAGTAATGTGTCTATTTCACACTGTAATGGAATATTCCGACGGTAGCGTTACCATCATTCGTCACAGAAAATTGTTATTGTGTTAGACAAAAATTCGGTGACTACAAATATATTGTTGAATGAGTTCTCGTTAATTATGTTTGTAAGTTAAGATATCTATGATATATTCAAAACGCAAGAAACAAATGAGAAATCCAATTAATCTCAATTTAAAACTATAAATCAATTAAAAACATATATTGCCTTCGATTCCAATAATATATTATAACCAAGCTTCGACTAACAATCATATATATGCGTAGCTTTATAACAAAATAATTGCTTATACATATCTAATAGTTTTCATTACATTCAACGCTATAAATTAAATTGAATACGGTTTACGCTTCGACCTAATGGTATTCAAATGATTAAAAAAACACTGAACTTGTTATACTACTTCGGAAATCGGATTAAACTCACAAAAAACCGGATCTAGAGTAATTTGTCCGATTGTTTAGTGTAGTCTCGAGTAAAACATTAACAATTTACCGTAATGGAGAATTAGTTTTGTTTAAATATTCACTATTTGAGTTATTAAAAATATTTAATTTTATACTAACTTGTTATTCCTTAGAAAGAAAGTGTAAAGTAAACTTGAAATATTTTAAATGAAAATATGCTTTTTTTATTATTTCGTAACTACATACTCCCTGGGGACCGTGATCACGGTTAGTGTAAAAGAACCAAAACGTCAGGGTTATATACATAGTTAAAAAGTAATCAAAAACACGTATGCTAAACTTAGTTTCATTTAAACGAGTATACGAGAAAATCTTAGACATAATGACAATATTATATTTTAATTCCATAGTGCTTTTTATTAATTCTTAGAGAAAAATATGTTAGGTATGTAAAATAAACAAAAAAATGGTATGTACAATGTACATTTTCAAGTGGTTCGAGCGAAGACCGAATCATGTGATTTGATTATTATCTAAAAGGAATCTTAAGTACTAGTTAAGTTATAGTCAAGTTTCTATAATAAAAACATCACATTAATCAAAGGTCTCCTGTTCAGAGTAGACGCATTAGAATTCTAGACGTTTCCGCATACTAGCATCACCAACAATACCTGACATATATTATCGATATTTCCTAGAACAGGAATGCCCGTTATACATACTGTAGTATTAAATATTTTTTATCCTATTTCATTAGATTTGTTTAAATATCAATACAAACGTTCATGTCCCAAGTCGTTGACATTAAATCGATATATCACGAGGTAATAACAGAGCGGGAATGCAAATATTTTCAACTTGTTACTGGGAAAGTTTCTTTTAGAAAATTATAACCGATTCTCTGTACAAAGCATTTTACATTCTAACTATGTACATTCAATTGAACTATAATTGTCTCCATATATGAATTTTTAAACATCATTTTGCCCTGTACGTAAATTTTAATATAATTTTAAAGTTTCTTTGTATTTCGTAGGGTTAAAGGTAGTTAGTTTTTTCTTTAATATCTAAATAAAACCCGGATCAATCTCCCCCGTGTTTTAAATATTTAATAGTCGCATGTTTCTAAATGGGGGTGAGCATATTTACGGGGAATGTTCGCGTGACTATACGTATTCAGGGTTTTGTAGGTTTACCTGTTCTTGAAAACACAGCACTATGCATATACTAATACTATTTATTATTTAACATATCCATATAATATCTTCTTCTTCGTCTCGATTCTTGTATCATAATCATTATAAAATATTAAACAAATCAAGTAGATGTTTGTCACAGATATATCATAGTATAGTTCAAGGCGAAATTAAATCGCTTAAGGCTATTTAGATACATTGAATTTAATACTTTGAAGTCGTAATAAATTGAACTCAAAATACTTTTCCGCGTACGTCACTATGTTTAATAACATCACACTTTATGCTTTATAAGACGATTATTTTAAATGAAATTTCTATGCGATTAGTTTTAAAACCGAAAACTATTAGGTATAAAAATCGACTGTATCAAGATAACGTTTTATTACATATTATTTATCATTTTTGAAAGTTTTGTAACATCTCATATACATAAATAGCCAAAATTTTTGTAATTTACTAGTTTTCAGGGATTTCGTTCTCCTTTTTATATTTACATAGAGTAGCTGGAAGTTTTAGAGGTGTAAAATTAAATAAATAATAAAATAATCAAGCTAAATGACTGTAAAAATTTATATCAACTGCCGATCTAATGACGTACAAACATACCAGGACATAAAATAAGAATTAAAAAATTATTAACTAAACACACACCTGTGTTAAACAATTAGAATGTATGTAGTTATGTCTCATAACTGAGTTAATTCATAGAATGATATAATAAAAGAGAAATCACAGCCAATATAAGATAGGAATATGTCAACATCTCATAGAGTTTTTAACATAAAATTATTTTCTATGAAAATTCGATACTTCCAAAGATATAGAGCGTAAAAATTCCTAGGAAAAACGAAAGGCAAACTACAGTGTTAGATCTGAGATTTTTGGGAATATTCATTGAAATTTTATATGAAACTAATATTATTCCAATTTTAACGCGTATTTTATTATTTTAAAACTACATACTCCCGACGTTTCAGTTACTTAATAACAAAATACGCGCAGTAATCCGAATAATATCAGCTTCTTTTAAATTACAGTTTGTTTGATATACTTAAAAAACTTGTTCGGGTCGATTCAATATAAATTTAAGCCATCCGCGTTAAGTTGGCACAACTTTCAACCCCTAGTTAGTGATATGATCGCGTCATATTACTCAAAATTAAAGTTTAGTTTAATAACTAAAGAGGGCCCTTCAAAAACTTTGAATTTCGAAGTTACAACTTGGACCTGTCCAGAACTCACATCAATTTCTTTTTAAAACGTACTTCGAAAGGCAGCCCTAGTAGGTTCGTTTCAAATTGGGCAAGGTAGAGAGAGGAGCTTTGAGGTGGAGGTGAGCGTTTAGCGCGCGTTACATAGGGGCCCCTTAAATCTACACCTGGGTTACGAGTCCCAGGCACTGTTGAAGCTCCTCCCCCTGCAACGCGATGGACCCGGCACCTGCATGGTATATCCATGGAATGCTGAGACGTTTCACCTCTGATTGATTTACATATACATATTTCTAGAATTTATTTGATATACATATACTTCTATTGATTTTTCATGCTATTTATATAAAGCAAGTGTAAATTTCATATCAACATCATATACGTTGATAAATTATATACGGATTATATTTTAAATAAAATATTTATAGCGTTAAAATTAAATTTCGTATCGAATAGCAACAGCAATCAGAGTTACATGTCGTATAACATAAAAAAATATAGCGCTCATTGATACACAAAAAATATACTAGCTTGATCTGTTTCTTAGCAAAAAGTCGTCTAAAAATTCGTAAATATTTGCCGTTTGATAAAACAGTTGAGTTCATTGCCATCAGTACACACAGACGGTAGGTATAATAGATTAAACTTTATTATACATACAAGGGCATCGCATGCTGACGGTACATTGCGAGCAAACAATCCTGATCGCGGCAAGTCATTATAAAATTTTCATACTACACTACACACTAACACATCATGCATTTCTTTATTGAAACTTCATTATTCAATAACTATTGACGCATTAACTCGTGTGTCATATTAATTTTAGCATCATAAATATACATAGTTTTACGTATCGATTAAAAAATACTAGTGGACATGTTAAAAATAAAATGAGATAATAATTTTTGGTATATTTATTTTTTTAATAAATAAAATTAGAAGGAACTATATTTGTATAGAGTCCTCACGAATTAAATCTAATATGAAAAAACGCATGTAATTCTAATCATAATAAAGCGAAGACAGATTTGTTAGATTTTCATAATAACAAAAACTAAAGTTTATCATAACAAAACAATTCTGAAGCCGAAACCTCGGGAGTATTAGTTTTTTACAAAAATAAAGAACGCATAGTATATCCGAAAAATATTAGCTTCATTTAAATTAATAAAACTCTCTTATTAGTATAAGAATATATTTTTAACAATTAAAATTGCGAGGTTTACAAAAGTACTACACTATTTCACACCAACCAAGCGTCCCACGACACATGACATTATTGTCATAACACAAAGATATTGTAAACCGCACCGTCAGTTTCTGACTAAACGAATTTTTTTATAATTGTTGTGATTGTCACATCATTGCTGAATAAACAAATGATGTTCTACATTAATACAGCCAACGTAACAATACAAAGATTCAAAGGTCGCCTGTAATGATATTTTGATTGAAGCGGTTTATTGTCAAAGAATTACGATCCATTTTAATTGACATACTTCCGAGAGCTGATTCATTGTTGATAGATAATAAAATACATTTTAGTTATAGTGAGATGTGGATATTATACGAAAAGTATCTTGCATAAAGAATTAATAGATATTTCTAGTGTTTCATCACTTGTCGTCTCTTTAAAACAGTTAAAAGTTAAAATAAATGGAGCATTCAGATTTTAAGCCTAAAAGAACTTACTTTATTACAATATAATTGCAGATGTTACGTATAAGAAGATATGGTCAGTAAAGTAACAGTATCTAATAAAGGAAGCCTTAGGACAGTTACAATTGATTTTAAACCAACTTTACAAAGGTACCTGTAAATATACCGGTTATTTAACATTGCGATTTGTTATTTGAATCACAATTATTCACAATGATTGCAATCAAAGTTCGTGACAATGGACCAAAACGATGTCACGGTATAATAATATACTGATTGAGATGTACTACATCGGGAGATTTATTGCATATTTCATTACAAATGAATATTAAATTCAAAATGAAAACAATAGAAGAAAATTGAAAATTGAAAAGAAGATCTTTGTTCATTCTTCCAACAGAACTAACATATTACTTTCTATAATATGAAATTTCAAAATCAATTCCAGGACTTCACTAGTCAGCTTATAAACCGTCCGCTTGCAAAAATTTTATATCGAACTTGCATTCATCCTTTCAACGGATATGAATGTAACACTAGCGAGAGAATAAATTTAAAACATTCCAAAATTTTATATGAAGTAGGTACCTAGTTTTATTACTATCGGTGAATTTTACAAGCGGAGGCCAATAAGAAGTTTTGCAACGAGATATGCTAAAATATAGACATTGCGAAATGATAATTAAGACTAATATGTAATGTAGCGTTGATTCAAAAAGTTTTCGCTTTAGTATGAGTTTGATACCGGTACATTTTTATACATACAATTTTCTTTCACGATTAAATACAAATATACATGTGAGGCATTATAAAATAACAAGTTAAAGAAAATGAAAACCTTGTGTGCCGTATGAGTTATAGTCTATAGAAGTACAATTAGCTAGAACTATCCGCTGGCCCTATTGAGAGCCCTCGCTGACACGGATCCGTTAAATCATTAACTGGCGCTTTCACGTAAATCGAAACCAGTTTTGTAATGAAAAAAAGATGGCAAGGTATCGTCAGGTGTGGCTGGACGTCACTACCGGTCGCCGGCTGATAAGAGAATGTATGTCGGACGTTCACCTGCGCCCACTGACACAGACATCCCTATCCAACGATCCGACCGTGTGTACGATGAAATGGGACGAATGTATGATCAACCGCACGCCATAAATTAACATCGAACAGAACGTAACACCATGCGACATTAGAATCTATGAAGAAAATATCTGCATTGTTGTTATTAATGTTATCCCACGTTAATACAATCGAAGCAGTCGTACAGAAACTAGACTACGAAATATATGTTGCAATTGTTGGTGCTGTTTTAAAATGTAGAACTCACTGATTGTATCTCGGCATAATGAAATGAAAGAATCATCATTACTTATAATGAGTTTAGAGCGTTATAACACGTATTAATTTACCTATATATACATACATATATATGGACATGAAAAAATATATTATAGAAAAAACACTAACGAATACGAATGACATGAATTCGTAATTTTTTTACGAATCGAATCGATGTACAACTGTTAATTACATTAACCGTGATACATAAATTGCATTAACATTAATTGTTACCAAAATGACGGATTCCTTCCCTTGTCATATTTTAAACGATTTTTTTAAAAATAAACTAAAAATATGTCAACCGCAACGATATCATAAATAATTATAATATAATCAATAAGGAAGTCTTGGTTTAGACAACACAACAACTCGTTAACCTTTGTCCGCTGTGAAGAACCTTTCAATGCTATTTATTTGGGAGCAAACCTACGAGTTTAAAGGGCAACATTTAAAACTTTCACAATGGCACGAATAACACCGAATTGTTTTGTTCTGCATTAAAAAGCATTTAGCGGTAGCAATTTTCCGTTCGTCCGCTATTTGTACAAACAATGGCCGGTGGTAGCGCCGTGGTAGCGTGATGGTAGCGCTCACCGACCGAGAAATACATTGTGATACGGAAAGTTTCGTTGATTTACGATAATGGTGAAAGCGTTTTAATAAAACATTTAAAAATAGACGGAAAATAGGCGACAAACTAGATGTCATTTACATTATTATTTGATAACATTCGATTATTCATAGTCGATTAATTACACTGGTCTGCAAAAAAAAATTTTTTTGGTCTCCTTTACAGAACTAAGAATTATTATTATTGATTCAATAGTACTTAATAGAAATATGGTATCAAAATTTTTCTATCACGTATATTTTTTTTACAATATAATTTTTAAATAAAATAGCTTTTTTGGCATAATATTTTAATCATATATTTATTTATTATCATAATTTTGGATACAGACCATGAAAAAACATTAAAACGTATATTACAAAATGTTTATTACTTATTATTAATATTATTTTATTTTGTAGTTTTCTTTCTTTTTATATTTTGAAGTTTGAAGTGGAATCTCGCGCCGAATAAACCAGCAAAAATCAGCAAGCATTCCTTCTGACCATTTTCCGTTGGATCGTCTCTCTATGTGCCTAATATCTTGATGAAACCTCTCACCATGTTCATCTGATACTGCTCCAAGGTTAGGTGGGAAGAAATCCCAGTGAGAGTCCAAAAAATAAATTTTTTAAAGACATGTTACACCCTAGGTCTTTATACGAAGAAATAGGTTCTGTGACAGTATCCTGGTAGTTTTCACTTTTTTTTATTTCCTAGAAAATTATAGCTCACTTCGACGAAAGCAGTCCATGCCCTTTTTTCGGGTTCTTTCTGTTTTATTGTAAAATTTGTGTCTTTCATAAGCTCGCGTATTTGGGGACCCACGAAGATTCCTTCTTTTAATTTTGCTTCGCTGATTCGGGGGAATTTTGTCTTTAAATACAGAAAGCCTTCACCATTCTTATTTATGGCTTTGACAAAATTTTTCATAAGACCCAGCTTTTTATGGAGTGGAGGAAGAAAAATTTTTTCACTTGGAACTTAAGGTTCTTCATTAAAGTTCTTGAAACCAGGCATCATATTCGTTCTTCGTGGCCAGCTTTTTACTACATAGTGTTTATCTCTCGCCCGACTATCCCACTAACACAAAAAACAACAATATTTTGCATATCCTCCTTGTAGGCCAGTTAACATTGCTACAACTTTAAGATCAGCGCAAATATTCCACATATACTGTGAATATTTAATTTTTTTTCAATGTATTCGTATAAAAATGACTCAGTCGGTATCGTTCGCTCTCTTTCTATCAGTAGGAGTCGTTTTTTTGTACTTACCCACTACCACAACTAAACACAGTTGCGCTAACGCATGAACAACAGTGAAATATATGGAATTTTAAGCTATTCAAAAAAAATTTTTTATAAGGAATATATACCTGATAGCAAAAAAATAAAAACAGATATAGATTCAGGATATTGAATACTTCATACTTATCATATTTTTGTTAAAAGGAGTTTTTCGTTGCAGACCAGTGTTATGAAACACTACTTTTTTATAACAAAAACTATATTCATAATAATAGTAATATAAATTTAGTACTTCGGAAATTGTTGTAGAAGTTTTATTGATTATAAGAATGATATTAATAATTCTGTTGCAAGTTGTAACAGTTCTTACATCACATATGAATTCTATAAAGTTCTAGCATATTTTTTGTTTCTTTCGACAAATATGGGTCAGAAAATTGTTTTATTCTATTTCTCTATTAATATTTGAGTGATATAGTTTGAAACAAAGTCCAATTACGTATATGAAAGTCAATTTGCAATCTGTGGGCTCGTTAGCGTTCTGTTTCGTAACAACCATGGCCACCGTAGTTTCGCAAAAGGCTGATTCCCACGCGGATTTCATACACAGGTGATGTTGAGTGCAGACTGTTGTTATTGCATCGCAACGCACTGATCACCCAATTAAATTTATATTGTTTCGTAATATATACAGCTATTACGGTTAAAAAATACCGATACGAACATCTGTAAATACTCCATTTATATTCAACAATAATATAAGAACAAAGGAAGAAATTGTTAGAACACTGCATAAAAAAAAATAAAAAGGAATTTTATAATTAGTTTTCTTTGTGCAAAAGATTCGTCGAGTCATGTTTTATCATCTCCGTATTGCAATAGATCGAGACGCAATAAATATGTTATTCACGAACAAAACACCTAAGAGGTTACCCGCTGTGCCTACTGATATACATTTATGAGTTGGAACACATTGTAACACGCCTTTGCCCTTTGGATTTATGTTGGCCACATTTAAATAACATCGAGGTCCAAGCATTCATGACTAACAGAGACAGATATACGATGCATAGAACAAACGATCGAACACCGTTTATCTGACTACAAAACAATCATAGGCGTATATTGTGGAAAAACGTTATATAACTCAATTGTTATTGCCTTTATATAGATTATGTCTTCCTTATTATACTAATAACGTTCGGAATGGACGAGCCCAGATAGTCCTAGCGTCGTAAATTGCAAGTTTGATAGATTAGGTGTGTCCATCGCAACCTTCCATTCTCTCAGCCTTCCAATGCCGACGATACCATTAAGCAGTCAAGACAATTATATTTTCATTTGCAAGTGTTAAGTATTAGTGTTTAGTCTACATGTCACTCGTACGGAAATCATCTCGTTACATATAATATCATTGATAACTTATAAATATTTTCCATTCAAACAGATTTATGGCACGAATAAATTGAATTTTAACAGGATGGATATTGGAAAACTAAATTATAATTTTATAGACGATAAATATTTACGTATCGTAAACCGAGTTGTGCTCTGAGTGGATTCTAGATAGCATATGAATCACGCTAGTTTATATCGTATGAAGTATCAGAGTCGATTTCTTAATTGTTAAAACGAATCGTAAACCTTAAAAGCTAGAAGAAAACTATTCTAGTCGGGCTATTATGAATATATTATGGAGATGAGTACGCTTAAATTATTCTGACGCGTTTGATAGAGGACTGGTTATTAAAAAGAGTGAGCATCGAATGGACCTTGAACGAGTAACGCTAACCGCGACTGAGTACGAAGCGGTGGTCGCACGACAATCTCGGTCGATTAGTATTAAGCCACATGTATAGAATATAAGAATATTTACATCTCAAAATCATATAAACATAACATTTACAACACAACTAATATACAGAGATCAATTAGACACAAAATTCTTATAAAAAAACCTGCGCATTATGAAATTTTGTCAATAAAAAAGAAAAAACTAAATAATGCAATTAATAGTAAGTAATTGGACATTTTATTTGCGGTCAGAAGGTTCTTGTCAACGTGAACTTTATCAGCGAGCAAGCATATTACCTCGTAAAGATATAAGTACAATATAATGATAATGGGCCATTCGGATCATAGGCGAGAAAATGTTAGCGCTAAAACTACTATTACTAAGATCAGAATGGATTTTAGTGGAAAATGAGTAGGACTGGTACATTAAGAGAGATTTTATAGCACTCTCTGCTTTATGACTTTGCAGTACTGATAACGATTCCCATAATCTGAGCTGAACCATCGCTAGAGCTGGATCGGACTTAAATTACGTCTTCGATAAATTTTTAAATAGAACACTTCTAACTGCAATGAATATACGAATATACCTACTCGGTGCTATAAATAACTATCTAATAAGACACAATAACACCTTAGTCATGCGTTCAATCACATTCGGTACATACAACACTGACCTCAGTTAGAGCCGGCATCCTCTGTGTAAAAACTAGTCCGCGCAAGGCAAGCTGAGCGTTAGTTATTTATTTATTATGCATGCCCTATATTGACACCTCAAGAGCACATGAGGAATCGCTACAGAATATTGGCTTTTAAATCATGTAGCGTTTATAATCGGATCGTATTAGAAATAGTTATACGTTCGCTGTACAACTATAATTGTACCGATTATATGTCTGCAACGAAAATTGCACTTTACGATCTACGTTTATATACGCTGAACAAAAATTATGAAACATATGTAATAAAAGAAATTAGCATAACATTTATAACAAATGTATGTTCAGTACAATGTGTAGAAATGGTTAATGGATTAAAAACTCCAGACCGCTAAAATGCAAAGCGTATTAAATGTAAACGACTGCATCGCGTGAAGTTAAAACGACGGATGCAATTTAATCTCATCAAATCCTGTATACAGGATTAAAAAAATATATACATTTATACGTTTATAAAGATGCAAAATATTATGATAAGTTGCAATTTGTAATTTGCTTATTGCAATTCGCACTCGTTACAGGTGTTGGGTGTACGTTTTGATCGGATGACTCATGCCTCAAGTACAAAGTTTATTAGACATTTAATGGTATGCTGTTCTAATATAACTTGCCACGTTTTAATATCCAATAGAGACCCACCATATTTGCAATCTAAATTTAATAGCATGCCTCCACGATTGTTTGTTAGCCAACTACCATTACGTTTCAAATAATATTATATTATAATGCATCATTTCGATATCCCGTTAATTGTGTTTTCAATTTCACAACTCGCCAGCGAAGCCCCGAGCAACAAGTGATAGTTAAATCGTTCAGACTTACCGCGAATATCCTCAAGCTCTTCATTTAAACCAAAGAAGATTCTATTCATTAGAGCTTCTAAGTACAATGCAATTTTTAGCTGACATTATCGCTACTAAGGAATCATAAGCAAAAAAAAAGCCTGATAGTAACTTTGACTTACATTCATTATAATTGTTTAGTTTGTTAAATTACAGGACGGGGAGCCGTGAGGCATACACTAGTGTAAATAAATAAGTATTTTAAAACAAGCTGCAACAAACATCGGGCAGTTGGAATAGCTCCAAGCTGACTGTGAGAGCAACATAATTCGCATTGGTGCAATTACTTACAGACAAGCGATAAAATTACTTTCAACATTTTGTTATATGAAAATATTTGTTTATATTTATGACGTTAAAACATTATATGGAACCAGTCAGTGTTAATATTACCTTTGGCTAGCACGGAATGCGCCAACTATAATATCATATACACGGACTCGTTTTGATGTTCAACTAAATTATAGCCATCAAGCGCATAGCAAGGAGGTTCATTCGTTTGGTAAGGGCGAAGGGACATTCTTATATTTTTATTGAGTTAAACTTCTTAACACCCCCTCGTTTAAATGTCAAGATACCATATAAAATCTCACCCTCGATCTTCAGCCTCATCAAATCCCGCCACGAGACTCACTGAACGTTTGGTTTGAACATGTGACTGGGTATTTTTTTAATTATTCTCTCTGTTTAATAAAATGCTGGTAAACATTGCTTTGATATAAATTGTTGAGTAACACTTAGTACTTAGTTACCAGAAACACTTTAATACTCCGGTTTCAAAACTTTACATTCATTAAACAGTTATGATACTGTTAATTATTGAAGTAGTGCTAGCTCACTATACAAATGACATTTAAAGTTTGCAACAACTGAGAGGTCAGACGGGTAACAAATTACGGTTTATTTGTGAGTAACCTTTAAACACTAATGGCTGCGTTTGCGTAAATCTGGTCAGAATGGACCGCTTTCTAAGTTCTAATTCACAGTAATCGCGTGAGAGAAACTGCTACTGTACAATGTCATTGGAAACAACTTGAATTGTAAGCGATTTCATATTTATAAATCATAGGTGAGGTATTGATTATTGTGTCCAAAGAGTTAGACTTTACGGTATATGCGACTTACGAGAATAAGGTTATTTTATCTCATAGCTTTTAAAACCAATAACGACACACATGAAAGAAATGTATGATTTCACATTAAAGCAGAATATTTATGTTTTGTGAAAAATGAGTCCATAAATATCCAGGATTGTTGCAAGTCACTGAAAAAAAATCATCTTCATAAAAAAACAAGCAATTCATAAAATCAAGTCTTTTTTCAATATTTCCAACGGACGACAACTGCTAACAAGTTTGTAACGTTAAAAATATTATACATTTTATACGACGACAGTAACGAATAACTTGATAAATAATAAAATCACTGCCAAATTTATTTATGTTGTTTGTCGCGAGATATAGAGGATTAAACAAAATATATCTTTAGAACATTTTTTGCTGTAGGTATTCCACGTAATCTATCTGATAACAGTGTTCTCAGAAATCTCCGAGTGTGTTATAAATAGTCGTTTGATATTAATAAAACGGCCAAAACGCCAACTTTCCCCCAGGAAGCACTGGATAGACGCAATGATTTGTGAACGCTATAAATCCTCCCGGCAGACGGACCAGCCCGCGGCAGCCACGATAAGTGTATCCAATTACTACTATACAACGAACTACAACACCGTGTTCACAATATTAATATATAAATAACATAAATTATCACCTCTCTATCGTCAGATTATATTTAATTTATATTAAAACTTCTTTAAAATATTCCTCTCTCAAATCACGTCGTAATAATTCTTTATCTATATATGACATTAATTAATCAGTTAGATGTACATTCACATATAATAAGGGTGACGGCACTCGATAAGTGCTATTAACCTTTTTCCCATGTCTCGTCAGCTTGTTTTAACAAGACAAACCGTTGATTTCCACTCGAGCTCGAGATAATTAATTCTGTAGCGAGACACTTGTGTTTCAAGTAAGGAGACCGCAACACCCTATAATACAGTTAATATATCTCGGTCATACAAAATGAAACTTCATTCGGTGTTAAATTAACATTTCCTTAACCGCCATCGAATGACTATATAATGATTTTAATTAAAATAATTATCGCTTCGATGATATTTACATTGCGAGAACTTTCCCGTGTCAAATATTTTCACTCCAAACATAAAAGAAAGTTATAATGTTTTAATTGCATGCTAATATATTAAAAACTGTGACAGGCCATCTTTCAATGTCCTTCGATAATATGTAAACGTTTACAAAAGTTTACGCTTCGATTTATCTTTAAATTGATTAGTTGCGCAAGTTATAGCAATTAAGCTGGATGCACCTTGAGGTCGTTATAAATTTAGCTCCCATACGAAGTCTTAGAGACGCGAATGCCTTCAAGTGCACTGGGGATTTAGCTTTTGAAAGCAACGTTACACACTCGGTTGTAGTGTAACCAAGCCAGTGGTTACCGAGGGGTCGTAGGTTTGAGTTCCGTGCGGTCACTGTTACCGGACACCGCGGAAGAGCTCAAGTATCCAGTCCTCATAAATCAAACACCACTCCCCAGGCTAGTGCCGGTCCGTCCTGTCTTTTGTTTACAGCCCATGATACAATATCACCCTCCGATAAACGATTTCAATAAATTATCTACGAAAGCTAAATCTACCGTGATCAAACAATTTCAGTCTGAACAAACGGAATCTTAGAATTGAATAGAACAGATATGTAATTAATATTAAAATACCTATGTAATATTATATATTTATAAAAATATTTAGTCAGACAAAATGAACGTATATACGAGCTAGTGATAGCAACCAGATATATAATAATTATATTAACATAATGTAACAGTTGACCTTCATATAAAAAAAAGGAACGGCAATGACCAAAAGAATATTAAGTTTATAAATTACTCCACCGAGCAAGGTTGTGCATCTATTTAATATTATGATGAGGTATAACTTTTATCGTGTAAATTAATAAAGAATTCATAAGCAGATCAAATAATAATTTTATATCACAAGGTCAGTTTGAAGCGGTAAGCAAAAATGAGAATTCTCAGTTTTCCAAGAAGTGTTCCACTGAGAATATTCGATTTAACTGTTATGAAACCAATTTATACATACAGTAATATTATTTAATTATAATTATATTATATGTTCAACAATCATCTGTGTGTGTGATCAATTGATTATCTGCAACTAATTAAACATCATTAGGTGATAATTAATCAATTTATGAACCTGTTTGAATGGCAAACGCATAGCATAATTAAATAGTTCAATATATACTCTACACAATATATCTATATATATCATCTTCAATACATGTTTAGATATAGTCTTAGTAGTATATTATCTATATCAGTTTTAAGTGAATCATACATCAATATTATTTCCTAGATTCAGCTAAATGTTTCAAGTCGTCCGTCTCTCATAAGCGACGGTAGAATTACGTAACAAACTAACAATAGTCATTAGCAATCAATCAATCGAAATCCGGTGGGTGGCTGACACTGGACGTACAGTGAAAACGACCCTCGAGGTGAAATTGTTAAATCCGGCACCGGCTGTAGTATTAAAGACTTGATGAACAACAATTTAAACATCATTTTAAGCGACGTTGATCAAAGTCCTCGGATCTTAGAATCGAGACGCAGTAGACTGCATAGTTATATTGTAAAATATACTTAGTTATATATAGAAAATTCTACATCATAATATCTGCGATTAACACATTCCATTTAAAGAAGGATGACCTATGAATATATGGACAGTACTTAAATCTTAATTTAGTGATAGACTTCTTCCTATCCTATTTCGGCATATCTAATTAATCAATTTAAGTACTGCACTAACTATATAATAAATCTTCCTGTACATGTCCTGTCTGTCTGTTGACACAAACACTGTTTCATTGCACGTTTCCGCCGGTCACGCATTGCGTATTGAGGTGCTTGGGATGTTGCGACATAGGTGCAGCTAGCTCTTTTAATGGTTATGAATTTATGATCCGATACTAAAAACTAATTTATTTATCAAGCATATGTTACTTAGACGCTTATTTTGTTGGCTTAATACAATGAAAAGTCGTTTGTTATTGACGTTTTTTATATAAATCGATCCAAATTACTTGTCAAATAACTCCGATAAAAAACTTCAATACATTAAAGTGATACGCGGTCTGCGCGACACGCACCGCCGATGTCAAAGGATCACATGTCCGATACCGATTTCGATATCCGAATTACGAAATAAACAAATTATATATAGAAAGTATTGTGTTACATTTTTTTTAGTGCCCGGAGCATTCACCGCAAGATCACTGAATTAATTCAAAGAATTTCCTGTTTCAACTAGTTTGGTGCGTTTTAAATAAACACATTTATAAATTTTGTTGCAACACTTACATCTACTTAGTTGAATATTTTATATATATATATATATTTTCTCAATCGTTGTTTTTCCATGGTGATGTATAAGAATATTTGTTTTGTTTTAAAAGATGAGCTAATATTTGAACTCCTGATAACGCCATGACAATAGGGACAATTTAAAAGTACATTGAACCTATTAAAGTTAACCGCATGCGGTCGGATACGAGTGCTCTAATTAAAGCTGCAACAGATAGATATAATGAAACGAATGATGTGGCAAACATACCTATTATATATGTTAATTAACAATTAAATACAACTATAATAATAAAATTAAATATAGACAATGACACGGAAACAAATAGATCGTTACAGTAATGCTCTTAGTGTTAATTTTTTCGTTAGATTACGTTTACTGTATATTTTTTGAATTTTAATGTTATTTTTGCATCTCTAATTCGATAATCAATGAAAAACAATTCAGATATTAAATAAAAATATATCTTATTCGTTAAAACTGACGGTATTTCGGTAGAAGATAAAATAACTAGTTCTAAGAGCAGCAGAGTATCGTATCGTCATTCGTGGGAAGATCACGATAAGGCTTTCATCTGATCACGCATGATATATATGTGAACGTCACAACAATACCGAGACACGTATTTAAAACAAAACAAACGTACTGCATATATTGTTTAAACAAATATTTTCCTTGTTACTTATTGTTTATTGTTTATTTAGTACGATACACTTATTAAATTGCTGGTGACCATAATGGATAATTAATCATTGATTATTACATTCCCCTATTTCTTTTTTAATTAATTACATACATCACAAATGTTATATTTTTGATTATTTTCCTGAAACTTTTGAAAGCATAGTTTGTTTTTAACTTACAATTTTTTTATTCATATAGGAGTGAACTAAAAAAATTGATGGTTCCAAGAAAAGGCGCAACTATTTTAGTAATGAAACTTATGTTATAATTTTTTGTATCACTTTAGTTTTGGTTTTCTCATAAAATAATATTTAAAAATCTACAATTACAGATGCTTTTTCAATCTAATATAAAATCAATGTAGTGTAAAACTAACAACCATTCATAAAAGGGCTGGATTGGTATAATAAAAACCTTTCATTATATAAAAGCTATGAGTCGCTACAGTAGCACGTAACTGAGTCGAGATATCTCCAAAACTTCCCCGATATATACGTGATACATCGAACCGTCACGCAACTATACAAACGGATTCTATAGTTGCTTATAATGACACATTCATACTACGCCCCAATACACACGAACAGACGATAGTAAAAGCCCATCATTATATATAAGAAACCACACATTTAAAACGAAATTTATCACAAGATCAGCACATACAAATAATATAAATATTATTAAACACAAATCTAGATGTTATAACGGTGTTTAACGGACATTTTTGTTTACGAAATATATAGAGTAATATAAAAAAAGTTGTTAGAATATAATAATTTCGTCGGCAACGTCTGAATGAGACTTAGAAGCGAATATAGATATATGAGATTGTAAGTCGTAAATTACAGTATGAATGCGAGGGCGATCGTTCAGAATTCTTGTAATAGATTTTATTACTATAACTAATAATAATAAAACCATCAGTATTCAGTGACAAATGTCTAGAATAACACGTCAATTAGGAGGATAACATATATATTAATATTTATAAATAAAAATAGAATCATAAAATACATCAAATAGTATAAAACTAATATATCGTATGGACATATCATATTACCATATGATTTGATAAGCCGTCTTTAACGACTCTATGGCCAATTGTCCTAGATAAAGTGACTGACTATATATATATGTATATATATGTGTGTGTGTGTGTGTGTGTATACTCGATTCGTATTTCAAGATGTTATCCCATAACGATGACATTAACGATCCCATACCAACCGTTAAATGAAAAAAACACAAACATTTCGGATAACTCGACATACCGTTAGCTGACTTTAAACTTTTATCAACTCCGTATACATTATAAATAATAGTAGATCATTAATTGATATCAAACTTAAAAACTTACGAGTCCACATAGATAGGACACGCAAACAAAATCAATCACAATATTTAAATGAAACTAATATTTTTCGGATACACTACGCGTGCTTTATCTTTGTAAAAAAAACTACATACTCCCGACGTTTCGGCTACTTTTCAGCAACCGTGATCACGGGCAGATGAGATAATAATCACAATAGTTAGTATTAGTGAACTATAATTCGATTCTATTTTCATTGGATGTTACGCACATTTTATGATAGTAGACTACTCAGGATCGGCCTTCGTGTGTAATATCGAGATCAAGGTGCTCTTTAATTTACCGCCCGGCCATGACCCCAACATTCTGACAACGGCTACACCTAGCTAATGACAATAATCCAATCAAGTCTCTTACATGTGCTACTATACGTTTCATATAGACGAAAACATCGTAACATGGGACATTTACTTACAAATATAAATATTATAGAAGTATGTAAGATGGATACAGAACTAAAATATTCAATAAAAGTGGTGATAATTTTAATTATAGTACTGCTGGCTCATAGCGTAAGAAAGATCTTCAAGTTGGGAACATTTGCTTTTAGGACTATTGATGAGAGAGTGACAATTATTGATAATAATATATGTAGCTGTTTTACTTTTAAAAAAATATCAAATAAATTTGAAACAAAATTTACTGAATATTTCTAATTTTTACTTATGTGTTAACACAAAAGAAAATAGTGCTTCAAATATTTCCTCTCGTCTCGCTTAAAACTCAGAACTTAAAAACTTGTAGTTGAGAGAATAAAATACTTTAAATGTTACCAAAAAAGATGCAGACCTCGCTTGAAAGTTAGGCTGTTCAAATATTGAAAGTAAAGAGAAGGAGTTGTGGTTGAAATGTGAAAGAGGAGAATTAGTTGCAGTGTTGATATCGAATATAAAAAAAATAGACCGTCACGTCAAATATAAAAAGTTTAATGTGTTGAAGAATTGTATTCTGATCTCATGAGGTGTGAAAACAAGAATTTAATTTGAAAATTTTCAACGAAACTTCACTTCATTCAATGTATTCACCGTGCGGGTATCGGGTCCATCGTTGCAGGGGAGGAGCTTCAACAGTGCCTGCGACTTACAACCCAGGTGTAGGTTTAAGGGGACACTATCTAACGCGCGTGTAATATAACATCCAAAATAATGTATGTGTATATCTATCATAGATAAAGGTACAAAGTAAACAAAAAACATGACGATAAACGACGATAAAATTCAATAAGACAGTAAACAACAGTTAATGGAGTTAAACAAGCCACATACATAATAATTTTACTATTTAAACGATTTGCATACGTGAAACAAAGACTGAAAATTAAATTAATTAAATTGAAAGAAGAAATCTTAGACACTAATATAATTTGATATCAAATTTAGGACTAACGACAATTCTGCAACATTCATTTAGAGAGACATGCTGATATATACCATAAATTATAAGACGTGATATTTTATAGATGTAATCATATCAATATATGTATCATTATCTCATATATATATATATATATATATTAAATTAAACAGCGCGTGCTCACTCATTACTTGATTAATTACCAATCATTAAACTATATGCACAGTCGTTATCGCTTCGAGATGATTTTTCAAACGAGTCCCGAAACACTTTCGTACGAGCTATCTAACACTGAATATGTGTAATCAATTTTTATATCTGTTAACTAAATGATTCAAAGGAAACTGAATCGTAACATCAAAATTTTAGAGTCCACATTACAGTTATAACGGTTATCGGCGTTATGCAACATACGATATTACATTGCAGGGTAAATGATCCGACCTTCGCACGCTCCAATGGACTTTCCCGCAACACGACCTCATAATAAAAATATCTCGAGAGCTTTATTCGTATTAAGTCTTATCTTTATCAATTAATATAAACATGGATTCCTTAAATATCCTAGTTATTGGCGAATTTAAATTTATTAGTGAAAATATAGAATACTAGAAGTACATTCAGTAAAAGCTTTAAATCTATTTAGTTGTCAATTTTATATTGGTTTTGAGAGCACAAGCGAAGTCTCTCAACCCTTCGATTAACGATTGTAAATCGAACGAATAATGATGTAAGTCTAATTGAACTATAGAAAACGTATAACAAAACATCACAAATTCTAAACAGATGCATAACAATGAAAATTCCAGGAATATTTGTTAGAAAACATGCAATACGGAGGTAGAATGAAAACAGACATACAAGTGGAACAAATTACTGGTTAACGTCAATAACGAACTAGAACAAATCAAACGCAGTGGAAACGATACCAGTTAACAGTGGATCGGGCGTGTTGTTCAGATAAACAGAATGTATGATTTATCAATGGGCATTCAATAAGAACCAGCAAGAATAAAGACTAACATCAACACTAGTTCCATACTCCGGCTTGGAATATACAGGCTGACTGGTGAATTACTATCAATATTTTAGGAGAATACTCGGTACATGATTCTCATTCGAATTATGTCAAAAAAATAGGTACTTAATTTTTTACCAAATTTCCGTATAAATAAATAAAGTGTGGACACGTTCCAAGTGTTCCAAGTGTGTGTGAGTGTGTGTGTGTGTGTGTGTATACCTAATCTGTAGGGTGTTCACACGATGCGTAATTAATTACATAACTTTTGGTTAACTTTACTTAGAAGTTTATTAATATTTATGTTATATTAATTTTTATTTATTCATATATGATCGTCAAATATCACGTCCTCAAGTATCGATAGTAATTCACCAGTCACCCTGTATATGTATAAGGATTTGTATGGCACGTATTTATAATTGATCAACAAAGCCGAGGGTCCCATGACATGTTTAATGATGTATATTGTGAACATATGTATTGTATCATGAGTTAATCTGATGGTGTATGACATCTCAGTGAATTTCCTGACACAGATAATTGGACATGTACATCGTGTACGCACTTAATTGGATACGAACGTGGAAAACCGATACGGATAATGTTTACTTTGAACGTTAAAACTATTTGTTTATATGAAATATATTTTGTTAAAAAATGTAGCAATAATTGCGTACGAATAAAAATTTGTTTATTTTGTCTTTAAAAAATAAACATAAAATTCAATACAAAATACAAACTTTATAATCATTTTAATCAATAGCTTCAAGGAAATCGAGACTAAAAAATTATCACTTCAGTATTTATATTAAAATCATTCCCAAATCGTTATAAAGTGTAAATTATAAATTATTTTGATAAGAATTTTTAATAAGACAATAATATAAAACTAAACCAGACCGGTTCAAATTTATTTTTATTTTTTAATATAAAACGTATTAAAAAATTGAGAAACGACTTAAATTTAAATGTATTAATGGCTTTTTCGCGGTTTCTTACAAATGTCTTTAAGAAAATAAGCTAAAAATAATAATTTAAGGACAAATAATTTTACGACAAGACATAACCTTGTTATTATTAGTTATATACGTCAATTAAATATAAAAAATAAATCTGTATTTTTCATATATAATGATTTATAAAATGACATTTTAAAATAGTCATTTTACACGAATTAAATCCAAAAAATATATATTTAAGTTTGTTTACGAAAATCGAAAATATTATAAATCTTTACTTCAAAAGTTATTAATAAGTATAATTTATGTCAAATTTAAATAAATATAATATACAAATTTCCACCTACTGTTACAAATAACATGTTTTTTATGTGACACAATCGATCATATAAAAATCTTATCATATTTGATAAACATCTAATATAAATTAGATTAAGAGCGCTATAAATTTCATTCTTTATATTTTATCAAACGGAGCAAGTTCTACCAGACGTTCACGTAAAAAACGGAAAATTTAATGAACCTAACTCGGGAGAGTAGCATCACAACTTTCTCAATAGCAAGTCTTATTATATACTTGTATGATGTACATACGTACGACTTATAGGGATAATATATATATACATATATATATGAAAATTGGTTCACAGCTGTGTTAATAAAGCATAGTTTATTTGTACATAATTCCAATAGAAAATATAGATACGTATAAAAATTAATTTATAAAATATAACTTCTTTTATAATCCAAAAAAATCTTACTCTTGCATTAGACAGATTTATGATATAGCCGCGTTAATAATTAGTTAAATGTAAGTCAATAAACATATGTATTTGATTTCGTTTCTATCGTTAATATTAACTGAATCGTTAGAAAATCCGTTCGTTGTAAAAGCCATTCAATACGCGACAGTTTCTACTTTCACCACCAGTCTTATCTATCCGCGCCCAAACATAGAAACCAGATTCTAGCATTATGAATTACTAAACCGCATAGTCAATCAATACGTATAGATAACGAAATATTGAGTAAAACGAGATTATTATAATTATTATTATTAGTCAGATAATAATTCAAATTGTAAATTGAAAAGGTGCCCTTGAACGAATGTTAATTGTACACAGATAGAGCAAATATTATGCTATAATTTTAAATATTTGATATCAATAATATAAGTTTGAGAATTTCGTTAGAGGCTTACTAATATCACAATGGAAGCAATGTCACCGGCCGTTTAATGAGATGGTTCGAGACCGGTGTCGTTCTACGTGGGATGATGTACAATCAAAATTCTATTACAATAACCATAGAAATATTATCTATACGTTACAGTAATTCAATCCTAACTGTTAATATAATGAAAACAGAACAGTATTGTACTAAATAAACGATAACTGTTATGATAATGAAAACATCTATACAATAATTCGGTAGACATATATCACGAGTAATATTTTATAATGTGCATTGGTGATTGGAGGGTTTTAATCAGAACATATAGATCCGAGGCGGACATCACCCTGAATACTTTATTAGATGACTGAGCAGAACTTAAAGGATACTACTCAATAAACCAACAACAGTGCAGACTCATCCGAATTAAAAACTTTCAAGCCCTGATATATTTCTCGACGGCTAAAAAGAATAAAACGTTGACACTACCACTATACATTAAAGGACTAGGCAGGCTGCTTTGTTAAAAAATTACGCCAACGAAACATACCATTAAAGTTGTATTAACAAAAATGATCCTACATTAAAATAATCGCCCGTCACATTATAATAAAGCGCGTATTATGTAAATAACACCAATTATATGTTTCAATGAATTATGTTACGATAGGAATCGTATAATTTTAATTTCTGTTTTTTCAGCCCTCCGATTTGTTAAAACATCGCGATCATCGGTGGGTAATTGACCTCGCAGTTTAGAGGATAAGCCATTTTTAATGAGGATATTGGACTGACCGTCATTCGTCCTTGGGACAAACAAATATTTTGGGTGTCTCATATGATGATTACACATGACAATGCGATACATCATACGAACAAAAAAACACCAGCCTCGACTGTAACGTTTGCTCTAAATGTTCTTTCTTGAATATTTATAATAGTCTAACGCTCCAAATTTCGAAATAAAAATATATATGTATTTTAATATTTTTATGAACCGCATGAATATTTATTTATGCAGCATTGTTAATGTCATGCATACATTAAAAATTATATGCCAATGTTAATATTCGTTTCTAATTGAACTGAAAATTAAAATAAAAGAAATGGTTTTCGTTTAAATGAAAATATAATGAAAGAGAAAATAAATACATACAATTGAAATGTATATCCGTTACTTGGAAATAAATTGTTTTCACATTATAATTAACTTTTTGTATTTTCAGGTGAAAATGGAAATCTACGTATGTGATACTTTTCATTTTATTTTTGCAAAACATTTTAAATTAAATATTGTTATCTTCATTCAATTAACAAAAACCACTGCTAGAACATTTTAAATCCCGGAAAGAATCATAAGTAAAAGTTTGTATAGTTTTAATAATCAATATAAATATATATATTATTCATATAAAACTGTCATCACTAATTGCTGTCGGTAAGTAAGCCCCTAGTTATACTATAATAGACGACTATTCCCGTCGTGTGCTTTCGCGAGTGAAATCGCCAGTGAAACCGTACAACGGATACAAAATCAACTTTCTACCAACCCTGAGACAACATAGATCTACAAATCATTAAGACATACAATAAACATTTTTATAACTCAATTTAATATATAATAATAAAATAAAAAAACATTCGAACGAAGAATACCAGTCGATGCAACGGTAAATTTCTATCCGCTTAACATCTTTAATGAGAATAAATTAATTTGTCCGGCATGCATTATAAGACGTGACACTTCTAACGCATAAATCTTCATTAATCTATATATTATTGAGAAATCAGTCAAGGATTTTTTTAAATTATAATCATTTAATAATTAAAATAGATCAATTAGATCATCCATATGTTAAGTCATTAATACTTTAGATATAATTTTTTGTAGGAATTTGCATCTTGAGCATGAATATCAAATAAATTTTTACATAATATTTTATATACTATAGTGGTACATATAACTATTAGAATCACTTAACTAGACAAACTATTTGCTAATGTTATACATGTATGTATGTATGTGTAGTTGTCTGTAGTAGTCAGTCCTCAAGGCCGATAACCACGTGCGTCCTTTATGCTCGTGTGCATTGCTTTGTTACTATTTCTCGTTTAACATACTCACAACAGCAGAGCTATTAAAATTACGTCAAAGCACTTAGAATAATATTCGTGTGTGTTTCCATACTTAACCTTGAGTTATTCCAGGGTCCGTACGGTATAATATATCAGTTTGATCTGCATAAAATAAATTAATTTACGTACGCAGTCGGGTTATGTGCATAATTTATTAGGGGTTCTCATTATTAATTGTCTATTGAGCCTTGGCCTGACCTGACGTTTCTAAGAAACAAATCCTTGATGAACTTTGTTTATTCATTTAATCTTTAGTATTTTAATATCTTAGAGACATCTTGGAGTATCATGAATCCCTGGTCATTATCAGTCCAGGTGTCTAAACGTCAGTCTTAAATGGGACATCATGATGCAAATGTCAAAATGAAACACATAAAATACTCTAGCAGCAGTTACTTAAAGTGTATTTCATGTACTGAATGCATTTGAATATTATCGTGGTTTTTATACGATACAAATGTCATTAAACTGTGGTTGTCTTGGTATAAGATATGTATAGAGTTTGAGGAAGGATGTCGAATAAATTTTAACGTCGCAACTTAGTTAGGCATTACCAATGACTGAAATATATAACAATATTGAAGAAATAATGGATCGCATTGTATATTAGGATTTGACGGCTCAAATCTGATGTAGATTTATAGAGAATTCTTCATCTTAATGACCATAAGCCAAACCATTAATTAGTTCACAAGTAACCGTAATTAAAGTGCATGTTATCATACTGAATGGAAATTTCTAATTATAATAGCTTATTAGAAATCCTTTAAAAAATATTTTTAAAAAGCGTCAACGTATATAAGACATGGAAATTCATTGCTTGTATTAGTCACAGTAGTTTTATCATTTTTTCTAGAGATATCAACTAAGACATAAAAAACTAGGTTACTTCAGAAGCTTATCCTAGAAAGTAAACGGAATGTCCATAATCAGACTGTGCCATCAACATACAAGATAAGATCAACGCAAACTAAAGTCCTAATATTGTTATAAATACCGAGCTCTTGATATGTTTGTACATCTACAAGATTACCAGGTACAATGAATATTTACCTAAAGTTTACTTGAACGTTTGTTACGACTACAACACAAACCGGTAGTAATACCATTTTATGCTTGAATAGAAGCAGACAAAAAAAATAGTACATTCAAACTCACTGAGACGACAATGTCCTTGATAAATCGCGCCCATTTATTTATACCGAGAACACTTTCGTTTAGATAATCTTTATAGTAGCTTAGCCAAGTAAATGTACTTTTATTCGGTAGCTACTAGAATTATAAATGAAAAAAAAAAAACTATCAAACATTATGGAATCATTTCATAATTGAAATTATCCTAGAGTCGTTAAAATAATTTTGGTTTCTTTTAAAAATTACCTTCAACATAACAGTAGAAACGGAAGCTGAGATAATGTGTACCTATATACATATAACTGATTGCTTGTATTCGATAAAACAAATCGTTTTGCAATAACAAGATAAATAAAAATATATAAATTAAAGAAACAGATAAAGACGTTATCAACATAAAAGATAACAGCTTGTTTTTGAGCCACTGTAATTATATACATCAAATAAATGACATGAACTAAAGAACATAATTAAATATATATAAATTTATAATCACGTATGTATTAAAACTATTGTTATTTAATGTATTCGATGGCGTTATCTAAACAGACAATGTGATTTAAGTATTAAGATAACTATAATCATCCTCGTGGGACCGAATCTCGTACAAACGTTTAACAAACATTATAAGAATATAAATATATTAATATTTTTTATTGTGTTTGTCATTAGCGGCCGAAATCGTATGTTAAAAACTAGTAACAATGCCAGCACGTAATCAGGCATAAGGTGTTTTCGACAATAGAAAGTCGCCTAAAGAATTACGTAAATGGCTGTGTTGTTTACATCATGGTTTTAAACATTTTTTAAACTTCTTTGTAAGCTACTAGGTTTATGGTTGTATACTCTAGATATAAACTCGATGGAATTATAACGCAATAAGACAAAAGATAAATTATCGTTGTGGTTTTTCATAGAAACATACAGCGTCTTATCCATTATTTTCTTGGATTCTATACCAATATTTCCTAATACATTTAAATTGAATAAGTTATATAAATATTTTAATCTATATAATCATTTGAATTTTAACTACGTTCGCATGAGCTGTGAAATATATATGTATAAATGACTTCCAATTCGTGAACAACTTAGACATTAAAAACATATATAACACTGAAAAACAAATAAAACAAAAATTATTCAGGGCATTATCGTTTTTATTGTACAAAAATAGTGTGCAAGCGTGTTTTTCGTGTCATCACGACACACACAAACAAATGCTAAATCTATTTATATATATAACTTTATGTATAAAATGCATCCACTCAGTAAGATAGAACATAGCCTATATATTATATATTATTGAGAATCGTTGAATTTTACACATGTCACTTATTATAACCCAACAAATAAAATACTCGAAACACATAAGATGAACCGGAAGATATTTATTATAATTAAGGTAATTAAATAAAATATATAATGATAGTTTTTTTTTTATATTTTTTTGATAAGACCATATACTATCGGGACCGGTCGATGTTCGTTGGGAACTTGTTAACAACTCATTAAATCACAATTTTCGTTGATAACACACGGTTATAACTCGCACCGGTCGAGACTATCTCAGTTAGAAGTAAAGCGAGATACTATTAATCATGCCGTCCCACGCGACTCTGAGCAATAAAAACTAAGAACACGAGAGTAAAAACTTTAAAACACTCCATACAGCCCGTGAAACGTGTAAAACCCAACGATAGCGATGTACATACATACGTACAGACCGTGTATAACTTAGTTATATTCACATTATCTACATTATGGAACTCTATCTGGCAAAGTTTGGACCCTTCCTTAAATAAAAAAAACAGGTAAAATTAACATTACATACAATATAATTGATTCGCCGTTCATTGCCGGATCAATGACGTCCTTAAAATAATATAATACGATATTATGTTAATATCAAACAAAAACATGGTAACATCTTACATACTTAACATTTTATAACAAAAAAAGCAAGGAAAAAACACAAGAATTTAAATGGACGTTCAGTGAAAACTCATTTGTTATCAAAATACCACGTAATTTTCAAGTAAGTTACTTTACGATGAATTACTACTGGATTGTAGAAGAAACGTTGATAACAATTTTTTACTTAAACGACTTTATGGGCCATGTATTTACCTACCACACATTATTTTAGTTTGGTTTTTACGTTGATAAATAGAAAAAAAATATTTTCAAGATTGGATTGTCAGAAAAAATTTAATATTATTTCAAATGTATTTATTATGTTAAACAAAACTGTTAAGGTAAAAGTGAGCAGAGAGAGGAAATAAAAAAAAAGCCATTAAAGATATGAACCGGTGCTAGAGAGGCGCAACCCGGAACGCAGACGGTGAAAACTACGGGAAACCGCAATACAGAGCACGCAATCGAGCAACCGTGTCAGTAGTGTGAAACGCTAATTACACACGAGGCAGCCAGTCCATATTGTACAATTATTGTTATAAGAATCATTGACTGGTCACAAACTGCGCTGGCAATTAGAAAGAACCCGACACCCGTAGGACTCCAACCGGTAATGAACGACACAATGTCTCATATATAGCGGCGAATCACTAATCATAAATACAGCCAGATACAGTTCCAACCGAGTTTCACTAATCTATTGTTAAAAAATAAATTATTATAGAATCTACAGGAAACCGATTGGGAGATCTCATTTATTTTGGATCGCGTTGAGACGCTCCATGAATGCCTCGCTGTGACAATTTGAGTCCGGCTCAAATGGCGAGCGTTTGACCCCTGGACTCATTATATATTACGCTTTCAAATCAAACGAATAATAAGTTTGGTCAACGGAGACCTCAGGCAGATACTAAGGCTAAATCACAAATATTTCGCGAGTTCTCGCTAACCCCAACTGTTTTTAAACAACTTGGATCTAGATTTTCACTCTTCTTAGCGCCTTTATCACTTAATACTACTCTCTCACAGTTCACTTCACTGTTCAATTTAAGCTCAGGGCTTGGGTAAGCACTTCTACTCTTGGTAGCACTTTCACTTTTTTCGTCGAAGAATGACAGATCATCCGAACTCGAAGCTGGAGGCAAAGTAGAAAACAGCTTAATTTCCAAGTCCCGATGTCCGTTCATGGAAGTAACGATCTCAGAAGATATCTCCAAAGCGAGTGGGGACTTAGGCTCTGAAGAAATAGATCTTCTTGGCAGAGGGAACAGAGAATAAAGATTTGATGCCGATAAAGTATCGTTATTATTAGCTTTTCTTTCAGGAACTCGCGCTGAAGGGTCGCTCCAGCTTCGTCTCAACATAGTATCACCACCGCGCTTTCCAAGCGGTCCGACAACTTTCATCGAATCTTCTAGCTTTGTCGGTGCAAAATCAACACTCGTATTTTCATCCAATAAATGTGCGAGAGAATTCGCATCCCAGATCTGACCGACGGGATCGCAATAGCGACATTGACAGGAACTGACCGCTGATTCTGCAGGGGATGCTGCTTCAGCTAAGCCGAAACGAGTAGCCTCCAAAGCCTCACCTAAAGCCGTAACCCTATACGTCTCCGGGACGGGATCCGGGTAGTCTAATACTTTTACGTGTAACCGATACGGCAATGTCACATCTCTGCAATAGGATTCATCGTAAATACCGTGAGATGCCGACCCCATATTTGTTACACAGTGATCGACTTCACCGAGTTCCAACGCCGCTGATGTCAAGTCGTGTGGAACTATGTTATTGGGTTTTCTATCTTTTTTACGTCGTTTCCTGGGCTTAATTATTCTCGGTAACATTGTCTCTGAATTATTAGAGCCAGAACTTTCATCGCTGGTGACACTGACTGCATCCGTATTATTGTTGCGTGTGTTGTTCCGCGAGGGTCGTACTTGCTGCTGTTGTGCTTGGTTTCGCGGCCTCGTGTTTTCAGGTACGTCACACCTGTCATGTCTAACATGAACATCCTGTCCAGTAGGACGATGGTTTCTTTGTTCAGGTATTGTCGTGTACTTCTTACGGTCGTGTCTATTGTGGATGATGAGAGGCGCTCCCTGAGCATGCATAGCAAGTTTGGACACGGGGTTGTCTCTAGGAGGATTACGCCCCGCCATAGATATAAGGGGTGCTCCGAGCCATGCGTTAGGATGTGGTACTCCGAAGGGCGGATAGTATTGTGGCGGGAATCCCGGTGCGGTAGCGGCGTAGCGAGGGCGAGGGGCTTCGCGGCGCCCTAGGGCGGCGCGCTCGCCCGGACTCATTTCGGCCGAAGGGTCGTTTAACCCATATTCGCTATATTTATTCACAATGTCACGGCAATATTACGCTCAGCGTCACGAAGTCGTGGACGTAAACTAACATCGAATGCACGGGTGTCGTCGCGTGCGTCCGCCGCGCTCGCCGGCTGTGGACTGATGTGAATGAGTACGATCCGGCTGCGGCCGCGATAGCCGAGTGGGAGTGCCGCGACGCCACGCTACTATCGCCCGGCATAGTTGCGACGGAAAGCTTTACAGCCCTGATCGCCCCGCTATTAAAACCTTGTTTACTTTTGTAGCGCTTAAAAATAATAAACTACTAGTACGACGAACTATATATTTCGAATTGCCCTATTGTTTAATCGAATATTAGTTTCCGAATCATTAGATATTAATAAATGTACTTACCCAAGAACTAATTAAGGCGATTTTTGTTGAAAACATAGCTTTGAATAATATATATCTTACCTGAAACAAAATACGGTAAAAAATTAATAAATTATATGAATAAATAATCAAATTAACAACAATATATTATTATTATTATGTTAGCATTATTATGTACGATTTAATGACAAAAAATATAGCAGCCTAATAAAAGTGAAATCTTTTCATAGCATCGAACTGTATGACAATTATCATATGCTATGAACGTCATGAAGACCTTTGAAAACTAGCATCACAGGACAGGGGAAAGTGAACTCGGCTCACAAGCTCTCACTCGATAACAACGTATGAAAAGTTATATATTAATAATATGCAAAAATAACCTCTATCATATAGTATGTGTAATGTTTAAAATCGATCGAACTAACATTGTGACTTCTCGTTGACTAACTTTCCTTATAGCTATATAATGCGGATGTCATTATTATTTTTATATACTTGTTGATAAATAATAAGTGAGAATAGCGGGTGCGGTTTTAATGTAATAAAAATATTACTTGATAGATTTATAATTGCTTAAATAAAATTATAATATTTAAACGCCGACAACGTAATTGAGTGGAAATAATAATTTATAAAATATTTATATATAATATATTATATAGATTTATAAGAAATTTAATATTGTTTTGATTTCAGAATCGTCGTATTTAGATTACATATATAGGAGTTTAAAAATTATATATTAGCTAACGTTATCGTGGCAGACCCTGGCTAAAGCTGGGAAATTGCCAGGAAGAAGATATTAGCTATCGTTACTCACAATGATTAGCGAATTTATAAAAATAAAATTTATTTACAGTCATTATTGTTATAAAATAAAATCCACAAATACATTGTGCATTTGATACATAATAATATTAATGTAATATTTTTTATCTGTTCGTTTAAGACATCCAAATCAATATACACTGTCAACCTTCAGACACCTTAATGTCAATTTACACAGATAATAATAGGTGGTAGACAAAAGAGTTTTACGCCACAAAGGTTGTATTATGCATTAACCTCGGGGTTATAGGCTTTGCTTCGGTTGGGATATTCGTTTCCAACAATCCACTCTCTCTTTCGCTTTCAATGTTCATAGTTGATAGCTATTACGGGCCCATAACCAATTCGTGTTAGGTGAAAGTTGGTTAACCGGACGGCTGGTTGCGTAACCATCGCATCATTAATAACAACGCGAATTGAACCGTGGCTTACATTATAAATTATAATACAATTGATGCATATGGTCCGAGTGAGTACAGTATTTAAAGTACTAAGTACAAAAAAAATACATAGGTACATCGTAATATTGATTTAAAGAATTATTCTTTTATAAACATTCGCAGGTAAATTATTTATTGATATTACAAACACTACATATGTATACAGGGTGACTGGTGAATTACTATCAATATTTAAGGAGAATACTCGGTACAAGATTCTCATTCGAATTATGTAAAAAAATAGGTACTTAATTTTTCACCAAATTTCCGTGTAAATAAATAAAGTGTGGACACGTTCCAAGTGTTCCAAGTGTGGACGCGTGCGAATTCTCTAAACCGTCATTTGATTATAATATTCATATAAAACAAAATTAACACACAATTCAGGGAATACTAGATTAAAATGTGTACCAAAACGACACACATGGGACTGTCCTAGTTTTATTGACACAAAATAGTGACATGAATATTACAATTGTCAAACTTGTAACTATTACAGAACACTTAATTAATTATTACATAATACACAACTATAGTAGAAAGCGTTTCTATTAATAGTTGTTAGAATAAAATAAGTTTTCTAAATATATTATCAATCTGTTCCGGGCTTATAACTGAATCGAAGCGGATTTCTCTCCTTTACGTAAGATACATTAAGAAAGGCGTTTTTCTTCCAATACTTTCGTATAGCGTATGAGTCACGCTTTAGACGTATGATTTCATTTTGTAGCGTACGAAACATCGATTTATTTTATTATAAATTTTTTACCTAAACATATTTTCATAGTTTTATATTCATTATTTAAGTGGAATTTTGTTAATTCATTTGTAAAGTATATACATATAAACAGTTTTAATTGATAGGGAGCATTTAAACAGGTCTTAGAAATTGAAAAACAGCTCTACATATATTGAGTTTGTTTTGTTTTTTTGTACCGGTAAATTAAGTATATTAAGTTTGATAGTATAATTTTCGTTGTAGTATATACTTTGTTAGAAAGATAGCTTTTAATGACTTAGAATAATTCAATCTTTGTATCTACAGAGTTTCTTACAATTCCTAACTTGTACCACACTCATTCTTCCATCTTTTTTAGTCATCAACGATTGCCACATTTCGTAACCCAGTGAATCAGAGTGCATTAAATTAAGATTTTAAGGCATTCCGTGAAACACAGATTATTTAAATCTATTTTGATTCAATTTTAAACATAATCTCAACGCAAATGGGTCTAAATATATTATATATGAGTTATAACAAAGCATATAAGAATAATTTCTCAATTCCCGTTATCACTAGTTATTTTCTTCCTACTATTCGATCTAGTAAATAATTATAAAAAAAGTTGATATCATTAAAAAAATTTACGTTCATGTTTATTCCCGGCAAGTTTCTTTATAATAGTTGTTAAAATGTATGCGACATTTATTTTCCCAATCGTTTAATGAATCAATAAATCTTAAAACACTTAATCAAGCCAGTTAACAGTTTAATTGCGACGTAAAATAAAATCCGAATCATTCAACTTTAACATTTTTAACTATTAAAAAAAATCTCAATACGAATGATTTCTAAATAATGGCAATATTTTAAATTATATTGATATTCAATTTTACAAATTGTCCGTGTGGATGCGCCCGCGTCGAAATCGGCGCCACGTTTACCACTAATGCGTTTTTGATTACCGCCGAACTTTCACTAGCGTTCTTAGTCAGCACGAGTTTGGTTCTTTAGTTTAGAACCATTATGTATATATTAATTCTTGCCCGCGACTCCGTCTGCGTGAATATCGGAGTTGTTTTCAGATAGAGGTGTATATAGTGTGTTAAAATAATACATGTAGGAACTAGGAACGTACGTAGCAGCCTTCATTTTGAATAACCTAGATACTGTCTGCAGCACCATCTCTAGGGCCGATTTTTAAATTTAAACCATCTGGGGCGCCAGCGAAATGCATACAAAAAAAATCATTCAAAATCTATCCAGCCATTTAGAAGTGCAGTGACATACACACGTAGATATATAGTAATAAAATTACATTTTTATCTCTTAATATCAAGTATTTTATACAAAACGCAGCACCATATCAATTACTGTACACACTTCCGAGCCGTGAAGTATTTACAGTCCGCCCCGGCGTCGGGAGGTCGCGTAAAGAGAATAAATACTTTTCACAAATAAATTGTATCTTAATACCGTATAGTGAATTGTATCGGAGACGCGGGTCCATCTTTACGACGCTATAAACAACTCTCGGCCCTCAGAGGTACCTGTATTAAGAGCTATCCAATGTTGGTTACCTATTTGTTGCTAGACCATAATAGGATCAGGAACCAATAAATAACAACTTCAAACAGAATCAAAGATATCGATCTCTTGGACTATACAGGGTGACTGGTGAATTACTATCGATACTTGAGGACGTGATATTTGACGATCATATATGACAAAATAAAAATTAATATAACATAAATATTATTAAACTTTTAAGTAAAGTTAACCAAAAGTTATGTAATTAATTACGCATCGTATGAACACCCTACAGATTAGGTATACACTCACACTCACAC
Organism: Danaus chrysippus; assembly: GCA_916720795.1. Taxonomy (NCBI): domain Eukaryota; kingdom Metazoa; phylum Arthropoda; class Insecta; order Lepidoptera; family Nymphalidae; genus Danaus; species Danaus chrysippus. Next base: position 3,832,816 of record CAKASE010000079.1, read on the forward strand.
ATAAGCGAGCGGGGCGTGGTGTTGTATCAGCACGTCGCCGCACGCATCCACACTTGGAACACTTGGAACGTGTCAACACTTTATTTATTTATACGGAAATTTTGTCAAAAATTAAGTGCCTATTTTTTTTACATAATTCGAATGAGAATCATGTACCGAGTATTCTCCTTAAATATTGATTGTAATTCACCAGTCACCCTGTATAACATCAGGAACACTATGTTTATTATATATAACACTTGGTTAACGTATCTATACACACATAAATACATATTTAGTTATATATATCTATATGTATATATAGAACGACTTTCACAGTTTCAATGTGAAACAGAAAACTAATACTATTAAAACAGCTGTTAATTATAATATAGATTTTAATTAACTTAACGTACAACGAATACTCCTTAAACCTAGTTCGTGAGTGCTTTCGACACTTCAGTATAACGGTTAATAGGTACTTCAACGTTCAAAACATAATTACGAGAATTTAATATCTGTGGGATCTTAACAATGTTTCCTCTATAGTGTAATGTTAGAAAATACTGATAAGGATTTTCGTAAGAGACCCTAATAGATGATATCTCCGTACTTATATGACGTTTAAATATTATTATAATGCTTAGTATTGACCGAGTACAGTAAGGACACGATAGCTTAGTTAGCAAAGAGACTGAAACGAGATATAAGGGAGGTTACAGGTTCGATGAATTTTTGATTGCATACTTTATTCTAAAATTAAAACTTAAAATTTATATAGATTCTTTGACATACCTTACCTTATATTTATATTGGATTTTTGTTATCATTTCAGTGATAAGAATTTGAACATATTAATAACACGGTAAATATATTTAAAAACATTTATTTTATCGAAAAATTTATCATGACTATCTATTAAATGATAATTAGCTACCGAATTTATAATCATGTTTTGTTAAAAGAAATCACATATAAGACAATATACCAACTAACATTGATATATGTATATATATGTGTGTGTGTGTGTGTGTGTGTGTATTGTTAATTAAATTAAAGTAATAAATAGTTCTAATACAATAAAATACTATTGCTTTAAGCAGTATATACATTAGAGTAATGTAAGTTTGTTTATTTAAAACGTATGATCCGAAACGCTACTCCGATGGTCATAAAATTTTACACATATATGCCCTTACCCTTGAACACGAACGATTACCCTTATACTATACAGAGGGTGAAATAATGCCTATATATAGATAATATATTATATATACACATACTATATAAATATATAAAAAAACTAAGTTTTATAATATATGTAGGTACATTTTAAACAAGGAATAATTTGCAAATTAATGGAAGAGATATTAGGAATTAATTGCAAAGCATTACTTGGTGTGCATTGCTGTATTAAAATATTCTTTTTTTTGGAGTTTGTAATGCAAGTGTATACTTTATATATATTACTATTTATATGTGTGTGTGTGTCTGTGTGTGTGTGGACGTCGGGCGACCTCCAGACAACGTCTCGTTCGACCCTAAAACAACTAAAGTTGTAATGCACTAATAACTTTATCTAGTTCAACGAACGTTAAGAACAAAGTTAAATTGTTTTAATAATGTTCATTTTGTCGAATGAATAACAGAAATTTATCACAGGATAAAAGGCCGTATGATAATAAAAATACGACAAATCGATTTAACACGACCTGAATTTTAATATTAAAAGTCTCGATAAAAATATTATACCATATCAATATTAAGTTATAGAAAAATATTAAAATTATTAATGTCGTTTCTAAGAACTGACATGGGAAAATTTATTATTACTTGTTTTCGCCTACGACTTTGTCTGTATGCAGAAAGGAGGCTCGGGGAAAAGTATGATTTGTTAAAACAATACCTATTATTATTTATTAATTGCTACTTTTATGGTGTATATGTCACGTGACTTCATATACAATACATAATATATTCCTTAGAATTGCAATAACTACATAGGATTTTATTTTATTCTGATATACAAGCTACTTTACTGCAAATTTTCATCAATATAAATATTTGCTTTAAAAAGCAACAAATATCCATACTTGCAAACAAACTTTCGTTTATAACCTTAATAGGTTTCCAAATCCGCTTATTATATACTAAGTATTAAGGAAACGAAAATAAGTGATTTCTATTTTGTGGTCGTATTTTTTACCGATGTGCTTACTAATTTTGACCTCATTAAAACATCGGTAAAAGTCAGATTCGACAATTCAGTACAGCGTCTATTGAATATAAAAGAGGCAAAAAAAATAGTATGGTCACATGTTTTTGGGGCGATGGTTACCAAATATACATCAAGATTAGTTCTTTTTAAACTAGGAAATAAGCATTCGTTTGTAGGGAGCCTAATTTTAATATGTGATCTGTATGGATTGTTTTTGTATGTCGCTATTCAAACATCGGGACGTGTCACAGATGTTATAATATAACAATTTCGCAAGTCGTGAGCGTTGCGCAAACTATGACGTCAGTCGGTTCCGGCTTCACTTTCACGAACACTTTCACCGCTCACGACCACAACTTTGATGAGAACAGTGATGTACAAACTCACAAATAAATATTATATATATGTATAAATATATATATGTGTGTGTGTGTGTGTGTGTGTGTGTGTGAATTATACACAATATCAATAACATAATTAAGGATAATTTGATTGGTTTATTTAGATGTATCACATGTTTTGATACTATTTGTTTTTAGTTCAATCAAATTATTGTATACTAGTTTTTGCCCGCGACTTCGTCCGCGTTAATTTTATCATCATATTCTTCTTCTATATATATATAAAAATGGATTGCTGTTCCTTAGTCTCGCTAAAACTCGAGAACAGCTGAACGGATTTATCTTACTTTAGTCTTGAAATGTTCGTGGAGGTTCAGGGAAGGTATAAAAGCTGAAAAAAATTGATTCATTACTGGGAAAACCATAAAAACAGCCCTTTTCTATTTCCCATACAAACGTTTTTTTTTACATTAGATTTGACAACTAACTAATATGTCAATCATTCTGTTACACTTCAAAACACGGAGATTTATGGCTTACAGATAAACTCCAAAAACATAAATAAAAAAACGTAAGAGATACTTTTTGATTATAGGGCGATACGAAGTTCGCCAGCTCTTCTAGTTAAGGATAATTTGATTGGTTTATTTAGATGTACTACATGTTTTGATAATATTTGTTTTTTGTTCAATCTAATTATTTTATATGTTTACGAAATTTTAATCTCAATATGAAGTATTCATAATAAATATGTATAGTACAAAAAACCAAACTAGGATGTCCATTATTAATTATTTTTTTTAAATAAAGACTATATAATAATATGGAAAGTTTTTAGTGGCGGATAATGTAGGGGATTTGAAAATTTTAATAGAGATTTATTTCATCATAATTGCTAAATATAAATACGATTTTACTTGTTGCTTTTCTCTCACCATTGAAGATTGATTTTGATGAAATGTCTCTAACTGAAATTTCTGGAATATTTAAACGTTAAACTGCGGTTTCATTACAATAGAAAGCTGACTTCAGTTATTGTTAAATGCTCTGATTATTTAGTTACAAGATTATAATCAAATAATAAATAAAACTGGCACGATAGTTTTAAATATAAAAAAAAATGCTTTTTACAAATTTGCATGGATATATTTGTGTTCATTACGAATTATCTCTAAAACAACTGGACCAATTTCGAGAACTTTTACTAGAACGAAACTGATGCAATAAAGTGTAAGTTAGATTAATACTTTCCCAAACGTTTTTTATCCTCATTTACATAAATATGAAATAAATGGAATAATATTATTTCTAATTTTGTTTTTCCTTTCTAAGGGATTTTATGATTCAATTAGAAGTTTATAATCACTTAGGTTAAGTCCCTTAAAACCGCGAAATTATATGTAAATATATAATTAATAAATAAAATACAATTCCCCGTCCGTCATTCAAAATCACAATTTCTTTAAACAATACTAGACTTATTTATCTACTAGTGACAGCAAGCACCTTTTACTATCGGTGATAAAGTTTACCTTTGTTACATTAAATACTACGGTGGTGAGACAAACTCGAAAATATCTTAAATTTTAAATAACCCATTACAGTTCTGTTTCCTAATTTACATTCAGCTAGTATTGAGGTAAAAAAATTAATTATTTACTAAAATATATATGTTTATACTAGCTTTCCGCCCACAGCTTCGCCCGCGTGGAGTTCGGTTACATCGCGTTTCCATGAGAAGCTTTCAAAAGTCAAATAAAAACTATCCTATGTTCTTTCTCAAGGTCAACTCTATATCTGTACCAAATTTCATTAAAATCAGTTCATTGGTTTAGGCGTGAAAGCGTAACAGACAAACAGACAGAATTACTTTCGCATTTATAATATTAGTAGGGATACAGACTAAGCGTCTAATGGAAGCTGCTACTGAGTCCAAAACAATAACTTATATATATTCCCACACTTTCTAACGCTATTGTTGTAAAAGAGACAAATATCTCAGAATTCATTTGATGGTAGCAAGTCTGGTGTAATCACGACTATATTAAGACCTGGTTTCGTGGTAACTTTTATTCAATATGAACACGACCTTAGTAATTGGACCGCGGGATATTGAAGTGTTACAATTTACTCGGCATTTTAAGTGAAATTCACTCAAACTTTCCTTTTATAAGTATCGATTAACGATTATTTGAGTTTTATTCATACTAATATTGTAAAGGCGAAAGTTTGTGAAGCTGTATGTATGGATGTATGTATGTTTTTTGCTCTTTTAGGCGAAAACTATTAAACATATATTGATATAACTTTACAGAAATGTAGTTCACATATGGGAATAAGACATGGACTTAAAGGCAGACCCTGGCTGAAGCTGGGAGGTTGCCAGGAAGAAGAAGAATAAGACATGGACTATAACCTATCCCGGAATCTCTTATAGTTAACTCAGGATGACTTTATTATAGTTATTCTACTCTTTTATTAATATAAAGTGGGAGACGCAAACTATAAATGGATATAGATTAGTTTAACACCCCGCATACATTTCTCTACAACTAATCCACGCGGACGAAGTCACAGTCATAAACTTGTATATTCATATTGTTATAAGCAGCGCCATCAGTTCCTTACTAATTATAATATACTTTAATCCTTACAATTATTTTTATGTCTCATTATAATTAATTTTTAATTATAATACTGAACCATTGTAATTTTGTAATGGCAACCATTTAAGTATCAACTTGTATTTGAAAACTATAAATACTGGCTTCACCCATTTTGTAAGACGGTACTGGAAGTAACGCTAAATATACAGGGTGACTGGTGAATTACTATCAATATTTAAGGAGCATACTCGGTACATGATTCTCATTCGAATTATGTAAAAAAAATAGGTACTTAATTTTTGACCAAATTTCCATATAAATAAATAAAGTGTTGACACGTTCCAAGTGTTCCAAGTGTGGACGCGTGCGGCGGCGTGCTGATACAAAACCACGCCCCCGCCGCGTGTGTGTGAGTGTGTGTGTATACCTTACCTGTAGGGTGTTCACACGATGCGTAATTAATTACATATAGATTGCTAATAGATAAGGTCAAGACTGGTGTTGTAGTTCTTATACTGATGGACCGATTTCGATAAAGTTTTTTATTTGAAGTGTTGATGATAGTGACCAGAGTTGTACCAGTTGAGATTGACAAAAGGACCTAAGTTGCAACAGACTATTTCATGCCTACATACTTTTATTATAGAAAATACACAAGGTCGGACCAAAATCTACGAAAAGGACACGCAAAGTCGGGGGCGACGACTACTATGCCAAAATAAGGAGTTTATTTTTAATTGAAATAAAACCTATCTATTTATAAAGACGAAACTTTTGGACAGATTAATATTTTTGTTCTCTTGCAAGGAAAAATCACTTAACATAATATAATTAAGCATAAAATTAAAATTGCTTATAGATAAGAATAACATAGAATATAATTTATCCCCATATTTTGGAAATATAATGGAATTTGTACATAATGAAATGTGTAATTTTTGTAGTCGCCTAACACAGATCATAGATGGCGCTGTCAATAGACACAATGTTTGTTTAAAAAAATGTACTTCAATCAAAAATTAAAACTTAAATTGAAAATTTTATCTTATTTAAAGTAATTTAATATTAAATAAATATGACTTCATTTACTGGTATATTTAGTTTTGATTCAGAAGCTATTAAAAAAACAGATCTATATTTTTTCTATCTTGTTGTAGGCAAATAGATTTATAAATATTAACTATGAAAACTATTTATAAAAATCTTTTAAAACCAATGCAATATATTAACAGGAAGAACAATTTCATATTAAAATTTAAAATTTTATTTTAAAATTATTTTATTTCATTAAATTTCAAAAATGCTTCGTTAAATTTTACGTACATACTTTTTGTAGACAACTTTGCTAATCTTACATTTTATATATTGATTTTATCTATTATCTCTTTTAAACGATATCTTTTATATCTTAGATATAAATAGAATATTATAAAAATATCAAATGTTTTTCACTTTCTTTATATCAAAATTAAATTATATATTTATATATCGTATTAATTTATAAAGCATAAATAAAATGGTACAAATGTTTAAACTTAGGGGTTGTCCATTAATCACGTGATCTTTTTTTAGCATTTTTTAACCCCCCCACCCCCATTGGTGATACGTAGTGAGGTTTAAGACCACCCCCCCTCCCCCTTCTCAACATCACATGTATTTTTAGTACCTACAACGAATCTTAAAATTTTCTGAATATTATCTTAATTTAAATACAGGTATAAACTATAATCTTATTTTATTCTGAAATAAAGGACCATAATAAATTAATATTTGTTTAAAAATCGCGCGTTAGACGAAAAAATAAATACACGTGATATCTTACTACACCCTCCCCTCCCCCTTGTGATATTTTCGTGATTTTTATCAAACCCCTCCCCCCCCTTTCAAGCCTCACGTGATTAATGGACAGCCCCTTATTAAAAAATATATAGTACAAATGAAATTGTCAAAAGCGGCATCCGTTGAGTAATACAAGAAATGGTTTAGAAATAACATACAATAGTAATCACAAATTTCGCCAACAGATGGCACTGTCACCAAATAACATTATTAACAGCGCCATCTCTTGGAAAATTGAAATACTTTTTAATGTTTTAATTAAAGTATGTATATTGTTATAAAGATAATAGTATTGTAATAAAGATTAAAGTATAACTTACCTTGCATATTATCCAGTAGATAGGTCAACAGCTTGGCAGTACCGTTGCTGTCGTTGTAAATGGAGAGCATCTCTTTACTAAGCGGATTCCCTTGTAGACCGAGCATTTGGAGATGGAACAGTTTCCCGAGATCATAAGGCAGTACTCTTAAATAATTATTGTGAAGGTGTAGCTCTCTGGAATAGAAGATAAAAATATCATTAATATTAATTCTTATATAGTATAACTATGATTCTCAAAATGATTGCAATGGACATACAGAAGCGGCACAATATTGAATATGAGAGAAAAGTTTTAGAACCTCTGATTTAAACTATTGTGCCACTACATAGAAATATACTCTTACATATACAAAGCATTTCAGATTATATTATACATAATATTGTATTAAAATATATTCTTATTTTCTTTAATATCAAGAATATTATTTTTTCCCCTATCCTTAATGAAGACAATGACACTTATTTCAAGATTCAAGTAGAAAATTATTTTATGAAGGTAAAAAACGCCATCAGGTTAATTATAAATAGCATTTTAAATTAAAAATCACGTGTTAATGAACTGGTTATTAATGAAGAGGATAATAAAGGAGATATTTTATCTACTTATCGGTTTACGTTTTGTAACTTTGGAAAGTTCTAGAACAACATATTATATTAATATTTCTTAACAAATATAAAAGTTACATTTGTGTTTTTAAAAAAAAAGATAATCTTCTATATATATAAAAATGGATTGCTGTTCCTTAGTCTCGCTAAAACTCGAGAACAGCTGAACGGATTTATCTTATCTTATTCTTGAAATGTTCGTGGAGGTTCAAGGAAGGTATAAAAGCTGAAAAAAATTTATTCATTAATGGGAAAACCATAAAAACAGCCCTTTTCTTTTTCCCATACAAACGTTTTTTTGACATTAGATTTGACAACTAACTAATATGTCAATTATTCTGTCGCACTTCAAAACACGGAGATTTATGGCTTACAGGTAAACTCCAAAAATATAAATAAAAAAACGAAATAGATATTTCTTGATTATAGGGCAATACGAAGTTCGCCAGGTCTTCTAGTGTAATATAATTATTACCAGTGGCGGCTGTACCTTAAGTGCACTCGTGCGCTGAACCACCAATTCAAAAGTTTTAAAAAATTACAAAATATTACTTCATCTTTATTTTTAAATTATCATTTTAATATTTATTTTTTAAACATAAAAACGTATAAAAAATTAAGTTTTCTAATTATAGTTAAAAAGTTTGTGCGCTTTACTAAACTAATATCTCGTGCGCTTAAGCGAGTGCACGAGGACTCCTAATACATCTTGTATGAGATACGCATTAATACGCCTGACGCGTGAAACAAAAGATAGTTCATAGAAATGTACCGAGTAATGAGTCGGTTCTCGAGCGCCGCACGAGCGGCCGAACATTACCGAGAGCACCCGATGTATGACGAATTGAGCCGTGATTGACATCTCATGTTTTATTGCATTTTCTAATTTTAATATTTTAGTAAAGTGCACCACCAGTTTTATAACCCACCAGCCGCCACTGATTATTACAAGTATGAAAACGAGAAATGTGATTGGATAAAATTTTAATATATATATATATAATGTTAAATAGTTACAAATATAAATAAAAATAATCCTTACGAAACATATTCTATGACACTTGAAGTAAAACTTGTCTTAGAAAGACATAATTGACTGTTAAACAAATTAATTTATATTAAATGCAAAATGGCTAATATTTCCTTTGTCCTGATTTAATTCTAGCTAAAAATACTTTCCTAAAATTAATATAATTTGTACCATGTCTCAAATCGATTGTACTTATTTCACTTAAAACCAAACGAAATACCAGTCTGAGTTCTTATTATTGCGGATGTTCCCACCAAATATAAACTAAGGTAAATAAAGGGTTAAAGACAGCTCAACAATAACACGCAGTGTGAGTCGGCTTCGCGCATGAATGGTTCCGTACCATCTACATATAAAAACGTTATAATAAACTATGTTTTTTATATGAGAAGCACATTAAATATAAACTTAATTCTGTTTCTTAGACTTTCTTATATAAATATATTAAATGTTTAAATAATTATACAGACTGGCAAGGAACTAACTAATACCGTTTTACTCATTAGTTACGGTACCCTAAATACAAGATATGTTAAACACCAATAAAATAAAATTTTTAGCAATCTAAAACAAGTTTCCAAAGAAACTGCGTCTTAAATATAAACACATATAATAACAATTCGTATGTTTACTAATATATTTTGTTATCTCGAGTTCAGTGACCTTGCGTCTGAACAACGATATTCATTACAGCCTGTTCAAGGATTTATCTATTTATCATAATCTACAAGCTGATACTGAGCGTAGTGACCTTTGAATTAATATTATAAATACTTTATAACATGTCATATACATATACAGGGTGACTGGTGAATTACTATCAATATTTAAGGAGAATACTCGGTACATGATTCTCATTCGAATTATGTAATAAAATAGGTACTTAATTTTTGACAAAATTTCCGTATAAATAAATAAAGTGTGGACACGTTCCAAGTGTTCCAAGTTTGGACGCGTGCGGCGGCGGGCTGATACAACACCACGCCGCCGTACGCGTATGTGTGTGTGTGTATATCTAATCTGTAGGGTGTTCACACGATGCGTAATTAATTACATAACTTTTGGTTAACTTTACTTAGAAGTTTATTAATATTTATGTTATATTAATTTTTATTTTGTCATATATGATCGTCAAATATCACGTCCTCAAGTATCGATAGTAATTCACCAGTCACCCTGTATATTTATATATAAGTAAATATGTACATATATTGTTGTTAGTACGTATGGCAATCTGTTGTTCTTAACTACTAAACGAATTTTGATGAAACTTAACTGTAATGTTATTCAGACATCAGAATATGTCATGCTATAATTTATCCAGGAATTGAAACAAGTGTGAATATGAAACTACGTGAAGCAGGCGATAGATGGCGTTGCCTGTGGGTTAACCCATCTATTGTTTTAATACACTTTTCTTATTTCTATCTGAGCCGAATTCTGGTCGACATGAGCGAAGTAGCGGTCAAAAATTTGTATGTAAGTATGTAAATAAACGTTAAGAAATAAAATTTAATTTCAATATTATTGTTTATTTTGGTATTAAAATAATAAAAACATTCACGACACCTGCATTAAAGGAAAACCCGAGAGGTGTCTTTATTTATAACAACATTTAGATAAGTTATCAGTTATTATTATTGAAACAATACACTTATATGTATGTAATTTCAATGTCTGTCTGTTTGTTCCGATTAATGTCTGAAAAGGTTGCACCGATTCTGACGAGACTCACACCCGCAAAATAATCAATGTAATAAATTATATTTTAGGCTGCTTAGATTTGATTTTTCATTTATTTGTATTGATAAAAATATATATAAAAATAACTATCTCGAACGGACGAAGACGCGGGCAAATGTTAGTAGCTTTATACAAAGTATAATAAGAACGTTTTGCGCATTTTGTTTTGCCACAATTACGTCTTAAACGAAAGTCATTCCACAATGGCGGATTTTTTTGCTCATTCGGTAATCAAATATATGCGCCTGCGCAGCCCGCTGGGTTGCATAACAGCCATTCTGTTTAGTTGTGGTACATTTGGTTATTCTAAGAGAAACCCGTCTTGTATACAATGAGACTTCATTAAGTGTTTTGTAATAGAATCGAATAGTTTATAAGTGACATACATTTCAAATAATTACGAGTATCTATATTCAAGTCAGCAAAACTTTTCTGCGAAACTGAATATTTATATTGTTAGATATTGATCAACTTGTTCTTAGTTTTTTTTTTCTTGATATTTCAACAGGAGCCAAAAAAACGTTAAAAAAACAAAGAAATCTTATAAACTGATTCCACTAGGTAGTCTGCTTTTTTTGTATTAAGAATTCTCATTAATATTATACTGTAGTACTCTTCCTTGCAGTCAAATTTTTAAATAACAATTCTTTTTGCACATGAGAATAAATTGTATGAAAAATCGTTAAGATACATCTAGAACTGGTTATATTTATGTGAGATGATGTCGAAACTGACTCCGGAATTTCATGAACTCCAAGGTTTTAGAGTTTTCATACACATTTTATAGGTATTTGAGATGGTCGCGAAACTAAATCCAGTATAACATGACCTCCAAAGTTAGATTTTGCTTGAACCTAGGCCATAATCTCACCTGAGTTGTATGAGGTCTCCCAATTCAGCGGGCAGAGCTCTCAGCTTGTTGTTTGACATGTCCAGCGTGTGAAGATTCACGAGCTGGTTTATGTCGGGAGGTATGCGCTGCAGGGAATTGTCGTTCAGATACAGCGCCGTCAGGTGCGTCAGTTGGAACAGTTGCGGCGCCAGAGCGCGCACACCTCCTGTTATCTGGAATTATATTATATATGAGCCCATGCTCTACGATGATGGGCATATTACGAAGATTTGTAGGCACAACCTATTTTAATGATAATCAAAAAAAAATAATGTTCTGTTCAGATGCGTTTCATATGACACCATGCTTTGAAATAATGATTTTCATGAAGATTTGTAAGCACAACCTATTTTAATGGTAATCCAAAAAAAATTACGATGTTTTGGTCAGTTGCGTTATAGAAACTATAGAATTGCCTGATTTTAATAAGAAAAAATGTGATGTATATATTCTGTTCACAATAAGACGAGTATGTATACGTTACCTCAAGCGTTGCCCAGGCTCCGCGCCTGCCAGATGCCCGCTCCGCTTCCGACATAATGTGATACGTGCGCCCACTAGCGCCCTCATGCCGGTCCTTGTTGCGAGACATTCTGTCACCTATAAAAACAAATATGGCCGACCAATATAAATTTAAAATACTTTTAAAATGTCTTCTAGGATTCGAATTTTAAAACGGCTGAAGTAAATAAAAAAAAGTGACGACAGAAAATCAACGTAAATAAAAAAAATATTACTCAACATATGTATATTATTTTCAAAGAAATAAATACAAGTAAATATTGCTAAATTATCTAAAAACTATACGACTAACTGTACACTTCATACAATGTTTGTTAAAAATTAGATCCTAGCTATTTTAGTATATTGTTGTAACCTAGATAGAGTTTGTTAAACTTAACTACTTATGGTTACTGAGTAAATTCTAAATTACCTTATCTATGGAAATATACAGATCAAATTAGTACCAATAATACTATGAACGATCGGATTTAAAAAATTATATTAAAAATAGTGTTATATATTTTCATATTTTTGCGTTAGATTTATTTGTTTTGTATTGTATTTTCAAACCAAATTTTCTTTTCTCTATATCAAGACGATGTAAAATTTATGACAAATCGGGATTTTACAATCTATGTGAATTAAAAATTCCTTAGAAATATGTAATTTTGTATAACTTTGTAAGTACTTCAAGCTGACAAACATTTAGTTATATTTTTTAGTTTCATCTAAATAATTCTTAGTCATTAGAATAATGGAAGCTCATGTTTTCATATTAAATGAAACTATCCTATTTTTAGTAACCTACTGACTGCACTCATTTGAGGAACAATGATTCATTTGCATGAAATTCTGACTGCATGCGATCCAATATATATTTTTTAAATTATTCACAAAATAATTATTTATTTATTATTAAAAAACTCCACTAATATCATATTTTTATAAAGTCTTATGATGGCTTGAAATTGTTATTTAGAAAGCGATCTCATTTAACGTGACCTTAATAGATAATGTGCCTCCTATAAAATTTTCAGACTGTTGCTAAATTCTAAGTCGACAACCGATCCGTGTCATACTCGTAGTTTGACCCACTGACAATAGCGAATTATAAGCCAAAATTATTCTCGTAATAAGCCAATACAGTACGAGACGCGAACTTTCACGATGTACACATATAGAGTTAGTACAGTTGTGCTAAATACACGTTCCTTCGAACGTATTTGGTTAAGCAAAATTGGCATTTTTGGTCTTTGAACGTCTTAGCTTAAGCAAAATTTTCATTTGGTTATACTACAGCTTACATAAGAAAGTATATCTGATGGATTTGTATGCCAACCAAGAGCCAGTATCATCATTATGTTTAAATGTTTTATTCACAAATCGTTGCATATTATTGTATTAGCGTACATTCTATTCGTTTTGAATGAAAAAGGATAAACGATTTTTTTGTAGAGTGACCTAAACTTGTAGTAAGTATAGTGTAGAAGGGAGATTTTATCTTCAAAAAATATTTACAAAAAGTAACTATAAGCGAAACTCGATCCTAAATCCTATACAAATAAATCTCACAATTAAAATTCCAGTATAAAAACTACATTTGTTACTTCTCTTGTGTCAGGCGGATCAATTTCTAATCCATTCAAGTCAAGGACTATTTTTGTGAGTACTATTGCTCAATGTTGTGGCCATCAAAAATGTTCGACAGTACCATTGATAGATTTCTCCGTGGAAAATTTTATTGTGTGTATTAAAAAATTGTTTATTTAGAAATGAAGGTAGAAAACCCCAGTTATGTATATATCCCTATCAATATTATTAATGCGAAAGTAACTCTGTCTGTCTGTCTGTCTGTTACGCTTTCGCGCCTAAACCACAGAACTGATTTTAATGAAATTTGGTACAGATGTAGAGTTGACCTTGAGAAAGAACATAGGATAGTTTTTATGCCAGACTTTTGAAAGGTTCTCTTGGAAACGCGATATAACCGAACTTCACGCGGGCGGAAAGCTAGTAAATATATAAAAATAAGATTATAACATTTATATCTTTAAAACTAAACACCTAAAAACAACTATTACAAATGCGATCTTGCAATAATCAAGGTTAAAATGAAACTAACAAAAATTGCGATAAATTTATCTGATTTGTGGTAAAAAATTTAACTGATGTGTTTTTTATCAAAAATATATTATTTACATTGATATTTCATGAAAAATTTTTGCTTTAATATTATTTTATAAACAAAATATTTGCGTAATATCCAAAATTAAGACATCAAAAAGTGAAAATAATTTCGATAAAATTAATATTATGACTCCCTTAAGTACTTAAAAACAAAAAATATATGGGAACAATAAAAAATTGTATGTGTATTCTAAAATCATTTGCAAAATACCCTAAAGTAGACCAGTAGACCGTGAAAGAAAACGCACAATGTAAGCAATGATCGCACGAGCTGCTTCAAACAGATAAGGTAATAATTAACTTCAATACATTACGTACACTGTAACGAAATACAAAATATAAGTAGTGTATATATAAAACTGACGACTTTAAGCTAAGTATTGAGATCTTTTTTCTATATATCATACGTATTCGTGCTCCCAGCTTAAGCGAATAAAATATAACACATAAATTTGCAATATTAGGTAGTAATCTGAAATTGTGAGAAATTTAAATATATTTTATTCTTGTGCAATTTCCCAGCTTTAGCCAGGGACTAACCTTACATGTTGTGGATGGTTTTGGCTAATTGTTATTTGGCTCTTTGGAAATTAAGAAGTGGTGTCTAAATACTCTTAGAAAGTACATATGACTCGGAAAAATCACATTGGTACTTGCCAGGGCTAGAATCGAACCCGCGCCCTCGTGCATGAGAGGCGGGCCTTTTAATCACTAGGCCACCACTGACTTAGAAATTTAAATATATTTTATATATATATAATAAAGGAACCGTTAACAGAGGATTCAAACGTCATACACATTCGAAGGCTTTACTCACATTCATAAATCTTCGCACGTTAAACTATTAACATAGGTTATTGAAGAAACGGTAAAAGCTGCGAACGTAGTAACAATAAAAACTTGAAGTAAGTTCACTGATCACAATTATTAAAATCAATGAATCACAATCAATTTCAGGACTGATGAAGAAAAATAACACGTCAATTCAATGTTGTCCAATGGAAATGTACTTTGGACTTATTCTCATTAAATTCCTATTAGATAAAATACATGGTTGAGTCGAATAAAATAATGAATGCTTATTACAAATTTGAAATTATCAATATAGGAAGCCCTTATCGTAACAACAAATTTCCTTATTTTGGGTACTAGTCAACTTTATATTGATTCGATGCTTTAAGTATGAAACACACTGTTTTCTTTCAATATTTTTTTACAGCAACATCTTATATTATGTTATTGGTATTCATTTTTAATATGCTAGGAATATTCCTACATATATATGTACATCTATGTAAGTTCTGTAAGAATCATAGTTTGAAGGTGAAACTGATTTAAGATATATCCTACTAATATTATAATTGCGAAAGTTTGTGAGTGTGTACGTATGTTTGTTACTTCTTCACGCTCAAACGCCTGAACCGATTTTGATAAAATTTTGTATACAGGAAGCTGACAACCAGGTATAACACATAGGCTACTTTACATCCCGGAAATCTCGGAGATCCCGGAAATCGGCGGGAAACACCGCGGGGCGCAAGTAGTATAAATATATTATTTGTTTCTTCGTACGATTCTGTTTCAGTTAATCTCCGTAAGTAAAGTACAGATTATCTCTGGATTTCACGGCTAATTAAAGTTAAACGAAACGTTCAGGTAATTTAAGTATAACACCAATTACTAATATATAAGTCAGATAAACAACATCGATTTGTGCTACATATTGTTATTGACATCGTTTTTCTGTTGTGGGATAGATTTAAAAAGTATGCAGGGTGACTGGTGAATTACTATCAATATTTAAGGAGAATACTCGGCACATGATTCTCATTCGAATTATGTAAAAAAAATAGGTACTTAATTTTTGACCAAATTTCCGTATAAATAAATAAAGTGTTGACACGTTCCAAGTGTTCAAGTGTGGACGCGTGCGGCGGCGTGCTGATACAACACCACGTCGCGACACGCGTATGTGTGAGTGTCAGTGTATACCTAATCTGTAGGGTGTTCACACGATGCGTAATTTATTACATAACTTTTGGTTAACTTTACTTAGAAGTTTATTAATATTTATGTTATATTAATTTTTATTTTGTCATATATGATCGTCAAATATCACGTCCTCAATTATCGATAGTAATTCACCAGTCACCTGTATATTGAAAAATTCCTGTACATCAATAATTATACTTTCGTTACAATTTATAAGGTTAATAATTTTAGAATCTTATAAGATTTTTTTATTTATTTCTTTATTTTCAACTTAAAAACAATACTCATTATATATGTATTCTTCAGTCTGAAGCTATTATACTAATTAAAATTATAATTTTTTGTACATAATCTCCACACACATACATATTGTAGGCAGTATGTCTAACTCAATATTCGTTTCCCGATTTATGAATGAGAAACTGTTAACGCTGCGTATACAGGGTGACTGGTGAATTACTATCAATATTTAAGGAGAACACTCGGTACGTGATTCTCATTCGAATTATGTAAAAAAAATAGGCACTTAATTTTTGACCAAATTTCCGTATAAATAAGTAAACTGTTGACACGTTCCAAATGTTCAAGTGTGGACGCGTGCGGCGGCGTGCTGATACAACACTACGTCACGACACGCGTATGTGTGAGTGTCAGTGTATACCTAATCTGTAGGGTGTTCACACGATGCGTAATTAATTACACAACTTTTGGTTAACTTTACTTAGAAGTTTATTAATATTTATGTTATATTAATTTTTATTTTGTCATATATGATCGTCAAATATCACGTCCTCAAATATCGATAGTAATTCACCAGTCACCCTGTATAGTTTGACGTTGCCAACTTGGACTAAGCATTCTAAAATTTATCACACAATTAGAGCGTTATAACTTAACACATTACAAGTAATTCAAGGGCACATTTAGTTTTTATTCTTTTTTAACCCTCCATACAATAAAGAGGGGGTGTGCGTGCGTGCGTGGTATTATAGCTCTGAAACTTACAGAGTATAGACCGATTTGGATGAAGTTCCTTTCATTTGAAAGCCAGTTTTCTTGAGGTGGTTCTGTCCTATGCTTAGTTAATACCAATTCACTAGTCAGCTGTTTTTCACAATTATGTAGGTCATATTTGGGTTATGATTACTCGTTTAAATGCCTCACGAGTGTCAATACAATTGGTAAATAACTATTAATACCTAGAATCTATTTTTAAATATAATAAAATTTTCATTATCCTTAGCAGTCTCTTTTACTTATGCAAAATAGTTTATTAGTACATTATGTTTGTGATTCATTAAATTTATTATTAATTACTAACTGGCGCCCGCGGATACGTTCAAAATTATTTTTGGTAAAAAAACACTTGTATCCGTAACTAGCAGAGCTTAACAAAGCTTCATCAAAACAAAGGCGTCGGTACATAGAACAAACATACAAACAAACAAGCAATATTTTCCTCTTTTTTTTAATTATATGTATAATGATCCCCTCATATTTTAATACTTTTTTATTAAAAATAAAATCAAATTAATTACATCTATGAATTAAATGTGTGTATAGAAAAAAACTAGGATTGGAGACATCTCTCACATAATATGTATTCTTTCATATTGTAATAAATATAAAACACACATTATTACGTCAAACTTTTACGGTAATTACGTGACACAATATACGGAATTTTTTACTATAAAACTATTTATAAGTATTTACCAAATAACATTGTATTATATTGAAAATCTCATAAATGAATTTTCTAAATTGGACTAGTTGTACAAACCGCCACATACATTATATACTTAACATAAGTGATTTAAATTTGATTCATATAAGATAACATCAAGAATGTTTCTTTGTATTGTTATCAGTTCAGACTTAGTATATACATATATGTATATATATATATATATATATATATATGAATCGTAGATAAATATATTTATGTATGTGGGCATACATGAGTGTTTATTTCTAAACATAGAAACAACAAATGGCCTTAATCAGTCCGCTATCCATAATAATAGATATATGGTGATTATTTTTGAATATTCCAATAAGATTTTAACTATTGATAATAAATAATAACTATCTTTATATACAATGACCGCTTCTAAATATATTCTTCGTAAATAGATTGTATTGGTAGATTAATCAACTATGTGAAACATATTGTGATGTTGCTACATTCAAGATGTGATTAATTGAAGCAATAAACAAATTTATTACATACATAACATATGAGTATGGCTATTATCACTAATTTAGGAAACAATTGATTTGTTTTGTTCAGTATTTACAATAATTGTTATTAAATATTATCAAAATTGTACAGTACTTTGTGAGATAATAATGAATGCTTTAAAAAGATTGTACAGTACAATAAATAAACCGTTGACTTTAACTTGTTGTTTACTTGATGTAACAGAAGAAACAATAATTTGGATATAAATTAAGTATATGGTCAAATATAATGTATTTATTAATATTCAAATTATTTTCTTGCTTTAAGAATCTTAAATTGATGTCAGACGAATTATAAGGGTGATCATAATTATAGCAATTAGTGTATATTTGAATACTTCTTTAGTGTAGAACATAGAATAGTAGGTAATATACCTATGTATAGTAAGTGGTAAATTATAAATAACATCTATTATGTGCTATTTAAATAAGTGTTGGTCAATAAAATAGATAACTCCTCTAATGTTACCAAATTTGATAGCCATTTTGTCATTTCACAACTTTTACTACATTTTTTAAGCAAGAATTACTTGTGATAAGTGTGTTCACT
Organism: Danaus chrysippus; assembly: GCA_916720795.1. Lineage (NCBI taxonomy): Eukaryota > Metazoa > Arthropoda > Insecta > Lepidoptera > Nymphalidae > Danaus > Danaus chrysippus. The sequence goes on from CAKASE010000079.1 coordinate 3,851,869, forward strand.
GTTGAATTAGCATAGAATTGTATATGTCTTTGTAATATTTTGAAATTTTTTGAAAGCGTTTAAAGAATTCTTATAAGAAATATTGTTAAATTCTGATTTTTTAAGAATAACCCTTATAAGCATAACCAATTATTGTTTGAGGTTTCCCCGATGAATTCACTTTAAAGCCCTTACAGTAAAATCTGAATTTTTAATATATTACCTATGTTAATAGGATATTTGATAATTAATTAATATCCCTGAAAAAATTAAAGTAAGCCACCTTAGAATACTATTTCAACCACTCTTGTGAAAAAAAAAATGAAAATATAAATTTAAAGATACTCACTTAATTTTACTTACATAATTTAATTAATAATAATTATATTAATGATTCTTTATTTTATTATATATATTACTTAGGGGTGCAATAACTTTGTAAATTAATTTACTCTAACTGTTACTCTAACTGTGACATGATAATAATATTTACTGTTTACATGATTCACATATAGTTCTAAGAATTTAATCCAACAATGACAATTTTGAATATGAGTTGTAAATAAATACAACAAGATAAGGACAATTTTACTGAGTCTTTTAGTTGCTAGCTGCAATTGGGGCCAGTGTCATTCTGATACAATCATCTGACATTGAGTTGACACATTTCATGCTTACACTCAACACTGAACGACTCAATGCATTTTAATCGACGAGTTATATCACAACATACGAATATATTCGGCAGATATAGCTACTTATCTACGAAACACTGATATGTTGTTTTTACTCTACTGTATATAAAAACGGGGCCAATGGTACCTTTCTATCACTGCGAGAGGTCATTAGGGGTGTTAGAAAGTCTGGATATGCTAAATTATCTTCGCTTAAGAAAGAGTGACAACGGGAGCGTTCCATAACCTCCGTCGTTAAGGAGGTAAACCTAAGGATTAGAGTGGAATTATTCTATATCTTAGGCTTCTAAGGGTGTAACAAGACCTAATTATCAGAAATAATGACAACTTAATTCATTATTTCTTCGTCTAAAATGTAAATGCGTATGATCTTTGTGTACAGCTGACATAAAAGAGATGGGTCGACGCACAGTTGACTTGACGGTGCAAGCGCCAAATCACTTTCGATACAAAAAGATAATGTTAATACGAAATTTTTATATAGTATACTAATATATACCTTCATCTACTCCTTAAAAGGTTAACTTCAATCCGGATTATAGTCACGGGATAAAAATCACTGTAAACACACAATAGCACAATCTTGACAAACACCACATCAAACGTCCATTTACCGACTGCAGCGACAATCGACATAAGCGGCAGATTCTAGAATCTTTCCTTGAAAGGTCGCGTTCACGATCGCCTATAATTTCTTACTGATAAAAATAAAAAAAATTTAAATTTTTGAACCTGTGATAAATATACTTAAACGAATATTATTTTATTATTTAAAAAATATAAATGTAAAATAACTAATTGAAATGAGTGCAAATGCAGAAAATATTATATATACTTTGTGTTTTTAGTAACAAATGTTGTTGAATTTTATTCAAATACTATATAATATCATCCAGTAATATGGAAAAATACAATTTAAACTGATGACCATGAATACAATTAAATAGTAAATTAATATTATTCGTAGCATAATAAACTTGTCTTTGGATGCTAAATGTTAGTACTTTCATCAAAATAACTTATATTATTTTGTTTCTTATTAGATATACTGAAGACTCAACTTTTGTCGCAAGTTATTTCTTTGCAGTTAATTGAAAACTGTATAAAAATTTACAACTATCATACTTTATTTGTAATTGTAAATTCATATAATGTCATTGTTGTTCTTCAGATTGAAGTTGTTTATTATACTCGATAGATAAAGGTTAGCCAATAGATAAAGGATTACCATTATTATAATTCTAAAACCATAATAACACTTTCATTTTGAACCTCTTATAATATGAAAATAATTCGTTTATGTCTCGATATTAATACTTAGTTACATTACTGTTTAAACTGTAAGTATACAGGATCTAACAAATGACTATGTTTTATGGAAATACTTATATGCCGTGTTTAGACTGCCTATTTTACTTTGTTATGAAATATAATTGAAATATGTCAAATATATCAGCTTCAGTATTGAAAACAAATATTTAATAGGTTTTGAAATTTAAATTAATGCCGATGATTTACATAAACGACCCCGTGAACTGATCTATATGCGAAGTTAACAGAACGAAATCATTGAATTCGTGGACTGTGATTTGGAAATGTTGTTTAACAATTGAGAGTTTTTAAGTTTATATGTCTGATAAAAGACAATTTTATCTTAGTCTTAGTTTCTTATATTAACAAAACTGTTAAAATGGTCGAGATAAGCAAACACCTGGTGTTGCGTTCAGATTTACCTCATTATACGTGTGCACAGTTGTTACATCCATGGACAGACAGTTGCTATGAAGCATATTTGACAATGATTCAATCCTGCTTTAAAGGAGCCTTAATGTTCTTTTTCCCCATACATGTAATTTCCCTTGTAAGTATTTTAATGCTATATTATTTTAAAACATTACTGTTTCCACTTAATAATAATATTAACAAAAATAGTATGTTACATCCATTAACTATCGTGTTTTTATATTACACATTTTCATGACTTTTCTATTATTCTTGTATATGATACAAATGTTTTGTTTTCTTCAAATGTAATTTTCTAAAGGTAAGTTATTAACACTTAATATAAGAATATTTAGAAATATAGTCTGTATGACTATATTCGTAACAGTTTTGAAATTAATAATAACGTTAAACATATTTAACAATACTTTCAATTTTGTATAATCATGAATAAATAAATATTAAATTGTACAGTTAAAAACATTCAAATAAATTATTCATCAACTTCACTATAGGAATAGTACCATTCTTATAGAGCTTGTGTGCAACTTGAGTGCAGTCGTTTTCTGTTTATAAACAGTAGGTCGGTCGTTGATATTAAATCTGTGGCGGACTGATTCAAGAAGGTCCAAACAGATCATCTTTACGAGTGATGGTGCCAGTTATTTTTCTAATCTTAAGTGAAGTGATTGCTGCAGGTGTCACCACCACCAAATAGTACAATTAAAGTTCTTAGTCAATAACCTAACCTAATTAATCCAAGAGAATAAATTATCTGAATGGAAGTGAATAGTTAATCCAGTTGTTAAAAGTTGTGTACGGTACACCTTCTTAAAATCAAAAATTCTAAAAGATTTACAGGTTCTACTCTGGTTATCGCTTATTTGGATAGAACATTGAGTTTCTCATCTTTAAGCGTTTTATGGCTTGACCAGACTTAAAGTCCAATGTATTGGTAATGTTCCATTACAGACGCGATCTGAAGCTTGAAATCTATTGTTAATTCTGCAAGGCACTATTCTCGGTGATTCTTCACATCTTTAAAATATACATTGTATTAAAGAGCTTATCACACTATTTCGAGAAGTGAACTATGAACCATTGGAACTATTTTGTAATAAGGCACATCAAAGGCAAATTGGTTGACTGAGTTGGAAGCGTCAATAACCAAGCCAGCATTACGTATAATTTGTCTATAAATAATCTTTCATTATGTATGAAAGATGATCGATATAAGTTTACGAACATAAGAAAACTCCTATTATTCTTTGTAATACTTTTCGCTAAATAAATATGGCAACAACACATACTTTGTGCTAATTGTCACTGTCATTATTCATTTATTGTTTGTCAATGTCTCGCCAGGTTATTCATATTATTGAGTGCCTGAAAAATCATAGTGCAGTGCACAGTGGCTACTTGTGGTATTGTGCTTAAGAAAATAAATATTAGCATCCTCAACTTGATATTTAAAATATCTTAGTTTACGAAAAAGTTCTACTATACATTGTGTTTGTGAAAATTCATTATTTGTGACTTTTTTATTTTAAAAATAATTGATGAATTCGTACTTATAGCGCAGTTGATATTTAAAATAGAATTAATATTTCACAAAAATGGTCGAAGCTAGCAAGTTCTGGTTTGAGCAGGCCTGTAGTAGTGCTCCTTGCAATGTTTTAATACACCCATGGACTCCTAAATGTAGTGATGCTACAACAACAATGTTACTCAGTTGTATAAAAGGGAGTTATAAATTTTATGCAATGGTTTATCTCGTAAGTAATTATGTAATTCCAAAACTTGTCTTTATATTCACTTTCACTTTTAATTTTAAATTTTCTGTTTGGTTAAAGTCTTAAATAATTTTTAATGTTCTAAGTCCTTTCCTCATGTTATTGACAACAGTCTTTTTCATTTTTATTTCTGTTATGTTCCCTCAATCAGCTTCATAGTTTTTATTTCTGTATTTACAATTAAATTCCTTTATATAAAGAGCATAAAGATTATATCAACATATTTTTGATACACATACAGTTATCAATTGATAGCACTCAAATTATCATTTTATCTTTTATAAAATTCTCAAACACCTATAATGAAGTAAATAATTAAAATACAAATGTAATGTAATCAACTTAAAAATAAAACCACATTGTCTTTAACCTGAACAAAAAATTCACACAAATTATTGTATATTGTATTTAATATAGAAAAAAATATTCCCACAAAATATAAAAATGGACTTAAGACAAGTGTGTACATTGTTGTAATTAACATAAAGAATATATAGTTTTTCATTAATAAAACTATGTTGAAGCTATCATGTACAAAGATTTACAGATAAAATATTAGAAACTTTATATATAGTGTGAAGATGCATATATGCAATGAGGTTATTGATTGAATATGTTTTAGAATATATATAAGTAACTCAATTATCAGTTTTTTTAACAAAAAATCTAAAGCACAATATTTCTTTTCTCCATGTTATCATTTTAGTAATATTAAAATACATATAGTAAATTTACAACAGATAAAAGTTTTCATAACATTGTTTCAGATACAAATATTAATGAGAGGTAAAAAACTCGGTAAAAAGGAAATGAAAGAACAGTTCAAATTGTATTTAAAATCTGGTATATTTGGCCTCAGTGTTGGAAGTTCATTTGTGACATTGAATTGTATATTTAGGTGAGTATATTATTGTTTAAGGTATAAAAAATTTTACTTAATTACCTATATGAAGGTTATAGACATTCTTGTCTTATTTTCCTGTGTTTTATCTGAGATATAGCTTTATAATTGCATATAAATATGTATATATATATATATATATACAGGGTGACTGGTGAATTACTATCAATATTTAAGGAGAATACTCGGTACATGATTCTCATTCGAATTATGTAAAAAAAATAGGCACTTAATTTTTGACAAAATTTCCATATAAATAAGTAAAGTGTTGACACGTTCCAAATGTTCAAGTGTGGACGCGTGCGGCGGCGTGCTGATACAACACCACGTCACGACACGCGTATGTGTGAGTGTGTGTGTATACCTAATCTGTAGGGTGTTCACACGATGCGTAATTAATTACATAACTTTTGGTTAACTTTACTCAGAAGTTTATTAATATTTATGTTATATTAATTTTTATTTTGTCATATATGATCGTCAAATATCACGTCCTCAAATATCGATAGTAATTCACCAGTCACCCTGTATATATATATATATATATATATATATATATATATATATATATATATATATATATATATATATATATATATATATATTATATATATATAATTAACTATGTATGTGTATGTTTTCTTCAGGAAATTATTCTTCAGTCAGTTTAATTATTACACAACTGTTCTACTACCATGTACCGTGAGTGGGGTTGCGGTGTATTTAGAGCCCCCTCATAGGAGAGTTTTGGTTGTCAACCTATTTGTTAATCTGGTTAGTTGGTTTTAACATTTATATAGAACTAATATTTTCTGAATACTACACATTATTTTATTATTAATTCCACATTCCCCAAATTTTAGTTACTTTGCAGTAATTGTGATCACAGGCAGAAGAGATGTTTCAAGTCTCCTTATATGAATATTAAATATTTAATGAATACTCATGAGAATCTTACATGTTTTTAACATCATAGTAAAATGTGTGTAAGGTAACACAAATTGTATGAATAGCTATGTGATTTGATATAAATGTTGACAGGTCTTTGAATACTGGCAAAGGACATTAGAAATGAAAGGGTGGCTCAAGAGGTCTGTCAGTAGAGAGACACTCATATTTATGTTTGGTAGCGCCATCTTATTCTATCTCATGAGATTGGAAAGAGAGAACAATAAACGAACACCATTATTCTGGTAAATTTAATGTTGAAATATTTATTAATATATAGAAGTTTGTGATAAGTTTAAAAAGTACATGATAATATTGGTACATGACAAATAATATCTTAACAAAAGTATATGAAACAAGAGGCATGATCCGTTTTTTATGACAGATTTTTGCCGTTCTGTATTATGCATATACTATTGAATGATAATAAAAATTCCATTGTAGGTTCTTTACACCACCCCGAGTGTCAAAAGAGGTTGGTGAACCTGTTCCTGGTGTTGAAGGTAGGAGTGCGGCCTGCCCTCACAGAGGACCTTGTATGAATTATGTTTTTAGGGTCAGTATTACGAAATAACTTTAGTAAGATTTTAACTAAATAAATACTTTATAATAAGTAGTTTATAAGAAGCTTAGTTTTAAGAAAACAACTACATGATTAGCTATAAAGAAGTAACTTTCACCGAATGTGTCTATTTTAATGTGCTCAATCTTTATATATATAATTCTTCTGTGAGTGTGTATGTCACTGAACTTCTCTCAAACGACTGGACCGATTTTGATAATTTTTTTTTGTGTGTTCAAGGGCATCTGGGAATTGTTTAGATTCACAATTTCGTCCGCTGGATAATGTTTTTTTTATTATTTTTTAATTTATCAGTAGTTGTTGATACAAACTTTTTTTTTGACATTAGATTTGACAACTAACTTAATATGTCAATCATTCTGTTGCACTTATATAAATAAAAAAACGTAACAGATATTTCTTGATTATAGGGCGATACGAAGTTCGCCGGGTCTTCTAGTATATTTATAAAGTTAAATATTGAAGTTGAAGATAAGAAAAATATTGATTCATAGTTTGATAAATCAAATTCAAAAGCAAATATTATAAGGAAAGATATAACAGTGTGAATTTACAACATAATTAGCTAAGAATGTTACTATGCTATACATTTAATATTACAAAAAAAGTCCAAATGTAGCAAGCTACACTAAATAAGAAAAAAAAACTAATAATTAAAAATATTGATATAAGGTCTTTTCGAGTCCACGAAAGCACCGTTATTTGTCATCAAAGTTACGTAAATAACATTTGTATTAACTGTAATTTTTCGTACATTATATAAGGCATTTTTTAATCTGGTAAAGGTTTTATAACTACCTCTCACTCACCAAAACTTCGGTACCTTTCATTATCATAAGCGCTACGGGCTCGCATTCTCATTCAGCCATGCAAAACTATAAAAGTCCTCCTTAATATAATTAAAACTCAAAGTTAAATATACTATAGATTAACTAATTATATATCTTACTTCCATTAAAACTACGCGGCATAATATAAGACCTAAAGAAAAATAAAAAAACAGTAAAAATAAATACCCGTTACTTTAACTGTTATAACCTATTTCGTAATCTATTCGTTGAGTTTTACCAATATAGGTATAGGAAATAATAAATTCTTAAACATGTTATATTAAATTGCAGTAAATAATATTTACTTAAAAAAGTACAAAACGAACCAACGGTTGGAAATTTAAAATGTAGGTTTGAAGTTAAATCTAACAAAATGAAATGTCAAAACTGAAAATGGCAGCTTTTACAAGGATCAAGTTTGTATAAAAATGTTGTTTAGATTTTAATATTGTATTTTTTATGGTTAAAAGTCAAAGGTTACAAATTTTCCTTCTTTTTTTATTGGGATCACTTAGTATAATAACATTAAAAATGAATAGGTTCACAAGCATTTTTCATAGTCCGCATATAAGTGTAAACAAAAAAATTTTTAAATATATTGTCAACTAGTTTTTGCACGCGACTTCGTCCGCGTTAGTTTGGTCAAGAGTAATATATGTAGGTATAGCTGACCAGGCGAACTCTATTCCGTTTTAGAGGCCATAAATAATCAGGTTTTTCCTGTTTCAATCAAACAGAATGATTGACATATTAGTTAGTTGTCAAATCTAATGTCAAAAAAAACACGTTTGTATGGGAAATAGAAAAGGTCTGTTTTTAGGGTTTTCTCGGCAATTATTCCAATTTTTCTCACCTTTTAAACCTTCCCTGGACTTCCAGGAGTATTTCAAGACTAAAATTAGCCAAATCTGTTCAGCCGTTCTCGAGTTTTAGCGAGACTAAGGAACAGCAATCCATTTTTATATATATAGAAGATATCGCTGCGTAAATTGTTTAAAATCTGTGATTATTTAAAAGGCGTTTAGTTTTTGATGTAATGGATGTAACGACGGTCTTCGTTTGAATGGTTGAAGTCACCATTTGTTGGTTGAAGGGTTGACTACCTATCGATAATTATTTAAAGTTTGTTGTTTATCCGAAGTCGTAATTTGCCGCCAACTTCTATTCTATGTCAATTGTATTACTTCGTCTTGCTTCCTAAATTCTAAGAGAAAATAGTCATTCAATCTCAAGTTTCAATTATTGATCCATATTTTATATATTAATAATAATTAATACATTTATTATATGACACAAAAACAAACACACAAGACAAACTGCTTTTTATAATTATGGTCATTAACGTGCCAAGAAAGAAACTTAGTCTTTATTTGTAAACATTTACTTTGTATTTATAAAAGCTACCCAAAAAGAGTACTCTTAAAATGCAACTAAAACGTCATAATTACTCAGTGGGTATTGACTGAGGATAAGCTTTACGAACGTCCAGCGATGTTCTTCATTGGCAGAAAAACCGTTACAACCGGTTTTTCGAAGAGGAAAATTAAAGTATGATGTCATCATAATTGGGTTTTAAAATAACAATGGTGTCTTTAATTAAAATTTTAGTAGAGTTATAATAATATTTTAAATATTAATAAATTATTCTGAATAATTTACTGTAATTGGATAGGTCTTGTAATCTAACGAACGTGCTTCAATATGATTATGCGATATATTATAACTTCATAAAAATTGCACGACTTGTTTTTTATTATTATTCTAGTCTAGCTATATTTGAACTTAAATAAATATTCCAGTCTGTATTTTTAGTTTGTTTTACTTAGGTAGGTTCTTATAAAATATGGAGGATGAAATATATAAAAATTTACAGTACATAATAAATAATGTTACCTTTGACTTAACAATTTTAAGACGTAACGCTTTAAGAGGTTTTTATTTCTTTGTTTTCTTATATGTTAATGATATAGTAAGGAATCATATAAGTGTGGAAAATTTACTCATAACATAATCCAAACTATAGTTATACAAATATTTATACATTATACAGGGTGCAGCTCAGCTGTTTGGCGTCGGATGTCTCATGACGGCGCTACGTACAATCATACCAAGGCTATTGACCCCAACGAAGGCTTTGAAATCTTTGAAGCTGTCACATCTGAAGCTCGGCCTGTTCTTTGGTGGATATATAGGAATATACAGGGTGTGTTTAACATGACTCTATTGTAGGACAGTTATTGAGACGAGAATATTACGAGTATAAAACTAACATTTTAATGTTTCTAATGACCTTAGATAGAGCGGTGCTTATTTAAAAATAGTTTCTCATACATTGTTTGATACTAGAACAATATTAATACGCTCCTTGAACTCTGCTCTCTGTTCGTAAACAGATTTTATGTCTACGGAGATTTTAATTCTTTGTACAAATTTGTACTTATATATCATTTTATGCTGGTTTTATATTGTTTTTTGACAATGGAATATTCAATATTTCCTATGCAAATGTATGGCATTTTTCTTATTATAATTCTATTTACTTCCAGTTAGTGATATGTCTTCTATGTCGTGCGAACGGCAGGGACAGCGCACTATATGCTCTCCCGGCTGGTTTCCTTGCTGGCGCCGCGTTCAGGGCATCACCATCTACTCCGATATCATTGGCGCCTGTCACCTCATCGCTACAGGTGAATATAGACCCTATTACACTAACAATAAAGTTCAAAATATTAAATAGTCCCAAGAATAAGCAAAAAATATTTCAATTCTTTGTTCTGATTTTGCTATTCATTATTACGTCTGGAATTTATTATCGTATGTGGTATTTATTTGTATTATGGTGTATTACAGATACTCTTCTCATGGCTGTACCAAAAAGGAAAAATACCAGAGAATTGGCCATTGATTGAGATCCTATACTGTTTGTGCCAAGGACTCCTGTTTCATGCTAGAGTGATGCATGAAGACGTTTGCCCAAAGTACATAGTGAATTTGATGCACACGGTCACAAGCAATAAGTGAGTTTTAATTGTGTATTAGTTTTTGCCCGCGACTTTTTCCGTGTTCGTTTCGTCATGAGTAATATACGTATAGCTGACCGAGCGAAGTCTATACCGTCTTAGAGTCCACAAATAATGTTTTTCGTGTTTCAAGCGAACAACAGAATGATTGACTTATTAGTTAGTTGTTAAATCTAATGTCAAAGAAAACGTTTGTATGGGAAATAGAAAAGGGCTGTTTTTAGGGTTTTTCCGGAAATTAATCATTTTTTTCAGCTTTTAAACCTTCCCTGAACCTCCACAAATATTTCAAGACTAAGATAAGATAAATCCGTTAAGCCCTTCTGGAGTTTTAGTGAAACTAACGAACAGCAAGTCTATTTTATATATACAGGGTGACTGGTGAATTACTATCAATATTTAAGGAGAATACTCGGTACATGATTCTCATTCGAATTATGTAAAAAAAATAGGCACTTAATTTTTGAAAAAATTTCCGTATAAATAAATTAAGTGTTGACACGTTCCAAGTGTTCCTAGTGTGGAAGCGTGCGGCGGCGTGCTGATACAACACTACGCCGCCGTCCGCGTATGTGTGAGTGTGAGTGTATACCTAATCTGTAGGGTGTTCATACGATGCGTAATTAATTACACAACTTTTGGTTAACTTTACTTAGAAGTTTATTAATATTTATGTTATATTAATTTTTATTTTGTCATATATGATCGTCAAATATCACATCCTCAAGTATCGATAGTAATTCACCAGTCACCCTGTATACATAGATTGGTGAATTGCCCCGGGTTCGAATCTGAGTTTTTGTATGAAGTTTTCTAGTGTATTGAATTATATACATATATGTATATATAAATGCCCATATATAACAGCTACACATTTTCCTTTATGTATGTAATAATAATTATATTTTTTCCGTTCATTTACCTTATGGTATTTGTATTTGTTACGAATCACGTAAATTAATATGACGTCATATTTATTTTCCTGTTTGCGTGTTGTCATTATAGTAATTGTTATAGATATTTATAAAAATGCCATTGTATGAAAAATTATTTAACACTATCTTTTTAATAAGATTTATTTTCGTTTAATTTCATTTATCATCTAACTAGTTTTATATTTTATTATGAAAGTATATTTTAAGGTCTCCATGCAAAAAGAGGGGTGTTATAAGTTTGACGTCTATGTGTGTGTCCGTGACAATGTAGCTCTTAAACGGATAGGCCTATATCGATAGGGATTTTTCCATTTGAAAGGCTCTTAGATATGTTTGGTTAATATCGGTCCAGATCTTTCCCAAAATAATGTTAGGCAATTTTCATCTATCATAACTCTTTACCCAATTAATTATGCGTAAGGGGTTTTTAAAATTTTATAAATTTTTCATTATTTAAATACATATAAATGTTTTCTCTTTGTTTCAGAGCCGACGAGATTCAAGCCGCGTTTATACAGAGGATGCTTAAATTTATGTAGACTTTAAATTATATTATATTACATTGTTTAAACTAATCCAGTTTAAGATGGCCTTAGTCTTAAGACATCATTAATCTTTTGAGGGGTCAAGTTATATATGGCATACATTTATATGTTCTTTAACCTGAAACTTTAAAAAAAGTGATGGTTAATGCTATTGTGTAAAGGCCTTATTGTCGAGGTATCTCTGTTAGCTGGTTCTATCAATATTTATCAATCATAACCAATATTTGTTGACATATTCTCTTATAATAGTCTTTTAAATTATTTTATACTTGACTGGACAAGATATTGTTATGTATCAAACGCATTTAAATGACAAAATAGTTTTAAGATGATTCGCCTTATGTTAGAGTAACGTTTAGGTGATATGTAAGGCTAGTCGGTTACTCAGAGGAAAAAGGTTTTATATGTATAATATTATTTATAGCTACATAGCAACACAGACTTCCTATTATTTAATTATCGGGTAGTTTTTTATTTGGGTAGTCATATGCACAAACTAGTTAAGGGTGAAAGTCAACCATTCGGTTAAGTGTAGTATATAAGCTACGGAACAATTAATAGAGCATTTATTTTAATATCAAGACGAGACCAGAAAAACTAGAGGTTTTAAGTAAAAAACCCAGCAATAGTTTTGATTCTTATGATATATTATATTCTATTGTTCCCATCATTCCATAAAACTGTTATCTGAACGATATTCTTTTTTATCATTAAATAATTTATTTAGATTCTATTGATATTCAGAGGTCTATTTTTGGAATAAAATGTTTTAAATATATTGTCTTTTATTGATAATGGTTTATAGTGAAACTTTTATAATTTTACATGACCATTATATGTATATGTATATATATTTTCTTCAATTCTTTGCATCGTTTACCTCTACTCTCGATAGTTTAGAACTGGATCGTCTTCCATAACTTGGACCACACATGAGGATTATCAATTTGGCAGATATATAATTCTTTAAATTCATTTCCTCAATCTACCTCCTCAACTCTTGGTCCGCCTGAACTGACTGGTCTCCCGTAACTTGGACCACCGGCGTGTAATTTCAGCATCGCTGATTGGCAGACAGCTTGAGCTGACTTCAGATGGTTTTCTAATTCCGCCAATGACGCGTTTCCGTTAATTTCCAGCCAGATCAATTGATTGTCACATTCAGTAATAACAGCTTCTTTTTCCTCATCAGTCAATCTGGTGCCAGCGCTTTCAGCTGCCTGAGGAATTGGGACACGAGGAATGTTACTAATAAAGCATCTAAGTTCTTGCTACTAATTTTTTTCTCTATATATGCTATTGTCACAAAGATTTTTTTATGATCATTGGTTGAGATATTGTAATGATTACTGTGAGCTTTATTTTACCAGGATTTAGGGCTATCTGTCTATTCGAGGCTATCTAACTATATATACTAACTAGGAAAAAAGATTGTACTTATAAAAAAAATTGGCTTTCCGCCTTATTTCCCTCCTGAGAGGAGTTTTATCATAGTTCAATACTGAGTTTATATTTACAATGCAAATGATAAATATGGTGGGACCATGAAATTAACATGGTACATATATGTAGTTACGCAAAATAAATATTAGAATCATTAAAGTATAATAATAGTGTTATCGTTTTTCCATATTTATCCATATACAATATTGGACTACGACGTACTTAATGATACAGTATTTTCAAATAACTAATAAATACCGTTTTACATCCAAAAAGGTAAGCCTCCAATTGATTTCTAACTTCAACTTTCTTCCGCACCATTTCATCTTCCGCTTTAAACTTTTCTGCATCCTGCAACATCTTATCAATCTCCTTTTTATTAAGACGGCCCCTGTCATTTGATATTGTAATCTGTTCTGATCTGCCAGTACTTCTATCTTGAGCACTCACGCTAAGAATGCCATTGGCATCTATGTCGAAAGTTACCTGAAAAAAATCAGGTTATTTAGTATAATTCAAATTAGTTTAATTTAATATGATATATTCATTTACTTCAACTTGCGGTACTCCTCTAGGCGCTGGTGGAATGCCCGTTAAGTTGAAGACACCCAATAAATTATTATCTTTTGTCAACGCCCTTTCTCCTTCAAAAACCTGTGAATTAATAATTTCATGTTTAATGACTATCTACAATTTTTGAAAATTTAAATTGATCGCAAATATATTATTTCTTATTACTTGTATGGTAACAGCGGGTTGGTTATCAGAATATGTTGTAAATATCTTTTTTTGTGCTATCGGTATCCTTGTATTTCTCTCAACTAGTTTCGTCATAATTCCTCCTGCCGTCTCTATTCCTAGAGATAGCGGTGTGATATCCACTAGCAAGACGTCCTGGATACGAGTGTCTTTTGAACCTGTAAGAATAGCTGCTTGCACAGCTGCACCATAGGCAACAGCTTCATCGGGATTAATCGATAGATTCAACACTTTTCCACTAAAGAAATCCTAGAAAATAATATTCTTATTAATAAACATATTTGACATTAATAAAGTAGTCACTATAGATGTAATGTATTTGACCAATCTTACCTGCAGTAATCTTTGTATTTTTGGAATTCTTGTAGAACCACCGACCATGACCACATCGTGTATTTCTCTCGTGTTTAATCCAGCATCTTTAAGTGCTCTGTCCACTGGACCTAAAGTTTGTCTGAATAAATCTGAACAAAGTTCTTCGAAGCGTGCTCTTGTGATCTTAGAATAAAAATCGATTCCTTCATGTAAAGCGTCTACTTCTAAACTAGCTTCGGTATTCGAGGACAATGTTCGTTTAGCTCTCTCGCAAGCAGTTCTTAACCTTCTCAAAGCTTTTGGATTAGATTTAATATCTTTCTTGTACTTTCTTTCAAATTCCTGACAAAAATGATCAACCATTCGGCAATCGAAATCTTCCCCTCCCAAATGAGTATCGCCAGCTGTAGAACTAACTTCAAATAACGATCCCTCAGAAATCTGAAGAATGGACACGTCAAATGTTCCTCCACCAAGGTCGAATATGAGGACGTTCTTTTCTCCTTTCAGTTCTTTATCTAGACCATAGGCAAGTGCAGCGGCCGTAGGTTCGTTAATAATTCTAAGAACATTAAGTGCGGCTATAGCTCCAGCATCTTTTGTTGCTTGTCGTTGTGCGTCATTGAAATATGCTGGGACGGTTATCACAGCATCTTTGACAATACCCCCGAGATATGTTTCAGCTATTTCCTTCATTTTTGACAGAACCATGGAAGAAATTTCTTCCGGAGTGAATCTGCGTTTCTCTCCTTTGTATTCAACAACAATCTTTGGGTTCCCCCCATCTGATATTACCTCAAATGGCCAGAGTCTCATATCCTGCTGTATTTTAGGGTCATTAAATTTCCTCCCGATTAAACGTTTAGCATCGAATACAGTGTTTTTAGGGTTCATTGCTATCTGGAATATAAAAAATATATTACTGTGGGGGATATTTTACTCTGAATTTGATCTCCTAGCTCATTTTACATAATGTAGAAATAATACAGCGAAAACATAAAACAAAGTCCAATAATTATTATGTTACCAAAAAAGGGTATTAAAAAATAATAATTATGCATAGGACCATAACTTTTAATGGCTATCATTACATATAACATGTAATATATCGCAGGTTATTAATAGGTACCTGATTTTTTGCCGAATCGCCGATAAGTCTTTCAGTGTCGTTGAAAGCAACGTATGAAGGAGTAGTTCTATTTCCTTGTTCGTTGGCTATGATCTCCACCTTTCCATGTTGAAAGACCCCGACACAAGAAAAAGTTGTGCCGAGATCTATACCTACCGCTTGGACGACCATGGTTAATTTGGAGATTTATATTTATTAAAAAATATATTCAAAATTAACTTAAGAATTTATAAATATTCGGCATTTCGAAATGTTTCTTATGCTGTAGTGAAGGCTGAGGACAAAATGAAAATATATTTGAACATATCTAGTAGCACGCGATTTCTTTATAATGTCTTTGAACATGATTAATAAAAATAACATTTTAATGAAGTTAATCTACAGAAATTCTTCTGTTTCTAAAATAAAAAATATGTTATATTTAATTTAAACAACCCATGTCCACACGACGATGTTTTTGAATAGCAAATTGACTAACAAGCTGTTTGATATGCATACAAGGGGTATAAAGTAAATTTGCTTCTTTTAACTCTACGTCTGTAAACGTCTTTCTTTCAGGTTAAACAAGATTTTTAAGTATATTTAAGATAAAAAATGTTATTTTGAATCTAAGATACATCAGTTTTTCAATTCACGTTTATTTAAATATGATTTATATACAATTTCGCTATCGGTTTGTTCGTTTGTATGTAAAAATTTACTTACCTTATTATATTTGTAGTTTTAAGTAACTGTTTTATATTTGTTGGAGACATTTTTATAAAGGTCACATTTTCTTTTAAACTGTTATTGAAAAATTATGGCGACTGAAAGTGACAATGAATGTCAAACTTTTTGTTTTCAGTGTAATGGCCAATGGACAAAATAGCTTTTACAGAATGTTAATACTCCAGGTTATGCTAACAACTTGTTTCGGTAATAAATAAAAAAATATTTAATATAAATGAAATTATAATTAAATACATAAATGAAATTAATAGACCAACAAAATTATGTTAATAATAAGTACTTAAATGATGCTTTAATGATATTTAATATGTAACCTTCTTCTTCTGTAATTTATATGTATATATAATTCTTCTGAGAGTGTGTATGTCACTGAACTTCTCTCAAACGACTGGACCGATTTTGATGAAAGTTTTTGTGTGTGTTCAAGGGGATCTGAGGATGGTTTAGATTCACAATTTTGTCCGATGGGCAATGTTTTTTTAATTCATTTTTAATTTATTAGTAGTTGTTGATACAAACGTTTTTTTGACATTAGATTTTACAACTAACTAATATGTCAATCATTCTGTCGCTCTTCAAAACACGAAGATTTATGGCTTTAATAGGTAAACTCTAAAAATGTAAAAAAAAACCTAACAGATATTTCTTGATTATAGGGCGATACGAAGTTCGCCGGGTCTTCTAGTATATACATATAAATGAATCCATTTTTCCTTTGGTCAGGGCAATACGCGTAAATGGCTGGACCGATTTCACTAATTCTTTTTTGTTGTATTTGTTATTATTAGGAGAAGCTTCTTATGTAAACAAAATTACCAAAATTTCTAGAAAAAAATATTAGATTATTTCATTTTTTTACTTAAATAATGTATCTCTCGCAGTAATATTCACGTAGTTAGAATAATCACAGTTATGAAGACAGAACATTGTCTGTCGGGTCAGTTATACTTAATAAAGAAATTAACTTCATTCAATTAAAAAAGTAACAGATATTTCTTGATTATAGGGCGGTACGAAGCTCGCCGGGTCAGCTACATAGTTTAGTATAAAATTGGGTGGCACATGTATGAGACAGGTATTATAATTGAGTACTGATTTTTTATATAGGTTTATATTAGTTATTGAACAAAACAAGTTTGATATCTCTTGGGTCATGATGACATGAAATGTTCTATTCAATATTATTAATGCTACGGTAAAAAAGATTATTAAGTATCGAGATATAACCAGTAAATTTTGAGGTTGATTATATGAATTAAAAATTATCTCTAAACATGAATAAAAACTTACCCAACGTTTTAAACTCTTAAACACAAATGATTCTTTCGAGATACACAAAAGTCAACAATAAACATTTACACCCCTAATAAATTCTACTCTAGTCTCAAATAGCTTCGGGAAAGCGAGTTCCTACGGCTAGAAACAAGTTTAGATTCCGCTTTAAGATGCGATTTATAGTCAAAGTTTATTTCTTTGGCTCACATTGATACTACAAGAAATAGGTTTTAGTGTTGTATTCGAAGTAATGGTTTCACCATAGATAGGAAAATGGAAGTAGCCAAATATTACTCAATTATTTCTTACAAGCACAAACCAGTAGAGATTAATATTAAAACAAAGCTTCGAAGCAATTGGATCTTCTGTTTCAACGTTTTCCTTTCTTCTTTTTCTTATTAAAATCCGGTGGATGGAATCCTCTTGCTTGTAATAATTCTTGAACGTTATGACAAGCGTAATAAACGTTATCCATCGCTGAATCTGTTAGCATGTCGACGTTGCATCTTCCTTTAGCTTTTCCCTTCTTTGCTCTACCACCGCCCTTCTTCGATTTCTTCTTATCTCCACTCTCTTCTTTGTCCTTCTTTTCCTTTTTCTTTCCTTTACCCTTACCAGCCATTCGGTCTGTTAAATCAAGTTTTCTGTTCTTGTTCTGTTACTCAATAGTATTGATCATACAGACATTAGCAGTTGTTTCCATAGTTACCATTCCAATGATACCTTAATGTAATCCTACTACGGTGTCAGAAGAAACATAGTTTTGAATAATGATTTATATTTTTTTATAGTTTGTGATTAATTTTTTTGTGCACTTGTGTATATTTCCTTAAAATTAGGTTATACGATTTTGACGCTTTAAAATAACATTCTATATTTTAGGTACTCCTAAATAACTTTTCGTGTAATGCCACTTAGAATTAGGGAATGAATAATGGAATTAATCTAACTTTTACTATTTTCCAGTTCGTGGCACAAGAACAATTTACATTAAGGGCGGAAAATTTTACTAGATTGTTATGTATCCTAACATATAAATATACAAAGGCCTTAAAAATAAATTGATTTGAAAACGAAGTTTCCAGTTAAACAACTTGTAGATAAATAATATAAAATAAAAGTTACATATAAAGAAATGTGGTCTCAAGAATTGTCTGAGAACAGCTGAATTGAATGTTTAAGATAAGGTTTATAAACGACTAGATTTAAAACCGATTTCAAGTTACATTGTGATAACAATGACTGTGAAGAAGAGTCTTACCGAATTTGTATTTAAATATAAACTTAAAAAATTTTATAAAACATTTTTGTATCCATCCTAGCTTTTAAGAAATAAAGAAACATATAAAATGTTCAACGGTTTACAACGACTTATTCAACCATTCAGCTGTTAAACTTATAATACAATTATTGATGTTGAATTAATTTTTGTATTCATTGATCTGTAAATATATTTATTCAGGGCAGGTTTAAAATAATTTTTCTATACTAAATACATATATTCTGACCTGAAATACAGGGAAGGATATAAGTCAAAGCCCAAACAAGCCTTTATTGAAGGCGGAATTAACCCTGGGGTTTCAATGCGAAGCGTTCGAGTTTCCCGTTGACTATTTTCCTTCCGCTTTTGCATTGATATTTTCTTTGTAAGAAATCCCAAGTCAAAGCCTTTTTAAGTACACAGAAGAGTAGAGGAATTTCTATTTTTATTCGACTTTATATTATTTTAATATTGGGAAGTGATGGGTAAAATATATATTTTTGAAGACTCAACTCTCTAAATATTAAGTCTAAGAATTTTTGAAATCATAGTTTTTATTCTCATCCCTTGTTATAGCAAAATCCAATTAACGTGTTCGTAATTATTTCAATCTATAAATGTTGAAACAACCATCTAAACTATACAATAGTGTCAAGTGAAGTAGATCTTAATGATACAAGTTAAATGAGTTCACAGCTTACAACATGCATAATCCTTGTAATATGAGCTTTGTATAATGTCAGAAACTTTGTACGCTGTTAGACCTAGGTAAGTATTCATACAGATGTTTCAACAGAGAATATATTGCACAGAGTTACAGTTTGTTTTTTTTAAATTATAAATGAGTAATATATATTTGTATGTACCGTAAGTGTAACCCTACTGCTTCTTGTCATAATTTAAAGACGGTATTATTGATTTCATTCACATATAAAAAAACTTTTTCCAATATTTCTGTTTTTAGATTTATTAAAATCAAGAGATCTGTTCTTGTAGTTAGGAAATTTGACTGCATTTATTATTGGCTTTTGTATTTTAATCTTAGCCCTAACTTTTCGAACTCTGTGTCAAGCATTTTCGAAATAAATATTAGTTGTCTGAAAGTTGTTCGAAGAGATCACAGACTTCCGATATAGTTTGCTAGGATCTCCTCAATCAAATTTAGAGTTTTTTCATTTTGCTTAAATTATTTGCATTAGTCGTAACCATAGAAATTCATTAGTATTTATAACAAATGATAATAGTTACTAGATAGTAATAGATACGTGGAGGTGCATGGACAAAAGGAAGAGATATCTCTAACATGACAAGACGATATTAATCGTTATAATATATTACACTGACGTCATGACGTCGCACGACAGTATAATATAGTAACAGTAATCATCAAGATTATATTTATTTTTAGTGAAAAATATCTATCTCATTAAATTATGTAAGTATTTTTATAGCAACATTAGAAGTATTTTTATAGCAACATTAGAAGTCAGTGGTGGCGTAGTGGTCAAAGGGCCCGGCTCTCGTTGCTGAGGGTGCGGGTTCGATTCTGGCAAGTACCAATGTGATTGTTTCGAGTCATATGTTTGTACTTTCTTAGAGTGTTTAGACACCACTGACAGACGGTGAAGGAAAACATCGTGAGGAAACCTGGACTTATAATTCCCACAATTATAAGTTTGAAATCACCAACCCGTCTTGAGCAAGCGTGGTGATTAATGCTCAAACCTTCTCCATGTGAGAAAGAGGCCTTTGCGCAGCAGTGGGCTCTAATAGGCGAATGATCTGATGGCAATATTCTTGCTCAAACTTGTTTAAAACCACCTTTAATTATTAAGGTTTAATGAAAGTTGTTGTAAAATTTTGTCAATATTACATTGTTTTATATTAAATGTTACAATCAATTTAGGGGCAACTACATATCTATGAAAGGAAAGATATGAAATGTAGGCAAATGCACCCCAGGCTTTTTACTCTGAATAAAAATAATTTCTTTGTAATTGAAAAATTGTTTTCTATTTTTTTGTGCGGTTAGCTATAAACGCGTGTTTTACCTATTATCTATTTTTAAATTGTTACTTACTTCTTAAAACAAGGTTTGCAAGTCGTTATAGGTACATATGTATGTACATTTTTTTTTGTGTTTGATATTAAGTATTATTTACAAAGCATTTCGATAATACCTCGTTAAGTTTCATTATTAGCGACAAGAATAATGTAATTTGATTTATGAATAATAAACTACAATAAACTCCACTTAATTTGAAGATGGCATCATGAGGTAGGGGAACATAATTCATTTGCATAATGAGATCTAAGACTCGTTAGTATTCTTTTAAATGAAACTAATATGTTTCGGATTATGCTGAAAAATAACCGAAACGTCGTAAGTATGTAGTTTTTAAAATAATAAATTACGCTTATTATAATCCAAAAATATAAGTTTCATTATTCATTTTGCACCTATTCATAAAGAGCATGCTAGGAGTATATGAATTTGTATAAAACTGCGTCGAATACATTTTTGTATGCTATATATATTTCAGTCTATTTTATATAAGGGAACTTAATTACACAATTTAAACTGGTATCAAATTTCATGGTCATAAAATTAAGTCATTGTAAAGAGTTTGGTCAAAACCAATCACCAGTAATTGCCTTTATATATAACTCAACTAAGTTTTACCTGCGACTTTGAGCTTTGGTTTGAAACAAAGTTAAAGGGAAATTTAATGGAAAATGTTCCTTAACGAAGTATCGGTTGGAGAGTGAAAAAAAATTTCTTTGACATTTTTAAACAAGGTTTCTGATATAATTTTTTTAATTTACTTTTTTCACAGTATTTAATTTATATAGAGGTTATTCTTTCATTTAAGCATTTTTATGTCTACATTTTTATAATAAAAATCCCGAAAGCAGAATAGAAAACCTTCTAATTTTTGTAAATCTTCTCTTCTCACAAGATAAATAAGCTGATTTACGTACACATCTTGAAAAATTTTACGCAGTTAATGACGAATCTATAACATTAAGGCAAATATTATGTATTTAAACAAAAGACGATGACAATCACATTTTCAGAGAGCCCGTAAAGCGACGATTTTTACTCTCGTTTCTGTGTTCAATATAGTGATGGTCCCATGTGTACAATGAGGTCAGGATAACGAAATGTGGGAGGGTTTCCTTTAAAAACTGATAGGACGCCTTAGGTGATGCGAGTAACGTCTATCCTAATAGTAAGAAGCTCAAGGGGATAGAATAACACTTAACATTCGGACGACTATTTGTAAAATTGTTCAGAAGATTTTTGGTTTTGCCGAGAAACAACTCTCTTTTCTATTTATATTTATAATGTAGTATTATGGGATTTATGTTTAGCTGGATATAAAACGGAATAATGTCACTATTTGTTTTGTTTTACAACATTATATGTATAACATTAAAGCGGTCGGGCAAAACAATAAAAGGATTACGAAATAAAGAGTACTAAAAGTAAACTAAATACAGATCGCGTCTTTATTTGTATAAATTTAAGAAAAATAATATATTAAAAATGATATATATATATATATATATATATATATATATATATATATATATATATATATATATATATAGATATATATGTATATATACATTTATATAAAACATAACGTTCTTAAATTTTTGTTTAACTTACACATATGTTGATTCTACATCGGAATATTCATTGCAGCTCAAAATTCAATTTAAATTTACTTTTACGTATGCTCTTTGTATATTTTTATTCAAGTTATTGTTCTGGAATCGTTCTATACATGAATTATTACTAATAGTTGTATGCAACAACTTTTTTAATAAATTATAAAATAATTGAACATTTAATAATAATTTAAAACAATGTTTATTTTATAAAATTTAATCAAAACTATTCAGAAGTTTGGCGTCACAAAACCAATATCAATATCTAATTTTAAAATATTGCAAGTTTTTGTATCTTTAGGCCATGACATCTATCAAAAGTTCTTTGGATAATCTTCACAAAGATCATCTTAAATAGTTGATGAAAAAAAATACAATATGTGACCATTCAACCCTGACATATAGAAGGCCATAAATGACTCGTTAAAAAAATCAAAACAAGGTACGTAATTAGGACATTAGTGTTATATAAGCTACTCGCTAAGAATGAGGGAATATATGTATTTACTTTGCTTTTATATCAGTGTCCAGCCTTGAGATCTTAAGTCTTGTATGGTCATACATGGGGATCGATTTAATTAGAAGGGCTTCATGATGAAGAAATTTTTCAAAGGGTTAAAAACTGATAGCCTATGAAAATTACTCGCAGTGATATTTATAGCATATACGAGTACATATATATGTTCATGAGTAGCAAATTATAAATTTATTTATAGAGTTTTCTCAAAGTTCTTTCATGGGCCTCAATATAGCTAAGGTGTATGTATATGTAAATATTCTGATGTATTAATTTGATAAAATATTCTTAGTAGCATTTAAATCTATTGAACAAGGAGCTGTGGATTGAAGCGAAATTTATATTTGAACAATTAATTAAAGGTTATTATGTTTATTAATTACTTCAGTGCATTCATAGAAGTTTTCAAAATTGATTCTACGAAGGAAATGTGTTTAGTATTCGTATTTCTTTGGTAATCTTTGGTAAGATCAAAGAAGTATTGTAAATAAAATCTTTAGCTGCATATCCAAATAGTCTTTTTTGGTAATCTGATTGCTACGAGTATACATTTATTTTATTGACCGATTTAGCTAAAAGGGCATATATATTGTATTTGCAAACTTAACTTTCTTTATAATTTTCTTCATATTGAATGACATAAAGGAAAAACATTGAAATAAAATGTCCGTCTCTGAATCTATGTCTGTTTTATAGTTTTAGACACAAAAGTTGTTCGATGAACGAGGAAAATAAAGAGATTATATTTATATAGATATTCAGTTATTTGTCACTTGTGGAAATAAGGTTGGAATGTATATTAGTAGAATATTAAAATTTTAAACTCCTATCTCTTAAATAATTCATATAAATATCGGGAGATCAGTTTTCACAAAAGTGATTAAATTAATTTGTGTTATTAATCAAAGTGCTTCTCTAAGCAACTTCAGTCCTTTTAAATGAGAAGATTTGAATGCGAATTTAAACTCTTATAGAAAACTTTGTTGAAATATTTTCTCGGTCACTTGATTCATGAGATAAATTTATCTTTTATATTATTTTGAACTTTGAATGGACTCGTTTATAATATTTTACATAACTCATTAAGAATGTTTCTTTAGAGTACAACTGTTGTAAAAAATTACAACATTATAACAGTATGATTTAATTCAATAGGAAGTTAATTGTAACTAGACTGTAATACTATGTACAATATAACGGAATATAAAGATGAAATATAATTACAAAAGTAAAGTTTGTAACGTCGTTAACTTAGCAAGGAGTTGGAGAATTTTTTTTTCTCGTATCTGAGTTCATTCTGCGTAAATAAAATTTATATTAACTTCAATCGTAAACCGTTTTGGTACTTAAAAATAATGTTAATAACTGGTTTACTACTTAAAATATCTAACTTGTAAGACTGCATGCATTTTATAATAGAAGAAGAATTTGAAGAAGTATTCTGAATATGATATAGGGAAAAAATATATACAAAAACAGTATTACTGCTTTCCAAGATGACCAAACGTGAATCAAAATAAAACATACAATTTTTATTTTTCTCATTATCAATTGTTGTTTTTGTTATTATAATTTTAACAATTATCATAATTTATTATTAACAGCACCACATAAAGTAAATGTAATTTGTTAGGTCATGTTGTATAAAATATAAACTGTTGTACATCATCATACAAGAAAATAAGGATTTGAATTACACTATTATATGGAGTCGTAATTAAATATTGTGTTCTGTATTTTCTTGCAAAATAGGTACAATTTACGTCCGTTTAAGAAGTCGTCAACTCAATCTATTTTTGTTTTATATAGTTTGACACGGGTTTGTTCATAGAACGATTTATTGTCTATCTTTGATTAAAAGATTCAAATCACTCAATTTATTTGAACTCTAGTCATTTTATGTAGGAAGTATAGAAAAGTTTCCTTACATAATTTAATAAGTATGTAAATTCCAGCTATTTTTTTATTCTAAATAGATTTATTTTCTAGCTTTGATTTTTGATATACTCGTATATTGTTGGCCAGTGGGTTTCACCTTTTAAGCATGGTAAATCTCGGATTTATCTGGCTTTGAAAAGGTTGTTATCTGTAGTCTTGTATGTTTTTTTTGTGGTCCGCTCTCAAACCTGGTATGTGTGATCCGAAGATGGACTTTAATAACGACTCCAAAAGTTGAGTTAAGACATCAAACACATTTTGTTAGCTTTTATTTTTTTCAAAAACTACTGTTATCAATAGATAAAATGTCACTCAACTTATTTGAACGTATTTCGAAAACGAACGTATTGTACAAATAAAAAAAATTATACATAATTTTAACTACGTTTTAAACACAAGTTATTTTTGAAAATTAACTTCTTAAACGTTTTTTCGTGGAAATCCAAGTAAACAAAATAACGTATATTGACCCACAAACTTATACTTAATAAGAATATTGTGCGGAGTCTTGGAAACGAATACGGTTGCATTAAATATAGTTTATAGCTCAGGAAAACATGATATATAGATTTAATATAATGTTTGTTTTACTAAAATAGATTCAATATATAGGATTTATCATTTTTTGATTAGTTACGGGTATAAGATATATGAAATATAATAATAATAATCAGACGTGTCATATAAAACAATGAAATAAATATTCAGAATTGTTTATAATTGTATTATACTAACAGACCAGTTATTTTGTTGTTATAAAAAATTGGATAATCTAATACCAAGTAGCAGATTACAATTGATTACTCTAAACTCCTTGAATTTTTATTTTGGTTCTATTTCAAAATAGCAATGATATAAAATTAAACACTTTTTTTATCTGTATTTAGGAACCAACAGAGTCTGTTTAATCCTTTATTAATATTCCAAGTTTTAGTTTTAGTTCCAAGATATTTACGTGACCCAACCTATTAGATTAGCTTAGTCACTTAAGCCTTCTAAGCAGTATCTTTTATTTACTTTGAAAGTAACCTAAGCTCGGTTGGAAGATCGCAAGCTGGTATTTATATTTTATATTCTTTACTTTATATTTTTAAATTAAGGTTCATGTGTGTCATACAACATATGTACATACAACATATGTATTTAAGGCCTATCTTTTTTTAATATTCGTTAAAGATTTGTTTAGCAAGGATTTCTTTTTGGGCTGAACTTTAAAAGTGCTTATTAATTTTAACAATTACTTACTTATATAATTTTATATACTCAAATTGTCTTAATGACGATTGCTTCAAAGGAAGCGAAACGTCAGGAGTATGTATAGTTTAAAATAATAAAAAACACGTAGTACCTACATCCGAAAATATAAGCTGTTATATTAACTTCTAGTTTCTTAATTTTGATTAAAAAATTTATAAAACTATGTATTTAACGTGACGTGATTACGACATTATTTTGATATTCTGATAGAATTTCCTGTTTATGAAATAATAACTCAATGAAAAGGCATATTTTCATGAAAGCCTAATGACTAAATTAAAAATAGATTTCATATAGTTTTTATTTTTACAGCTTAGTGATTACAACATAATTTGAAAACAAAAAATAATCAAATTTAAACATACGTACTTAAACATTATCAAATGAATTAATGAGAATTTATAATTCACCCACTTAATTTGTCTTATACTATTTAAACAATTAGAAGACTTAAATTTTTCTTTTATTTCAGATGTTACCTTTCCATGTGGAACACGACATAGTTGATATTCTCAATACACTACTTTTAGAGACTTTACATTTAATGTAACTTTCGTTATTATATGATTTGGTTAATAGGAAACAAAAAAAAAATATGATAAAAATTACAGCTTTTTAATCTTTAAATAAGATAAAATTTATTTTCATTATAAATTAAATAAATGCTGCAACGAAATGCACGTTGATTACAAAATAGACAACAATAAAACCATTGTGTTAACAAAATTATACTGGTAACGAGTTTGTTCTGTAATGTATTTTATTTTATGTCAAAAATGGTTGGCGTAGTATATAATCAACTTCCACTTTGTAAAGTTTAGGTGCTCCCACTGCTGTTGTTGGTGCTTCAGGACGACCGGCGTATAGGAGCTGGAAATATGTCATAATTTGATCAATACTCCCATTCATACATTAGCAGAAACATGTGTTAATATAAAGAGAAACTAAGAATAAAATACACATTGTTAGGATTATATTTAGAGGTATAACTCTATTGTTACACATATAATAACATAAGAAAAAGATTTCCTTTTTGTATAACAAAACATGTTCTTTATTTATTTTCTAGATATTTATTTTGTAGATATTATTTATATTTGTACAAAACTTTTCAAATGGTTTGAATTGCAAATTCAATAGTTTGGTTTTCTTTGAGCGTTGACATCAAAGGCCATTAAAGCTTACAAAGCGATATTTTACAGATTTTTTTAAAGTTTGTTGCTTGTTTTGTTTTTAAAAATGGTAGATTTTGATATTATGTATTCTCCCAAATAACCAATTAGTTTCGAAACAATAAAATGTACTGGAGTAAGTTTAGAAGCAAAAACACTCGGGATTGAGACATTGCAAACTTATTTTGTAAGTATAAGATAGTAATGTTAAATAATAATGTCATTGCTCACCTTTCTCCCGACAAGATTTTCAAAGCGTGGTTTGACGAAACTCCATGCACCCATATTCCTATGTTCTTCCTGACACCATATGAATTCTAAAAATAATAAAGTGTCTGAATAAACCAGTATTATTAATGTTTCACATGACGTCTTTAACCAGTGTATGTATAATCATAGCAGAAAAATATACATAACATACTTTGGTGTTGTGTCTGAGTTTAGACAACACATAAAACAAACTTCCATCGAGGCTCTAACAAAACATTTTAATTTATTTTTTGTTCTGCCATAGATAAAATTTCAATTTTCACGCACATACTGTTATAGGATTTACATGAAATTTTGCATATTCATAAGCTTTCAGTTAAACCAATTCAAAAAACGACGAAAATATTCAGAATGCCATGAGTATAAAGTCGATGGATATTAAGTATTTAAAAAACGTCGTGAATTTTTAATATTAATCCTTATGAATGAAGACGAAATAAATTTTCATTCAGAACAAATTTTTAAATGTATTTAAGTTATTTTTTTGTGGAGATAATATATCACTTAGTCTTTGTCCTAAAGATTTGAGATTATTTATGCCGAAATATATCTTAAACTCAATTTACAAAGTTATTATATTTTAAATTTACAGCCACGAAAACCGCTTCATGAATATTTTATTTGGATAATTCTCTTTAAGCTACGACAGAAATGTGAACTTATTAATAAAACATTTAAGGCATGCTAACATACATTTTCATGGTAGAGATTAAAAAAGTAACTTTTATAAAAACCATATACGAATATGAATACAAGAATTATTTAAATTATATTATGTTGTTACAAAATGTTACTAAGGATATGAATTAGGTTTGCCTAAAATATAAACTAAATATTAAAATACACTTACTTCTAGCGTTAGTATATTTTTGCAATTCAGCTTGTATTGTCTGCACGGGGAAAGGACAAAGCAATTCTACTCTCACAATAGCGACATCATCAATTTTATTTTTCAACCGTTCGTTATGCAATTCGTAATAATGTTTGCCACTGACGAAAAACACCCTTTTCACTTTCAATGGATCGGCAATTTGATCACCTGAACATTAAAGAAATACGTTATAAACTAGTTTATTAATAAAAGTTATTGTAAAAGGCTTGTGTGGTCACCAATAACAGGCTTGAAGTGTGTTCCGGGCGCGAATTCTGACAAGTTGGATGTCGCTTCAGCCAACCGCAGAAGAGTTTTTGGTGAAACCACAACCAACGGTTTTCTGTAGTTTCGAACCATCTGGAATATTTGTTATAAAATTATCGAGGTTTTTCTATATATAATATACATTAATTGTCAGGTCCTGCTAGTATAGTTTATTAACCTGTCTCCTTAACAAATGGAAGTATTGAGCTGGTGTTGTGGCATTTGCAACGTTCATGTTCACAGCTTCAGAGTCTGGGCTTATCTCTGAACTATCTGTTAGCTGCAAAAACCTCTCCATCCTACACGAGGAATGTTCAGATGCTGCTCCATCGAATCCGTGTGGAAGTAACATCACTAGACCGTTGCTGCGAACCCATTTCGCTTAAAAAACATGTTTTTATCTTAATCTGAATTAGTGAAACCATTTTCAAGGATTATGCATATCACTCTTTTAGGTTAAAGTC
The DNA here is from genome assembly GCA_916720795.1 of Danaus chrysippus. Classification (NCBI taxonomy): domain Eukaryota; kingdom Metazoa; phylum Arthropoda; class Insecta; order Lepidoptera; family Nymphalidae; genus Danaus; species Danaus chrysippus. Next base: position 3,881,165 of record CAKASE010000079.1, read on the forward strand.
GGTAAAAGAGAGATGAATAATGCATGTATTTGAATATTAATGATACTTGATTTATTGCATCTTTGTAACGTAAATGCTTTAAAATTTCCACGATATTGCTTTTATAATATTTATAATATTTCCACGATATTGCTTATATAATTTTCCATTGAATATTCAACCTTTCGATAATAATGGTAACAATACCCGGTCAAAGTGCTTTTCTATTCAGTTCGACACAATGTTAGATAAGTTAAGGTTTCTCAAGATGATCGTAAAAGTCCATTAAAGAAGCCAGGTACAAGAATACGGTTTTAAATGTTTTATATACTTTCTTTAGTGCCTTTATATAAAAATGCGAGATTATATAAAAAAGAATTTGCAAGAGATAGTATTTAATATATACTCACATTCACCAGAAGCAATGAAATTGTCAACTATAATCTGCGCTCCCGTATAGAAATCGCCGAACTGTGCTTCCCACAAACAAAGATTTTCAGGCGAATCAAATGCCATCCCATATTCGAATCCCAATACGGCTTCTTCAGATAAAATTGAATTTGCCACCTTTAAAGTAATAATATATTTTTTTCAAAGTATTTAGGCATTAATTCAAAATCATTCTAATTTTGAGTTGTATATTATTATCAAACCTCTAAAAACCCTTTCTGATCCTTGTGTATATGGTTCAGTGGGATGTGTATATTCTCTGTATCCTGGTCTATAAACATAACATGTCTGTGAGCGAAGGTGCCTCTACCAACATCTTCTCCACTAATGCGAACGTTCCGGCCTTCCATTAGCAATGATCCTAAAATATTTTAAAAGTATTAGTTATGAAACAAAGTTGACCTTGACCGTATAGTAGTTTAATTGTTATATGTCAGTAAGAAGAAGCAATAAGTACATATATTTAATGATGTCTAAGATTTTCGGGAGTATTCGTTTAAATAAAACTAATATGTTCGAATATTCTACGTGTTTTTAAAAACTACATATATGTACATATTTACATATACTCGAGACGTTTCGGTTCCTTTACACTTTACAGCAACCGTGATCACGGCCAAAGGAGATAAGAATGTGGTATGACACTTCATGTGCCCTAGTATATATGAAAATCGTAGTTTTATTTGATGGAAGTATACTTATTATAGTTTTTTTTTACCAAAAGCAAGAGCCTCCGCTGTAGCCCAGTCAAGTCCTTTTTCCTCTGACAATTTGTTCAATCGATTTTTTACATGAGTTTTTGCTAAATGGGGATGTATGACCTGCATTAGGTAAAAAATTATTGTAATATTAATATTTATATTAATTTTAAAAATTGAAATTACAAAGAAAAATCCTTTGACTATATTTTAAATAGATATATATCCCATAGAACTAACGCTCATTCGATTCCAAAAAGTATTTTTGAATTACTCCTAGACAGTAAAATGATTTAATTGTACCGATTTTATAATATTTTTTGTCCACAAAATTAATGTTTGCTTTAATTAAAACGATGACCAATACGTGTGAATATTAAACGTTTAATTTGAATTATAAACATACACATATTAATTTACAATAGTTTCAAATAAATAAATAGCTGAGATTCAAGTACATTTAATCCAGTTTTCATAGTCACATTCTACATGAAGTAATTCTCATTCTCATTTCATATCCTACTATAAACCTGATAATTTTTTTGAATAAATTAATAATATAGAGATATATAGAGAGATAATTTAGAGAGATAATATAGAGAGAGATAAGAGTGATACATAAAAGATATTAGATTAATTTAAAAAGCGTGGGGTGCATGTACGTATAGGAAATTTATTGTCTCGCTAACATCGCATATTTGCCTCATATAACTTGACACTGATAAGAGTAGCGATATTAAAGAAATATTTTTCAGAGAGCATCCCATGCTTTTAATATCATAAGATAAACCGCGGTAAAGACTGTGAACGTAAACATATATATTATTACGATACTGCCGTAGGTTAAGGATAGTCATAGTTAATAATTAAATGCCCAGCTTTCGGCAGCCCCTACTTAACTTTTGACCCGTTAATACAATTATTTGTGACATAAATAATATTGATTTTCATAATACTGTTCTATTCATACTTACAAATTCATCAGGTACAATGACAGAAGCTCGTCCGACTTGCTTTAACATTTCAGTGTCAACACCAGTACCCCAGAGTTCCACAGCTCGTGGTGCAGCACTCATTCCTGACCATTGATCTTGGTAATATGATACCTAAAATGAATTGCATGTTCGATTGATAGTCAAGCGATAAGTTAACTTATTAACAACCTTATTCTATATACACAAATGTTAAGTTTGTGTACGCTTCAACAACTGAAAATGTTTTACACTGATTCAGCTGTAATTTTGACATGATATACAGCAAGCTACCATGATCATTTTTATTTTTTTTTCACGATACTAACATACTCCTAAGTGCCCCATTAATCAGTCAAAAGTACAACGACACAAGGCTCGCAGTAAAAAAAATAATGAAGAACATAGCAACGATTTTTACGGAGCCTTTGAGAGGTAAAGGTGATTGAAAAATAAAACTGTCGTTTGTTGTTCACAGCGAACTGTGCAGGGCAAAGCTTGTTGACTTATAAAATAAGAATGTCATGTGATTTTACCTTTTCTCTATTTTTTTCTCTTTCTCAGCGAATTGCAATAACAATACATATTCTTTACTAGACGTTGTATTTCTTTGAAGCAATATCAGAATGCTGATCGCTTCACCGAGCTAGCTATGATAGGAATGAATGAGCGCTTTACCTCCGGCTGGTAGGAATGATGTTGTTCGAATTGCGATTGTAAATACTTGGTGAATTCTGTTGTTATGCTCTCGACTTCAGCTTCAGTTAGAATACCTTCTGATACAAGTTTATTTGCATAGTGATCAGGTATTGATCTGTAATCATACTTGGAATTATTATTAATTATTTCAAAGGAATTGTAACTATAAATATTACGCACTTCATGTACTAACCTAAGGCTTTATTTGTATGTGTTATATTTTTTTTGGGGATAGGCGTGCGGTATATTCATGTAATTTTGTACAACATCAATAAGAATGCTTTAGATGATTTGTTAAATTTTCAATAAAATTTTATGATATCCTTAAATTGAATAAAGTATTATTTTAGAAAGAAGTTAAAATCAAAATAATTTTCGCTACTCAAATTTGTCAACACTCAGCGAAAAAAGTGTCATTTTCAGAATTTTAATAAATCAGTACATAGAATTGTGACCAAAGAAATATATACTCACTGTTTTTTATTAATAATTTTGTATATGAGAGGGTTTGTGACGGTCGGGTCGTCAAGCTCATTGTGACCCCATTTGCGGAAACAGTGGAGACGTTTCGAATTTAAAGTTTTTCAAATTGTATGATACTCACATCCTCGTTATGTTGTTGTTAAAACTAATTAGATAATCCAATTACCAAGTAGTAGATTTTAATAAATTACTCGAAAATCCTTGATTATCATTTTATTTTGATTCTATTTCAAAATAGCAATAAGATAAAATTAAACAGTTTCTTCATCTGTTTATACGAAAACACCGAGTCTTGTAGAACGCTTATATATGTTTAAAGATATAAAAAGATACATATTTACGTGACCCAACTCATTAGATCAACTTAGTGGCTTAAGCTTTCTAAGCAGTATGTTTTCTTTACTTTGAAAGTGAGACCGCAAGCTTGTATTCACATTCACATCTTTGTTATTTATTTTTAAATTAAAGTTAATTTATGTCCGCATACAACATTTTTATTTAAGGCCTATTTTAATTCATTTCTTTAGCAAAGATTTCTTTGTGGTCTCAAGTTTAAGAGAGAACTTACTAGGGGACTAGATCTCGTCTACCCGTGATTACGATTGCTGTGGGTGTTATTTATAATAACGTGGGTTTTATTTAGTTTAAAAATGCGTAGTACATTCGAAAATAGTGGTTTCATTTAAAAATATCTTATTTATTAAGGGTGACTCACACACATGATAAAAATAACTTAGTTTAGGGAAAAAGCTTTAGTCTTAATCACGTAGGATTTAATAAAGTCTATATATGTATGTATAAGGTTAACGTGTTGCATTTATGTGTCAGTAATAAGACTTGGGAAAGTTGAAAATATCGCTTAAGAGTTTTGGATTCCGACTTTAAATTGGATTTTACAGAGTAGTATTGATCGTTATTTTCTTGATTTTGCACGAAATAACTTCGAATTGTTTTCATTTCGATTTAATAATTTCAAAAAAATATGTGTTTAACGTGAAGCGATGATGATATTCTTTTGATATTCGGATAGAATTTCCTTTGATAGACCAAAGGCTTAGTTTCACTGAAGCCTCATGACTAATTGATTGATATCTAAGATATCATATAGTTTTTATTTACATAACTTAGTGATTAGGTAGGAGTATATAATAATTAAAAAAAAAATTTAGACGTAAGAACCAAAACGCAATTTTAAGGGATTCAGAAAAATTAAAAATTCGCCTACCATTTATTTGTCTTATACTATTCAAACAATGAGAAGATGTATATATTTTTTAAGTACATTTAATAGTCTAACAACCCATTGCAGGATTGGTGCGTTCATCGGTAATTTGTTTAAAACCAAATTTTTATGTTTATTTATAGTAAGGAGAACATATACAATATACATATTTACTAGGTTGTCTATCAAAATTTGGCCGCCATTATTTTTAATTTATTTTTGGGAAATAATTCCGTTTATTTTTTTTTAAATAAAAGAAGCTATACATGATAGTAATTAATATGTAGATTCTAAAAAATCACGGTTGCCATTGCGCACCTAGCTGCAACTCTTCGCAGCCAGGGTGTGAATCCTGACTATAACATTAACATTGTTATTTTAAATCTAATATTAAATACATCAGTTTTTCAAGTCAATTTTATTTAAATATGCTTTATACATATATACAATTTCGCCATCAGTTTGTTGGTTTCTATGTGAAGAGTTATTAACTTTATATGTAATATTTGTAGTTTTATTAAACTGTTTCATATTTGTTGGAGACATTTTTATAAAGGTCACATTTTCTTTTCAACTGTCATTGAAAAATATGGCCCTTGAAAGTGACGGTGAATATCAAAGTTTTTATGTTTTTCATTTTGTACAAAATATAAATAAATGGCTTTTACAGATATTTAATACTACAGGTTATGCTAATAACTTGTTTAGGGAATAAATAAAAAATATCTGATTGACATGAAAATATAATTAGATAAATGAAATTATTACGTTAATAATACGTACTTAAACGATCTTTTAATGATATTTTATGTGTAACTAGTAAACCCGGCGAACTCCGTTTCGCCACCAGAAGGCTTTTATATAACATTTCGTTCGGTGATTAAAAGATGAAGACTTTTTTGTTTTATATTTGAAAAGGAAAATTTTTGTTTCATTTCACAACAGTAATGAATTCATTTCGATTACAAAAATGAAGTGTTATTTAGTTGAACTTCTCTAAGTAAATGAAAGTGAATCCAAAGTATCGAATCGAAGCGTTATACGTGTCCGCAAATTATCCATTTCACTGAAGTGCTCCTTTGTAAAACACATTTTTTGTTTTTTGGTCTAACTTTAACACAAATAAAGCGGATGGTTTCCAAACTCGTGAACACGCAAAATATAACTGCCCATGTGAAAAACAATGATTTTCTAAATTTATCCCTCAAATACTAAATGGTTTTAAGAGTTCAAACTACAAACATAATACCGGTTTGTCACATGAAATTAACTGAGAAGAGAATAATGAGTAGCTGTCAAACAATGTATCATGCGACCGCACCATCTACTTTAAAATACTTAATATTGATTTGTAGTACATGTTATGTATGATGGCGCTGTATGTGACAAAAGATTTTCCCGAGCCCGAGCCCGAGACCTTTCCAACGAATGCAAAACCGTGGAAGTTGATTCTTTCGTTCCGAAGTTATAGCGTCAGGATGGAAAAACGGACTTATTTTTATATAGTAGATTTCTTACAATTATCAAATTGTCATCCATACGTCAATTGCATAGCTGTCAAATTGTGTTTCGTTATTCCACGTTTCATAGTGACTGACGTTTCATGTCAAGTCCCACGGGAATGCTGTCGAACGGGATAAAAAGTATCCTATTGGAATTTCCTGGTTCTAAACTACCTCCCTGCCAATTTTCAGCTAAATCGGTTCAGCCGTTCTTGAGTTATAAGTGGAGTAACTAACACGACTTTCTTTTATATATATAAGATTTATTATAAAATTGGGTGACAACTGACACATGTATGAGAAGAGTATTATAACTTAATACTGATTTTAATATAGGTGCTCTTATATTAGTTGTTGCTTCTTATTAATGTTATTATAAAAAAAGATTATTAAGTATCGAGATTTTAACATTAAATTTTGAGATTAATAATATGAATTAAGAATTATCTCTAAACATAGGATAAGAACAAAAACTTGCCCAATATTTTAAACTCGTAAGCACAAACGATTCTTTCGAGATACACAAAAGTCAACAATAAACATTTACACCCCTAATAAATTCTACTCTAGTCTCAAATAGCTTCTAGGAAAGCGAGTTCCTGCTGTTAGAAACAAGTTTAGATTCCGCTTAAAGATGCAATTTAAAGGAAAGGAAAGGGCAACCGGCTCTCTCACTCATCGGACGAAACGCAGCCATTAAAGGCACGCTGATCTTCTGTGAGAGGGTGGTACTTTCCCGGTGGAGCTAGCCCATGTTCGGTCTGCAGTCACTTGACCACAGCTAAGCTCTACCACCTCCAAAAATAATCTCTTCCTTAATGTAATCCTACTATGGTGTCAGCAGAAACATAGTTTTGAATAATGATTTATATTTTTTTTATAGTGTGTCATGAAATTATAAGAAAAATTGATCTTGAATTACAGGTGCATGATAGTTTGAAACAATTTTTTTGTGCACTTGTGTATATTACCTTAAAATTAGGTTATACGACTTTGACGCTTTAAAATAACATTCTGTATTATGTACTCCTAAATAACTTTTCGTGTAATGCCTCTTAGAATTAGGGAATGAACAGTGGAATTACTCTAACTTTTACTATTTTCCAGTTCGTGGCACATGAACAATTTACATTTCGGACGGAAAATTTGTACGAGATCATTATGTTTCCTAACATATAAATATACAAAGGCCTTAATAATAATAATTTGGTTTGCTTTGAAAACGGAGTTTTCATTAAAAAGGTCATATCAACGGTTTACAACGACTTATTCAACCATTCAACTGTTAAACTTATAATACAATCATTGATGTTGAATTAATTTTTGTATTCAGTAATCTGTAAGTATATTTATTCAGGGCAGGTTTAAAAGAATTTTTCTATACTAAATATATTCTGACCTGAAATACAGGGAAGGATATAAGTCAAAGCCCAAACAAGCCTTTATTGAAGGCGGAATTAACCCTGTGGTTTCAATGCGAAGCGTTCGAGTTTCCCGTCGACTATTTTCCTTCCGCTCTTGCATTGATATTTTCTTTGTAAGAAATCCCAAGTCAAAGCCTTTTTAAGTACACAGAAGAATAGAGGAATTTCTATTTTTATTCGACTTTATATTATTTTAATATCGGGAAGGGATGGGTAAAATATATATTTTTGAAAACTTAACTCTCTAAATAAGAATTTTTGAAATCATAGTTTTTATTATCATCCATTGTTATAGCAAAATCAAATTAACGTGTTCGTATTTATTTCAATCTATAAATGTTGAAACAACCAACTAAACTATACAATAGTGTCAAGTGAAGTAGATCTTAATGATACAAGTTAAATGAGTTCACAGCTCACAACATGCATAATCCTTGTAATATGAGCTTTGTATAATGTCAGAAACTTTGTGCGCTGTTAGACTTAGGTAAGTATTCATACAGATGTTTCAACAGAGAAAATATTGCACAGAGTTACAGTTTGTTTTTTTTTTTAATTATAAATAAGTAATATACATTTGTATGTATCGTAAGTGAAACCCTTTTGCTTCTTGTCATAATTTAATGACGGTTTATTTATTTCATTCACATATATGTATTAAAAAACTTTTTGTAATTTTTCCTGTTTACATTAATTAAAATCAAGAAATCTGTTCTTATATTTAGAAAATTTTACTGCATTTATAATAAACTTTTGTATTTTAATCTTAGCCTCAGCTTTGTGAACTCTGTATCAAGCATGTTTGAAATTAATGTAGTTGTCTGACAGTTGTTTAGAGAGATCACAGACTTCCAATATAGTTTGCAAAGATCTCCTTATTAAAATATGTAGTTATTTTATTTTGCTAAAATTTGTTGCATTAGTAGGAATCATAGAAATCCATTATCATTTATAACAAATGATAATCGTTACTAGATGGTAGTAGATACGTGGAGATGGATGAACAAAACGAAGTGATATATGTATAACACTAACGTCATGACGTCATACGCTAGTGTAATATATTAATAGCAACCATCAAGATTATATTTATTTTAATAAAATATATCTATCTTATTAAATTAAGTATTTTTATAGCAAAATTATTCAAGGGAAACTTCTTTAGAACCGCCTTTAATTTTTAAAGTTTAATGAAACTTGTTGTACAATTTTGTCAATATTAAATTGTTTTATATAGAATGTTACAATCAATTAGGGGCAACTATCTATGAGAGAAGAGGTATGAAATGTGGGCAAATATACCCCACGCTTTTTACTCCGAATTAAAATAATTTCTTTGTAATTGAAAAATTATTTTCGATTTTTTAGTTCGAATAGCTAGCTATAAAAGTGAGTGTTTTTAGTTTTTTTTTAAGGTATTATTTATTTTTAGTAGTATCATTATTAGCTACGAGAATAATAATTTGATTTTTGAATAATAAACTTTAATAATCCCCACTTACTTTAAAGACGGCATCATGAGGTAGGAGAACATTATTCATTTGCATAATGAGATCTAAGACTTTCGTGAGTATTCATTTAAATTAAACTAAGATTTTTCGGATTACGCTGAAAAATAACCGAAACGTCGTGAGTATGTAGTTTTACAATAATAAATTACGCTTAGTATAATCCAAAAATATTAGTTTCATTATTCATTTTGCACCTATTTATAAAGAGCATGCTAAGTAAATGAATTTGTATAAAACTGTGTCGAGTACATTTTTTGAATGCTATATGTATATATTTCAGTCTATTTTATATAAGGGAACTTAATTACAAAATTTAAACTGGTATCAAATGTCATTGTCATATAATTAAGTCATTATAAAGAGTTTGGTCAAAACAAATCAACAGTAATTGCTTTTATATATAACTCAACTAAGTTTTACCTGCGACGCTGAGCTTTGGTTTGAAACAAAGTTAAAGGGAAAGTTAATGGATAATGGTCCTTAGCGAAGTATGGGTTGGAGAGTGAAAAAAATTTTCTTTGACATTTTTTAACATGGTTTCTGAGTTAGTTTTTTTTAAGTTAAGTTTTTACAGAGGATTTAATTTAAACAGAGACTATTCCTTCATTTAAGCGTTTTTATGTCTACATTTTTATAGTGAAAATCCCGAAAGCAGAATAAAAAACCCTTACAGTTTTTATAAATGTTCTATTCTCACAAGATAAATAAGTTGATTAACGTACACATATTGGAAAATTTTACGTAGTTACAGACGAATCTATAATAGTAAGGCAAATATTACGTATTCGAACAAAAGACGATGACAATCACATTTTCAGAGAGCCCGTAAAGCGACGATTTTTACTCTCGTTTCTGTGTTCAATATAGTGATGGTCCCATATGTACAATGAGGTCAGGCTAACGAAGTGTGGGAGGGTTTCTTTTAAAAACTGATAGGACGCCTTAGGTGATCCGAGTAACGTCTGTCCTAATAGTATGAAGCTCTAGGGGATAGAAGATGCTCTTAACATTCGAATGAGTATTTGTAAAATTGTTCAGAAGATTTTAGGTTTTCTCCAACAAACAATTATCTTTTCTATTAATCTAATGAAATTGTTGGGTTATGGGATTGCTGTCTAGCTGAATTCAAAACGGTATAGTGTCAGGTTATGTTTTGTTTTACAACATTATATAACACTAACTTGATCAGGTAAAACAATTAAGGGATTACGAAATAAAGAGTATGAATGAATCAGTCGTGCTGGTACTCGTAATATTCTATTTATTACGAACTAAACAAAGATCGTGTCTTTGTTTGTATAAAATTACGAAAAATAATAAAATGTATTAATAAATTTATGTAAAAACATAATGAATTTATATGTATGGAATCTACATATTTAATTTATACATATGTTGATTCCATATCGGAATATTCATTGCAGCTCAAAATTCAATTTAAATTGACTGTCATGTATGCTCGTTGTATTTTTTATTCAGGTTATTGTTATTGAATAATTTTATATATGAATTGTTACTAATAGTTGTATGCAAAAAAAAAATTTAGTTAATATTTATTTATATAAACATATCTATCTATTGAATATTAAAAATTTTAAATATTCTTTCATACTATTCAATCAAACTTCTGTATAGTTAGAAGTTTGACTTCACAGAACCAATATCAATACCTCATTTTAAAATATTGAAAGTTGTTGTGACTTAAAGCAAATATTATATTTATTATTTGAAGAGTCTTCATAAAGACCATATTAAACAGTGGGCGAAAACAAATAACATATGTGACCATTTAAACTTGACACATAAAAGGCCATAGATCACTCATTAAAAAATCTAAACAAGGTATGTAATTAGGACATTTGTACTATAAAAATTAGTCGCTAAAAATAAGGGAATAAATGTTATTACTTTTCCTTGTGATCTTTAGACATGCTGATTGATCTTATAAGAAGTGCTTCATGATGTAGGAAATTTCTATTGTTTAATACTGATGATAGCCTTTTCAAGGTCCTCCTGTTGATATTTATAGTGTATATATATGTTCATGAGTATCAAATTTGATTCATGGAGTTCACCTAAAGTACTTTCATGAATGCATAAAGTTAGAATATATGTATCAATATTTTGTTTCAATTTCACTTCGGTGCGTTTGTAGAAACCTTCAAAATAGATTATTAGAAGGAAATGTGTTTTATATTCGTATTTCTATCACGATATTCTTCTTAATTATTATTATTTTTTCATATTTTTTTGAATTAGCGAGACAGTAAATTAGTGCAAATTATTTATTTAAATAGGTATATTATTTCCTTTTCTTTTGAAAATTTAATAATGATTATATTTTTATTGCTGTAACTTGTTCATATTTTTCTGTGTAAAATATTCTATCTATTTATTGTAAATGTCTTTTCTTATAATTATGTATACAATGTATTTTTAAGTGCTGATGTACTTTTGTTTTTATAAGTGAAATATTTAGTTTATAATCTGTGTTCACATAGTTGTTGGGTTATAACTCAGCTTATTTATAATGTTTACTTATCAATTTGTATCTAGTTATAATCTGTTTTGTGAACCGTAAATAAAATAAAATAAATATATTAAGCATAAAATATGTTTAGTTCAAGTTCCCGTAGTCATGTAAATTTTAAAGGGTGTTAACAGTTTTTTATTCATAAATCTTCGCTGATAAGAACCCGGCGCCCGCACGTTTGGAGGTTTCCTCTCTCTACGTAGGTAATTGAATAAACACCGAGAAACGTTTCGCTTGTAACGTAATGATGCTTACTAGTAGTAATATAGTAGTGTTAGACTCACTTTTCCCACTATGGATTTTTTTTTTATTTAAGGATAAATTTTATGGGTAATTAAATAAAATATTCAATTTTCATAAAAATATGTATTAAGTTATTATTAGAAACAAAGAAGAAATTCTTTAATAATTTCTTAAATAATAATTATTAAAATAATCTACAAATTATTTAAATAATTATTATTTATCAGTTTTCAGGACGCTTGATTAAATTAACTTGTCTTATTATTCAATTTGCTTCTGTTTAGTAACCACGTACCTACTAACAACTAAAAATGAGAATACATGGATTTTAATAACAGAAAAGGATAAAGAAAGTTAAAATGGATAGTAAACTTTCTCGAAATGTTATAACAGTGATGTGTTGCATAAGATCTTTTTACCCTGAAACATTATGCCCTACTAGAAATATTATAAATATAAGTCAGTGTGGACGTATGGATGTATAAATGTACTCGTTTAAAATATTTTAAATTAATATACAATACATAAAACATTATACAAATAGTTTGAATATTACACGTATAATTTTATTTGACAGTTTAGTTATGTATAGTTTTATTTCGCTAACAGATCCGGGGTACATCAACATCGCGGCCGATGGCTTTCGCAGTGGTTTTAGCGAGTAGGGGGTCTGATCACTGCCCAGGCCGAGCCTCACACATCCCTTCCGGCCCCACCAAGGCCAGTTGGACGGCTCGTAAAAAGAGTTTCCCTGCGAAATAAAAAAATAAAACAAAAAAAAAATAATAATAAATGTATAATTTTATTTAACATACTTTATTTTATGAGTTCATTTGTTACATAATAAATACTTTCTTGTATACGTCACATGTAAACAAACAAGTCATGTCGGATGTTAAAAGGTGAATAAAATAATAATGTTAATTTAGTTAGATTAGTTTATAAGTTTAGAAATACATTGTTCTCGAGCATAAGTTTATACAAATAAACTGCTGAAGCTTTATCATGTAGAAATAAAATCATAATTAATATCTAATTATATTGTTTTATTCCTGTAAAGTAAGTAATGGCTTAAGTTTCTTTAAGAGGTGTCTGTCATTTCCATTTATTTTTGTTTTGTATGAAAATTTGATATTGATATATTTTTAATTAAATATACTGTATATTTAATTGGGGCACGTAATCTTATGTCTGTAGGAAATAAACGATACATAAATATCATATGCAGATTTTAAAAGACCAATTCTTGTAGTCTCGTCACTCTGTGTAATCCTGTATTGGTCTTAGTATCGTTTAGTTAAATTTTATCATGTCATTATTATAAGCACTGTTGGATTACCGAAATAAATAAACGTATGTATACATACAAAAATAAATACCTACCTTACATATATAGAGATCTCGTAAAGTAACGATTTTTACTCTCGTCTCTCAGTTTAATATAGTGATGGCCCCATGTGTACAATGAGGTTAGCATAACGAAGTAAAGGAGAGTTTCCTTAAGAACCTAATAGGACGCCTTAGGTGTTCCGAGTAACGTATATCCTAATAATAAGAAACCCAGGGGAATAAACGTGCACTTAGCATTTGAGCAAGTATTTGGTATAGCTCGAGAATATTTTATGTTTGACAAAGAAATACCTTGCCAGTATGTAAAAGTTTTCTATGAATATTTATAAAGTATGTCGATCGATTCCTGGCTGGACAGTGCACTGGAAACAAGCCATAGCATGTATGGATTTTTTGGTTTGAGAATCCTATTAAATAAAGAATAAGTTAAATACAATTTGAATGAACTTATGGGATTTCATTAAGTTTTATTTATAAGAAAAAGCTAAACAAAGATAGCGTCTTACAATTAGTTAAGATTCTAATCGTCATACTCTAGAGACCAGATCAGAATTGACTAATTTAAAAATAATTTTGGATTCACTTTCACTATACATAAAATTAAATAAGAAATTATTAAACAACTTTCAAGCAAACCGATGTAAAGTTATCGTGAAATCAAATCTGAACAAAGCAGAAACGAGAGATTTAAGCATACTCCAAAAATCTACGATTGATAAATTTATCACACCAACGCACGTTACGAACGAGAAGTGAGTGTTGATCTCCTTTGGCAACTGCTTATATATCTATGTATGTGGTTCGCCTCTCTCATACTGTCATATCTTCCTATAATATATTATATTTGACTACATATATTCTCCTGAAACGATCTTCTGAACTAAATAAATCCCGTGGTTAAAAATTAGATCAAAAATATCCGAGTCCGTAACATTAATGATTGCGCTCAAAGTTTTACAAAACAATAAAAGTAATCAAAATTAAGATATATCTAAACGAAACTTATATTTTTCGAATTACTAGCGTATTTTATTATTTTAAAAAACTACATACTCCCGAGGTTTCGGTTACTTTTCAGCAACCGTGATCACGGGAAGAGGAGATGTGATCTTATTAATATACATCTAAAAAAAAAAACAGTAAAATTTAAAGCACGATTATACAATACCGATACATATGTACTTACGTATAATTATAGACCAATCTCAATCCTCTCAAGATCCGTCTTCTAAATGAGCATTCATACTAACTGAATGATCTAAGTAAATAAGTGGTGCTTTAAGATATAGGAATTGAGGAAGGTTTATGAAAGTCGACGATAACATTTATATAGCCTCCGCATTGACTGTTTATGGCGTATATGGTTATATGGCAAGATTTTATTTGTATAGAGCATATAAAGTTATTCCATCGATCTAATAAATAGAAATATACATGGAGCTATGTATAATTTATGAATTTTTATGTATTTGTTTTCTAAATAAGATTTCATTCTGTGTAAATACTCAGATTATTTTATTTAAATGAGTACAGCGAGTTGAAGAGATCTTATCTCAACTCTACAATTTTCCTCTTATTATATTTTAAAACATAAATTTCCATATAAATATCACAGTATTTCCAGACTTTTAAGTATTAAATATAAAATTAACAATAAATGATACGCATAAAATAAACAATTTATATAAAGCTTTCCATTTATTTTATACAACCTGTTTATTATTCTACAAAATGAAGACCTAAATTCCTCTTGTTATATCGAAGTTAGTCATTATTTCATAATTATGTCTAATTATTATTATTATTTTTATAGGTCCATTCGGAGACGAAACTCGCTAAATATCCCACAATCATTATTTGATATTTCCGAGAAAAATTAAGCCAGCCAGTTTTCTTAAAATACATATATAATAAGTATACATATATAAGTTGGTTACTTTATTGAATATATAGCTTGAGTCAAACAACGATTTAATACTTGTAACGGTCTGTGACTGAAGATTTAAATAGTTGTATTAAAGTATTCGTGTATAATTTTTACCATATCAATATATTTACATGTTGGAAAAATAAAAAAGATAATGTCGTTTAAGTAATCCGTATATTTATTAAGAATTGCGGACAACAATTTTTAAACACAGTACTAATAATTCAAGATTCCTTAAAAATATAAACACAGTTTTAAAATATACAGGGTGACTGGTGAATTACTATCGATACTTGAGGACGTGATATTTGACGATCATATATGACAAAATAAAAATTAATATAACATAAATATTAATAAACTTCTAAGTAAAGTTAACCAAAAGTTGTGTAATTAATTACGCATCGTGTGAACACCCTACAGATTAGGTATATATCCACACTCACACATACGCGGGCGGCGGCGTAGTGTTGTATCAGCACGCCGCCGCACGCGTCCACACATGGAACACTTGGAACGTGTCAACACTTTATTTATTTATACGGAAATTTTGTCAAAAATTAAGTGCCTATTTTTTTTACATAATTCGAATGAGAATCATGTACCGAGTGTTCTCCTTAAATATTGATAGTAATTCACCAGTCACCCTGTATAAATAATATAATATTTCGCTTATTTTTTATATGTTTATAATTATAAGTAGATATTAATAACCATACAGCTCTAAGATAACATTGAATTTATTTAGGACAGCTGTGATGTCAAAGTGTACACAACACAATGTACTCGTAGCTGCTGTGTTTGGAACTTCATTTAAGATGCAACAAAGGTTCGATACCTAGCACTAGACCCAAATTGTGTCAAACTTTTAACTTATATGAATAACTGATTCGTAACTAGGTGCGAAAATCATATGCTTATTAAAGATATATGTATATGGCAACTAATACATAGAAAAAATATAAGACAATGGATCCAATGGCTAATAATAATTTAATAATTAAAACACCATTTCTTTAACAACTGCTTTAATATTATATTAAGTTACATGAACTAGGTCGTTATGAAAATAAAATTTAAACAACAATTATTATTAATCGTTTTTGCTATCATTCTTATTATTTTTTATTATATTTACAGCTTCATTAAGTTTGTAAAATATCGTAATATGATTTTCTAATATTAAAATTCAACACAAGAAATGACAGA
Organism: Danaus chrysippus; assembly: GCA_916720795.1. Taxonomy (NCBI): domain Eukaryota; kingdom Metazoa; phylum Arthropoda; class Insecta; order Lepidoptera; family Nymphalidae; genus Danaus; species Danaus chrysippus. The sequence continues at coordinate 3,897,366 of CAKASE010000079.1, forward strand.
CAGAATTCTTTATTGTCTGACTTATATTATTTAATATAATAATAATGCTATAGAGATTTCATATATATTTTTATTATCATTGAAATTGAAAGTGACGAATTCAAATTGTGTATAATAAAGAAATGTAGCTTATTCTTAAAATAATATATTAGATTCATACAGATTTTATACAAAAAGAAAATGACAATTTCACTTGAGTTGTTTTCATTGTATTTTATCTTTTAAGGGACGGTTACTCACGTTGCTGTACATACATATGTTTTAAAGTAGTAATATAAGATCAAAGAAGTATTGAAAATAAAATCTTTAGCTACATTGCTTTTACATGAGAAGATTTGAATGCGAATTTAAACTCTTATAGAACACTTTGTCTAAATGTTTTCTCAGTCACTTGGTTCATGATATACATTTAACTTTCATATAATTTTAAACTTTGAATGGACTCGTTCAGAATATTTTTCATTACTCATTAAGAATATTTCTTTGACGTGCAACTGTTGAGAAAATTGAAACATTATAACAGTATGTTTTAACTCAATAGGAAGTTAATTGTAAGTATACTGAAATTTGTAAAATATAAGGGAATATAACGATGAAACATAATCTATACTTATAATAAATCTGTAGAGCGATCAATTCTGTACCTAAAATATATTTAAAAAATAACTATCAGAGGGTGGTTAGGGATCACTACTGATGCCAAAAATGCATGTCTGTATATTCGTTATGGAAACAAAAACTACTGAACGGATTTTAACGAAATTTGGCATAATTATTCTTTATACTCTTGGGCATGTTATAGTACTTTTCATAACGCTACGACAAATAGGAGCAGAACAGTGAAGGGAAATATTGGGAAAACGGGAGAAGTTACTCTCTTTTTTAAGCATCCGTCACGTGTGCAGGCTTATAGGTTAAAGTTAAATAGAAATCATGTACGATGGAAATATTCTCCTTAAAATTATATAAAAACTATTCTTCGACGGCATATGTCTATCTTTTATTGTTGACTCACAATAACACTATAAATAATTATAATAAATATTACCAATACATTAACTTAATACACAAGGAGTTAAACGCTGACAGAGTTGCGGGCATAGCCATCAAAATTTTCTGCCAGAAGTCACTTTTCCACGCGGACGAAGCAACGGGCAAAAGCTAGTTACAAAAATAAAGGTTGTAACGTCGTCAACTTAGCAAGGAATTGGAGATTTTTTTTCCTCATATCTGAATTCATTTTGTGTAATAACATTCACATTAACTTCCATCGTAAACCGTTTGGTACTTTAAAATAATGTTAATAACTGGTTTACTAATTAAAATATCTAGATATCTGTATATTGATATACTCGTATATTGTTGGCCGGTGGGTTTCACTTTTTAAGCATGGTAAATCTCGGATCTATCTGGCTTTGAAAAGGTTGTTGTCTGTAGTCTTGTATGTTTTTTTTGGTCCGCTCTCAAACCTGGTATGTGTGATCCGAAGATGGACTTTAATAACGACTCTAAAAGTTGAGTGAAGTCATCAAACACATTTTGTTTGCTTTTATTTTTTTCAAAAACTACTGTTATCAATAAATATAATGTCACTCAACTTATTTGATCGTATTTCAATAACGAACGTATGGTACAGATGAAAAAAATAATACATAACTTTAACTACGTTTTAAACACAAGTTATTTTCGAAAATTAACTTCTTAAATGTTTTTCCGTGGAAATCCAAGTAAACAAAATAACTTATATTGACCCACAAACTTATACTTAATAAGAATATTGTGCGGAGTCTTGGAAACGAATACGGTTGCATTAAATCTAGTTTATAGCTCAGGAAAACATGATATTCGTGAACTATAAAATTATTTTATAAGACGATTCAACTGTGAAGAGGGAATCTTAGTTATAACTTGGTATCAAATTAAAGTAATAACAAATAGAAGTATAACATAATAAGAAAATTCATAGGTTTTACAATAAAAAAAGCTAAAGTAGTGATGGTCTTCAATTATGATGTTTTATAATAATAATAATTGGCAACATTGACTTCAAATCAGAGAATAGGCGAAGGAAATATTATCTTTTAGATAAAGCTTGCGTTGTCTACAACCAAAAATTATTCATTTAAATATAAACTTTATTAATAAATTGAAATGAGTTAAATTAAATAGATTTTATGTAATGTTTTTCTTATTAAAATAGATTTATCATTTTTTGAATAGTTACGGGTTTTAGATATACGAAATATAATAATAACTAGCTGTGCCCGCAACTTCGTTCGCGTGGAATAATGACTACGAGCAGCGTTTTTTTTAAATATATACTTATTTATATTTTGGATCATAATCACAGTCATTTTGGGTAGCTAAAAAACCTACTTTACTGTAATTCTTCTCTATATACAATATTAGACGTATGGCCATCGGGGGTGAAAGCATACAGGCTGCTGGGATTGCTAACACGGGACAGAGCCACATACAATTAACACACCCGGTCGAATATTGAACGCAGTTCTTCAGTTCTTTAATTTAACATAACTTTTTTATTTATGAACCGATTTGCATGAAACATACACTAAAGCATAACTGAAGCATACCACAATATATTAGTGAAAACCGCATCCAACTCGGATCAGCCGTTTCTGAGATTAGCGTGAACAGACAAACAGACAAAAAAAAAGTTAATTACATTTTTGGGTTCGACATCGACATAACAATAACCCCTGCTATTTTTTTTATTTTTATTTTCAATGTACAGACAGCACTTTTCTACAATTTTATTATATGTATAGATAATAATTAATCAGACGTGTCATATAAAACAATGATATAAATATTCAAAAGTGTTTATAATTCTTCTACCTGGCAATTTCCCAGCTTTGGCCAGGGTCTGCCTACCTTACATGTTGTGAATAGTTTTGGCTAATTGTTTTTACGACCAGCCGCCTGCCTGACATCAACCCTCTTTGGGAATGCCTTAATCAGTGATGTCTAAATATTCTTAGAAAGTACATATGGCTCGGAAAAAACACATTGGTACTTGTCTGGGCCAGGATCGAACCCGCGCCTTCTTGAATGATAGGCGGGCCTTTTAACCACTAGGCCACCACTGACATACTATAATCCACTGACATAAAATATAATCAGAAGTGTTTATAATTGTTTATACTAACAGGCCAATTATTTTCTTGTTATAAAAAATTGGGTAATGTAATTAACAAGTAGCAGATTGCAATTGATTACTCTAAACTCCTTGAATTTTTATTTTGATAATATTTCAAAATAGCAATGATATAAAATTAAACAGTTTTTTGATCTGTATACAGGAGTCTTTAACCAACAGAGTCTGTTTTAACCTTTATTTATAAACATAGTTTCAAAGGTACGGTTCCAAGATATTAACGTGATCCAACCCATTAAATTAGGTTAGTCACTTAAGCCTTCTAAGCAGTATCTCTTTTCTGAAAGTAACCTGAGCTCAGTTCGAAGACCGCAAGCTGGTATTTATATGTATTTAGTATTGTTTGTTTTATATTTTTAAATTAAAGTTTATGTATGTCATACAACATATGTATTCAAGGCCTATCTTTTTTTAATGTTACGTTAAACATTTGTTTAGTAAGGATTTGTTTTTGGGCTGAAGTTTAAAAAAGCTTACTAATTTGACCAATTAGTAACTTATTTAATTTTATCTACTCAAATTGTCATAATGACAGGAGTCATGTTGACGTACATAGTTACAAAAAAACAGGTAGTACCTACATCCGAATATATAAACTGTTATATTTAGTTCTAGTTTTTTAATTTTTGATTTAAAAATTAATAAAAATTTGAATTTAACGTGATGTGATTACGATATTATTTTGATATTCTGATAGAATTTCCTGTATATGAAATAAAAACTCAAAGAAAAGACACATTTCATGAAAGTCTAATGACTAAATTAAAAATAGATTTCATATAGTTTTTATTTTCATAGCTTAGTGATTATAACATAATTTGAAAACAAAAACTAATCAAATTTAAACATACGTACCTAACCATTATTAAATGAATTAATGAGAATTTATAATTCACCTTCTTAATTTGTCTTATACTATTTAAATAATGAGAAGACTTATATTTTTCTTTTATTTCAGATGTTATCTTTCCATGTGGAACACGACATAGTTGACATTCTCAATACACTACTTTTAGAGACTTTACAGACAGGCACAAGACTGTTGTCAATAGGAAACAAAAGAATATGATAAAAATAAAAGCTTTATTATCTTAAAAATTACATTAAATTTATTTCCATTATAAATTAAATAAATGCTGCAACGAAATGCACGTTGATCACAAAATAGACATCAATAAAAACGTTGTATTAACCAAATCATACTGGTTACAAGTCTTTTCTGTAATGTATTTTATTTTATGTCAAAAATGGTTGGCGTAGTATATAATCAACTTCCACTTTGTGAAGTTTAGGTGCTCCCACTGCTGTTGTTGGTGCTTCAGGACGACCAGCGTATAGGAGCTGGAAATATGTCATAAAATGATCAATATTCCCATTTATATATCAGCAGAAACATTTGTTAGTATAAAGAGAAACTAAGAATAAAATATACATTGTTAAGATTATATTTAGAAGTATAACTCTATTGTTACACGTATAATACATAAGAATAAGATTTCCTTTTTGTATAACAAAACATGTTCTTTATTTATTTTCTATTGTTTTCTTTAGTTTGAACTAATATTAGAAATAAGATCCCAATACAAAGATTAAAACGTATTATTTGGAATCTATTGATTGGTTAAAATGTTTTAAAAAGAAGTTGAATTTAGTAGTGTAGATATAATTTATATCTGTATAATATTCTTTCAAACGGTTTGAATTGCAAATTCAATAGTTTGGTTTTCTTTGAGCGTTGACGTCAAAGGCCGTTAAAGCTTACAAAGCGATATTTTACACATTTTTTTAAAGTTCTTTGTTGGTAAAAATGGTAGATTTTGATATTATGTATTCTCCAAAATAAACAATTAGTTTCGAAATAATAATATGTACTCGAGTAAGTTTCGAAGCAAAAACACTTGAGATTGAGACATTGCAAACTTACTTTGTAAGTATAAGATAGTAATGTTAAATAATAATGTCATTGCTCACCTTTCTCCCGACAAGATTTTCAAAGCGTGGTTTGACAAAACTCCACGCACCCATATTCCTATGTTCTTCCTGACACCATATGAATTCTAAAAATAATAAAGTGTCTGAATAAACCAGTATTATAAATGTTTCACATGACGTCTTTCACCAGTGTACGTATAATCATAGCAGAAAAATATACATAACATACTGTGGTGTTGTCTGAGTTTAGACAACACATAAAACAAACTTCCATCGAGGCTCTAACAAAACATTTTAATTTATTTTTTGTTCTGCCATAGATAAAACTCCAATTGTCACGCACATACTGTTATAGGATTTACATGAATTTTTGCATATTCATAAGCTTTCAGTTAAACCAATTCAAAAAACGACGAAGATATTCAGAATGCCGTGCGTATAAAGTCTATGGATTAGTATTTTTATAATATTCTTATAGAATTCAAGATGAAAAAACGTCGTGAACTTCTAATATTAATCCTTATGAATGACGACGAAATAAATTTTCATTCACAACAAATTTCTAAATGTATTTAAGTTATATTTTTGTGGAGATAGTACATCACTTAGTCTTTGTCTTACAGATTTGAGATTATTTATGGCGAAATATATCTTAAACTCAATTTATAAAGTTATTATATTTCGAATTTACAGCCACGAAAACCACTTCATGAATATTTTATTTGGATAATTCTCTTTAAGCTTAGACAGAAATGTGAACTTTTTAATAAAATATTTAAGGGATGCTAACATACATTTTCATGGTAAAGATTAAAAAAGTTACTCTTATAAAAACCATATACGAATATGAATATAATAATTATTTAAAGTATATTATTTTGTTACAAAATGTTATTGAGCTTATGAATCAGGTTTGCTTAAAATATACACTAAATATTAATATACACTCACTTCTAGCGTTAGTATATTTTTGCAATTCCACTTGTATTGTTTGCACCGGGAAAGGACAAAGCAATTCTACTCTCACAATAGCGACATCATCAATTTTATTTTTCAACCGTTCGTTGTGCAATTCGTAATAATGTTTACCACTGACGAAAAACACCCTTTTTACTTTCAATGGATCGGCAATTTGATCACCTGAACATTAAAGAAATATGTTATAAACTAGTTTATTAATAAAATTTATTGTAATATGCTTGTGCTGTCACCAATAACAGGCTTGAAGTGTGTTCCGGGTGCGAATTCTGACAAGTTGGATGTCGCTTCAGACAACCGCAGAAGAGTTTTTGGTGAGACCACTACCAACGGTTTTCTGTAGTTTCGAACCATCTGGAATATTTGTTATAATATTATTGAGGTTTTTTATATATATAAATTTGCAGTTTCTGCTAGTATAAGGTTTCTTAACCTGTCGCCTTAACAAATGGAAGTACTGAGCTGGTGTTGTGGCATTCGCAACGTTCATGTTCACAGCTTCAGAGTCTGGGCTTATCTCTGAACTGTCTGTTAGCTGCAAAAACCTCTCCATCCTACACGAGGAATGTTCAGATGCTGCTCCATCGAAACCGTGTGGAAGTAACATCACTAGACCGTTGCTGCGAACCCATTTCGCTTAAAAAACACGTTTTTATCTTAATCTGAATTAGTGAAACCATTTTCAAGGATTATGCATATCACTCTTTTAGGTTAAAGTCGGTAAATTAGATATGAATAATGCATGTATTTGAATATTAATGATACTTGATTTATTGCATCTCTGTAACGTAAATGCTTTAAAATTTCCACGATATTGCTTTTATAATGGTATGAATATAAAATTTTCCATTGAGTATTCAACCTTTCGATAATAATGGTAACAATACCCGGTCAAAGTGCTTTTCTATTCAGTTCGACACAATGTTAGATAAGTTAAGGTTTCTCAAGATGATCGTAAAAGTACATTAAAGAAGCCAGGTACAAGAATACGATTTTAAATGTTTTATATACTTTCTTTAGTACCTTTATATAAAAATGAGAAGAAAAATTACGAGAGAATATATAATATGATTCTTATTTTATATACTCACATTCACCAGATGCAATGAAATTGTCAACTATAATCTGCGCTCCCGTATAGAAATCGCCGAACTGTGCTTCCCATAAACAAAGATTTTCAGGCGAATCAAATGCCATCCCATATTCGAATCCCAATACAGCTTCTTCAGATAAAATTGAATTTGCCACCTTTAAAGTAATAATATATTTGTTTCAAAGTATTTAGGCATTACTTCAAAATCATTCTAATTTTTAGTTGTATATTATTATCAAACCTCTAAAAACCCTTTCTGATCCTCGTGTATATGGTTCAGTGGGATGTGTATATTCTCTGTCTCCTGGTCTACAAACATAACATGTCTGTGAGCGAAGGTACCTCTACCAACATCTTCTCCACTAATGCGAACGTTCCGGCCTTCCATTAGCAATGATCCTAAAATATTTTAAAAGTATTAGTTATGAAACAAAGTTGACCTTGACCGTATAGTAGTTTAATTTTTATATGTCAGTAAGAAGAAGCAATAAGTACATATATTTAATGATGTCTGAGATTTTCGCGAGTATTCGTTTAAATAAAACTAATGTGTTCGAATATTCTACGTGTCTTTAAAAACTACATATACATATCTGCATATACTCCAGACGTTTCGGTTCCTTTACAGCAACCGGCCAAAGGAGATAAGAATGTGGTATGACATTTTATGAGCCGTAGTATATATGAAAATCTTATTTTTATTTGAAAGAAGTATACTTATTATAATTTTTTTTACCAAAAGCAAGAGCCTCCGCTGTAGCCCAGTCGAGTCCTTTTTCCTCTGACAATTTGTTCAATCGATTTTTTACATGAGTTTTTGCTAAATGTGGATGTATGACCTGCATTAAGTAAAAAAAATGCAATATTAATATTTATATTAATTTTAGAAATTGGAATTACAAAGAAAAATTCTTTGACTATATTTTAAATAGATATATATAACATAGAACTAACGCTCATTCGATAACAAAAAGTATTTTTGAATTAATCTGTGACAGTAAAATGATTTAATTGTACTGAATTTATAATATTTTTTGTCCACAAAATTAATGTTTGCTTTAATTATAACGATGATTACTAATACGTGTGAATATTAAACGTTTAATTTGAATTATAAACAAACACATATTAATTTAGTAAGCAATAGTTTCGAATAAATAAGTAGCTGAGATTCAAGTACATTTTATCCAGTTTTCATAGTCACATTATACATGAAGTAATTCTCCTATCTCAATTCATATCCTACTATAAACCTGATAATTTTTTTGAATAAATTAATAGTATTGAGATATAGAGAGAGAGAGATAAGAGTGATACGTAAAAGATATTAGATTAATGTAAAAAGCGTGGGGTGCATTTATGTACAATGTACATCGTGCATAATATACATGGATATTTGTTCTCTCGCTAACATCGCACACTTGCCTCATATAACTAGACACTGATAATAAATATAAACCGCTTTAAAGACTGTGAACGTAAGCATATAAAGTATTACGATACTGTCGTAGGTTAAGGATAGTCATAGTTAATAATTAAATGCCCAGCTTTCGGCAGCCCCTACTTAACTTTCGATCCGCTAATGCTATTATTTGTGACATAAATAATATTGATTTTCATAATACTGTTATATTAACACTTACAAAATCATCAGGTACAATGACAGAAGCTCGTCCGACTTGCTTTAACATTTCAGTGTCAACACCAGTACCCCAGAGTTCCACAGCTCGTGGTGCAGCACTCATTCCTGACCATTGATCTTGGTAATATGATACCTAAAATGAATTGCATGTTCGATTGATAGTCAAGCGATAAGTTAACTTATTAACAACCTTATTCTATATACACAAATGTTAAGTTTGTGTACGCTTCAACAACTGAAAATGTTTTACACTGATTCAGCTGTAATTTTGACATGATATACAGCAAGCTACCATGATCATTTTTATTTTTTTTTCACGATACTAACATACTCCTAAGTGCCCCATTAATCAGTCAAAAGTACAACGACACAAGGCTCGCAGTAAAAAAAATAATGAAGAACATAGCAACGATTTTTACGGAGCCTTTGAGAGGTAAAGGTGATTGAAAAATAAAACTGTCGTTTGTTGTTCACAGCGAACTGTGCAGGGCAAAGCTTGTTGACTTATAAAATAAGAATGTCATGTGATTTTACCTTTTCTCTATTTTTTTCTCTTTCTCAGCGAATTGCAATAACAATACATATTCTTTACTAGACGTTGTATTTCTTTGAAGCAATATCAGAATGCTGATCGCTTCAACGAGCTAAATATGATAGGAATGAATGAGCGCTTTACCTCCGGCTGGTAGGAATGATGTTGTTCGAATTGCGATTGTAAATACTTCGTGAATTCTGTTGTTATGCTCTCGACTTCAGCTTCAGTTAGAATACCTTCTGATACAAGTTTATTTGCATAGTGATCAGGTATTGATCTGTAATCATAATTGGAATTATTATTAATTATTTCAAAGGAATTGTAACTATAAATATAACGCACTTCATGTACTAACCTAAGGCTTTATTTGTATGTGTTAAATTTTTTATGGGGATAGGCGTGCGGTATATTCATGTAATTTTGTACAACATCAATAAGAATGCTTTAGATGATTTGTTAAATTTTCAATAAAATTTTATGATATCCTTAAATTGAATAAAGTATTATTTTAGAAAGAAGTTAAAATCAAAATAATTTTCGGTACTCAAATTTGTCAACACTCAGCGAAAAAAGTGTCATTTTCAGAATTTTAATAAATCAGTACATAGAATTGTGACCAAAGAAATATATACTCACTGTTTTTTATTAATAATTTTGTATATGAGAGGGTTTGTGACGGTCGGGTCGTCAAGCTCATTGTGACCCCATTTGCGGAAACAGTTGTAATCTATGAAAACGTCCTTGCGGAATTTCCTCTGGTACTCAAACGCTATATTCGTTGCCTTTTCCACAAGCTACAAAAATTTTATTATTTAAATTTATACATTTTATTTTAACCTTTAGAGTTATAGGTACTTAACCTATGTCGTCTTTTATATGGACTTAAAGAAAATTGTGGAAGTCATATCGTAACAGTACATAAACATTGCTGAAGTCAGTATTCAAACACATAGATTTTTCGAATATATCCATACAAAAATACATCTTGAAGTTAAAAATATCCTTTTAATTCTGTTTCCAATCATATATTATATTTATTTCTATAAACTGACCTCAGGATAGTCTCCATTGACGTGAATAACTGGGACGGCTATTGATTTAGCCAAATCTGTTACGTAGCGACTGGAACGTCCACGGCTCGCTGGTAGTGTGAATCCTAACTAAATTAAAATAAACCATCAAAAAATAAATTACAAAATACAAAGTTGCAAAATAATATTGTTAGTTTTATTTTCGTATATAGGAGAAACAGTTAACATTCTTTTCTGCATTTAATCTTAGAGATTTATGTCACTAAACTGAATAGCTATTTTTGACAGTTACACCAGTTTCAATCTCTTGACTTTCATTGGGTTAATAAGGGTATACATATTTCAAAAAATTAATTTATCATACGGCTAAAAAAAGAAAATATTTTTATATCATCATAACCACTTTTTTTTACATATATCATGATTATTCGTATTCAATTCACAAAACTGATTTATTTGAATACTGTCAAGAAAAATATCTTTTATGTCCAAATGTGAAAACGATATTATTAATGAAGATAAATCGTCACGCGACTGAAAGGTTCATTGTATTTTTTGTTAGACCATCCGGGTTTCTGAATTCTGAAAGGAGCTCACATTTTTTATATATAATATACGAAAAAATTTTCGTTTAGTTTATTTATAAAACTAATAAAGTTTGTAATCGTTTTGATTGGTTTTTGGTTTTGGTTTATCGTGTTGATACTTAAGTAACCTAGTAACGATATACCAAGTAACATATTTTTAAAATATTTCCGAACATAATCTGGACAATTAATAATAACGAGGCTATTAAAATATTTTTTCGTTTTGAACAGTTAATTTTATAATTTTTGTAATTGATTCAGAATTTATGTTCATCAACTAAATATTTATTCTTTTGGACCAATTTTTCTCAGTCTCGTAGCTAAAACAAATAGCAAATAATAAAATTATCATAATTGCTTACAATGTTTGTAAGGATCTTACCTGATTGTTAACCACGACATGTAAACTTCCACCGACGTCAAAGTGAGGTGATTTTGAAAACATAAGGCTCTCTTGATTAACTCCTTGTCCAACAAAAGCTGCATCACCATGTATCTAGCGAGAGAGGCATTTCTGTTTAACTTTCTGCTTTAGGAATGTTATCGTATATTTAAAAATGGCTGAAGAATTTCCAGTTTAATGTCAGTAATCACGAATGTTGTTTTAAATAATTCACTTACTCTTTCACTCAATGATAAAGTCGTTATGTGGCTATTGACCTAGAGAACAATGACTATTATAAATATTTGAATTACCTGAACATTTAAAACTTTGTCGCCAAATCGTGAAGTACTGTTTTCAGAATAGTCGCCTTCTCGTAACTTTAATTGCTTCGACCTCGTTTTTCCCATCGACACAGAATTGGCGGCCTGTGAGTTATTCCGTTTTAAAATTTACAAGAAAAGAGAGAAATAACTGTAATCTACATTGAAATACTGTGTAAATTTACCTCGAGATGTGATGGATTGTTTATTAAAGAGAATCTAACACTATTGCCATTGACTGTTATATCGTTGGAAACACCTGCAAAATATAAAATATTAATGAGATAGCAATATTTCGATAACTTGTTGATTAACCTTTCATTTCCAATAAATTACTTCAAAAGAAAGAATTATATAAAGAGAACATTGTTTAATAGATATCAAGTCACAGTTTATTTTAAATGAAGTATCGTTCAAACATTTGAAGCGGTATTTACTTAAATGAGTGGCTATGTCGCAAGCGGCTTTAGCTTCATCGGGAAACTCAGGGTTGCCGGCTAGTTTGTGGAATATCTTCACAGGTGGAACTCCTAGAAGACAACCCAGTGCGTTGAGTTTGCCTCTGTGTGCCATTGCTACTACCACATGCTGTAATTGTTCTGGAAAAAGTTTGACAATCATTTATTTTCTAAATTGCTCTATAGCATTTTAAAGTAATATAGTCCTACAATAAATACACACCTACAAGTTTTACTCTTATTATTTTGTTTGAGGCTGGTTAAACAATAACATCAATGTTTTTAGTTACTACATCTTAGTAGACATCAGAAATTATGGATTATGTTTAGTAAGTTAATATAAGCACCTAGATATAATTATGTATCTAACCTCAATATTAAAAAAAGATTTTCTCTTAATATTATTCTTAGGAGATTATTTAGCGTAATAAAATCGTTTAGCAAAACCACTTTAGGGATTCAGATATTTTAAGTCTTTATTAGATTAAACGAAAGATAAAGTGAACGGCGGCCGACAGGTATAATTTATTTTATCAACTAAATAGGTAATTCCTAAAAAAATACACGTTCTTAAAGATGTTTTATATATAAAAACGTTAATGTCCTTAACGTGAAGGAAAAATACATGTTTCTATTTAATTTTTGCATTTTATTAAGTTATTTAATTGTTTTTTCCAAAATGCATTTGATATCTTTTCATTTTATTATTATAATTGAAATTCTTTAAAATTGTTCAATTGATTTAAAATTCCGTAAAATGTATAGATCGATTTTTATTTAACGAATGTGTTATTCAGGTCGAGTCGTTAATAATGCCTTTATTGATGTTTCAAAGTCTCACCTGAGGCTGTCAGTCGGAACAAAGTCGACAGGAAAGTTAATAAAGACTCAGCGCCTTCCCCGCAGTACCGCTTCACCGATGGTAATTTGGTTGATAGGAATTTGTCCCACGCTTGTGAGTGTAGGAGTTCTTTTAAAATTTCGATCTGACGTTCTTTAGCCACAACATCTGAACCACTTTCAACTCTCTGTGAGAACCATTCCCTTTCGGCTTCTGTCTGTGTATATACATAATATAAATATGTATTTACTTATATGTTATTACATATGCCTTAAAATATAAGAGTGTTAAAATACAGAGTTTCACTTTCGGATATAAACAATAAATTAACACACAATTCGATAAACCCCTTCTTGTTTTCTCCGTACAGCACTTAATAATATTATATAATACACCAAATAAAAAAGTGGGCTTTGGCACAATCTTCCACGATTCCAGTATGAATGAAGCCATAGCACCAAAAAATTATACACTTAACTTTCTTAAATTACTTTTGGTTGTATGAGAAATAAATGGTGTCGAATAAAAATTCACATCAAAACTCAACAATAAAGAACGTCACTTATAAAATTTTAACTTTTGAATATTAATGAGATCTTATTATCTTAAAAACAATTCTATGACCGAGATTCTATTTTATATGATCTTATTTGAGACTAACATTTCAATCAACAGATTCAGTACCCAAAATATTTATCATAATAACATACCTACATATGTCAAAAATGAAGAGAAGAAATAAATATAATCTACCTCCAAATGACTGAACTCGTAAGATATGGGACCACAATAAATTCTCTCCAATTGTTCCACTAGATCGTTCGCAAATTGTTTTCCATTGTGGCCATATAACAGTCCCAAGTCAACCGTGTCGGAGCCTGATAAACCATATCTTGATAGATGAAGCTCTTTGATATCCCTGTATATAGAAACGGGAACCGTAACCAAACTTTAATATACAGGGTGACTGGTGAATTACTATCAATATTTGAGGACGTGATATTTGACGATCATATATGACAAAATAAAAATTAATATAACATAAATATTAATAAACTTCTAAGTAAAGTTAACCAAAAGTTATGTAATTAATTACGCATCGTATGAACACCCTACAGATTAGGTATACACATACACACACACTCGCGCGCGGCGGCGTCTTGTTGAATCAGCACGCCGCCGCACGCGTCCACACTTGGAACACTTGGAACGTGTCAACACTTTATTTATTTATACGGAAATTTGGTCAAAAATTAAGTACCTATTTTTTTTACATAATTCGAATGAGAATCATGTACCGAGTATTCTCCTTAAATATTGATAGTAATTCACCAGTCACCCTGTATACTGTATGTTATTTGTTCAGTATAAGTTAAATTTAACGGCTAATCTATTTGTCAATAGTAATTTCCACTTTGAACATTGCAAATTATTTATATTACATATCTTTTTTATTCAAATTATATAAATAGGTATGGTATTCTTCGTTATGTATGAGTTTCAAATTATTTTAATTAAATGATATACACATAGAGACGGCCTACAGACAAACAGTATAAGAGAACAATATAATTACTCTCATCAAAGTCAAACGAAACAATGAATTGAGTCTATAACTAACTTCAGTCAACTCATTTCTAATATTAAATTAATATTATTGTAAATATGGAAGTTTTGAGCCTTATTAATTAAAAAGGTTAGAATTATTATTAAGTATATATGTATAAGAATTGCACATTTTTACCTCTAGAATTTTATGTGGAAAACGGTTTAAGTAGAAAGTAAATTCATTTATTGGAACAAACATATACATGTTATGTTAAATATAAATTATTGTGTTAATATACATTTAGTGGAGGTCAGATATATTTATGTAATATCCAGTGATTTGTATGTTCTTGATTTCAGTAAAAAAATGACTTTTTTATACAGGGTGACTGGTGAATTACTATCAATATTTAAGGAGCATACTCGGTACATGATTCTCATTCGAATTATGTAAAAAAAATAGGTACTTAATTTTTAACCAAATTTCCGTATAAATAAATAAAGTGTGTACACGTTCCGAGTGTTCCAAGTGTGGACGCGCGAGTGTGTGTGTGTGTGTGTATACCTAAGGTGTAGGGTGTTCATACGATGCGTAATTAATTACATAACTTTTGGTTAACTTTACTTAGAAGTTTATTAATATTTATGTTATATTAATTTTTATTTTGTCATATATGATCGTCAAATATCACGTCCTCAAATATCGATAGTAATTCACCAGTCACCCTGTATACACATTTAGATGATTTTAGAAGAACAGAATTAAATTCAATATTATGACTATATTTAACTAAATTTAGTTTCAATTTATTACTGTAATAATATTTTGTCACAATAAATTTATGAATACAAAGTTGTAAACCATTGCATTAAATTACCGATTTTTATTTTCATAGTCGACATTATCTATGGTGGCTCGAAGATGGCCGTAGTTGCGGTAAGCATCGACTAGTTGTTGCGCCCGACAGTTTTCGTTTCGTTTTGAGATGATTTCTTGAGGTATATCTGAAGACAAATAAGGTAATAAGTTATTTGATGATAATTTCGTTATAAAGTAATTCAATGCATTATATATTGAACTAATATGTACAGAGATGTGTAAGTAGCTTTTGTTTAAAACTAGATTTTGACTTTTTTTATGTAAAAATTTTTTTAAGCATACATTTTGTATGTTAACGAATTTCCGATTGTATATGCTATCAGTATGGATATAACATTCACTGTTATGGGTCTCAAGAATTTTGATTGGTGGTAGAGACCAGTTCAAGTGGTCAAGTTAATATAGCAGTGGTCAAATTAATATTGCTGTCAAATTAATATATAAAGTCTGCTGCCCTTCCACAGTTAAGGTATCAAGGCATCCGTAACATCTCTTAAGTTGCAGATGTCCATGGGCGACTAACTGGTTGACTAACTCCTATCAAGTAGGCCATCTACTCATTTGTCACCTTCATTTAAAAATGGTGAACTAGTTAAGTTAGTCGAGCTCGTGTAGTGATAAAATTCTAGCCTGTGTTTTGGTTCATTTGACCGGTGTTGTATTCTCCTAGAGCGGAAATCAATATAATGACAGTAAGAAATTGATGTATTAATAACTAAAAGTACCAGAAGTTGTAAGCCCCACTTATAAAATTTTTCTTAATACTTTCGACTATTTTTAAAATTCCTTTTTCGTAATTCCTAATACCACACGTAAAGTAATGAGTTAATGTAATATGATCACCGTTTTTATTGTAATACTACTAGATGATACTTGCGTTATTTTTCTTAAAACCAAAATAAATTTATATGTTTTTATTATATAAGAACCAAGTGTCTGAAAAATAAAACTGACGAATTTGACTGAGATGTATCCAGTACTTTTGCTGTAATATCAAATCAAAATAATATATTGAATATATTGTATGTTTTTATAAGTCAGAATTAAATAAAAGTCCTTTTCTTTATCGGACCCACAATAAATAAGAAACGTGACCGGCTATTGAAAGCGAAAAGCTCCTCGCTTGTGTTCGTCGTAAAACTAGTAATAAAAACACAAATGTATGGAGAATATATTATAACTGTTTAAGTATTAAGCTATGGTTCCGAAATATTATACCAACGCCCAAATTATTATTGACGCCCAAAACCAAAAAATAAATGAAATTGAAAACCAAAACTAAGTTCAACATAATTCAGTAGCTACGTAAAATGTAACAAAATTATAGTTAGGTTTGTAAGTAGGTTAAATTATTAGTTTTATTCTTACGAAAAATCAAAAGCCTGAATCGTAAAGTTTCTTGCCGTAAGAAGAATTTGGTAATTGTTTTTGTTTGTGCTGTTTGTACATATATAAAATTAAAATTGATCGAAAGTACAGATAGCTTAAAATATTTGACTTCATATAAGGATTACAAATAATATTTGTAGAATTGCAATAAAACCCCCTATTTTAATACAATTAAAATATGGCAACAAGGACACTAACTTATATAAAATGAGACTTAAATTGAAAAATATGGTTATATTTTATTGCACACTCAGTAGTCTTCAAATAAAGTCTTGTTTATTTGTACTTTTATTATTTGCACTGTATATATGCTTCTTTAATCTACATACATACACAACGCCAGTTTCAAGGTCGTTTATACCCAAATATGCGTCGAAAGTCAAAACGAATCGAACCGAAGTCGAATTTCACAGCCCCGAAGATTTCACATAAAAGTATCCATAACTGTATCGAACACACTTTTAATATGAACTACTAACTGGTATTACACACACATAGTATATTATTATATACAGATGACGTACCAATATCGTTACTTTGACGCGGTCGATGACCGAACACTCCCACTCCGGAGTTGTATTTCGCTCGCTCTAACCTCAAATGCTTCCATCTTATCAACGGTTTAATTTTATTGAACGCGATCATTGTTAAAAGAATCACATAACAAACAGGTTATAAAAATAACCAAAGTGTAAGTAACCACGCGTTCGTCACCACGACTTGATCTACACTGGTGATGTCAGTTCTTGACAGAGATAGCGATGTACAAATAATGTTTTTGTGAGCTATAGTTTATTAATACGTGGAGCGAAATAGTGATAACAGAACCCTTTGGCTCATTACACTATGACCGCATTAATGAAGTAGTGTCAAGGTCATTTTAGGAATGACGTTCCTTGTTTGATGTCAGGGGCATAACTCGTCCTTGATTGGAACAATATAAAATTTGTTTTTGGTCAAATATCAAAACGGATATATGTATATGAACACCCTTTTTTTAATATAGAACGTCATGTAGTTAGGATGATATTTTGAATAATATTTTACGAATACTGATTTATTTGGGTAAGGAAACCCTCTAGCAAGAAGATTCCGATACACCAACTAGGCTGATGTGGCACCGGCTACGAAGCTAGATTTTATTCCAGATTGCTACTCTTGATAGATAGAATTGTACGGATTTCTTCGACTTTATTTTCTTATTATTTGATATATGATTTCTTACCCAGTTACTATGTTCTTTGTTTAGGCGATATAACACTTAAATAATATGATAAAAGATAAGATAATGGATGCCATGTGAATAAGTAGCCGAATTATGTAACATTATTTAAATAAATAACAATAATTTTTTTAAAAGTGTTTTAGCAACGCAATAAGAGGGGTGTTATATGTCTATAAGTGTGTGTGTCTGTGGCATTTTAGCTCTTAAACGGGTCACAATATTCCTATGATTTTTTTATCATTTGAACGCCAGATTCATTACGGTGGTTCTTAGTTATGTCTAGTTAATATTGTTTTAACAGACTATAAATATCAGCTCAAATATGAAATGTTTAAAAGATTTTTGGCGTATGATTATTCGATTAGCCTCAGGCGTACCAATTTAATAGTTTAATCACAATGCAATTAATGCGTAAGGGGTTTTAAATGCTATTTATTTTTTATTATTACACTTTAAACATGATTATTATTTATGACACAAATATTTATTACAAAGAAATGAAACATTTTGTATTGATTTTTACTTTCATATTTTGCACTTCAATGTTTGATAAAATGCGACGTTTAAAAGACTAAAGATTTTTTAAATGTTTTTTTCGATTTTCAGATTAAATTATTGGTCTTATAATTATTTATAACGAAATAAGATTTGATATTATGAATTTAATTTATAATAATGGCTATGTATAGTTCTTTATTTCATTTACTTGATATCTTGTAGTTATTTGATTATATATTATCTGGGGTAGGTACTGCAAGGGACAAGAAAAGAGGGTAACTGTCGCGTGGAAAGAACAGATTGTGCCTCGAGAGAATTTAAAAATAGCTATTGTATATTTTTGTATTCCATGAAATATATTTACTTGGTTCAAATATTACCGTGAAAATCAATATGTTACTTCTAAAAGAAAGTAAAAATTTGTGTTTTATAAGATTAGATCTATTTTAATAATAATATAAAATTTGCGAATCGTGTACATTTCATTGTTAACTTTAACCGGTATTTTATTTAACGCTAGTATTGTACATATGTTGATATATTTTAATAGCTGTCATAATTCAATCGGTTTATGTGTTACATGTTAAATGCATTTATACAACTCACGAACGTGTTAATGAACATTAAGCTTCATTTATCACGATTTTTGTGAACTTATTATTTGTCAGCAGTCTGTGTTTTTCATTCCTAAATAAATATTTAGTTGAAAATTACGAAGATAACACCAAATACGAAAATTACATCACAAATAAATTCACTGATAAATATGTTTATTATTGTATAGGCGTTGTTGACGTAAATAGAAAATTGTATTATTATATTAATTATTATTTATGTGTATTGAAGATGTCCGTATTCAAAGTATCGTCCTCAATCATCTCGACAATAAAATATAAGGTCCATCGCTTTGGTGATATGAGCAACCTGCACGGTGTGGGATATGTTTTCTCAATGTCAAAGATTCCGTATTTCAAAAGGTAATATCTGAACACATGGTTTGTCACACTTTGTCCTTAATACACAGGAGTTAGAGTTAATATTTCAAACAACAACATGAATGTTGCTGCTCATTATTATATTTGTAGAAGAATTTATATTTATATAGTAGGAATTATGACAGCTTCTGCTGAGTTTGTTTATAGAGATTTTCTATGATCCTTTTTTATTTTGTTTTACTACCAGCGTTTGGAGGGATTTATCCACGTACTTTGTTATAATTAGAATTTAGTTCTGAACGTTTTAAGATTCTTCTGGTTCATAATTCTATGTATGTGCTGTTTTGGTGCTTGGGAGATACTAAAGTCATCTTTGTATATATTATCCACTGGGGCTGGTGCTTATGTTGTGGAAACGAATAACCTGGAGTGGAACACACCATTTCCAGCGGTTACTGTTTGCAAGCATACGGATATGGAAGCGGTTAAACAGTACCTGAAGAAGTAAGTGCTGTGATGAAAAAATAACGTGAGATTTGATTACGGCAGATTCATTTCGGTTTAACAATTGATGCCGTTATGTGCCATCATTCTATCTCATTTTGGTTTCTACTTTTTAAGATATTTTAACTTTTTTCATAATTCCAATATTTTTTTCATATAACCCTCAACTAGCTATGCTATTAAACTTTAATGTGGATTTGAAAATGATATTATGCCTATAATGAGTAATTAAATATTGTGTAAATAAGTACGCCGTCATTGCAATTAAAATAGAGCCTGTTTTTTAAAAAAAGCAAAATCACCTGATAGCTTTTTTGTTAGAAAATCGTCATTTTATTAAAGAAATAATTGTGAAATTGGAACGTTTTGTTTTAAAGTCGAAATAAAATAATAAATAATCAAATTCTAATGCATACTATTCCTTTAAAAATCTTCTAAGCTCTGAATCGCTTCTGTTGAAAGGGTCGATAGATATAATCTCCTTTAGTAATTATCCCTATATCCTTGTCTTCATGTCCTTTGTCTTTTTTCTTCATTCTTAACTTCAAAAGGGCGGTAACAAAACTGAACAAGTCGTATAGAAAAATCCATGTCCAAAACATTAAGTCTCTGAAAACAAATTCTATTCTCTAAATGTATTTCTTAGAGATTTTCAATATTAAAACTAGAAGTATAAATATTTCTGAATGTATGAATTTTAAAAACTAGCAGCAATATACATGTCTGCTTTTAGAAAAAGAATACTGTTTGTAAACTTAGATACTTTATTTATACAGACAAACATAGGTACACACTCACACACACACACACACGAATATATAAATATCTGTTCAGATATTGCATACATTCCTTTTCATGTGTGTGAAAAACATTTTAGAAAAGATATTTATTTATTTCCGTGTTTATTGTATGCTACAATTTAAGTTTATGTATTTCAGTATATGCTATAAATAGTTTAAATGAAATAATTTATTTAGTAGCTTTCTAGAGATATAATTGTAATTACTAAGAAAAGATTTCATTTATTTAATATTACAGATATAATATATCAACGAATGCCACAAAATTTTTCCACGAGGTATCGTTTTGGGATCTCAAATACTGCACGTCTTGCACGATTTGCAAATTAAATGATAGTTGCGTTGAAGATTTCACGAGCGCCATCCCTGAAATAAGACAGGGTTGTTCACAATTGTTTACAGAATGCAAATTCGGTGGAAGCGATTTCAATTGTTGTGATAAGTAAATTGAAATTTTCTACGATGTTTCTTTGAATAAAAAGAAATGCATATTATGTTAAACGACTTTTATGGACTTGTTTATGAAATTGTTTTCAGTAAAATTTTTAATTAATAACATATTTTCTAGGTTTCAACCAATAGAAACCGAGTTTGGTAGCTGTTATGTTTTTAACTCTGCTCTTTTAAATAACGCTAGTCTATTGACAGTTAATAGGACAATCGGCCTGCCTGATTTAGTATTTCACGTCAGAAAAATTGTAGCGGTAATTATTTACGTAAAATTTGTAAGAAGAACTTGGGTGAGAGGTTTATAAAAATATATTTGAATTTTAGGTACGGATTCACGCTCCTGGAGATATTGTTTCAGGCGGAATGTTAAACATATTACAAGTTCAATCAGTGCCATTGGTTACTGAGATGGATGTAATGCTGAGGGTAAGATAACATAAGGTTAAAGTAGGTATTTGGGTATGTATTTTATTAGCTTGGGTTATATGTAAGTAACGGAATCTTTGAGCTTAATTTTTACCGGTATTAAATTCGACTAACATTTTGTAACATTCGGTACTTCAAACTTGTCACTATACAATAAAAAATATGTTCTTGTATAGGTTTATTAAATGGCGTAATAAGTTAGTTTTTATGTTCGAAATACAGCTTTCTTAAACAATTAATTCAGGCTGAACCAACAATTAATGACGAATCAGTTAAAACTCTATCCGAGGCATCACGAGACTGTCTATTCGATGATGAGCGACCTTCTTTCCCTGACTGGCCCTTCGAATATTACACCCGGAGTGCTTGCATTTTGTATTGCAGGGCGCTTGCTCAAATGAATCGTTGTAATTGTACACATCACTTTTTAGCAAAAATAGGTAAGTTTTCTATCAAAATGTTTGAGGCCCCCTATATTTTTACTAAAATGTTGTCCAAGGACTAAATAAGTTACTGTTTGTACCTTTCTAATAAAAGTAATCTAAATAATAAGATGTAAGGTTATCGAGATACCTAAAATATCTTAGATACTTCGATCTTATGGTAATCGTGAACTAAGGATCCAATCTCATTAAATCTTAATGAAATACAGTTTTACCTCTCGTTTTCTAACTAAACATCTGTTCATACAAAGAACAAATTTAACATTTGATTAACCTTATCTTCTATTTAATCATTAGTTAAAAATAGTTTCCAGTTTTCGTTTCATCTAATTTAATTTAGATATTTTTGATTACAGTCAATAAACCAGCATGCAATATTCTGGGACTGAATTGCTTATACATAAAAAGAAGTAAGTAGTTCCATTTATATATTTCATTTTTATTTTCTTTAATATATTTACTTCTTTTTGTCTCTGCATTCGTCGGCCTGAACTCCGGAATTAGGTTCAGAGAGAAATGTTAAAAGTTTGTGAATACCATAGAAATAGTAACTAACCGGCAACAATATCGATCCTGTAGTATTGATAAAATATTGAGATAAGTTACAGTGTATGTCTTATTCTGATATCTAAACAGACATTACTCGAAAGTTTCATCAAAATCTGTTAAAGTGCAACAAATATCAATTCATAAATTTAAATTATATCATGAAAAAAATTCGCTTTAATAACATAAGTAGGATTGGCTATATTAATATATTATTTTTAATGTACTTATTCCATCTTAATTTATTTTCTATTATTTTTTTATTATTATTTATTTTTTTATTATTTTATTATTATTATATTTTTTTTTGTACCCCATGGACTATGTGTTCGAAATAAAGATTTATTATTATTATTATTATTATTATTAACCTCATAAAAATACCTTTCTAATAGATTATATAGTAAATTTTGCAAAAGAAAAGTGCGCTTGTCCAATGGCCTGCGAGGAAACTATTTACGACGCTATCCATGTTTTTTCAAGGTAAGTGGAATACTACATATTTGTGTTTCCAGCACACCCATATTTGCTGCATTCAAATGCATAACTGAAATTGAATTGACTTCATACTCGCCATACTCATCAAGACAATAGTCTTTTCCATTCCACTATATTCCATTGCAGGAAATAAAGCTTTGGAACTTTTTGTAAATATTTTGGCAATCAATCTAATTTACTTAACCAAAATGTCTCTAACGTTTTAGACGAGTAAGTACTACAATGACGGAACAACAAAGGCTAGGTACTATGATTAAAGTACGTTTTACAAATTTGCCTTCGTTGCGTGTGAGAAGATTAGCAATCACGACTCCTCTGAAACTTGTTGGTGAGGGCACTTACGTTTATGTTTCATTTATTTATTCTAAAAACAGATCTATGTTTAATTAAAGGTTATTTCGAAGTAATATCAAATATTTCTTATATAATGATATCAATATGTGAAGTTTAACAAAGCAATCATTACCAGTCCATTACTAAATATAAGAATAACTTCCTATATTTCTTTTTTGATGTTTCATGTAACAAAGTTTATTAAAGTAAATTCTTAATATATTTAATAAAAATCCATGTTGTTTCAGTTGACATGGGTGGTATCGGTGGAGTGTTTTTCGGTGCTTCCCTCCTCAGTGTCATAGAATTGATTTATCTCCTTTGCATCCGACGTAACTGAATGATTAAGTACTTACATTTGGTTACAAGGATTTCATATACCGCGTAAAATTTATGACTCATAAAGTCTGGTTTTACAGTTTTTAAACTTAAATATTCTAACTTGTGTTTAACGAGTATTTAAGTGAACATTTTGTAACAATAGCTGTTGCTATATTTATGTAATACGATAAAATATATTTACTTGTTAGTGTGAGGTTATGTAATGAGCTTTGGAGCAAAACTCAGCAATAACCTAGTATAATGTACGGTATAAAAAAATAAACAACAAAAGTCTAGGATCAAGAGTGCGTTAAAAGATTTTCTGAAGGATAATTTTGTTTTTTCACGGTTCATAAATGTGGAAATTCCACTTTTGTGATGTATCCTTTGAGTTTCGTACTTAGTGGCCATAAAATAAACATTAATTTACATTTTTGCACCATAAAAGCAACTCTTATATGTAACAAGTCAAAGGTCTTTTCAACTTTTCATTGTTCAGAAAAAATAATAAAAACTAAACAATGTTGCCGTTGTTAAGTTTGACTGTTTGATTAACTTACAAATATAAAGAAATATCCTATATGAATTTAACCCGGAACATATTTTCTAGTATTCGAAAGAAGGATTTGATTAATAAATTATATTTTTTTTATATGTGTAAAAGTATATTAATTTTATAGTAACATACTTAAACATATACTTCTGTATATCTTCGTTACTGTATTATTGACACAATTTAATTATTTATTACGTAATTTTAACCTAAATCAGTGGAATTTAATTCTAACATGTAATATACTAATTTCTCTTTCTCGTAAAGCTAAATGTTTAATGAAAATTTACGAACTATTTACTCTCTTAATGAGTTCTTGCTACATTGTTCACTGAATATCCCAAAACTTGAACTTTATTTATTTCAATGATCCCAAATTTCCAGTCCGTTAAACTGTTATTTTATCTCATAGTATTAAAAATGTATTCACCTTCACCTCTAACTTCTACAAGTCTTCGATTATTTATAGACCGTTTTCTTATACTTTTGTTCAATTCTAACAATATATTTTTATTCCTATTTTGGCAATGTAAGGCATTTCACATGTTTTATTTCTTCAATGGAAAAAAATACGTATGAGAATTTAATTTCTAACACCAAACATTTTATTTTTGTTTTTCTATAGTATTGTTATATTTTGAGTTGCTTCAAAGTTAAAGCATTTCAATATTATAAATGTAAATACTTATTATATGTTTTAAATTTTTCAATACCAATACACTTTTAGAAAAATGTATCTTTATCTTATTGATTATATTTTAGTCTTTTACGTAAAATTTATTATCTTCAATATTTTTGATTATTTCTATTAAATCCACTTATACTTTGATGTATTTATTTGATATTGTTGTACACTTAAAATCACACTTTTCATGAATAAATTTTATATATTATTCAAATTCAAACAATTATTTAAATAAATAACCAAAACTTATCAAAATTAACCTCTTTCATTGTCATTTGATATTGAGCATAATAGAAATAAAAAAGAAACAATAAATAAATCTCTGTAAATTCATTTCTATTTTAAGATTTTCTATTTACATTTATACCTTTTTTGACAATCTTTTATACACTTCATTAGGCTAATGACTTTATATATTGAGTCAAATTCATATTAATACAAGTTTGAAACATTAGATATATTTATATCATAAATAAAAGTATGTTCATATTTATGCGCATAATTTTATCATAATTTAATTCTAACAACTCTTAATTTACATTCTTTGACATAATTTCAGTTGATTTTACTCAAATTGAGTCAAAAGAAGAACATCTACCATATTTATAGTTTTAATATAAATCCTCATCACTAAGCTTAACCTCCTTTAAGTCACTCAAGTGTGACGTAAAAAGAATATTCTTAACATGTAATCTTTTGTGACTGAAAAATCAAAATAACAAATTTTTGTGCAAGGAGAAAATCATGTCAGTTAAATTATTTAGTGTCCTCGCTTTAGCAATGATCACCCAAACATTGGGACAAGAAGATTGGTCTCCATGGGTTGGAAATGAAGCAGGCGAGTCGGAAGGTATTATTGTCTAGTAATAAGCCTATTCAAAAATCAACCATAAATAAAATGAGGTAGAACTTATAATAAAATACCTTAGATATTATAAGATTTTATTATTATTTCATACCCATACTTAACGAAGTAAAGCTATTCTTATAAAAAATAGCTTCTTTTTTCACTGTTCAATATAAGTAGGTAAAATGACGTAGAAAATTTCCTGCAATTTCACGAAGCAGTGAGACACGAGTAGAAAACCTTTTCAGGAAATAGTCCGATAAAATCCTCTTTAGAATAAAACAGTAAACAGAATTCAACAAATGCTCTGTCGAAGAAGCAAAGTATATTATCTATATATACTTATCTATCTATATATCCTTTGTTTTTCAGACCTAATTTGCGATAAGGCTTATTGCGTAGACCCATGTCCGGGTAGTGCTCCTCCGAATTATTGCCCGCCAAACTTCACTG
Source organism: Danaus chrysippus (assembly GCA_916720795.1). NCBI lineage: Eukaryota > Metazoa > Arthropoda > Insecta > Lepidoptera > Nymphalidae > Danaus > Danaus chrysippus. The sequence goes on from CAKASE010000079.1 coordinate 3,923,680, forward strand.
AATGTTCATCGGGATGTGCATGTATGCTGGAATGCTCATCTCCCACTTACGTCTGCTATCAAACTAAGTACTGCAGACCCAGGAGGAGGTTTTTGCCTAACAAAAACACACCTGTTACAAGAAAGCAAATATCTTTTGATTGAGGCCAGAAGCTGTTGCTGATTTATGTCCATTAATATTTAGACTTGTTTTTTTGCCTCACTTACTATATGTACACCAATATTCATATTACATAAAATCATCTTTTTTGTTTGTTTGTGTTGTTTTTGTGTTGTTTGCTTGTTTTGCTAATCATTGAATATTTATCAAATAAAATTATTTTTAATCCTGTTTTTGGTCTTCATATTGATTTTGTACTCCTTAAATTTTGTATTAAGAGCCAGTAATCTTTGTACAGATTACAAAGTTATTTAATTCAATACTTTTTATTGTAAGTTTAGTTTTAAATATTTCTAAAATCAGGCATCTTGAAAATATAAAAAAATACCATGATAGCTAGATTGTCTCATGATAATTTAACTCAATTCAACTCATCAGACTCATGTCTGATCATATTAGAACCCGGAGTAAGACGGCATAGTATTAAAAATTTACAATTATGAGGTGATTTTTCCTATTTAGAAATTAGAAATTAGAAATACATTTTCTTTTCGTGTTTTTAATATACTTTGTAAAGAAAAAGACAAAAAGTTATAAGAGATAATTTCTAAAACAAATCCACTCAACCTGACTCTATGTAAAAGTTTTACGACCATTGAAATAATCCATATTAAAATCCCATCTGAACAGAAAGTGTATGCTTTACAAGAAAAGCTTGAGGTAACGCAGAGGGTGTCTGCATAAAACTTTCCGTTTACTACCACACTTCAGCTGTCAATGCTATTGGCACTCATTTTGAAATACGAAGAGGTTCTAAGTCAATTACATGACTTTCGATGCGTACTTTCGAGTTTACTCACAGAAAGATGATTGATGAATCATACAAGTAAAAAAATAAGTAATTTTTTTACTACTTAATGCTCTAGAATAAAATCTTTGAATTTCATTATACATAAAAAAAGTTAAAATTTGTATTTGCAAATGAACTTGTTTAAAACTGTAAATGAAATGACGTGTGAAAAATTTGAATTCGTTACGTCTGTTGAAAATAACTGGCGATGCGTTAAATCCTGCATATATAATAAATTAACAGTTTTAAAATGCTCCAATATATTAAACGATTCATTCATTGATTTAAACAAAATTAATTTAGTTCAGATTACAAAATAGGCTATATTTTTCTGTATATTTCTATTAAATTTTTAAAATGGTATTCCTTACCTTCTTTCAAATATTTTAGATTGGAATTACTACTACTGCATGATTTATAAAACCTTTTTCGATCTATCGATCCTATACCTATGTGATGAAAAAAAATATTTCTTAACGTTTTTGTTTTAAGAACATACCTTTTAATTTTCCTGCAAAACATTGACGTGGGTCCTCAAAATATTAATACACATCATAAAAGTTTGCTCTTTACGTAGTAATTGAAATTGTACATGGAAAGAATATGAATCATAATTCAGAATGTAGAGATTTACTTAAATAAAATGCATTGCAAAATTCGATATCTCTAAATACAATATAAATATTCTCCTTAAGTTTCTGTAATAAAACTTTTTATAAGAAGTTTTCTGTTAAAATTGAAAACCCTTTTCTCTTTTGGAATCTTTTATTCATGTTACAAACATTGTTGGATACTTTTGTTTTCAATTTCATGTAATTTAAATATAGAAATATTATTTTGATAATTTCTTAGCTGATATTAAATTTATATGATTATTTCAAGAAAATTAAAGAGTTTTGAGTGCAATAAGTTATTTTATATGAGGCTTTTTACGTTATAATCATTGTATATTAATAATTTTTATATTATAAATTTTTATATTATAAATACCAATGCCGGTAACCATGTAGACACTTTGCTAGTTAATTACGAAGATAAACAGACTTGGCTCGTAACATATTGCTAATAGCCTAATCCAGCTTAGTCCATTACATATTTTAATTATCACAACACCATTTTAAGAAATATCATATATATATAAATTTTTAACTTCTAACGAAATAGGATACTAATTTTTAAGTCATGACTATTCCTTATGGTGTAGAAAATAAGGTACTTATTTAAACCCTTAAATTGTGAAATATAAATTTACATCGTTTGTCTATAAAAACGTGTCGGGCCTTAGTAAACTTCAGATAATATGTTGTAAAATGCTTAATAAGATTTCTCTTCTTATAAGCTTATTACAGTGACAATATTACATTATAAGAATAAACGTTGCCTTATCACGATGTCAAGAGACGGTATTAAAGGATTTACCTTTTAAGAACACAAATCATTTTCACATCACGTCGAGTACGAATGGAAGATTAAAAAGACTTTTGTTATAGAAATGTATTATTCCGTAGGATATACATATTTCAATCCGCTTTATACTTGGCAACATGTAATGTGTACAAGATGAATTCCGAATTGATATTAATAATATTTTTCGTCTTGCCAGAATCCTGAAGATAAGATATAATTGAATTGAACTTAGAATAAAATTTCAATATCAAAATTAATCACATTTAAGGTAAGTAAAGTTATTTTTAAATGAATTTTAATAGTTCAACTAATATTTTTGTAATTATTGCGTATTATTCTTGATTATTATTGTAAGAAAGAGTTTGTCAGTATTCAGAGAAGAAGAATTGCTTCTGACAGAAAACACTTTTCAAGTTTTCTGTTACGTTTGTAAATTCAAACTTAGGTATATTATGCATGTTGTATGGATTCTGTCATTTTTAATGCTCTATCGAAAAATGTTAGATGTTATAGAAATTGAAATCATTATTAAGTAATATAAATTAAGATCTTTTAGAGTCAGATTTGGCCTAGTGGTTAAAAGGCCCGCGTCTTATGCACGAGGGCGTGGGTTCGATCCTGGCCCGGGCAAGTATGTACTAATGTTTTTCCGAATTATATGTACCTACTTTCTAAGAGTATTTAGACATCACTGATTAATGCATTCCCAAAGAGGGTTGATGTCAGGTAGGCGGCAGGTCGTAAAAAGAATTAGCAAAAACTATTCATAACATATAAGGCAGACCCTGGCTAAAGCTGGGAAATTCCCAGGGATAAGAAGATAAATTAAAGTCTTTTTCTTTTTTCATTATTTGGGAGTACATTTTTAGATATAGTACTAGCAAGTATCCCTGTCAGTAAATAGATACCTTAAATCATTAATTGATAGCAATATCACCATAAAACTAACATTTTCATGAGATGATTTTCATTTTGTCTGCCCGTGATCATGGTTGCTTCAAAGCTACCAAAACGTCAGGAGTATGTTGTTTAAAATAAAATAACACGATAGTACATTAGTTTTGTTTAAACGAATACTAGCAAAAAGTCTAAAATATAATAAGTAATATTATTGCTGCTTTGATCTGACATCAAGAGTCCGAATCAAAAAGATGTATGTGTGAATATGTAAAATGTTATGAAGTAAATAATTTAAACAATAATATGACAAGAACGCCAATGTAAAGGGGGGTATTATTTTGAATTTAATGTTCCTTTACCTATCTAAGAAATTGTTTTTAGGTAAATTATTTTATATTCATCACACAGATTTGCCTTAATATTATTAAGGTTTATGTTTATTAAAAATATTGTTAAAATAAGTGAATAATAAAACAAAAATGAAATGAATATCTTTAAATTATTTAGTTAGAACAGAAAAGTTAGCTAAAGTCTATAACATTAAAATGTATAAAATTCAAAGTCTTTAAGAACCTTGTTCCATCTTAACACAAATTATAAACCCACTTGTAAATAAAAAAAGGTAAAGCAAAAGCTCATACAAGGAAGAAGGTTATACATAATATCGTGACTCGTGGGTAAAAAATTAAGACGAACAAAGTAATGGAGCACACTTAAAGTATCGTGTCAAGGAGCAAGCGGTAATTGAGATAGAGAAAAAAAATATTTTCCTATTTCTTGGAAGTAAAGAATAGATTTTCATTTTATGACCCGATATTTAAAAGGAAAAAGATCAGTTTATATTTATGAAAATAAGTTACATAGTAAGTATCCTAGTATTTTCTCTCACATGGACTTATATTATTCTTTCCTCACATGGACTTATATTATTCACTCATGAAAGAGCTTCCTGCACTATCAAGTATATATAATAAATTTTAGGTCAGACATGACTCCCGAAGAGAAACCAATTTCATATATCAATATCTACTCCAACAAGCGCGAGTTTTAAAAAGAATGATCTATTTTAATTAAGACAGGTGTCAGAGATAGGTGAATTTAATTAATTAATATTTATTAATGAATTCATTATAAGCCAAGCTCTCATAAAATACGGAGTATTTACAATAAACGTACCCAAATTCATAATCTCATAAAGTACCACTTGTAACTCGATCCAATTATTACAAGCACCAATATAAGGAGATCTTGTGTGACTGAGAGCCTGTGTCTAATACGGAACGGCCTTCATATGTTATTAATATAAATATTTTTCTAATATGTATTTTAATAAATAAGTAAGTTTTAATAAATAAGTATTTACCATAAAAGTTAAGTCGAATTTTATTTATATTTGATTCTTGAAATTAAGAAACATCCTTGGGCGTCGAAATTTCAGCAGTGAAATAAATCCTTCGTATCTCAAACTTTTTGCTAAGTCGAAAATTTACAAGAATTTTTTAACGTTTCTGCTGAAGAGCGAGTTATGGAGATTCTAATGGATGTATGACATGACTGACTTGTAATTTATAAGAATATTATTAGGATTAGTCTTTTTTCAGGGTTGTTTTTTTTATAAATCTAATTATATTATTTCTAAATTTTAAAAGCTACAAAACTTTGAAACATTAGATTATTAAAATTTCAAACAATATTTACAATACAACCACAGTATATATTATGAAATATACAATATATATTATGTATTTTATAAGTCAGTGGTGGCCTAGTGGTTAAAAGGCCCGCCTCTCATGCACGAGGGCGCTTGTTTGATCCTGGCCCTGGCATGTACCAATGTGATTTTTCCGAGTCATATGTACTTTCTAAGAGTATTTAGACATCACTAATTAATGCTGATTTTCAAAGAGGATTGATTTCAGGCAGGTGCGGCCGGTCGTAAAAACAAATAGCCAAAACTATTCACAGCATGTAAAGCAGACCCTGGCTATAGCTAGGATATTGCCAGGTAGATAAGAAGATATTTTATAACGACACTATAACCTTCAGTTACTATCATGCAACGTTAATTCTCAGTGCCTTTGCTTTCCAACCACTAAGAAGATTGAACAAGAAGGCGCGTTGTCACATGTTCACGTTTGTATTTTAATATACTCGTAAATGTAACAAAATATTGTATGAGGATTATTTTTCTCTTAATAGTAAGTCGGAAGCTATCCATATATTATCTAGATAAAGGTAATAAGTTTTTAAATGAATTGGTGTATATTTAGCAAAACTCACAGTCATCTCCCATATATTTCAACTTTCATATAGATCCTTTGTATTTTACTGCTTCACAGTTTATTTGGTTAATAATACTTACAAGTAAAAACCAGAACTTGTACTGATAATGTATACAAGATATGCAAATATTTTCCTTTCAAACAATTTACTGAGTCTTTTCAGTTTAAGACAGCATAATGATATTTTACTGACTGCTTTTAAACCTTACACCAATTTATTCCTCAAATATACATACATATTCGATTGCTTTAAGTATTTCAAGAATATGAATCCTTTTTATGAATGTTCATTAGTTGAAATAATTTTTTTGTAATTTCGATCTAAGTTAAGTTTGATCGAATAACTTTTATGGCTTGAAAATACTCGTCACAATAAATATTAACGTCTTCTAATAAAATTCACAAACTTGCACTAAACTTTATAATAAAACATAAATGATTTAAAAAAGTACTAAAAATTGGCTGGCTGTCTGGCAATAGAAACTTCATTACATTTTTTTCCATTGGCTTCATTCACAATGATATTGTGAAATATTTTTCATAAATAATAATAATTTATGTTATATGAGAAAATTTTAATATTTTATAATATTTTTCACACAATGATATCTCAAAAGGCCACCTGCCTTACAAAATGAAATGAACTCATCATAAAACGTATTTAATGTTTATTACTTCCACAGACCGCACATTCAATTCGCAAAAAAGTAGGTCATAAAAAGCATATTTGCGTTTTAAAACCCAAAACCAGAAAAAAGTTATATAAAATTATTGATATATGGATTAGTTGTACATATAATATACATATATATGTATGTGTAATGAAGGTTAATCAATTTAATTATGTCTATGACATACTTTAAGTCTTCAATTTCACTTTTCATAAATTAAAGAAAGAAAAAAGAAATAGTAGTACATTCATTTTGTTTAGAAAATTACCTGGAAAGTTTTCCGACAGTTTTGAAAATTGGTTGTTTTATAAATTTTGAGTTGCTCTTTTCGAATTTCAAGTTTGCAACCTCGTAGTTTCTCCGCTCGGACCTCCATATTGGAAAAATGGCGGCTATAAATAATAAAAACAGTTATATACGAAATAAAACTAGACACATTTGCCTACTATTTATGGTACTAGCTTTTTTTATAAATTCAATAGTTTAACTCAAACAGTTAAAGCTAGTGGAGATAGCAAGGACTACCAGGTGTTTGTCTTGCCTACATTAGCTAGGGACTATAAAACTCTTCTGATAGGAGGTTATCCAGAAAATCTCGCCATAATGCTGAGCACATTTGACTTTTTTCTAAATTGGACCTTTTGGTACTAACATTCAGAACTTTGCAATTTCAAGCAACTGCCCAGACAAAATAATCCGAATGCTTCTTATGTTTTGGTTGTAGTTGACTGGCAAAGTATTTTTGTGCAGACCTCTGATGTTAATCATTTCTGTTATTATTCCTACAATATATCCTTTCATGGTATGAATATCATATAGTTATAATATAACACAGTTTGAAATTATAGCTCAAAAATACAACCACACACAATGCCAGCAGGGGCTTGATCAAAAAACTGCAGGGACGCCAGAATCCCCCTAGAGATCACCACAGGGTTCTCTCGTCGATACGATGTTTTAGCCTCCCATCGAGAAAATAAATAAAAAAGCAGCTAAAGGCCGAAAGAATAACAATATTACATTGAACTTTATCTTTATTCGAGAATATAATGCTTCAACTACTTTTATTTTCAAATACATTAATATACCACTTTAATAATAATTACAATTATTATTTATTACCCTGTAACCGAATTCAAAATATATATTTAAATCTTGTGTTCGATAAATTTACCAATTTATTTTTAATTATTCTAATTATTAGAAATTCTTAAAGCCTTCTTAAATTTTCTAAAACAAATTGTGGAATTCGTTGATCGTGTAGGTGTCATAACATGTTAGAGATATAATGGTATATTTCTATTCACATCTATGTAAAATAGTAACTTTCAACTTTCATATGGCACTCACGATAGCATGATAAGTAAGAAATATATCTTAATTTCTTTTTACATAGCAAAATTGAATAAAACCTAAATAATTCAAGTTTGTCTCACAATAACTTATGACAGCGTCACGCCAATGTTTAAAACTAAATATTTAACAGCAAAATATAGAATGCGAGAAATAGTAAACGAGCACGGATATTCATTTTTTATTTTTTTAAAGTGTGATAATAAAGAAAGATGTCAAAGTTATAACAACAAAAAGTAAATTAAATACGAATGACTCGAGTTTATTTATGGAAGTCTTACTTTCATCTTCTTTATTTTAATAAATATGTATGTGCATTATAATATTTACAACTGTCCCAAAGCTAACACGAAGGCATTATTAAAGAGAGATCGTTTTTACTCAGACACTCTTTGGATATATGTAATACAGATTAAAGGGTCGTTCACGGAACAAGAAATATCTCTGTAAATATAACGAAGTTGTAAATCCTTAGAAAAGGATTTGTAATCGTTAATATAAAACATGCTACGAAGCATTTTCAATTTGTACAATTTATTATGATAAACTTTCGGAGACGGTTTCTTTAAGCCCGCAATTATTGTCTAAAGAAGAATTTTCATTTAAATAATAACCTAGATTTTTTAGTTTAGATACAATATCAGTATTCTGTATTTCTTTATTGAATTATATCGCACGTTATGTAGAATCCTTAATGTGTGCAGTATTCAACTAATGTACAGAGTTAAAAGAAAATTTTGTATTTCAAAAAAAAAATTATAGTATATTAACCACTTGTAGAATATCTTAAGCACTTAACATTCTAAGCAGTTTATATATTAAATTCTGTAGATAAACATATTTACAAGATCCTTGCAGCATGAGTAATTCAAAAAGAAACTTTAATACGAAGACTTAACCGTGAACACAAACGTGACTATGTGAGTTATTTATACTAGTAGAGCGAGGGAGTGGCAAGCTTATGTTAAAACATATTTTATCTTAATTATCTTTAATATTAAAATATAACTAATATTTTCCAATTTAATTATTTAGACGGAATATGGTTTATCCAAAGTTGGATCAAAGAATCGATAAAAATTTAACTCTAATAATTTTGGTTAAGTGTAGACGATGAGAATATTTTAAAACAAATAAAAAAAGATTTGGTTCTTTGTAATTTTTAAATATTTTCATGAAAAACTTATAATTTACGATCATTATATATTCCTGGTTATTTTTTTAATACTCACCCTACTGAGAATTTTTAATAAATTGATAGCATATAATATTTAAAATTCAATGAAGAGTAAGACATGGGAATTAAAAATCTTCAAAAATTATTGGTTACTTCCACCAATTCTTAAAAAGTTACTCAAATTGTATAAAAATATTAACACATATCAATTACTTTTTTTGTGTTTTGAATATGGGAAAATTATTTTGTTGCTTATTTTAATTAAAATGTAATAAATTAAATAAGATTATTTATTTTGGACAAACAATTTCTTATATTGAGTGTATTTAGTAGATATCCTTCTTCTTATCGTTTTTATCCCTGTCAAATAAGGCTCCGGAAGGAAAGCTATTTGCACCACAACAATATGTGCGAAGTGTCTCCAGTTTTTGATTAATAGCACTACATTAATGTAAATCTATACGAACATGTACATACATGTACTGCAACATCAACTACTGTTGTTTCTGTATTACTTATATAAAGCGCATAGGATATAGAAAACGAAGAAGTACTCAAACTTGTTTATTTCATTTCGATATCAAATTTAGATGTTACTTTTTCAGTTTTATTACGCATTGACCTTTTCTTCACTTTGTCCCGAATCACGGCATTATTGCTCGCGGTTTTTGACAGGCGTTTTGAGTGAATTATAGCCTCCAAGTTCCAACTAATATTAAAACAAAAAACCGAAATTACAGATTTAAATTTTAACAAACATAAGGTAACATTTTTCATATGTTATGTATTTGTTAGCAAAATATTTTTTTTTACGTCAATTATAAAAACTTACAATTAAACTTATCTTCAGACGCCAAACGCTTATAAAACATAATATTGAAAAAACTATACAAAGAGAGTCAGCATAACTACAACTATTACATATTTGTGATTTTCATTTGTTTGTAATCTAATTTCCAATTTCGGTCTAAATAGGCTTTTAATTAAAAGTTAATTTTAAAACTTTTCGTATATCCAGAGCCAGTTAAAAATATACTTCATAATATTTTAATAAAACTTTAATTTGAGACAAATTTTTTTGTATGGAACCGTATGTTTGGTGACGTTGATAAACTGTTTCGAGACAAAAAGATTTATGATGATGTTTCGTTAGAACTAAAAAAAATAACGCCTAATGTATGCTAAGGAGATATTTAGTCGAATAATATTTAATAAATTTTTTGTACCGCACAATATAAACAGCACAGTATAATTTCAGATCAATAAGATGAAGTATCATATTCTTTAATTCAAAATTATGTGCAGTCAAGCAGCCAGAAATTTGTACATTACTACATACTTGTAAAATACATCTAACGAACAATAATAATAATAATTTCCGAAATTAATAAAATTTTATACGTCACCTTTACATTTATTGAAGTAGAAGATTTTATTTTCCATTGTAAGATACTCGCAGTACTTAATAAATTTCAGAACGCACTTCTCTTAATTTAATTACACCTATTAATCTCTTTAGATGTGTATTAACTGCTTGTGTGATTGAAATTCATGGTTTCAGGTAAAATTCTGAGCAATTAATTTGATTTTTAAAAAGTTTTTTTTAGTTTAAATGTAAATTTAAGCTATCAATTTAAGTATTTTCTCAAAATTCTTAAATTTCTTAAAATTTTTATAGTTTTAGTAAGATTACATACATAGAATTTCAGTGTATACACTATTTCATTAATATTAATACCGTTTATTCCGGGACACGTTGCAGGATAACAATAACAAAAAGAAGTATCCTTTCATTCTTTACATTGTATCGACATCAGTGTTTCATTAATTATATAGGGTGACAACAAGAGGTTCTTACTTATATGTATATTATAGTAATAATTACATATTTAAACATATAACCTATACGTAAGACTAAATAATTGCCCAAATGTTAGTATAAGAATCCCATTCCATTGCTTCTGCGGTATAAGGAATCTTCTGGTTCACATAACATGGTGTTTGTTTAACGGAGTCACCGCCGTCACTCGTTATATTATGAAATTTTATCCATACAATTATGTTACCCCGCCGGTGTTCATTTATTTTTGAACATGTTGCTCGTACGTAACATTTATTTTAATTTCTTTCCATGGGAGTGAAATAATGTATAATATGGTATGAAATCTGGAGATAAAAGTGAGGCAGTGAGGCTCATTGATAATATTCTGAATTTCCTAACAATGGCAGCGTATCACGACGATTAGTTACTGAAATCAACATCTTTTTATTGAAAAATTTAAGGAAAAATCGAAACGTTAAAATCAAAAATATATGAAAGACTTATACATATAAAGCTTCAAATACGTATCGAAATATGACTTGAGAAAAATATATGTATATATATATATATATATATATATATATATATATATATATATATATATATATATATATATATATATATATATATACGTATATTTTTATATGTAAGTATATATATATATATATATATATATATATATATATATATATATATATATACTTACATATGTTAGTAGAGAAAACCTTGTATGTTAATATTTACTAACAAGCTTAATGTCCTTATGAAATTGGGTCTTTTCAAGATAATAACGGATTATTGAAGGTTTGGCTGAAGAGAATCAATCGTAAGACATGTGTTTCTTTATGTCCTTTTTGTCCTTTATACCTTTTTCGTTTTTAATCTTAGTCAGTTTTATATATAGGAATTAAAGTTCTGCAAGAAACAGACATATAACAACTTGAATACTTATTAAATACAAATTGAAAACTATACATTTTTACATGTGATAGGACTTAGAAACTGACATGACAAGCTTTTTAAAATATCTTTAACTAAAAGAATTTTAATTTTTACAATTGTTCGCTTATAAAATAAATTGGACTAAGACTTTTAAGTCCACAAACAATTCTTTGTGAATTCCGTTTTCATTTCGTATGAAGATTATTTAATGAACTTCATAAGAAGACGAAATAATTTTGAGCACGTATTTTAAAGCATAATGTTATATTTCAAATAAACTTGCTGCTTGTCTTACGTTATACTTATTACGTTTAACGTAACTAAAATAAATAAAACTAAAGTGAAGTATAACTCTATACTCTAAATAAAATTTAAAAATCCATAATTTTTTTCCGAATTCATTTGATCTAAAATACTTGTAAACTTAAAACACTTTTTATTACGGTCAAAGAAATATTTCAATATATTCCCTGAGTCTAGATAATCAAAGTTCACCAATTTTCTATTGTGCCATTGTCCTGACAGTAGGATAATGTATGAATAATATATTTAATCTTGAAAAATTCTTAAGATCAAAATATATCTTTTGCAAATAAAGGTTATATTCTTGGAAACCCTGACGAATTTACGAGCAAATTTGTCTTCTAATGTAACTTACTAAAAGAATCCTATTACTTATGTCAGCAAAACAAAGTTCGATTTTACCATCTCTATTCATGATTAGCATCAGATGTCCGAGCATAGTTCTCATACCTATATAAAAGGCGGCTTTACAAACACTGATTGCTTTCGCTATATATACAAATGTTTGGAAGTTCTTTTATGGCAGTCCCCATGATGTGAAATTCCCATGCAGATGTTATTGTGCCCTGACTTTTGTTAATTAATATCTGATTTAGACAGAATATTTTATTAAAATGATAATACACATCAAAAGAGTACTTAATAAGATTGTCCAGTAAAATTTTAAACTTACTGAACTACAAATAGTTCTTTTTAAATGTAATGAATAACAGTTAAATTGAAACTATAATATTTTTGTTACCTCTAAAACTCATAATAAGATAATTTTGAGGAATGAAGATATATCAAAAACAAATTAAAATAAGCTTATTAAATCAACAATTTTCCCGTTTTCGTCTAATTATATAGAGATGTTATTCAGTAATTAATCTCTCGTTTGGTCCGAAGGAAGTTCTGGTAATAGACTCAACAAGTATGACTGGAAGCAATCAATTTTTTAATATATTTTTTTGTTTAATTCAGTCAATGGGAAATATAATAATTTGGTATATAAATCATATTATTACCACGTCTAGGATATTTGATATTCATAAAGAAATTATCGTAACAACCCTAAAAGATTATGATTCTTAAATGATACCAAAAAAAATTCTTATGTTTTCACCATTATTCTGCAATCGTTTGGAAAATTAGATGATAATAAATCATTTGATTATAACTAAAAGTTTCTATTTTACAATTTACATAATAGTTATTATGAAACAGTTTTAAGAGACATTTAATTATCATGCGTCCTGAATGCATGGATGATGAATATTTGTCTCCTAGAATCGTTCTGACTACTTACAGAAAACATTTAAATTTCCTCCTAAATATAAAATTTGAGAATCAAGTATCACACTGAGAGCAAAATTATTTTTTACACCAAATTCAATTCAAAAAGGAGGAGGTTACCAATTCGTCGGCATTTTTAAATGCTTGGAACTTAGTATTTTTCGACTGGATGAAGAGATTTACATGTTTTTTTTTTAATGTGATTCCCGTTTGGTCTCATTTTTAAAGAGCAAAATACTAGGACTTTCATAAAAAGCACTGATTGTTGACAAGATTGATACTCAAATTTTTTTTTTTCGTATCCACTATAACACATACGAATATAGTAAATACGTTATAAATAATCATATTACTAATTTTAGGTCACGATTATAAAAAAATCTCGTTATAGTATTTTCATGTTTATTGTTATTCAATTAATTTTAGACTAAATGATAGTACTTTTTCAACAATCTAAAAATGCGTAAATAAAATATATTTATTTTTACCAAAGCATATTTTATGTAGTCATACCGAATTTATTGTTAATATCTTGATTATCAATCAGTATATAAATTATATGGCTCTACAAATTCAATTATGTCTGTCAATAAACAGGAAAATATTTTCTTCTTTTGCTTTATTTCCGCTTTTCTCCCTACCAGAGTACTGTAAGAATATGCTCTATATTACTTTGTTAGAAACAATTATATGTATTTTCTTATAAAAAAATTCCCTTGTTTTCATATACGCGCAACGAAAATAGGTTTTACGATATCTTAATTTATTCTTATAAAAATAACGTCTAATGATAGTTAATAAAATATTAAATATATTTCAATTAATTTTCGCTTAAACCTATTGTTATAGAAATATTAAGAAAAAAACATTTCAATACACGGTAAAGAAGTTAAGCCCCAAAACTTTTTTTGTTTTGCTGTTTTTTTGTTTTGCGTTTCCTCTAAAAGTGTGAAATTTTTAGATATTTATGTTTGGGTATAAATATCAAGTACAATATAAAAGCCCGCTTTCGAATCATGTTTTGCATATAAAAGTACAATAGATTAGATTTAAAAAAATCAACACACTCAAACAAAGACAAAATAAAACAGTGTTTTGTAATATTTGTGTTATGTTGGGCACTTTTAATAAATACATGTTTGTTGAGGCTATTTGAGCTAGAGTCGCAAATTATAATAATTGAAAAGTATACAAATTAGAATCAACGAAGATTTTGCATGTGTTTGAGAAATACTAACCACATAAATATTATCGGATTTAATTAATTTAATTTTTTTTTCTTATATAATTAAAGTAATTAAAAAAAATAACGTAGTAATATTATATGAAACGTAGAGATAATAATATATGGACATCATTTCACTATACATATATAACATAATAACATAAAATATTAATATTATAATAAATTTGGTCATAAATTTTCTAATGATGCGTAATAATTTCTAAACGCCTGAGAGGTTATTAAATTGTATCAACCATTAAATCATTTACCTTTCATTAGTTGCTTTGGATCTGTTTATTTTCAATTTATATTCAATCCCATCTATTGAAACTAAGATTTGGCCGTGGCCAATAAAAGAATCATTAATTCTTGTCACAAAGTTGTTTAGGTGTACCAAAACCATGTAAGTGATATATATTTACTTTCTTAAGAATTATTTATCTACTAGTTTTTGCCCGCGACTTCGTCCGCGTTAATTTCGCCATTAGTAATATAGGTATAGCTGACCGGGCAAACTCTATTCCATCTTCAATAACCCGGTATTGGTATTTATTAAATTTCTACTGTTTCAATCGAACAGAAAAATTGACATATTAGTTAGTTGTCAAGTCTAATGTCAAAAAATCGTTTGTATGGGAAATAGAAAAGGGCTGTTTTTAGGGTTTTCCCGGCAATTATTTCAATTTTTCTCACCTTCTAAACCTTCCCTGGACTTCCAGGAGTATTTCAAGACTAAAATTAGACAAATCGGTTCAACCGTTCTCGAGTTTTAGCGAGACTAAGGAACAGCAATCCATTTTTATATATATAGAAGATAAGCAAAAATGCTATTCATAAACGAAAATCCCTAAATAAACCTTTGAATAAAATGCTTGAAGAAATAAAAGATATTTAAATATATATTCAGAAATAATATCTATTCATAAAAATATGATAGTCTTGATTATTATATTTTGATGTCCACAATACACGTTTTTATTTCTTCTATTATACAAGAGATACTAGTATATCGCATCGTAGTATATTTCATGACTGGCTTTTATTAGACGTAATATGATAAGGATAAAGAAAATTTTCAGCATCAGAGACTTTTATATGGGGATTTACTTAACTTATATCAATAAAGTGATAAAAAAACATTAAGAGTGTAAGTCCCAGTGAATTAGGAAATTCCATTGTAATTCATTGTAATCTGTAACTCACTGCACTCAAAGTAGTCGATATGTGGTGCAATTTTTTAAAGAACATTAATTAAATTATCTATCACGAGCAGTTTAATATTCCGCTACAGATTATTATTATCTCAAGTCCAACTAAGCAAATTATTATACTCAAGCCACGTAAGCCTATCTTTCAAGACTAGCTATCGCCTGCGACTGTAACCGCATATTAAGCCATTTTTGAGATACGAGTTATTATTTTATGTCGTTTCAGTCATTAATCAGATCCTAACTTGTTAATATTCAAACTAACTCAGGCATTCTATGAAAAGAAATTAGAATCTTCCTTTACTTGAAAGAGTTACAGCGAAATGAATATTTAGCTGAATTAAAAACTTCCTCCTTACTGAAGTTGTTTAAAATTTAGTTTAAGTTACTTATGAAATTATTTGCCAGAGGCAAATATTGTCATCACAATAGGTTAGCTAGAACAGGGAGATAGATAAAAATTTTAAAACTTGCAGTTGGTTGTACATATTGTATATACCATAGATCTTTAGTAAAATATGTTTATTTGATATTTTAAACAAACACTTCTTATTTATTTGTTACTATAGATATAACTTTCAGCATTTATAGTCAACCTTATTATATGAGACATAAAATGCAGAATAATAATGAGCGAGTTGTCATGTAACAAATACAGATACAGATATAAGAGTAATTTCTTAAGATCACAATCTGAATAGAAAAACACGTTATGGACTTGGCAAGCTTTAGCGTAATTTGAGGGCAAAGTTAAGCGAAATATTATGAGCCTTCATTATACAATATAGTCATAAACTACCACCTAAATCTCTTCAGCAGTATTTATTTACAATGTAATAATGTCTAATAATAATAATTAATATGAAATGATGACATGGGATTTTTTAGCATATAAATCATCCTAATATTGAGTGAGAATGGAAGATTGAAACGTGGAAGATATGAGAGAAATTTATAAAATGAAAAATATTTGCAATAAATGATAAGGTAATTTTTATTCATATTTTATATTTGTTAAGATATACCTAACTTTTGGGTTTTATAATGTGTACCAATTTAGACTTGTCCCAAGATAAGTGTTACGTATCTATAAGTTTAAAAGTAAATTCTTAAAATATAGATCAACTCATATAATATGTATAAGAATATTCTTAAAGAAAAAATAAAAGCTAATTTACATAATTAACATCTTTTAAAAAGTTTCATCTCAAAAAGATGGGAAACATTTAAAACGGTGAATTCTTGCAAATTTCTTAACATTATGATAAGCTCAATATTAACATTATATGTAAAAATAGATTGTCACTCGGGTTTTGTATTTGCATGGTTATTTACTCGTGGTTTTTCACAAAGAATTAAAATTAACCTGTTGATTTTCTCGTACATTTCACCCATATAAATGAATTTATAAGTCCAGTTATTCTATAAGTAATCCAGTAATTCTATAATTCTATAAGTAACTCCAGTTATTCTATAGTTAAATATTTCAAAAAGGGCTTTAAAAGGTAAAGGTATTCGTTTTAATAAAAAGTATTATGATAGTTTTAATTAGTTATCAGGTTGTATAAACACAAATAGGTTATTTTTTTTTGGCTTGTTTGTTGTTTTCAAATGATGATAATAATAAGAATGTTTGAATCTCCCCTGGATATTGCTATTTAAATAACTTTTATACAGCTGTGATGAACAGATCGTAATCGTATATGGTTTGTACTTTTGTGGCTTAAAGGTATTTAAGAGATTCATAAAGTATATAGATGTTCGTTCTGACCGGACTGCTGGAACATTATGGGCGAATATTATCAATGTTTAAATGAAAATTAATATTTTCTGATTATTTCGCATGTAACATAATAAAGTTTAAAAAGTACATACTCCCGACGCAACGTTTCAATTACTTTGCAGCAACCATGATCACGGCAGACATCTCGTCTGCCCGTTATAAAATAATAAAAATATTAGTTTCATTTAAAGTTTTAATCAATTCACGCGAAAGTTATCATTATTATCAATGTTTTAGAGGAGGAAATTATGAAAATTGGTATTTTATATTTCAAACATATTCTGCTTACGTACCTCAAATCTCTGTGCACGCCACTGGAATACGCCTTGTGTTACACAAGTTGTGTATTTACTTTGTATTTCACCTTAAATATAAACAGCTAACTGTTTCTTCTATAACTGATAAATTTATTATTATAAAAATTCAATATTTTAAAAGAAAATAAGTACCGGAACTTATCTTCAATTTAAATAAAAAAAATCCAGGGTAACAGATAAAGAGGGTGTCATATTTCCTGTAATAAAATCTTTAATATAAATAGACCATTTAAAAGTTAATGCAAATCATGACATTCGTACCAGATAATCCATTATTTTGTGATATATAAATCCCTACAGAGCTTGAATATCTACGTCTTAAGTCATAAGATAGTCTTTACAATTAATATTTCTAGCAATATGTCCCCGTTTTTACTATTCATGCTTGTTCATAATATGTTTGCTTTTTGGAAATCATATTTATAATTAAATCAAAAAATAATTGTTTATTTGTAGTCTGCATTATTATGCATGAGGATTTTTTTAGTATTTTTAACATCAAATAGTCACAATTCGAATGACCAATGAAACTCACTTTGTCTTTTATATATTAACTAGTAAATTTATAATACTTCCTTTAATATATGTATGATAAAAATATTCGTAGCAAATGGTGTTAAAACATGATGATTTAATAATATTTAATTTTTGTACCTTATTTGTGTAGTCGCAAACAATATCGCACACGCGAGTTCCTCCTTTACAAATAGTGACAGTCCATAATTTCATACTAGCTGTTTTAAGTAACATAAGTAAGAAGTACTATATAAAATATATAAATGTAAAGAAGTGAATTATAAATTATAGAGAGTCCAGAGGAAAAAAAATATTCATACTCAATTTATTAATTAGTTTGTAATTTTCATTCCCGTCCCAAAGCCTCCATGCAGCCTTGATTAAATGGATCTAGTTTTTCTGCACACTCCGTGGATATAATGCAGATTAAAATATCTTTCACTGAACAAGAAAATATTTATAGATACAATGACGTTAAACATTGTTAGACATTGCTTTGAAATATTTTCAATCAATAAATTTTGTTGTGATTGAACTAAAAATAGCTGTCTTAAGAATAGTTTTATAGATATTTCAGTTAATGAAATTGTTTGAAAGGTAAGAAAAATGTGCTACTAAAACTTATAAACAGTTCAGTTAGTAATTTCTTTAGTATTAATAATATTGTGATATTTAATATTTAGAGTAAGCAGTATTGAAAAGGTTATATAATATTTTTAATGCAACAAGTCTACAATCTATAAAAACATTTAGAATGTACAAGATAATGCATTATTCTTATCTTTTTCCTTATTAAAAAACAGCTAAGACATTTTATATAGAAATTCGTATTTAAGTTCATTCACATATAATATATTTATTACATGTTGAATTTAATAAAATCGCTTTAAGTACATAATCAATTCAATGAGTTATCATTCTTATATGGTAATTAATAAAATTGTAGATACAAATTTTACAAGATACTCGCAACATGAGTAATTTAAAAGAAACTTTAATGCGATGAATTAACTAAGAATACAAACTTGACTACTTGAGTTATTCATGGAGTCAGTAGAATAGCTTACTTGCGTTTGAGTAACTAGAATGGAATTCATTAAATAAATAACTTAACAATTATTTTCATAACTCATATTGTAAATCACTTTTCATGTTCATATAATCGTTACAATAAGTTTTTTCGAAATTGAATGATAAAACGGAACGTCATATAGATTAATTAATTATAGATCTGACAAAAGATGAAACACGTTTTGCAGCATAAATTTAAACGCCTGCAATAAATATAGTAATTTTGTCTAAGAAGATCTATTAATGGAAATAGATAATGTTACTTATTAATATTTAAACTGAACTTTCAAAGGCGTGCTAAATATAGTTTATAATAGACGTAAGACTGTTGACAATCTCCAGAAATAGTTACCATCTTCCATGTTATTTGTTTCTTATAATTTAGTATGAAGTAGAAAGAAATTATAAAATAATTAAATTAAACAGATCTAGTTTTTAATATGACTAAATATTTTTAGTAATTTTTTGATTTATGGATCACTGATAATGCTTCCCTTCGAATTCACAACAAAACGATTTCTCGTGACTTTTATTTAAAAAAAAAATGTGTAGCAGTGATTTGTTGGCTGGATATTTGAAAACAAACATCGCAACTTCCACTTTTTTGTTTTAAATTAAATGTCAAAAAAGCAAATTTGAAATAATTTGAGTGCTGTTGAATTATTAATTTCATGTTATCAATATCATTTTAATTTAAATTTATATAATTCATAGTACATATTTAGTAAAAATTATTACACAAGAAATTTAAGATGAAAATGTCTCAGTATTCCACGGATTCATCGTGCAGGTGCCGGGCCCATGCCGTTGCTAGAGAAGAGCTTCAACAGTGCCTGGTACTTGCGACCCAGGTGTAGATTTAAGGGATACCTATCTAACGTGCGTCAAATGTTCGTCCACCGTCCAAGCTCCTCTCTCTACCTAATCAAATTTGAAAAAACCTACTAGAACTGCCTTTGAGGTACGCTCTAAGAATTAATTGATTTTCGTTCTTGACAGGCCCAAGTCTTTTAATAAGTCGTAGAGAAATTTCGCTGTTATACTTCTCACTGCCATTTCTACTGCGTATAAATTTAGGACGAACCTATTCTTAGTGAGTTCGTAATTCTTATTGATCATGACGGCATTGTCTTCGGGGATGTTGGTTTCCCAAGAGACCGTAAGCTCTATTACTATGTACTTCCAAATATTAACTGTACTTATTATTTTACCGTGTTATTTAAACCGTACAGAATGAAGTTGTCAAGTTCTCTTATTCATCGTCAAGGAAAGTTACGTATATAATCCATTTGAAAAGTAATTATGAATAGGTCCGTTATAACTTTGGCCTCGTTGTTAGTTATAAGTTGTGTATTATTGTTCTCTATGAACTCTGCCATAATTCAAATATTATTAGAAACTTTGACATAGTCTTCATATCTGAACAACTACAGACAAATAAATAGCTATTTAATATTCTTATCTTGGAGTATTATTCTAATTTAATATAAATTGTGTGTGTCCGAAGATAAAGTCTAATAAAAATTATAAAAAATCCTTCTTTTTATGCTAATAATAATTTATCTGAAATTTATATGAAGTAAAGAAATTTCTTGCTTTATTAAGAATAACTATTAAATAAATTAAATTAAAATAAATTTTGTAGTGAAATAATATACTAAAAGGCGGGCATGATTAATCTGTAAAATAATGAAGCTGTTTTACGAATTTAGACTTTTTATAAATAAAGCAGCCCTTGTTATCATATGATAAAAAGATTTAGTAAAAATTAAATATTTTCCTCTCTATAAACTGACATAAAATATAGAATGCCATTCAAAGTTTTAGAAGGCGAATGTGAAGTTGTATGTGTTAAAATAACTATCTGAGCCTATTCGCCGTTACCTAGAAGACCAAAAGATTATTAAAAATAGAGGACCGCAATGCATCTGGTTGTCCGACCTTAAAAGGGAATAAGAGTTAAAGCATGTTGTTTCTACTCACAATCTCCAAAATATATCCTCTAGAATAACAGTCGGCTGGCTGGTATTTTTTTATAAAAATAATTGTAATATAAATTTAAAAAAAGCAACTTTTGCAGATATATTAAATTAAAAAAAAATGATAAATAAATATAAATGTCTTAACAAAGCCCTATTCTCTTAAAACTATGTCGACTAACTTAACCGAAAAGTAACACAATAAATAATTAAAATTTCGATAACTAATTGAAAAAGTGACAAAATTCTTTACCTCCAACCGTATGTTTGGTGACGTTGACAAATTGTTTCAAGACTAAAAGGTATATAACATTATTTTTCAGTTCAAAAAAATATTTATAGTTATACATATGTACAATTAAAAATTTTTGCTAGCTCTCCTTGGCGTATTATGTCTATTATTAATGCTGACAATGAGTATATATGGATTAATATGTATATTAGGAACATAATAAAATATTAGATCAATTGACATATAATTTCGTTTTTGTTTTGAAAGATATACAAAAATTCCTTTAAACCAAAATAATTATTCCTAGGAATAGGAATAGAATAGGAATATTATGGACTTGAAACAGTCAACAGAAATAATATAAATACTTACACAAATACATACAATAATATTACGCATGGTCGCTACTCTCGTATTATTCTAAACAAAATAACAATACAATTGTGTAACATAAATCCAATTACTATATAGAACATTCCTGAATTAATAAAAGATGTATGAAGTTCAGTGGCGGCCTAGTGGTTAAGGGCCCGCCTCTCGTTGCCGAGGGCGCGGGTTCAAAGTTCAAACCTGTGATTTTTCGGAGTCATATGTACTTTCTGAGAGTATTTAGACATCACTGACATACGGTGATGGAAAACATCGTGAGGAAACCTGGAATTTATAGTTTCACAATTATAAGTTTGAAATCACCAACCCGTCTTGAGCAAGCGTGGTGATTAATGCTCAAATCTTCTCCATGTGAGAAAGAGGTCTTTGCTCAGCAGTAGGCGTCTGATAGGCTGATGATGATGATGATGTATGAAGTACAATAGTTTACCTCATTGGCTTAGTACGGACTGATTCCAGAATAGTTTACTCGTAACTTTACGTACTTTGATTCCTTTGTTTCTTCAGAGGTCAATTGGTGGCCTTTGAGTAATTAAATTTCACAATTTCAAGAAATACTTCATTTTGTGATTCAAATTCATATAATGAAAGTGTATAGTTCTACTGAAGTAAAAAAATATCATTTTCCTTATTTCAATATAATCAACTTGACGTAAAAATAGTAAATTAAATATTGCTCTTTCAAGTTTAATACTGTCTTGATAAACTCGTCCCTTCTAGATGACATGGGATTATTAAGGGTCAGGCTGAGGAAAAACACATGTCCTTTACCCGTTCAGATCTTTAGTTTTATTGGGGTCTGCATCAATTTAGGAAGTTTGAGTATAAGCTAATTAAAAAAAGTCTCGCAACGAATAATCTCAAATCAATTTTAACATGACATTGTCATTAGATAAAATCACAATAGATTAAAATTATACTAACTTACTTGACACCCCATTTTATCAAGTAAACAGATGATTAAAATTATTAAAAATTTAAACTTACTGTTGCCGCAATGGTAGAACGTTTTATGAGGAAAATAAAATCTAAATTTCTCCCTTTACCAACCTCTACTTATGTTAACATGCACAATTGTATTTCATATACATTTTAATGAATATCATAATAAAAAAAAAATAAATAAAAAGAAATTGTAAATGGAATATCATATGTTAAATACTTGAACAGATATATATTTACATTATATTTATTTAACTTGTTTTTTATTTTTACACTTACGTAGTCATCTAACTGATAAATATAAATTGATAGATAAAATAATGTTTTCCACATTTATCGGACGGATTATTTGAAGTAAAGTAAACCAAAGACACTAGGTATTACAAATGCATAAAAAATTCTCTGAATCCACTCCCACAATAGTTTGGCTAAGCTATTAAGTCAAAGTCCGTTAGTTTGCTCTGGAGGCATTGTCCTAAAAATGATGTTTCTTCATTTACCTTTAGTAAAATAGGCAAATACTGATAATAATAGTAAATATTCTATAGACAAAGTCACGATTGATAAAATACATAACTTAATTTCTTAGGTTCTATCACTGACATAACAATAAAAATCGTCCAACCTCATTATCCTGACATACATGAATGGCTTCATATATCTGACCGTAGATATCATTTATTATGTGTCTTTACAAACATTGACTTGTTCCATCCGATAATATATGTATAAAAGTTTTCTTATACATGGAAGTCTCGAGCTGACATAATTGTGACATGACTTTGGCGTATAGCTTCAGAATTAGGCTATTTGTAATTTACTAAGAATATTGTGAATTAAAGTCAAAAATAACAATCAAGTAATTAAAGTAATAATAGTTAACATAGTAAGTGAATACTTAAAAAGATTCTCAAAAATTAAGGTATGCAACTAAGCTATAGCTAATAGCTATTAAATTTATAAGTTAATACCTATTTTGTCCAGATTTTAATAGAATGAAAAAAATATTTTTTCATGTACATACATACATTAATACATAGTATTGACATGTAAAGATAATCTTATCCATTTGCGAGTTCCCAGGCTATTAATTTTACGCTAACATATGTTATGTTGTGCGGTAAAATGATTTGTTATGAATGTAAATTTTAATGAAAATTGTTTGGTTCTAAAACTCATACTAAATATATGAATGGTATAAACAGGAATTTATAAGTAAATATTCTTCGTCAAATTACAAGTGAATATAATCAATAATGAAATAAACCACTGTCGTAGCTGACCTTAATCAAATCAGAAGTTTTTGTATGCTATCTTTAATTAAAATAATTCCGCATTTTTGAAAACAACAGAAGAGCTGACATGATATTTCATTGTTTGTTTTTGTTTTCAACTAATGAATCGACATGATTGCGAATAAAATATTTTACAAAATATACAATGTAGACCAAGCTAACTTTTGGTTTCGTAAAAAAATATACACAAGAATATCAACTTCTCAGCCTATATTAATTTTTAATGTGTCTTCTTTTATGGAAACTTATTTAAGCTTCATCCTATTATGACTAGTACTGCATGATTTACAACTTTAACTACATAATATATCTTACATATTTACGATAGACTATGGCAGTAGGTAGTTCTATAAATGACAATAACAAATACTTTCACAATAAAATTGTTCCATGAAAGAAACTAGATAAAGCCCAATAACCACAGTGACTTATAACTTACACAGTCATACAAGATTACTATATGTATTTGCATAACTTGGATCGAGTGGTAGTGGTTATATGTTGCATTTATAATAACTTAATTTATTTTGGTGCGTTTATGAAATCCATGATATTTCACATAAGTTTGGTTCTCTCCCAATAAACTGATTACTAATAATTATTTAATTAAATTAACAATTCCCTTATGCTTGAGATATTTTGAAATACATCACTTCAATGAAGCTCTTGCTTGTTTGAGTAGATATTGATATATGAAATTGGTTTCTCTCGGGGAGTCATGTCTGATCTAAAATTACATATACTTGCTTGTGTCGCAAACAATTTCGCGAGTGAATAAAATAAGTTCATGTAATCAGTAAAATACTAGGATGTTTATATAATGTTTTTTTTTTGAATAATTATCACTTGATTGCGAAGAGATTCAACCTTCGTTTTCATTCTTTATCTCTAAACATCCGGCCATAAACTGAAAATCTAAAAATTTCCTTCATGAAATAATAAAATATTACTAGCTCTCGGTTCTTTCATATCATACTTATTAGAATATGCTTCATTACTTTGTCCGCCTACAAAACTTTCTCACAACAATGTTCTTTTTTTCATGTAACTATTCTTATCACTGTACTTACTCAATGCACAATCAGGGATATTATTTTCCTGAGGTAGCTTAAGTTATACTAGTAAAATTGTAAAATCGTATTTTTTATGTTCAAGAAAATTATACTTATTTATAAACTTTCTCTTCATTTATAACATAAAGAGATAAGGTAAAGTGTATGGTAGATTTTCTAATAAAAACTCTATCCAAAATGAACAAAACAATACAGTGGATTTTAATTCTAATCTGTTGACATGGTAAAAGTAGTATTTGAAAACCAATTCCAATGAAAGGTCACAAAATTAACCCAAAAATCCAAGCTATCATACATAAAGTCAAAAAATATTAAGCTTTTATGCTTTTTCACCACTTCAGTGGAACCTTGGACCATTTATGTTTCGGTACGAATATCACATGGAAAGTAACAGCTAGCATTTGATTCATATCCTCACTGGTGAAAGTAAAAATAGGAAATTGTTTCACATTTTAAGAATTTTAAGAAAAAGGAAATACTAGCAAAGTTTGTTAAACAGTTATGATTTGAATTTTTTTTTGGATAAATTGGAGTGTTTTTACAAAAAAACTCATCATCGTTATTAAATAATAAAATTACCTATATTAAGCTTTTCAAACGCTTTAATATATATATACAAACATGGTCTTAAAAATTTTTCATTGTACACGAAAGAGGACACAATCCAATATCAATGTTCTGAGTACCTCATAGTATACGTATACATGTTTCAAAGAACTACTAAAACATTATTCTTACTGATTTTGCCGGAATGTCATTTTATTAATACATGGTGATGCTTAGTAATTTGATCTTCAAAGCCATTTTTTTATGTAAATATAGGATAGGTAAAGCCGTCGAAGCACTTGTGAGACTTTTTTCTCTATTAATAATATATGAAGTTTATGTGTGGACGGTCTTATATTATTACAATATGTCGGTGTTTAATAAATTAGTCACCATCTTGCTTCCGAGTTTGATTGACGTTCCACTGGCGACGAGTCGGTTACGTACCACGCGTTTATTGAAAAAGTTATTAAATTAGTGTTTCAATAATGCCTATTGGAAAATTAGAACCATTCGATGTGAATTCTAAACAGTGGCCGGCGTATATTAGAAGAGTAAAACAATACATTGTGCTAAATGAGATTAAAGAGGAGCTGCATGTACCCTTATTAGTAACGGTTGTAGGAGAGGCTACCTATGCATTGATGTGCGATCTATGTTCGCCGGCACTTCCCGAAACGAAAAAATTCGATCAATTAGTAAAATTGTTATCCAATCACCTAGAACCACAACGCTCAGAAATAGCCGAACGCCACGTGTTTCGGTTACGTAGACAACGCACCGGCGAGCCTCTCATGGATTATCTTCACAACCTTAAACACCTGGCAACAACATGTAATTTTGGAAGTATGCTGGAAGAAAATCTACGAGATCAATTTGTGTCTGGATTGGTTAATGAAGTGATGCGGTCTAGAATATTCGCGGAGAGAAATATCAAATTCAAGGAGACGGTGGAGTTGGCTCTGGCGCTGGAGGCTGCAGAGAAGCACGCGGAGGTGAGCGGGGCGACATCGGTCCCGACTACGGCCTCGTGTGCAGGCGGCGAGGGTGCAGAAGCCCTGCATCAGACGAGCGACCGGCGCGGCCCGGCGCGGCGGCCCTCGGCTATGGCCGGCGGAGGCGCGCGCGCCCGCGGCCGGTGGGATGCGGACGAGGGGCGCTGTTGGAGGTGTGGGAGGCCTCATGGTGCCAACAAGTGTCGGTATGCGCAATATAGTTGCGACAGGTGTAAAAAAAAGGACATTTGAAAGTAATGTGTAATGAGGAAGTGCGGAATCGTGCATTTGGGCGTAATAGTTACAATAATTATGTTGTAGACGCTAGTGCCTCCGAGGACGAGGACTTCTTCAATATCGAGTTGGCGGCTAAAGGTAATGGACCCTATTTTATCAAAGTGATAATCGACAGTCAGGTGTTACAATGTGAAATAGACACGGGAAGTCGTATCTCTGCCATTAGTGATCAATTTTTTAATAAATTATTCCCGAATAAAAAGATTAATACAGATAATCTCATTCTACGTTGTTACTCCGGGACTCAAATTAAGTCACTTGGTTATATTAATGTAAATGTTACTCTGAACGGAATTAAGGCTGAAAATCTAGCTTTATACATCATAGAAAATGGGTCGCGTCCTTTAGTGGGCCGTGATTGGATGCGCGCTTTAAAAATAAAAAAAATAACGTTAAATGAAATTGTAGAAGATAATTTTGTAGACTGTTTAATTAGCGAATTTCCTGAAGTGTTTACAGATAAGTTAGGTACGTGTAAGAAAACAATTCAATTGCATGTCACGGATAAGGAACCGGTTTATGTAAGGGCGCGCCCCGTCCCGCTCGCGCTGCGCGGCCGCGTCGAGAGCGAGCTCGAGCGCCTCGAGCGCGAGGGCTATACCTACCGCGTGGACCACTCGGAGTACGGAACTCCGATCGTCCCCGTGGTGAAGGAATGCGGCGGAATACGTATTTGCGGGGACTACAAAATTACGATAAACCCGAAATTAAAACGTGATTATTACCCTTTGCCTCGTATAGAGGAATTGTTTGCAGCATTGAGTGGTGGTGAGGAGTTTTCAAAAATTGACTTGAAACACTCGTACCAACAACTCTTGGTATCAGAGGAGTCACAACCCTATACCGCGATCACTACTCACATCGGCACCTTCGTATATCGTCGCACACCTTTCGGGTTATCATGTATACCGGAGAAATTTAAAAAAATTATGGAAGAAACGCTCCGAGGGGTCCCTGGTACGGTGGTCTACTTAGATGACATATGTGTGACAGGTTGTAATAGACAGTCACATATGAGGAATTTACGAGCTGTGCTGGAACGGTTGCGGTCTATGGGTTTCACGATAAAATTAAACAAATGTAGTTTCTTGAAATCTAACGTTAAATATTTAGGCTTTATTATAGATAGATTAGGCTTGCACCCCGATATTAAGAAAATATCAGCTATATGCGATGCGCCACGACCTGAAAATGTTACTCAGTTAAAAAGTTTTTTAGGAATGTTAAACTATTATGGTAAATTCATTCAAAATCTTAGTATAATTTTACATCCCTTACATAGTTTACTAAAAAAAAATGTAGAATGGAATTGGAACACGGATTGCGAAGCGGCTTTTTCTAAGGCTAAGAGTGTATTGACGGGGGATAAGGTGCTGGCACACTATGAAGAGGGCCGGCCGTTGGTGTTGTCGGTGGACAGCAGCGCGTACGGGCTGGGCGCCGTGCTCGCGCACCGCTACCCGGACGGCAGCGAGCGCCCCGTTAGCTGTGTGTCGCGCACGCTTAATAGTGCAGAAATTAATTATAGCCAACTTGATAAAGAAGCGTTAGCTATCTTTTTTGGGGTTGTTAAACATCATCAATATCTTTTCGGTAGACGATTTGTACTGCGAACGGATCATCAACCGTTAAGTTACATTTTTAGTTCAAAATACGGTATCCCTCAAACGGCTGCAAGTCGCTTGCAGCGCTGGGCGGCGCGGTTATCTGCTTACGAATTTTCGGTTGAATTTGTGCGTTCGTGCGATAACAGTCCGGCCGATGCGTTATCTCGATTACCCCTGCCGTGCGAACACCGATCATTATCGCCTGCGCCATTGAGTTATATCAATATAATAGACGATAACTTACCCATTAATTTTAAAGATATTAGTCGCGAAACGAAGAAAGATCCATTATTAAGTAAGATCGTTGGTTATGTGTTGTTTGGATGGCCGTCTTATACGAAATGCGAGGAAGAAAAAGCTTATTTTAGTAGGAAAAACGAGATTGTTTTAGAATTAGGTTGTTTAATTTATAAATATAGAATCATAGTGCCGCCACAGTTACATAAAACGATCTTGAAAGAAATCCACGAAGGTCATCTTGGTATAAATAAAATGAAAAATTTATCAAGAAGTTATAACCGCAGAATTAAAAAAAATTGTTAAAAGTAATTTTAAGAACTCTTTGTTTGTTTATTTAGTTTAAGTTTATATGTAATACATATATAATAAGATAGACATACATACATTTGTACCGAGAACCTAGATTTAGTTTCTTTTATACTGTTAAATACTGTTTAAATACTGTTTGTAGCTTTTATAAATAATTAGAATATAACTTTTACTATTATAGCTATGTTTTAAGTGTTTAAAGTAATTTAAAAAGGGGGAAAATGGACGGTCTTATATTATTACAATATGTCGGTGTTTAATAAATTAGTCACCATCTTGCTTCCGAGTTTGATTGACGTTCCAATGTGAACTTCTTTTCTGAGTGGGAGTATTTATAGTAAATTTGAAACTGCACTAGAATGTTGCACATTCTAGATTCTAGCATTGTTTCAGGTCGTTAACACTTGAAATGAAATTTGAATTAAAAATTATTTATAACGAGTATGCATTTATTTAGTTCAAATATTGTCACATTTTCAATTATTATAACTCAATCAAAATTTTGGTTATAGTTAATTGTTTTTCACAACATTTTATAACAAAATATTAATATTAACGTAATACTGCTTATAAATATGTAATGAATTTCCCAATGAAGCGTGAAAATATCTCATATGGCCTAAGGGTTATCAAATTAAACAAGTCATCAAACCACCTCTCTTTCATTAGTTGCTCTAGTTATGTTTATTTATAATATCTATTGAGAACATTTCATCAATATTATGAAAAATATATTCTTAGTTGTACATCAATTAAATGGGTTCTAACTTGTGATATGTAGATGACTTAAATTTATCAAGATTAATCTTAGTGTAACGCTATTTGGGTAAGTAAAAATAGGCACAATAGACAAATAATTATTTTATAATTTAGTTCACATAGAAGCAAACGTTTTGTTTACGTCATTTACTAGGCCGTTAAGAAATGCTTGTCTCATTTACGTCATGACTCATGAGATTAGTCACTTTCCTGGAGGTCTGTGCTGGCAATATTATATTGGATGATTATTTACCATGGTTCCAGAAGCCCAGGTTTGATATTGATATCATATCCAGGGACGACAGAGTTCATTAACGTCGTAATTAAGTTCAATGGAAGTGAGATATGAAATTTAAGCACTTACTTTTTATTGCTATAATTACTTACCTAATTTTAATAAACTCATGGTAATTATAGCGTTAATTACAGTGATGTTATTAAAACAATACATTTTATGTTACTTCGTGTTACAATTTACGAAATTTAAATTTCAAAACAGGAAATATTTGAAAATAATTTTATAAGAATTTGACAATATTTGAAAAGTGTGTTCTATCAGACACAATTCTTCTCAACTAAATACTGACCAAATTTAACTCTATTAAATATTATTTTAAAATCAAAAGGTTAAGTATTAGTTTCACTTTTCCATATAATTTCAAACAATTTTATTTACTAAACTTTTTTTATTTTTTCCCAGAACTCTTCTAGCAGATCGAGACTTGACTGATTGATACATATCTTAGGGAGACAGATTTTTAGTATAATAAGTCTTTTTAATATTCGGTTTATATTTGACAGAATACGAAAATTATTTGTGTTTGCTTAAACGAGAAATCCTATAATTTCTTCTCTAGTAATAATGAAGACGCGACGTTTATTTCATAACCAAGTATTATAATTATAATGAGCTCTTTAGAAAGAAAACTTTATGAAATATTTCGCACCAGATTATAATATCTTAAAGGCAATGATTCAAGTCATACTTCTATTTCCAGCGTTCTATCTTCAGATATTTTCAACCTGATTGACGAAGTAATAAGACATACAAGCATTTAATACTCTGTTTTATAAAAAATTATTTCTATATAGTTAAGAAAGATTCTTTACGAATTAAATATTAATAGCAAAACATAAAATGAACTTGCCTAGTATTAATAAGCACTTTTGCTTGATCGAATACTATTTATGGTCTTTATTGAATAATTAAGTGACTATTCTCTTCTTCACTTATTCACTTATGAAACTATTTGTTTGATAATTCAATATCCATCAAATTTAATGACAACATAAGGTTTTGGATTATGGAAAAGTTGACAACAAAGCAATTAATACTGCTCGAAACCGCAAACAAACAAGATGTCAAATACATAAAGAGATGGAACTAAGACGTATTTAACCTCATGTCTGAATAGTTACAACATAATATGTGAAATAACATTTTTGCAACCATTTTGGAAAATTTGTATAGTAATTTTTATTAAAATCGGACATTTACTACGGAAAACTATATATATACAAACATTTCACAATATTTAAACATTAACTTTATCCTCCTTATGTAAACACATAAATACATTTATATTCAACAAGTTTTATAACATACTTGAGAATATTCCGAAAGGGAACGGTTTTCAATTTAATGTAAATCCTTTATAAAAAGTTTTATTACAAAACATAAAGAGCACAATAATATTTTATTTGTGGCGGAGAATTTTTCTTATCGATTTTCTTAAGACTTTTATAATCTTAATCTGAACATCGCTAGAAAGAGATGAAGTTTTTTATCATTTATAAATCGTTTTATTTCATATCTTACAATGGCTTTAACTCACCAATTCATTTTTTCTGCTCTACGATGTAAAATTTAATTATAATTTAAACCTGTATTTTAAACAAAGGCAAAATTATAACATCCCTAAGATTTAATCTTATATGTACATCTTAACTATACGATTTTAATATTAACATTAAGAATGAAAATGTCGAGAATTCAAAAATATTTTAATTTTTTTATTGTTCTTCACAGATAAAGTCGTAATAGCAAAGGTTGGGTGAAATTTACAATTATTACAATTAAACACAAATATTCAAATTTTCTTTCATTTGGAACATCAGTGATCACCGCAGTGTCCGAAATATTTTATTATTAAAAACAATTTTATAATTGAGAGATATTTTTGATTTTAAGTAATGAGTAAACAAAGACACTATCAAATATTATATTAACACAAAACTCATCAATAACATACAAACATATATCACCATAATTTTTATAACCATAAGATCTGATAGAAATTAAACGTCTAGAACATTATAGGAACAGGATTCAATAATATAACGATACCTTTGTACTCGATACCTTTGTACTGTAAATAGAAGTGTAGCTTTCCTAAACTTGATCCTCTGCATATTATATTAAAATTGTCTAAATCCACCATATTCATTAAGAAAAAAAAATTGTGAATTATAAAAATTTGTCGGTCCAAATGCGAACCTGGATGGATATTCTATTAATTAATTTTTATCTAGGACAGCAAAAAAGTCTCTGTAACTTCATTGTTGAACATTATAACTCCTGGGAGAAAGCCATTTAAAACATATCATATCTTTCACTAGAAATAAACCACTTTCTTATAATACATCTCTGTCACGTTGCCACAAAAACTTTAATATCTGCGTCTTAAGTCATAAGATAATCTTCAGAAAAAATATTTGATTTGAGTATGATTTTTAAGCTTTTTCATACAGAGTTCGAACCTCCTTGTTTAACATTAAGTCGAACTATATTTGCTTGTTTACAAACTGCTCTACTATTGTTATATGGCTGAAATGTTCATGATGGTGTTCCGTTAGATCTAAAAAGATACTTATTACCTACTAAAAGTATATTATTTAAGAGATAAATAATTCAAATGTTACAAATGTTTTATGTTTTTTATTACAATAAATTAATATTAAAAAAGTTCGTATATTAAAGAAAAACCTGAAATAAAATATTAAATAAATGCAGACTTAAATGCTGAATGCTACGAAAGTGTACAAAAATACAAAAAGAAAACTTGATAATTATGGACCATTTTTTACAAAAAATACATTGAAATATAGCCATTGTGTGTTACTGTGTGTATTTTATGTAATTATTTATACAACAAATTAAATCTCTAAAATAATATCTGTATTCTTATATATACATAAGTTTACTACATTTTATTTCCGATTCGTTCCGATCTAGACCTACTCGCCAATTTCAGAAGTTTCTTCTCGTAATTTAAATAACGTCGACTAGTTTGTCTCTTCAGATGTGAATCGCTAGCCTGTGAGTAATTTAAATTCATTGTTTCAGGAATACGACAGTTTTCGAGTCAATTTATATCGACCGATGAACATAATGAAAAACGATTTATGTGCTTAAAATACTTAGAAGCAGTCGAACTGGAAGTATATTTGAGAAATAAATTGGTGTACCTTGGTTGGTTGGATTGTTTAAAAACAGTCTATCATTATTCCGTCTCACAGTGAACAGTCCTCGTAAAATATTTCATAGAGAAATCTTTGCATTTCTTCTATACACTATACAGTATCAGTAACAGATTAGTTTTTACTTGTAAGTATCACTAAGCAAAATAAACTGTGAAGCAGTAAAATACAAATGATCTAAATGAAAGTAGAAATACAAAGAAGATGACTGTGAGTTTTGCTAAATAAATACCAATAAATTAAAAAAAATAGTACCTACGAGTATATCTAGATCTTAAACCATACCTGTACCTTGTAAATAAATATGGATAAAATATATATGGATAGCTTCCGAGTTACTATTAAGAGAAAAATAATCTTCATATAATATTATGCAATAATTTTAAAAACCAAAATTATAATACCTCAAATTATAAATAAACTTAGCTGATAGATCATTTTCACAATATATGTAATGTGACAACGCGCCTTCTTGTCCAATCTTCTTAGTGGTTTGAAGAGAAAATGCACGTTGCATAAAAGGAACTGAAGGTTGAAGTGTCGTTATAAAATATATTGCATATATATCGTAGTTGTATTATAAATATTGTTTTAAACTTTTAATAATCTAATTTTTCAAAGTTCTTCAGCGACTTTTAAAACTAGGAAAAAAACAACCCTGACAAAAGACTAATCCTAATAATATTCTTATAATTGCAAGTCAGTCAAGTCATACATCCAGTAGAAATTCCATTACTCGCTTTTCAGCGGAAACGGTAAAGATTTTCGACTTAACAAAAGTTTTGAGATGCGAAGAACTTATTTTACTGCTAAAATTTTCAATGTCCATGAATGTTTTTTAACTTGTATAATCAAAAATAAATAAAATGCGATTTAACTTTTATGGTAAATATTTATTTACTGAAACTTATTACATATTAGAGATATATTTATATGATTATTATTAATATATGAAACCGTCCTGTATTAGACACAGGCTCTCAGTCACAGAAGATCTTATATTGGTGCTTGTAATAATTGGATCGAGTTACAAGTAGTACTTTATGAGATTATGAATTTGGGTACGTTTATTATAAATACTCCATATTTTATGTAAGCATGACATATCATTAATTGCTTAATAAATATTTATTAATTAAATTCACCTATCACTGACACCTGACTTAATTAAGCCTGGCGCTTGTTTGAGTAAATATTGATATATTAAATTGATTTCTTTTCGCGAGTCATGACTGAACACAAATTTACTAACAATACGAGGTAGGTAATGTATGAAGCATATCGGAGCGTCACCAGCTAGTCATCGAAGTTGGCGCGGACCTTTCACTACCGGCTGTAGTTCAGGCTATGGTCGGTAGTAAGAGGGCGTGGTCGGCGGTGAACTCTTTCTGCGAAGTTGTCATCTCGCGGAAGGAGGTTGCCGAAAGAGTGAGGGAGGAAGATCCCTCCTCGGCGCTGATGCGTCGACAAAGGCTGGGTCGTAGGCATAGGGCTTATGCCCGCCGAATGCCTCCCCAGTGAGAGGAACCATCCGGAAGTCGGAGGGGAAAATCCGACGCCCGGTGAACCAGGACGAGCGGAGGGCTTCAGGTCGTGCGTTCTGACAAGCAGCCCTTGCAGTCAGAATGGTAGGGAGGTGTGGTGGAGTCCACCTCCCTCACCGAAGGCGGAGTCCTTTAGAGGCTCGTGCGTAGTGAGCGGAAGTATGGCTTGCCGTTCCCGTTCACTAGCCTACGCACTGCGCAGAGAACGTCGAGGTGGTTTAGTGGGTGGAAATCCCACATGCCCCTGTCTCGTTTCCCCGCGGCAGGAAGTCTTTGAAAGATTCCCCTCGTAAAAAAAAAACAGTAATGTAGGAAGCATTTCATGAGTGAATGAAATATTTTTATTTGAGTATACGGGGTTGTTTATTATATATCTTATAAATGAATATAAACTGATGTTTTTCCTTTTAAATGTCGAGCCCTATAATTTTATATTTAATTATGTCCTGCAAGAAATAAGGAAATATTTTTTCTCTATCTCAATTACCGCTTGCTCCTTGACACGATACTTTAAGTGTTCTCCATTACTTTGTCCGTCTTAATTTTTTACCCACGAGTCACGACATTATTGACTTTTTCCTTGTATGAGGTTTTGCTTAACCTTTTTTATTCACAAGTGGGTATTTAATTTGTGTTTATTCGTCTAAAGACTTTGAAACTCTTTGAACCATTTTTTTCTATATTATTTAAAGATATTACGTTTTCAATTCGCATCTTAGTGGAAATATATAAAATATTACAAAGTCCTTTGATATAACAATATTTTGAGCGTAAACCATTACTATTATATTAAATTTATGTGATGAATATAGCATAACTTCTCCAACAACCTTTTTTTCAGACACCTGAAATGACATTAAATTCAAAGTAATACCTCCCTTATCATTAGCGCTTTTGTAATTTTATTTCAAATTATTTTCTTCAAAAACTTTTACATATTCTCACATACATCTTTCTGATTTGGACCCTTGATGTCAGATCGGACTAGTTGTCATATAACTTTTTAAAATTTGAGACTTTCGCTAGTATTCATTTAAACAAAATCGCCTATTTGATGTTTCTCGCCTATTTGACATTACTCCAACCGTAATCACGAGCAGAAGAGATGAGAATCATCTCATGAAAATTTTATGTTCATCGGTCGATATAAATTGACTTGCAGACTGTCATATTCCTGAAACAATGAATTTAAATTACTCACAGCTAGCGATTCACATCTGATGAGACGAACGAATCGAAGTAATTAAAATTAACAGAAGAATCTTCTTAAATTGGCGAGTACTACATGAATCGGAAATAAACACTAATTAAACTATTTAGGTATATACATATTATTTAAGAGATTTATTTTGCTTTATAAATAATTATATAATATGCACACAGTAACGAACAATGGTATTTTTCGTAAAAAATGCTAAAGTTATTTTTTTCTTCGTATTTTTGAACACTTTTGTGGCAATCAGCATTTTTGTCTGCAGTTATTTGATATTTTAATGCAAACTTTTATTGTATATACAACAATGAAATAAAATCTTATATTTCAATGTTTTTTTTAATATC
Source organism: Danaus chrysippus (assembly GCA_916720795.1). Classification (NCBI taxonomy): domain Eukaryota; kingdom Metazoa; phylum Arthropoda; class Insecta; order Lepidoptera; family Nymphalidae; genus Danaus; species Danaus chrysippus. Next base: position 3,960,129 of record CAKASE010000079.1, read on the forward strand.
AAATGATTGTGATAAAAAACGTAAACATATACATATAAACTCTGTATTATTCAATTTATTTCTTAAATAATTCTAAGTAAGTATTAAATATCTTTTTAGATCTAACGAAACAACATCATGAACATTTTAGCAACACAACAATTTATGTTTGAACACGAAACAATTCATCAATATTGTTTGATATAAAATTTTCTAAAATTTTACAATTAGAAATTATTTGAAAACTAGTGACATTGTTGTCGAATAACTTTGTCTGATTTTTGAAATTGAGAACCTATTTAAACGGAACTTATCTTTTATGTTTGAAGACACAGTTGTTTAGTTTTGTTTTATCTGAATATGCAATATTTAAAAAAAAAAAATATTTTTTTTTATGCGTCCAATATAATAAAACATCACAATTACTTAAATATCATTGTATCACGTAATATCTATTTTAAATTTCGAGTACCCAAATTTCATTAAGAGCCAAACAGGCTGAAAACCAAACTTTCCTTTCTTATTTGTTGTAGGATCTACCGTCTAGCCGCAAATCCCCAAAAAGGTTGTAGGGTCTAAACTAATATCGGTACAAATTTTATTCACTAATAACTATAAACTTTAAGAATAAGTAATTTACATTTTTTCACAAGTGCTTCGTAAATAGTTATTTTCCATCATTGTAGTAATTTCTTTAAGGAACAGAAATAACATAATTATTGAAAATACTTTTATGGATATGTATCTGAAGATTCACTTATATGATTGAATTAAATTATTCGAGAAAGATACAATTATGCTCAGAAATGTAATAATATAAGTAAGACTAATACTATAGGAACCAATGCATCGTTTTATTTAGTGTTCATTATTTATAAAATAATAAACGTTAATAGAAAGAATGATTAAGAACTTAAGTTTTGTGAGAGAGCATTCGGAATACTGGAAATGAAAAATATGTTAAATTTACAGTAGATGAGAATATTAAATTGATATTGTTTTTTATTTCAATTTTGTTTGAGTTCAGAGTTCATAATGTAGTGTATAATATATAACGAGATATAAGGAAATAGTTGTAACGGATCTATCCATTTGGACGAATCTATGTGTACATATATTTATACGCATAGTTTCGTAGCTGAGATTTTCCTTTTAATACGTGTATTAAACATTTGAACTTATTTGTTTCAAGGGCTTTTATACTCTATACGTAAATTTAATGGAAAAAATGTGTAACAATAAGTCAAAATTTTGAAAATATTTCGAGATTGACGAGTGTGTGTTATAAGAAACAGATCATAGCCACTTCATTGCATCAAAATTAATAAATTGAAAATATGTCAAAGAATATTTTATGTTAAAAATCTTTTTCCAATGTTTTATTATATCCTTATTATGTCCTTATTATGACACATCAATCAAATTAATTTATTTAAACATTTAAGTTATGTTTGATTTCATGATGTAGTATATAATTTATAACTAACTATGAGGCGAAAGTTATTGCGGACCTATCCAAAAATATTATATACATGGCTTCATAGCCAAGATTTTCCTTGTCAACGAATAAGAAAACATAACAACTTGAACAGAACTTAATACGTGTATGAAACATGTGATCTTGTTTGGTTCAAAGGCTTTTTAACTGTATGCGTAATTAGCGTAATTTAAGGAAAAAATATATAAAATTAAGTTAACATTCTGAAAAAAAAACATTAAGTTGACGAGTATGAGTAATAAGAAACAGGTCATAGCAACTTTATTGAGTACAAATTAATAAATTGAAAATATGTTGAAGAGTATTTAATGATAAAAATCATTTTCCAATGATTTATTATGTTCTTATAGTCACAATTTGTATCCAAGGACGTTGTATCCAAGGAGTATCTCTAGCATAATGAGATCGTTTAAATCATGCCTTCCTATTGAATATGGGGATTTATTATAAAATAACAAATTGTTTAAGAAGATCACGCATATGAAATTAAGTCTGGTATTAAGTGATAACAGTTGCTGGTATTAATTTTCGTTTTTATGTAATATATATTTTTTTCCTCTTCTTTTTTACAACCTCCCTTTCTCCATATATATTCCTGATGAAATATGCACACACGTTACGCACACACAACATATTTAAAAAATAAATGATCATCGCCGAGGCAACATCGCTGTATGGATAAGATATCATATAACGACTGACGCCGCTGACTTCGCGGAACGAACACCGAGACGCGTGAATCGGAACATTCGTGATACTACACAAGCTATGGAATGGGATTGCTATCCTAACATCCGGGCGATCCTGTAGCCTTAGGTATAAGTATTAACATGTAATTTTTCTTATAATATACATAAAAGTAAGTTTCAAAGTTTTCCGGTAACCTTTGGTGGCTGTGAAAAGTACCCTACATAATTTACATCCTGATGTTTGTATAGTTTGCGTGATATACTATGTAAGTTTGTAATATTGAATATGATATTTGCCGTAATTCTGTAACCAAGCAACTCCCCCGCTAGGTATTTTGAAAGAGAAACTCTCTCGAATTGATCGTTGTTTATTAAACAACAAGTTAACTGTGGGTTAAACAAATGCATTTTTTTTTATTTGTATTAAAATATGTGATGAATATGCCACAACTTCATACTTTTTTTTTTTAATGTGGAAACGAAATACCTTTTTTGATCAATGATCATGTTATATTAAATCAATGTGGCAAGATTGTTGGTTAGTTGATGAAAGTGCTAAGAGATTTTTTTAATGAATCTTTGTATTAAAGTATGTTTCATGTAATAATAGTAATGCAGTTTGGAAATAAATAAATATAGTTCGACTCAACGTTAACAACGAGGTTCGAATTCTCTATGAAAAAGCTTAAATCATACAATATAGGAAATCTTGATTCAAATATTCGTTCTGAACATTATCTTATGACTTAAGACGCGGATATTAAAGTTTATGTGCGGACGTGACAGAGATGTATTATAAGAAAGTGGTTTATCTCTCGTGAAAGAAATGATATGCTTTAAATGGCTTTCAACCAGAAATTATAATGTTCAACAATGAAGTAACAGAGACTTTTTTGCTGTCCTAGATAAAAATAAATTAATAGAATATCTATCCATGCAAGTTCGTATTTGGACCGAAACATTTTTATGATTCTCAATATTTTTTTAAAAATTTTAATATATGACTGAGGATCAAGTTTAAGAACGTTTCACTTATATTAAGAATAGAGGTATAATTATATTATTGAATCCCGTTCCTAAAATGATCTAGACGTTCAATTTCTATCATTTCTTGTATTTATAAAAACAATGGTGAAATATTGTTTGTATGTTAATGATGAGTCTTGCGTTACTAATTTCTTTGATAATGTCTTTGTTTACTCATTACTTAAAATCAAAAATATCTCTCAATTATTGTTTTTGGTAACAAAAATTTTTTGGGATACTACGGTGATCGTCCAAATGAAGGATAATTTTTAATATTTGTGATTAATTTTGTAAATTTCACTCAAGCTTTGCTGTTACGAATTTCTCTGTGAAGAGCAATAAAAAAATTAAAATATTTTTGAATACTCCACATTTTCTTTCTTAATGTTAATATTAAAATCGTATAGTTGAGACGTACATATAATAAGAAATATTTGGGATGTTATAATTTTGCATTTGTTTAAATTATAGGTTAAAATTATAAAAAACTTGTTAAAATAAAAATCTGTCCCTCTAGGATATGTTTCATTCAGTGTTTTTGAAGCATCGATTTACTAGTTGAATTCTGAAGCAAAATTGAAGTGCGGTACCGAATTAGTTGAAGAGACGAAACCTCTTAGCATTCAATGGATGTTGTGCGGGTGCCAAGTCCATCGCGTTGCAGGGAGAGGAGCTTCAACAGTGCCCGGGACTTGCGACCCAGGTGTAGGTTTAAAGGACCCGTATCTAACGCGCGTTAAACGAGTAATATTTTTCGTCTTCTCCTACCTCTTTTTTAGATTCTCTTTGTAAGTTATTTATTCATCTTGTTAAATATGAGCACTACAATTTAATATAGAAAAGTTTCCCAATAAATGTATCAATTGCTTAATACTGTGATATTTGATCCTGTAGATCCTATTTTATTAAGTAACACGGCATAAAGTATATTTTGTATAAAGTTACTTCTGCCAGATTATAATCTATATCTAATATATGTATTATATAGCAATGTCACTTTGATTCTCTATGGAAGTAAAGTAAATATTTTTTAAATTCTAACGCAAAATTACATAAAATATATTGTTTTAATAATATTACTGCAAGAGCGCTATAATTACAATGTGCTTATTAAAATTAATCAAGTAATTATAGCAGTAAAAAGCATCTGCTCCCATTGAGCTAATTACGGCGTTAATGAACTGTAACCCCCAGAATATAATATCAATATCAAACCTGGTAGCTTTCACTCACTTTTAAAATTTACTTAAGCTTCTTGAACCAGGGTTAACGGTCCTATACTGTATTGCCGCCCCAGACCTCCAGGAAAGTGACTTATCTCATGAGGTAAATGAGACGAGCCTTTCTTCACGACCCTATAAATGTTGTTGATAGTACGGTTCTTTTATATGAATTTTATTATATTTATATTTTTCAATAATGTCTATTTTTCAATCTTAATAGGCTCACAGTTACATAAATCTTGGTAAATTTAAGTTATCAACATATCACAAGTTAGAAGCCACTTAATTGAGGGACAGCGGTGAGTGTATTTTTCATATATATCGAAAATAAACATACACAGAGAAACTAATGAAAGAGAGGTGATTTGATGGCTTGTTAAATTTAATAACCCTTAGGCTATATGAGATATTTTCACGCTTCATTTGATAAATTTATTAGATATTTATCATCAATATCACGTTAGTATAAATATTTTGTGATAAAATATTCCGAAATACAATTAATTATGATCAAATTTCGATTGAGTTATCGTTATTGAAAATGTAATCGTACATATATATTGTAACTAATATAAATAAATGCATACTCTTTAAAAACAATTTTTAATTATAATCTTTTTGCAAATGTCAACGTCCTGAAACAGTACTAGAGTTTAGAATGTACAACGTTCAATACTAGTTCAGTATTAAATATAACTAGTAAAATGTGTTTCCATTTGAATTCTTGTTATAAATACTCCCACGCGAAAAAGAAGTTCACATAAACTTTAAGTATTTAAGGCTTTGGGCAACAAATTAAAAAGCATCAACATGAATCAATATGACGCCATTCTTCCAAAATCGATAAGAATAATGTTTTAATAGTTCTGTGAAACTTGTATATGTATACTATGAGGAATTCAGAACAGTTATATTGGAGTGTCCTCTTTTGTGACAAATGAAAAAGTTTTATGACCATATTTGAGTTAATATCGTGTATTAAAACATCTGAAAACCTCAACATTGGTAATTTTATGATTTACTACACAAGAAGGAGTTGTTTTGCAAAAGTTATATCATATTATGCTAAAATATACAAATCACAACTGTTTAACATAAGTACTCGTATGTCGAGACTTTAGGAGAAGTGGATTATATTTGTTAATATTTATGTTTTTCTTAACATTCTTAAAATGTGATATAATGGCCTATATCCACTTCCAGCAGTGAGAATATGAATCAAACGCTATTGTGACTTTCCATGTTAAATTCGTATCGAAACATAAATGGTCAAAAGGTGAAAAAGCATACAAGCTTAATATTTTTTGTCTTTGTTTATGATAGCTTGGATTTTTGGGGGGTTAATTTTGTAACCTTTCATTGGAAATTGGTTTTCAAAAACTACTTTTACCATGTCAACAGATTTAAATTAAAATGGATTGTATTGTTTTGTTCTTTTTGAATGGAGTTTTTATTAAAAAATCTACTTCCACTTTACCTTACCTCTTTATGTTAGGAATATAAAGGTGGTAGAGCCTAGCTGTGGTCAATTGATTGCAGCTCGAACATGGGCTGGCTCGACCGGGGAAGTACCACCCTCTCATAGAAGATCGGCGTGAAGTAGCCTTAGTTGCTGCGTTTCGTTCGATGAGTGAGAGAGCCGGTTGCTCTTTCCCTTTTTCCCATCCTTTTCTACCCCCTCCCATTTTCCTCTCCTTCCCATTTTTCTTTCCCCTCTTCCCAAATCAAGGGTGGTGACACATCCGCAACATGTCTTATGTCGCGGATGTCCATGGGCGACGGTACTACCTCCATCAGGTACGCCGTCTGCTCGGTTGCCCCCTTTAACATAAAAAAAAGAATAAACAGAAAATTTATAAATAAGTATATTTTTCTTGAACATAAAAAAACACTTTTATAATCTTAGTAGTATTACTTAAGTTATCTCAAGAAAATAATATCCCTGATTGTTCATTGAGTAAGGTGCAGTGATAAGAATAGGTACATAAAAAGAAGGATATTGTTGGAAGAAAGTTTTGTAGGTGGACAAAGTAATGGAGCATATACTAATAAGTACATATGATATGAAAGAACCGTGAGTTAGTTATATTTCGCAATTTCTTGAAAAAAAATTATTAGATTTTCAGTTTATGGCCGGATGTTTAGAAATAAAGAATGAAAACAGAAGTTGAATCTCTTCAAGTCATAATGATATAAAAAAACATTATATAAACATTCTTGTATTTTACTCCTCAAATGAACTTATTTTATTCACTCACGAAATTGCTTCCTACACTATCAAGTATATGTAGTAAATTTTAGGTCAGACATGACTCCCGAAGAGAAACCAATTTCATATATCAATATCTATTCAAACAAGCGCGAGCTTCATAGGAAGTGATATATTTCAAAATATCTCAAGTATCAGAGATAGGCTAATTTAATTTAAAAAAAAAATGTTGAGCAATTAATTGGCTGATGGCCGAACTTATGTTAAATATTATGAATTTCATAACCGCACCCAATATCAGAAAGTACTTATGAATGCAACATATAACCACTACCACTTATAACCTTGTGTGACTGTGTGAGTTATAAGTCACTTGGGTTATTGAGCTTTATCTATTTTCTTTCATGGCACAATTTTATTGAGAAAGTACTTGTTTGTGTCATTTACAGACTTACCTACTACCATTGTCTATTGTAAACATCTAAGATACCTACTCGTAGGTAAAGTTGTAAAACATACATTACTAGTCGTAATAGGATGATCGGATGATGAGTCGTAAAATAAGATTTATATAGGTTGAGGCGTTGATATTTTTTGCGTATAAATGTTTTTTTACCAAATTGGAAGTTTGCAACTTGACTTGCAGTATATATTTTGTAAAATATTTTCTTAACAATCATGTCGATTCATTATTTGAAAACAAAAACAAACAATGAAATATCATGTCAGCTCTTCTGTTGTATTAAAAAATGCGGAATAATTTTAATTAAAGATGGTGGACAAAAAGTAGGGCATTGATTAATGTCAGCTGCGACACTGAAATTTATTTAATTATTGACTACTAGTTTTTGGCCGCGACTTCGTCCGCATTTATTTCGGAATTAATAATATACATACATACATATAGCTGACCTTGCTAATTAAAATTAAAACCCAGGTAATGGAATTTATAGAGTACTTTTTTCTTATTCGATTGAACAAATTTAAATATTCTATGTCTGTCTCCTGGTTAACTTTTTTTACATAATATAGCTTGTCACACGTACAAGTAGAAGTAATTTGCTTCGAAGTGTGTATTTATTAAGATATTTTTTGTTAACTCTCTCATATTTAGTACGAGTTCTAGGTTTTTTTTTTCGGCAATTAGAATTCATAATCATTTTACCGAACCATAAAATAAATGTTATCGTAAAATTAGTAGCCTAGGAACTATCAAATGCATAAGACTATCTCTATATGTTCATACTAATAATGTATGTACAGGAAAAAATATTTTTTTCATTTTATTAAAATATGGATGAAATCGCTATTAACATTAATTTTCATTTAAGATTGCTTTGTTGTATACCTTAATTTTTGAGAATCTTTTAGTAGTCATAAACTATATTTAAATAGTATTATTATTTTTATTACATGAGTTTTATTATTCACTTTAGTTCATAATATTCTTAATATATTATATACAGTCTAATTCAGAAACTATACACCAAAGACATTTCACAATTATGTCAGCACGAGACTTCCATATATAAGGAATAGTACAGAAAAAGTTTTATACATATATTATCGGATCGAACAAGTCAATGTTTGTAAAGACACATAATAAATGAGATCTACAGTCAGATATATGAAGCTATTCATGAATGTCAAGATAATGAGGTCGGACGATTGTTATAGTTATGTCTGTGCCAGAACCTTCGACATTAAGATATATCACATACATACAATAACCGATCGTGACTTTGTCTACCGAATATTTAATGTTATTATCAGTATATGTCTCTTTTACTAAAGGTGGGTGAAGAAACATTATTTTTAGGACAATGATGCCATAGCAAATTGACAGACTTTGAGTTAAACGCTTTCCCAAGTTGTGGGAGTGGATTCAGAGAATTCCTTTGTACATTTGTAATACCTAGTGATTTTGGTTTACTTTACTTCAAATGATCTGTTTGTTGATAAAATATAAATAGGTTGTCAAGTAAGTAAGTATAATTGTAATCTATTGTCATTTTAAAATTTGTTTGAGATTATGTTTCATTAGAATATATCGTGTCATAAAAAAATTAAAGATAATAATTAAATTTAATAATAATTAAAATTAATAAAAAATTAAATATATTTTTGTGAGACTCTTTTTTAATTTGCTCAAACTCCAAAGTTTGAAATTGATTTAGACTTCCAATACAACTAAAGATCTGAACGTCTAAAGTAAAACAGTACATGTGTTTTTCCTCAGCCGGACCCTTCATAGTCCGTTGTGAACTAAAAGGGACTAGATTAAGAAGATGGTAGTAAACTTGAAAGAAGAATATTCAATTTAAATTTTTTACATCGGGCTGAGTATACTGAATTTAAGAAAATGATATTTTTTACGTCAGTAAAATTATGTACATTCATTATGTTGCTGAAAGCGTGAAATTTGATTACTCAAAGGCCACCAATTGACTTCTGAAGAAACAAAGGAATCAAATTACGTAAAGTTACGAGTAAACTATTCTGAAATTAGTCCGTACTAAGCCAATGAGTTAAACTATTGTACTTCATACATCTTTTATTTATTCAGGAAAGTTCTATTTAGTAATTGGATTTATGTAACACAATTGTATTGTTGTTATATTTTGTATAGAATGATATGATAGTAGCGACCATGCGTAATATTATTGTATCTATGTAAGGATTCATATTATTTCTGTTTACCGTTTGAAGTCGATAATATTCCTTTAGTTTTTATTTTGGTTTTGAGCTGCTAATTCTTTTGGGATAATTATTTTGGTTTAAAAAAGTTTTTCTACAATTTTTTAAACAAAACCGAATTTACACGTCAATTGATACATAGTTTATTATTTCTCTTAATGTACATACATACGTATACATTGTCGTTTTTGTAAAAGACATAATAAACCATAGAGGGCTAGCATATATTTTAAAGTAAATGTATTACTGACCTACTATAAAAACATATATTTTTTAGATCTGACAAAACTATGTTATGAACTTTTTAGTCTTGAAACAATTTGTCAACGTCATCAAACATGTGGTTGGATGTGAAGAATTTTGTCACTTTTTCAATTATGCGTGTCTTTGTTGATAGATATCGAAATTATAATTATTGATTGTTTTACTTTGTAGTTTACATAAATTAGTTAGTTACAGGTTTTTGTGGTAAGAGAAAGGGCTTTGTTAAGAAATTAAATGTAAATTTGTAAATTTAATAAAACTGCAAAGGTTGTATTTAGAATTTGTAACAGAACTTTGTATATAAAAAAAAAACACAAGTTTCTGTTATTTTTCTTCTATTTCTTAGCTAATATCTTTTCATGTGTTTTTTCATAATCATTTGTAATTTGGAATAAAATTTGAATTTTTCGGTTGCTTGTTGAGTTCAAACATTTGAATCCATAGATAGAGAAAAATAAAAGCAATCTTTGTTCCAATCTACATGTAAGGCTGTCTTTTTAAAAATAAAAAGCACAAGTCTCCGGATGTAGATTCCGAGAGAGTCTTAAACAATCAGACCAGGTGCTTAGAGGAGCGTTGAAGAGGGCTCCTCTGAATCATATTAACCTAATAATAAATTGAGTTATGATCCGACCATTGATGAGTAATGTATGAAAGCTTTCCTAAGGGCCCGTATATCTCTCTTTGTACAAGTACTATGCCTCACCTTGTCATTGTTATCACCGATTATAGTTTATCGTCTAACTTGAAAAAAAGCGAAAATGACTTGTACTTAGTATACATATGAATCTTCTCAAAGTCGTCAAAACTATCCTATTACCGAAACAATCCTGTTTTACGTTAGTTATAACGGATCTATTCTTAATTAATTTTTAAATGGATTATATCCGTGGCTTTCCTTGACGATGAATAACAGAACTTGAAAATTATATTCTATACGGCTTAAACAGTACGGCGTAAGGAAATAAATGCAATAAATGCTTAGAAGTAAATAGTATTACAATTTAAACCTACACCTCGGTCGCCAGTCTCAGGCACTTTTAACAGGCATCCGCATCGTCAATCCATGGAATGTTCAGAAGTTTTCGTCGTTGTACCTTTAATTTGTAATTTAGTATAAATTAACTGACAATAATGAAACAGAAAAGTAATGATACTTAAAAATGCTTTTTTTTTTAGAAATTTCACATTTATTTTTAAAAAACTGTTGAAGTGCCGAAACTTGTTTTAAAACATTCAGTCAACAAACCACTTCTAAACATTTTTTTAAATAAAAATCCTGATAAATCGTATTGTTATGAATTCTTTAAAAACAAAACTGTTATCAGTGATTTATAAATCAAAAAGTTAAATATTACTAAAAATATGTAATCATATTAAAAACCAGCTCTGTTTTTTTTTTATGGGAAAAGGGGGCAACCGAGCAGACGGCCTACTTGATGGTAGGTAGTTACCGTCGCCCATAGACATCCGCAACGTAGATTTGCGGATGTGTTGCCACTCTTCATTGGGGAAAAGGGGGAGGAAAAGGTGGGAAAGGGAGGAAAAGGAAAGGGTGGGAAAAGGGAAAGTGCAACCGGCTCTCTCACTCACCGGAAGAAACGCAGTCTTGTAAAGACTACTTTAAGCCGATTTTCTGCGAGAGGGTGGTACTCCCCCGATCGAGCCAGCCCATGTTCGAGCTGTAGTAACTGACCACAGCTAGGCTCTACCACCTCAAAAAGTTAATTTATTTAAGTGTTTTATAATATCTTTTTACTTCATTCAAATAACAAATAAGATGGAAGATGGTAACAATTTCTAGACCAATATCTTGTAGAAATAATTACCATCTTCCATCTTATCTTGACAATTCAAGAGTCCTACGTCTATCATAAATTTTTTACAGAAAGATTTTGAAAAGTCAATTTAAATATTAATTTAAACATTATCTGATTCCATTAATAGATCTTTTTAGATAAAATTACTTTATTTATTGCAGGTATTTAAATTTATGTTGCAAACCTGTGTCGTCTTTTGTCAGATCTGTAATCAATTAATCTAAATTACTTTCCCTTTTATCATTAATTTTGAATAAAATATTGTATCGATTATATGAACATGAAAAGTAGTTTACAATATGAAATATGAAAATAATTGTCAAGTTATTTATTTTATGAATGTCATTCTACTGAAACAAATTCAAGTAAGCTGTTCTACTTGCTCCATAAATAACTCAAGTAGACAAGTTTGTGTTCTTAGTTAAGTCATCGCATTAAAGTTTCTTTTAACTTACTCACGTTGCAAGTATCTAGTAAAATTTGTATCTAAAATTTTATTAATTATCACATTAGAATGCTTCCTCAATGAATTGGTAAGTCAAAGTAATTTTATGAAATTCAATATACAGTACTAAATAAATTGTTGGTAAATTCATTTATATTCGAAATTACGTAATAAGGATAAGCAATTTTTTATTAGGGAAAAGTTAAAAATTATGTATTATCTTCTAGGAATAAGTTAAGAATTATGTAGTATATTATCTGAATTAAAAATATTATATAACTATACTGTTTACCGTAAATATTCAACATCACAATATTATTAAATATAATTGAAATTTAATCATTCAACCGTTTATTTAGTTTCAGGAGCACGGTTTTCTTAACTTTCAAACAATTTCATTACCTGAAATATCTGTAAAACTGTTCTTAAGACAGCAATTTTTAGTTCAATCACACCAAAATTTATTGATTGAAAACGTTTCAAAGCAATTTCTAACAATGTAAAACGTTATTGTGTCTATAAATATTTTTCTTGTTCAGTGAAAGACATTTTAATCCGCATTATATCCATGAAGTCTGCAGAAAAACTAGGTCAATTTAATTAAGGCTACATGTAATCTTTGGAACTTTAATAAAAATTACAAACTAATTAATAAATTGAATTTATATTAAAATTTTCCTCTTGACTTTCTATACATTATATTTATAGTATATTTATAGTATACATTATATTTATAGTATAGTAATTCTATGTATTCTTTATAACATCTAGTATGAAATAATGGACTGTCACTATTTATAAAGGAGTATATTAAAAGATTAAATAGTATTCAATTTACTACGTAATATATTAAATACAAAGGGTGTATAATCTAAATAATATAATCTGATTGTGCCAGTTTGATATTAAAGATACTAAAAAGTCCTAATTTATAATAAGGCAGACTACAAATAAACAATCATACTTTGATTTAAGTATAAATATCGATTTCCAAAAAGCATAAAAATGAACAAGCATTAATAGTAAAAACATATTGCTAGAAATATTCTTTGTGAAGATTATCTTATGACTTAAGACGTAGATATTCAAGCTCTGTAGGGATTTGAGCGGCGTATATCATAAAATAATGGCTTATCTGGTACGAATGTTATGATGTGCATTAACTTTTAAATGGTCTATTTATAGCAAAGATTACTTTTCATGAAATATCACACCCTCTTTATATGTTATTCTGAAAAATAGTAACTTTCAATATTTTTATCATCATAAATATCAGTTATCTTTTTTTAAGAAGAAACGTTTTGTGTGTGTGTGTGTGTGTGTGTGTGTGTGTGTGTGTGTGTGTGTGTGTGTGTGTGTGTGTGTGTGTGTGTGTGTGTGTGTGTGTGTGTGTGTGTGTTTGTGTCTGTGTGTGTTTGTGTTTGTGTTTAAACTCAAAATACAAAATGTATACATAAGGTGTTTTGTTTTAGTACGTTTGTTTTCGATTTCGATGCTTTTCCTTTTTTGTATAAAAAGTAAATAACTTAAAATGAAACTGCTTCTGATTGTATCTTAAGTGCCTTATATTTAATGTGAATACATGTAATAAAAAGAAAAAGATAGTTCTAAAGTTTCTACGGCTCGAACATGGGCTGGCTCGACCGGGGAAGTACCGCCCTTTTACAGAAGACCGGCGTAAAGTAGTCTTTAATGGTTGCATTACGTACGACTAGTGTGAGAACTGGTTACCCTCTCCCTATTCTTGCCTTTTCCTGCCATCTCCTTATTGTCACCCTTTCCTCTTTCCTCAACAACCAAGGCTGGCGACACATCTGCAACCTTATGTCTAAGATGTCCATGGAGGACGGTGACTGCCATTTATCAAGTAGGCCGTTTGTTCGTTTGACATCTTTAATATAACAAAAGAAGAAAAAAGAAATCGGAATCCATAAAATAAATTATTTTATTATTTTTAATAGATTAACATTTTATTAGTGTGTTGTAAAATTAAACGGTTTGATCAACAAAATTATAACTCGTTTTAAAAATATGCTTAACTTTAGAGTAACTACGAGTAGAACCTTATAAATTCCTTTGTATGAGTGTATTTGAAGGAAAACCTCAAATAATAACTCTTCAAATATAAAAACCGAGTAGACAATTTATTTTTACAAATAATGTTAATATTGAGCTTAATGTTAACAAAATGTTTATCATAATGTTAACAAAACTGGAAGAATTCGCCGTTTCAAATATGCTTCCTGTCTTTTTGAAATGAAACTTTTAATAAGATAGTATTTATGTAAATTGAATATTTTATTTTTTCTTTAAGAATATTATTATACAAATTATAAGAGTCAAATCTTTCTTCTCAATTTATACGTTACGTAACACTAAACTTAAGATAATTCTAATTTCATACACATATTGTGAAATGCAAAAGTTAGGTTTATCTTAAAATAAATATTAATAAAAATTACCTTATCATTAATTGTAAATATTTTTTATTTCATAGATATACATATATCATATCATCCGCGTTTTAATCTTCCATTTTCACTCGATATTAGAATGATTTATATGCAAAAAAAAATCCCATGTCATCATTTCATTTTAATATTATGAGACATATTCTAACGTTATAAATAACTACTGCTGAGGAAATTTAGGTGGTAGTTAATGACAATATTGTATAATGAAGGCTCATACATTTCGCTTAGCTTTGCCCTCAAATTCCGCTAAAGCTAGCCAAGTCCATTATGTGTTTTTCTATTCAGATTGTGATCTTAGGAAATTACTATTATATCTGTATTTGTATTTATTACACGTCAACTCGCTCATTATTATTCTGCATTTTATGTCTCATATAATAAGGTTGACTATAAATGCTGAAAGTTATATCTATAGTAACAAATAAATAAGAAGTGTTTGTTTAAAATATCAAATTAACATATTTTACTAAAGATCTATGGTATATACGATATGTACAACAAACTGTCTCCCTATTCTGGCTAATCTATGAAGGTCTGGACCTATTTTGATGACAATATTTGCCTCCGGCAAATAATTTCATAAGTAACTTTAACTATAGTTTAACCCTGGAGTGCTCGCGCTATGAGCATTTTGCCGCCCGCGGCACAATTTTCGTCTTCTTTTGTACACTATGCAATTGTCAAGGTCAAGCGTCCGGGTAGCTGGCCCCCGGTCCCTCACCTTCTTGTTTTAGAAATAAGAATTAAATCAGTGCTCGGATGACCGCAGGAGACAAAGGTTGTTGGGGCTGTGTCGCGTTTGGCGGCAAATTGCTCACCGCGCGACTACTCACGTAAGTAAAGTTTGTGGATCTTAGTTTTTACTAATGTTGAAATATTATTTGTTTTCATTGCGTATAGTATTATTTTAATGGTAATATGGTATGATATTAATTTTACTTTGTTTTAATTAATTATTGGGCCTTGTGTTTTTGTTTTTTTATGCTTAGTTTATTTCTTTTTTAGATAAATATCGTGTGAAATGACAAACAAATACTTGCGTAGTTGGAAGAGGAGAACGATGGCGAGGAAGATGAAACTGTGTCTGAAAGCGACCGGGAAAGTGAACATAGTGATCATTGTACTGACACGGAGCAATCAGCGGCAGAATCTGACAAGGATGAGCCATCAACCTGTCGCGTATCACCTGTGCCTACTCAGGAGTCATTACGGCGTGGTCGTGGAGCTGGAGCCGCAGTAATACAAAATACGCAATCTATCACACGTAGTTCTACTGTAACGCAAGTAAGTCGAAGTCCATCCCTAGTCAGCACGTCCCAGAGACCTTCGAGGCGTATACAACGTCAATGCACAATAACACAAAGATTTTGCCATGGCTATGATTAGACCACATATCGTTAGACGATCCGGCGTGATTACTTTACAGAAGGATCTGAGGAACCAAATCGCTCGATTTGTGCCACCGGAACATCAAAATATACCCTCAGTCCGAGAAGGAATATGCGCAGTATGTCCATCGAAGAAAAATAGAAGGACAAAAAAAGGGTGCAATAGATGTGCAAAATTACTGTGCAATGAGCATTGCATATATATGTGCCAGCATTGTTTTGATGAAATACATGCTGTAAATGAGGAAAACGAATGATTTAGCTCTTAAGTTCTATTTTTATATTTTTTTATTTAAATAATAATGAGGAAGTTCCAAAAATACTAAAATAATTACCTAAGATTTTCCAAAGCATTGTATTCTAATTTCTAATTAAAAAAGTTTAATAAATGATTCTTGTTCTTATAGTTGGTGTTTTATTTTATCTTTAAAACATAATTACAAATGCATATGATTCATATTAACAAAAAGAAAACGTATTATGTACGGGCGGCAAAATGCTCCCTACGCGATCACTCGCGTTTCACGAGAAGGCGCGACTACTCTAGGGTTAAAGAGTTCTAAATAATAAATCGAACGAAAAAGTAAAGTAACAGTCAGTTTTATAAATAATTATTCATACTCGTATAAATTATCCATAACTTGTTCTCGTCCAAATAGATTATGAATAAAGTTTTTGTTAAAAAAATATATATAACGATTCTGGGTTTATTATATTAGATAAAATTTCTTATTTTTATAATGTAACTCGTGTCGTAAAAACTTACTGTATTGTCACAAGAATGGTTCAGATATTTCTTTCAGATAATGAGATCTAAGACTTTCGAGAATATTAATTTAAATGAACTTACATTATTCAGATTACTAGGATACTACGCTACTCGTATTACATTATTTTAAAACTACATACTCCCGACGTTTCGTTTACTTTTTACCATTTATGATCACTGGTAGACGAGATGTAAATTTCTGTCAGTTGGTCATGTTATTTATTTCAGATTATGCTTAGAGCCGGTTGGTAGTATTTTAACAGATCGACCCGCGATATTTTCAACGGCACCTTTTAGATAAGTTATGACTTGTTTCCATTGTTTCTTTTCATGGAAAATTTTATTATTGTTCTTTAAAAAAAAATAACAAACATTATTTAAGATTATACATTACTTTCAGTGTAGTGAGTTAATAATAATTACAATAGAATTGTCTAATCCATTTGAACTTATCTTCTTCGTTTTTATATATTACTTTATTGATATAAGTTAAGAAAATCCCCTATCTAAAGTCTCTGATGTTGAAAATTTTCTTTATCCTTATCATATAACGTCAAATAAAATCCAGCCATCAAATACTACGATGCTATATACTAGTATCTCTTGTATTATAGAAGAAATAAAAACGTCTATGCTAGACATAAAAATATAATAATACAATAATCGAGACTATCACATTTTAATGAATAACGTTTGTAACTTATTATTATCATTCAATAATAAGGTAAATATTATATATCACTTACATGTTATTTGTTAACACCTTCACAACTTTGTGACAAAATAATTAATGATTCTTTTATTGGCCACGGTCAAATCTAAGTTTCAATAGATTGGATTGAATATAAATTGAAAATAAACAGACCCGAAGCAACTAATGAAAGGTAAATGATTTAATGGCTGATACAATTTAATAACCTCTCAGGCATTTAGAAATTATTACGCATCATTAGAAAATTTATGACAAAATTTATGATAAAATTAATATTTTGCGTTATTAATATGTGTAGTTAAATTATGTCCATATATTACCACTGTGTTTCATATATTATCATTACGTTATATTCGTTTAATTATTATTATTTTTATTTGATAAGAAAAAATTTTTTTAAATTGATTAAATCCGATATTATTTTTGCAATTCTAGCTCAAATACCTCGAACAAATATGTGTTTATAAAAAGTGCCCAACATAGCAACAATATTACAAAAACACTGTTTTATTTTTACGAGTTTTGTTGGGTGTCTTGACTTGGTTTTTTTAATCTAGTCTATTATACTTTTATAATCAGAATTATTTCCAAAAGTGGGTTGATGTCAAGCAGGCGGCCGGTCGTTAAAACAAATAGCCAAAAACTATTTACAACATGCAAGGCAGACCCTGGCTATAGGAAATTGCCAGGTAGAAGAAGAAGAATCAGAATATGAGTCGAATTCTAGCTATAATTTTCTACTTGATATTTGTACCCCATTATAAATGTCCAAAAATTTCACACTTTTAAGGGAATTTTTTCACACGCAAAAGCTCAATTTCTTTTATTGTTCCATACGACGGTTGAAGTTTTTGGGGTTAACTTCTTTAACCGCTTATTAAAATTTGTTTTTTCTTAATATTTCTATAGCAAATAATTGAAACCAAAATTATTTGAAATTTATTTTATGTATTGTTCATTATTAGATATTATTTTTATAAGAATAATTAGATGTTATTTTTATAAGAATAAATAATATCGTAAAATATGTTTTTGTTGTACATTATGTAAAGAAGGGATTTTTTTTATAAGAAAATGTAATTTAGGCTAACAAAGTAATATAGAACACATTTTTACAGTACTCTACGAGGAGAAAAGCGGAAATAAAGCTAAACATAAATCCATTATTATCTTGAAAAGACCCAATCTCAACAGGATATTAAGCTTGTTAGTAAATATTAAATTTGAAGTCTTTCTATACTAACATATATATACTTTTTTCTGAACTCATATTTCAATACGTATTTGAAGCTTTATATAAGTCGTTCATATATTTTTGATTCGAAGTTTTCAATTTTTCCTTAAAGTTGTCAATAAGAAGATGTAGATTTCAGTAACTAATCGTCGTGATACGCTGCCATTGTTATGAAATTCAGAATATTATCAATGACCCTCACTGCCTAACTTTTATCTCTAGCTTTAATACTATATTATACATTATTTAATTCCCATTGAAAGAAATTCAAATAAATTAATTTACAACTGTACTACGTACGCGCAATATATTAAAAAATAAATGAAAATCGCCGGGGTAACATCGTTGTATTGATAAAATTTCATATAACGAGTGACGCCGTTGACTTCGATGAATAAACACCAGGTTGTATGAACCAGAATATTCCTTATACTACAGAAGCAATGGAATGAGATTACTATCCTAACATAGGGATAATCATGTAGTCTTAGGTATTATAGGTTATAAATTTTAATATGTAATTACTATTATAAAATTCATATAAGTAAGAACCTCTGGTTGTCACCCCATATAATTAATGAAACACTGACGTCGATACAATATAAAGAATGAAAGGATACTTGTTCTTGTTATTGTTATCCTGCAACGTGTCACGGATTGCACTGCACTGATTGATGCACTTTTATACAATTAAATTTCCATTATTAATAATTTAAACTGAAGATTTTAAGAAATATAAGGATTTTAAGAAAATACTTAAATTGATAGTTTTTATTTACACAGTATGCTTTCTTAAATAAAATTAATTGCTCACAATTTTACCTGAAACCACGAATTTCAATTACACACAAGCAGTTAATACACATCTAAAGAGATTAATAGGTGTGATTAAATTAAGAGAAGTGCCTTCTGCAATTTAGTAAGTACTATCTTACAATGGGACTATACTGTTTTACTTCAATAAATGTAAAGGTGATGTATTAAATTTTATTAATTTAGGGAATTATTATTATTATTCTTTAGATTTATTTTACAAGTAATAATTTATTTTTTCCCTTTATAATACCTTATGAAAGGGATATAGTTTGTACAAATGTCTGGCTTCTTGATTACAAATAATATTGAATTAATAAAGGATTTAATACTTTTTGTTACTGATCTGAAATATCACCGACTTGCAGTGGCGGCTGGTGGGTTATCGAACTGGTGGTTCACTTTACTAAAATATTGACAAAAACAACAATTGACATAAAATATGTTTATTTTTTGTACATTAAATCAATGCGATGACATTTTTCTGTAGCGAAATGTTCTATCACCTTTTTATTAAAATCTGATTCCAGTTTCTGTCCAAATCGATTCTCCGCCAAAAATAATGCAAGGAAAACAAAAGAATGCATTAAGACATCACTCCACACAACCATTTCTTTCTATTATACATTTCACTTTTAAAACTTCGTATAAATGCTTTATTTTTCGATTTACACTCTTGTTTTAAATTTAAAAAGGGCCGTGGCGGCCCGGCCAATTTTATGTTCACTTTACTTTGAAAAATTTTGTTATTTTCTTTAATATAATCAATATTTATACTCATTTTCAACTAATAAAAAACACAGTACAGAATAAAAGTTCTATTATAGAAACGAAATAAAAACTAAAACGAATTACGGAAATAATTATAAACAATAACGAATTAACGCGTCACGCATACAGTGAAAGTTGAAACAATACCAATAACGATTAACGAAATGTCAATCATAGCACCCATCCTTTCGGCCGGCCCCTTGCCGGCCGGCTCAATACGTCATACATCGGGTGCTCTCGGTAACCTTCGGCCGCTTCGTGCGGCGCGCGAGAACCGACTCGTTACTCGGTACATTTCTATGAACTATCTTTTGTCTCACGCGCCAGGCGTATTGATGCGTGTCTCATACAAGATGTATTAGCAGTCCTCGTGCACTCGCCGGAGCGCACGATATGAGTTTAGTAAAGCGCTCAAACTTTTTGACCATAACTGGAAATTAAATTTTTTATACCTTTTTGTATGTTTAAAAAATAAATATTAAAATGGTAATTTAAAAATTAAGATGACATAATATTTTGTAATTTTTAAATATTTTGAATTGGTGGTTCAGCGCACGGGCGCACTTAAGGTACAGCCGCCACTGCCGACTTGTATATGTTGTGTTGTATGATTATTTATTAAATATCAATCTCTCCTAAATATATCTTTAGTATACATTAGGCGTTATTCGAACAAGAACAATATTTTTTTAGGTTTAACGAAACATCATCGTGAATCTTTTCGTCTCGAAACAATTTATCAACGTCACCAAACATACATAGGGTTCCGTACAAAAAATTTTGTCTCAAATTAAAGTTTTATTAAAATGTTATCTAATATATTTTTAACTGGCTCTGAATATACGAAAAACTATAAAATTAATTTTTAATTAAAACCTGATTAGCATAGAGATTGAAATTGGAAACAAGTGAAGTGAAGTTCCAAATATGTAGTAAGTAATATGTAGTTATGCTGACTCTCTTACCATAGCTTTTTCAACGTTGTGTTGTGTACGGTAAATGGTAAGTTGATTTTTTTATAAGCGAAGTTAAAAAAAATGTTGCTATCAAATACATATAACATGAAAAAAACGTTGCCTTATAGTTGTTAAATTTTAAATATGTTATTTCTGTATTTTGTAGTGATGTGCAATATTGTTGGAGCCGATATTTGACTTAAAATGTATGCCAAAATCAGCGAGCAATAACGTCAGGATTCGGGACGCGGTGAAGAAAGTGAAGAAAATTGCAACATCTAAATTTGCAATCGAAATAAAATAAACAAGTTTGAGTAATTCGTCATTTTCTATTTTCTGTGCGCTCAATATAAGTAATACAGAAACAATAGTACTCAATATTACAGTAGGTGCATACATGTTCGTATAGGTTAACATTAAAGTACTGCTATTAATCAAACACTGGAGACACTTCGTACATATTTTTTGCGGTACAATAGCTTTGTTTCCGGGCTCTTACTTGACAGGGATAAAAACGGCAAGTATGAGTATACCTACGTAATACGCTCAATATAAGAAATTGTTCGTCCAAACTAGATAGTGAAAAAGTTAATAATCTCATTTAATTTATGACATTTTAATTAAAATAAGCAACAAAATAATTTTACTTTATCCGAAACACTAAAAAAGTTATTGATGTCTGGTATTTTTTTTT
Organism: Danaus chrysippus; assembly: GCA_916720795.1. Taxonomy (NCBI): domain Eukaryota; kingdom Metazoa; phylum Arthropoda; class Insecta; order Lepidoptera; family Nymphalidae; genus Danaus; species Danaus chrysippus. Next base: position 3,981,790 of record CAKASE010000079.1, read on the forward strand.
ATAAATTTTAGTAACTTTTTAAGAAGTGGTGGACGAAACCAATTACCTATCTATGAAGATTTTTAATTCATATGTCTTAGTCGTCATTAAATGTTAAATACTACATGCTATCAATTTATTAACAATTCACAGTACTGTGAATATTTCAAAATAATAATAAAATTAATGAATAACAATAATTTTAAAAAAAAAACAGGAATATATTATTATGATCGGTATTTAAAAGTTTTTCATGAAAATATTTAAACTTAATTAGGTAGCAAATGTTTTTTATTTGTTTTAAAATATTCTCATCGTCTACAGTTAAGGAAAATTATTACAGTCAAATGTTTATCGGTTCTTTGATCCAATTATTGATAAAACATATTGCTTCTATAAAATGAAATTGAAAATTATTACTTATATTTAATATTAAAGATAATTAGGATGAAATATTTTATAACATAAGCTTGCCACTCGCTCGCTCTATAAATAACTCATATAGTCAAGTTTGTTTTCACGGTTAAGTCTTCGCATTAAAGTTTCTTCTTGAATTACTCATGTTGCAAGGTTCTTGTAAATATGTTTATCTACAGAATTTAATATACTAACTGCTAAGAATGTTAAGTGCTTAAGATATTCTGCAAGTGGTTAATATACTATAATTATTTTTTTGAAATACAAAACTTTCTTTTAACTATGTACATTAGTTGAATACTGCACACATTAAAGATTCTACTTAACGTGCTATATAATTTAAAAAAGAATTACAGAGTACAGATATTTTATCTAAACTTAAAGTCCGTGGCTATTATTAAAACTGATATTGTTCCTAAGTCAATAATTGCGGGCTTTAAGAAACCGTCTCCGAAAGTTTATCTCAATAACTTGTATAAATTGAAAATGCTTCGGAGCATATTTTATGTTAACGATTACAAATCCTTTTCTAACGATATACAACTTCGTTATATCTACAGAGATGTTTCTTGTTCAGTGAACGACACTTTAATCTGTATTACATCCAAAGAGTGTCTGAGTAAAAACGATATCTCTTTAATCATGGCTTCGCATTAGCTTTGGGCTGTCTCAAATATACAAAGTACATATTTATTAAAATATTTATTAAAAGACGATGAAAATAAGTATAAATAAATTCGAGTCATTTCTACTTAATTTACTTTTTTGTTACCATAACTTTGAGTCCTTTCTTTAGCTCTTTAAAAAAAATTACCAAAAAAATATCCGTTCTCGTTTACTATTTAACGTATTATATATTTTGCTGTGAAGTAATTAGTTTTATATGTTGGCGTAACGCTGTCATATGTAATTGTGAGACAAGCTTGAATAATTAAGGTTTTATTCAATTTAGCTATAAAAAATAAATTAAGAAATATTTCTTACTTATCATGTTATCGTGAAAGCAATATGAATATTAAATACTGCTTAGTGACTTTATTTTTTACATATATCTGTATATAAATATATCATTTTATCTCTAACAAGTTGTGACATCTATACGATCAACGAATTCCAAATTTTTTTAAGAAAGTTACAGGTTTATAAAATTTTCTATTAGTAATTTCTAATGTTAAGCAAAAAAAAAAGCGGTAAATTTATTTAAGATATGATAATTTAAATATATATTTTGAATTCTATCACAGCGTCGAAAAGCTAAACTTTAAATATAATAATAATTGTAATTGATATTAAAGTGGTACATTAATATCTAAGACAATAAAAAGGAAATAGTTGAAGTATTATATTCTTCATTAAAGATAAAGAACAATACAATATTTTTATTATTTTGGCCTTTAGCTGCTTATTTATTTTCTTGGTGGGAGGCCAAAACATCGTATCGACGTGAAAACCCTGTAGCGATCTCTAAGGGGATTCTGGCGTCCCTGCAGTATTTTGATCAAGCTCCTACTGGCACTGAGTCTGGTTGTGCTTTTGGGCTAAAATTTAAAAGTCTTTTTGATTTCCATTCCTTATTTATAACATACCTATATAAGTGTATTAAGCGTATACTTTATTCAAACCATGAAAGATTTAAGTAATATAAGTAGAAAATATAATGCACTTTCCTTATGATCTCAAGAAATCTAAAATCTGTATATAAATTTTTAAATTCTTACGGACTAAGATGCTCATGATTATTTTTTATGCAGCAGAAAATGTGGTTCTTATTTAAACCCTTAAATCTTGAAAAACGTGTCGGGCCTCAGATAACTATACATTGCAAAATACTTAGCAATATTTCGCTTCTTATAATCTCATTACGGTGATAATATTACATTATAATAATAATCTTTGCCTCTTCATAATGAACGGAGAGGGCAATAAAAGATTTGCCTTTTAAGTACTCATACATATCATTTTCGCATCACGTCGAGTACAAATAGAAGATTAAAAAGACTTTAAAAAGTACAACTTGTAAAAGGTTTTAAAGTAAATAATCTTCTTCTTCTCTTCTATATATATAAAAATGGATTGCTGTTCATTGGTCTCGCTAAAACTCGAGAACAACTGAACGGATTTATCTTATCATAGTCTTGAAATGTTCGTGGAGGTTCAGGAAAGGTTTAAAAGCTGAATTTTTTTTATTAATTTCTGGGAAATCCCTAAAAACAGCGCTTTTTTATTTTCCATACAAACGGTTTTTTGACATTAGATTTGACAACTAACTAATATGTCAATCATTCTGTCGCACTTCAAAACATGGAGATTTATGGCTTACATGTAAACTCCAAAAATATAAATAAATAAACGTAATAGATATTTCTTGATTATAGGGCGATACGAAGTTCGCCAGGTCTTCTAGTTTGAAATAAAATGATAAGGGGTCTAATGAAAAGGGAGGTATTATTTTGAGTTTAATGTTACTTCGGATATCTGAAATATTGTTGTTGGGAAAATTATGTTATATTTATCACAAATACTATAATCGTACTATTTACCATAATATTGATGGTTTATACTAAAAATATTGTTAAATCAAGTGACTACCTAGTATTTCACGTATTTCCCCTATGATGCGTATTGAAAACGTAATATCCTTAAATAATAAAAAAAACTGTTTCAAGGAGTTTCAAAGTTATAATAAACCTTAAACGACCTAAACCACAAATGAAATACTCACTTGTGAATAAAAAAGGTAAAGTAAAAGCTCAAAAAAGGAAAAAAGTAATAATGTCGTGACTAGTGAGTAAAAAATTAAGACGGACAAAGTAATGCAGCACACTTAACGTGTCAAGGAGCAAGCGGTAATTGAGATAGAGAAAAAATTATTTACCTATTTCTTGAAAGATATAATTACATTTTCAATGTATGACCCGATATTTAAAAGGAAAAAGGTCAGTTTTATATTCATTAAAACAATTTACATCATAAACTTCGGCGTGACCTTCTATAGAAATATTTTAATCACTCATGAAATTGCTTCCTGCACTATCAAGACTATCAAGTATATGTAATAATTTTTTAGGTCAGACATGACTCCCGAAGAGAAACCATATATCATTATTTACTGAAACAAGTACGAGTCTTAAAAAGAATGATGTATTGGAATTATACAGATGTCAGTGGCAGGTGGGTTTAATTAATAAATATTAATAATTAGTTAATTATAAGCTAAACTTACATCAAATATGTGGTATTTATAATAAACGTGCCCAAATTCATAATCACATAAAGTTCCACTCAAAACTTTTTCCAATTAATTATTATTATTACACGTACCAATATAAGGAGATCCTATGGGACTAAGAGCCTGTGTCTAATACGGAACGGCCTTCATATATTATTATCAATCATTATATAAATATGTCTCTTATGGGTAATAAATTTCAGTTAAAAAAATATTTACCATAAAAGTAAAGTCAAATTTTAAATATTTTTGATTTTACAAGTCAAAAAACATCCATTGAAATCGAAAAGCTTAAAGTTGGTATGTAATATTAAGTATATATAGTTGCCTTAATTATGTGACTGAGAGACCCCCCTCTAGGTATCTTGACTTTTAGAAGGTATTAAATATCTTTTTAGATCTAATGAACATTTCAGCCAAGAAACAATTTATGTTTGAACACAAATCAATTTATTAACAGTGTTTGATATCAAATTTTCTACACGTTTACAATTAAAATTATCTAAAAACTATTGCCATTGTTGTCGAATAGCTTTGTCTCATTTTAAATATTAAAAATTTGTTTTGACTCTAAATTGAGAACTTATTTAAACGGTAATTACATATCTTTTATGTTTGAACACAAAGTTGTTTAGTTTAGTTGTATCTGATTCCTGTAATATGAAATTATTTTTTCAAGGAAGAGTCATATAATCGAATTAAATTATTCGAGAAAGATAAAACTATGCTGATGAATTAAATAACACTCGTATTAATTAGGCTAATACTAAGCAAACCCATGTATCATTTTATTTTGTGTTCGGTATTTATAAAGTAATAAATGTTAAAAGAAGGAATAATTAAGGACTTAAGTTTTGTGAGAGAGCATTTAGAATAGTGGAAATGAAGAATATATGAAATTATTGACAAATATATATTTGTCCAAAATATATATATATATATATATATATATATATATATATATATTTGTCAAACGAGCAGACAGTTGCCAACCTTGATTGTTGAAGAAAAGGGAGGGGTGAGAATAGGGAAATATCAGGAAAGGGAGGGAATAGGTAAAAGGCAACCGGCTCTCTCATCGGACGAAACGCAACCACTGAAGGCTTCTTAACGCCGATCTTCTGTGAAAGGGTGGTACTTCCCCGGTCGAGCCAGCCCGTGCTCGAGCCAGCCCATGCTTGAGCTGTAGTTATATGACTACAGCTAGGCAATTAATATATATTAATTTATTTAAATATTTAGGGTATGTTCAAGTTATGTTTGAGTTCACGGAGTATATAATTTATAACTAATAGGACTATAGGATTGCATCTCCGTCGGATTGCTCACTTTTACAAGAGGATCTAGACAGATTGTGTCTATATTGTAAAAACAATTCTCTATATTTAAATATAAATAAATGTAGCGTTATATCATTTTCACGGAAACGCCATCTTACTGTATATGATTATTGTCTAGACGGTGTTAGGATTAATCGAGTGACCGAGGTAAGAGACCTGGGTATACATCTGGACAATAAGTAGACCTTCGGCTTGCATATAAATAAAACAGTGGCTAAAGCTTGTCGAATGCTTGGCTTTGTATTTAGAACGTCGAAAGATTTCAAGAGAACTAGTACCCTAACACTTCTATATAACTACTTTGTACGACCTATCCACATTACAAAACATACATACACCGTTTAGAAAGGGTCCAAAATAAATTTATAAAATTTGTGCGTATTAAGCAACCTATACAAAATAATGAATGCTTAAATACGTTATCACTCACTGACAGAAGAGCGATCAGAGATCAAACATTCTTATTTAAATTAATTAAAAACTTTGTTGACTCCACGTTTCTCTTAGGTTGTATTAGTTTCAAATGCCCTCGTATCACCACACGTAACTGCTTACTTTTTAATCCGTCACTCACCCGAAGCAAGTATGCTCAAAATATACTTATATACAGAGCCTGCACCGATTACAATAAACGATTAAACGAAATTGATTTTTTTACAACGGAAAATGTTAATGAAATCAGAAAATTGTTAATAGAATATTTTATTAATAAATAATTAATATTATTTTTGGAAATTAAAATTGTATATAGAATTAATTCTAGTCTAGTAGTATTCTTGTCTCTTTCTGTTATTATTTTTTTACTGTAACATTAGAATTATTTTTAAGTGGAAACTTTATTGGTTTTTAATAAAATAATTATTTAATTTTATGTAACAATTTACTGTATGTTTCCCAAATATTAATAAAATAAAATAAATAAAATAAAACTAACTATGAGTCGAAAGTTATTACGGCTATATCCAAAAATATTATACACATAGTTTCGTAGAATGGATTTTCCTTGTCAAAGAATTAGAAAATATAACAATTCGAACCGAACTCATTACGTATATATAACATTTGATCTTGTTTATTTCCAAGGCTTTTATATTTTATACGTTAAATATGAAAAAAAATTATAAAACAAGTTAAAATTCTAAAATAATTCTTAAGTTGACGAGTGTGAGTCACAAAAAACAGTTCATAGCAACTTTATTGCATACAAATTAATAAATTGAAAATATGTTGAAGAGTATTTAATGATAGACATCCTTTTCCAATGATTTATTATATTCTTATAGAGACAAATTAATTACAAGTTCATTGAAAACACACTCATCCGCGTTGTATCCAAGGAGTATTTCCAGCATAATGAGATCGTTTAAATCATGCCTTCCTATTGAATTCTAGGATTTCATAGAATATAACAAATTGTTTAAGAAGATCACGCATATGAAATTAAATCCGGTATTAGGTGTTAACAGTAGCTTATATTAGGTGTTAACAGTAGCTTATATTAATAATGTTTTTTCATTTGTCATATCTCTTTTTTTTACATCTCTGTCTTTTAAGTCCTCCCATTCTTCGTCAATGTCAATTCCCGATGAAATATGCGAAAATGTTACGTACACATAACATATTTTAAAATATAAATTATCATCGCCTAGGCAACATCGCTGTATGGATAAGATATCATATAACGAGTGACGTTGCTGACTCCGCGGAACGAGCACCAAGTCATGTGAATCAAAGATTCCTGATACCACACAAGCAATGGAATGGAATACTCATTTAAATATACATATAAGTTTCGTAAATTTTTTGTTTAGTGAAACTTACAAATATTTAAACCAGAACTTGTTCTGATAATGTATACAAGGTCTGCAAAAATTTTCGTATGAAACAATTTACTGGGTCTTTTCAGTGTGAGACGTCATAATGATAGACTAGTTTCAAACCTTACACTAATTTATTCCTGAAATATATTTCAAGTTCGATCGCTTCTAAGTATTTTAAGAACATAAATCCTTTTTATTTATGTTCATCGGTCGATATACAGTGACTCGCAAACTGCCGTATTCCTGAAACAATGAATTTAAATTACTCACAGGCTAGCGATTCACATCTGAAGAGACAAACTAGTCGAAGTAATTAAAATTAAGAGAAGAATCTTTTGAAATCGGTGGGTCCTACATGAATTGGAAATAAATCTAGTTTATCTATATAAGTATATATGTAGGTATTATTTTGGAGATTTAATTTGTTATATAAATAATTATATAATATACACACAGTAACAAACAATAGCTATATTCCAATGTGGTTTTTGTAAAAGATCGTCCATAATTATCAAGTTAGTTTTTTCTTTCTTGTTATTGTACACTTTTGTTGCAGTCAGCGTTTTACGAAACGAAATAGAATCTTTTATTTCACCGTTTAATGTTAATATAGATTTATTATTATATAAATAAAAATTGTTTTATTAAATATATCTCTTAAATAACTTTTAGTAGTTATTAAATATCTTTTTAGATCTAACAAAACAACAGCATGAACATTTTAGCCACGATAAAATTTATGTTTTAACACTAAACATTTTATTAACATTGTTTGATATAAAATTTTCTACTCTTTTAGAATCAAAATTATCTAAAAACTATTGACATATTTGTCGGATATATTTGTTTGACTTACTTCTAGTTATCTTTCTTTCTTAAGTTTGAAGACAAAGTTCTTTATTTTTGTCGTATCCGAATCCTGTAATTCGAAACTTTATTCCTTGTTTTTGGGTTTTCAATTTATTTAAATATCGTACTACTTTTATATCAATGTACAAGCCATTGTATCAAGTAATATCTATTTTTATTTTCCCGTACTCAATGTTCAGTTAGAGCCAAACAGGCTGATAACCAAACTTTCCTTTCTTATTTGTTGTAGGATCTACCGTCTAGCCGCAAATCCCCAAAAAAGGTTGAAGGATCTAAGCTAATCTCGGTACAAACTTTACTCACTAATAAATATTTAGTTTAAGAATAAGTTCTTAACATTTTTCACAAGTTTTTCGTAAATTATGATTTTACTTCCTTGTAGTAATTTTTTTAAGGAACAGATATTAATTATTAAAAATACTTTTACGTATATGTATCTGAAGAGTCAATTATTTGATTGAATTAAATCATTCAAGACAGATAAAATTATGTTGTGAAATTAAATAATATAAGAAAGTATTATAATATCTATCAATCTACCGTCTAGCCGCATGTATAACGTATGCACATGTACTACGACAAACTATACAAACCCATGCATCGTTTTATTAAGTGTTCGTTAGTTTTAAAGTAATGAACGTTAATAGAAGGAATAATTGAGAACTTAATTTTTGTGAGAGAGCATGCGGAATACTGAAGATGAAAAATATAAGAAATTAAAAGAGGACTAGAATATTAAATATATTAATTTATTTCAATATTTAAGATATGTTTAAGTTATGTTTGAGTTCATGATGTAGTCTATAAGTAACTATGAGGCGAAAGTTATTACGGACCTATTCAAAAATATTAAACACATAGTTTCGTAGAAAAGATTTTCCTTGTCAAAGAATTACATAAAATATAACAACTTGAACCGAACTCATTACGTGTATATAACATTTCAACTTGTTTATTTCAAAGGCTTTTATTCAATAAGTTAAAATTCAAAAAATATTCTTAATATGACAAGAGTGAGTGATGAAAACAGGTCATAGCAACTTTATTGCATAAAAATTAATAAATTGAAAATATGTTGAAGAGTATTTAATGATAGAAAATCCTTTTCCAATGATTTATTATATTCTTATAGTGACAAATTAATTACATGTTCATTGAAAACACACTTATCCGCGTTGTATCCAAGGAGTATTTCCAGCATAATGAGATCTTTTAAATCATTCCTTCTTATTGAACAAGGGGATTCTATATAATATAACAAATTGTTTAAGAAGATCACGCATATGAAATTAAGTCTGGTGTTAGGTGATAACAGTAGCTGGTATTAAATTTCGCTTTTTTGTCATATCTCTTTTTTTACATCTCTGTCTTTTAAGTCCTCCCTTTCTTCGTCAATGTCAATTCCCGATGAAATATGCGTAAATATTACGTACACATAACATATTTTAAAATATAAATGATCATCGCCTAGGCAACATCGCTGTATGGATAAGATATCATATAATGAGTGACGTTGCTGACTCCGCGGAACGAGCACCAAGTCATGTGAACCAGAACATATTTGATACCACACAAGCGATGGGATGGGATTGTTACCCTAACATCGGAGCAATCATGTAGTCTTAGGTATTAAGTTTTAATATGTTAGGTTTTAAGTTTTAATATGTAATTCTTATTAAAATGTACACATAAGTAGGTTTCAAAGTTTTCTTGTACCCTCTGGCGGATGTGAAACGCACCTTACATAATTTACATTCTGATGTTTGTATACTTTGCGTGCTTATACTTTATTAGTTTGTAATATTGAATATGATATTTGCCACAATTCTGTAACCAAGCATCTCCCCCACTAGGTATTTTGAAAGAGAAACTCTCTCGAATTGATCGTTGTTTATTAAACAACAAGTTAACTATGGGTTAATAAAATACATTATTTGTATTAAAATATTTGATGAATATGCCAAAACTTCATACTTTTTTCTTAAATGTAGTAATGAAATACTTTATTTGATTTATGATCATGCTATATTAAATCAATGTAGCAAGATTGTTGGTTGATTGTAACTTTTGATGAGAAAATGCTGAGAGATTTTTTTATGAATCTTGGTATTAAAGTATGTTTCATATTATAATAGTAATGCAGTTTGTAAATAAACAAATATAGTTCAACTTAATGTTAACAACACGGTTTGAATTCTGTATGAAAAAGCTTAAATCATACAATATAGGAAATTTTGATTCAAATATTCTTTCTGAAGATTATCTTATGACTTAAGACGCAGATATTAAAGTTTATATGGGGACGTGACAGAGATGTATTATAAGAAAGTGGTTTATCGCTCGTGAAAGAAATGATATGCTTTAAATGGCTTTCTACCAGGAATTATAATGTTCAACAATGAAGTTACAGAGACTTTTTTGCTGTCCTAGATAAAAATAAATTAATAGAATATCTATCCATGCAAGTTCGTATTTGGACCGAAAATTTTTTATGATTCTCAATATTTTTTATAAAATTTTAATATATGACTGAGGATCAAGTTTAAGAACGTTTCACTAATATTAAAAATAGAGGTATAATTATATTATTGAATCCCGTTCCTAAAATGATCAAGACGTTCAATTTCTATCATTTCTTGTATTTATAAAAATAATGGTGAAATATTGTTTGTATGTTAATGATGAGTCTTGCGTTACTAATTTCTTTGATAATGTCTTTGTTTACTCATTAGTTAAAATTAAAAATATCTCTCAATTATAATATTGTTTTTAGTAACAAAAAATTTTTGGGATACTGCGGTGATCGTCCAAATGAAGGATAATTTTTAATATTTGTGATTAATTTTGTAAATTTCACTCAAACTTTGCTGTTACAAATTTCTCTGTGAAGAACATTAAAAAAATTAAAATATTTTTGAATACTCCTTATTCTCTTTCTTAATGTTAATATTAAAATCGTATAGTTAAGACGTACATATAATAAGAAATATTTGGGATGTTATAATTTTGCATTTGTTTAAATTATAGGTTAAAATTATAAAAAAACTTGTTAAAATAAAAATCTGTCCCTCTAGGATATGTTTCATTCAATGTTTTTGAAACATCTATTTACTAGTTGAATTCTGAAGCAAAATTAAAGTGCGGTACCGAATTGGCAGTACCGAATTATTTAAAGAGACGAAACCTCTTAGCATTCAATGGATGCTGTGTGGGTGCCGAGTCCATCGCGTTGGAGGGAGAGGAGCTTCAATAGTGACTGGGACTTGCGACCGAGGTGTAGGTTTAAAGGACCTGTATCTAACGCACTTTAAACGACTAATATTTTTCGTCTTTTACTACCAACTCTTTTTTAGATTCTCTTTTTAAGTTATTTATTTATCTTGTTAAATATGACCACTAAAATTTAATATAGAAAAGTTTCCCAATAAATGTATCAATTGCTTAATACTGTGATATTTTATCCTATAGATCCTATTTTATTAAGTAACACGGCATAAAGTATATTTTGTATAAAGTTACTTGTGCCAGATTGTAATCTATATTTAATATATTATATAGCAATGTCAGTTGGTTTCTATATGGAAGTAAACTGAATATTTCTTCAATTCTAACGCAAAATTACATAAAATATATTGTTTTAATAATATTACTGCAAGAGCGCTATAATTACAATGTGCTTAGTAATATTAATCAACTAATTATAGCAATAAACAGCAACTGCTTCCATTTCCATTGTGTGAGTGTAATTTTCATAATATTGATGGAATGTACTCGATGTATAATGAAAATAAACATATCCAGAGCAATTAACGAAAGACAGGTGATTTGATGGCTTGTTAAATTAAATAACCCTTAAGCCATATGAGATATTTTCACGCTTCATTGGAAAATTTATTAGATATTTATCATCAATATCACGTTAATATTAATATTTTGTTATAAAATATTTCGAAATACAATTAATTATAATCAAATTTCGATTAAGTCATCGTAACTGAAAATGTAATCGTTTATATTGTAACTATATGATATGGCTGCAGTACTGATCCTATATTTACATAAAAACTGTCATACGTATTATATACTATAAGGTATTATACTATGTATAATGTACAATACTTACAAGGCTCTATAACAATACGTACAAGGTTTTGGAGAACAAATTAAAAAGCATCACCATGAATAAATATGACGCCATTCTTCCAAAAAAGAAAGTTTTTGTAGTTCTACTAGTGAATCATATTGTTACTAAGAAGAATTCAGAACAGTTAGGTATATTGGAGTGTCCTCTTTTTTGACAAATGAAAAAGTCTTATGACCATATTTGAGTTAATGTCGTGTATTAAAACGTTTGAAAACCTTAACATTGGTAATTTTATAATTTACTATCCTATTGTCGGGACAATGGCACCATATAAAATTGGTGAACTTTGACAACCTAGTCTCAGAATTTACATTGAAAGATTTCTTTGATATAACCGTATTGAAAAGTTATTTAAGGTTACTTATAAATTTTTTTTAGATAAAATGAATGCGGAGAAAATTATTGTTTTATTTCTTATTATATTAGTTACACTAAAAAAGCATGGGAATTCGGAGAAAGCCAAATGAAAAGCTAGTTTGAAAGAAAGCACAAAAATTTTGGTATAAGTAACTCAGCTCGTGTATTTGAAATATAATATTATGCTTAAAAATACGTGCTCAAAAATATTTCGTCTTATTATGAAGTTCATTAAATAAGTTTCATATGAAATGCAAACGGAATTAAAAAAGAAGTGTTAGTGGACTTAAAAATATTAGTCCAATTTCTTTCATAATTAAACAATAATTATAATTCGTTGACTTAAAGAAATTTCAAAAATCTTTTCATCTCAGTTTCTATGACCTATCACGGGTACAATGTACTTACAGTTACAATTTGTATTTTATATTTATTCAAGTTGTTATATGTATATTTCTTGAAGAATTTATTTATTTTATATAAATCTGATTAAGATTAAAAAAGAAAAGGACATGATGGACAAAAAGCACATGTCTTATGATTTATTCTCTTCAGCCAAACCTTCAATAATCCATTATATTCTGGAAAAGACCCAATCTCAAAAAGATATTAAGCTTGTTAGTAAATATTAAAATTGAAGTTTTTCTCTACTGACATATTTATATTTTTCTGAAGTCATATTTCGATACGTATTTAAAGCTTTATATAAGTCGTTCATATTTTTGATTTTAATGTTTCGATTTTTCCTGAAATTTGTCAATAAGAAGATGTAGATTTCGGTAACTAATCGTCGTGATACGTTGCCATTGTTATGAAATTCAGAATATTATCATTGATTCTCACTGCCTCACTTTTATCTCTAGCTTTAATACTATATTATACACCATTTAACTCCCATTGAAAGGAATTAAAATAAATATTAATTTACAACTGTATCACGTACGCGCAACATGTTAATAAATAAATGAACATCGCCGGGGTAGCATCGTTGTATGAATAACATATAATATAAAGGGTTACGCCGTTGACTCCCTTGAACACCATGTTGTGAGTACCAGAAGATTCCAGAAGATACCACAGAAGCAATGGAAATGGGTTTGCTATCCAAATATCGGTGCAATAATGTAATCTTAGGTATAGGTTATAAGTTTTAATATGCAATTATTATTATAACATACATACATATATATATAAGCTAGAACCTCTGGTTGTCACCCTCTATAATTAATGAAACACTAATGTCGATACAATATAAAGAATGGAAGGATATTTCTTCTTGTAATTGTTATCCTGCAACGTGCAATCCTTTTATATACTTTTATACACTTAAATTTCCATTATTAGTTTAAGAAGGCTTACATACTAATAAAACTGTAAAGATTTTAAGAAATATAAGGATTTAAAGAAAATACCTATAAAGATAAGAAAATGGATAGTTTTAATTTACATAGACGACTTTTTTTTAAATCAAATTAATTGCTCACAATTATACCTGAGACCACGAATTTCAATTACACACAAGTAGTTAATACACATCTAAAGAGATTAATAGGTGTAATTTAATTAAAGGAAATGTCTTCTGAAATTTAGTAAGTACTATCATACCAAGAGAAATAAACTGTTTTACTTCAATAAATGTAAAGGTGATGTATAAAATTGTATTAATTTCGGGAATCATTATTATTATTATTCCTAAGATTTAGTATACAAGTAACATTGTATTCTTTTCTTTATTGTAGCTTTTGAAAGGGATATAGTTTGTACAAATTTCTGGCTACTTGAATGCAAACAATTTTGAATTAATATCGAATTTAATACTTCTTGTTATTAATCTCAAATTTCATCGTGATGTATATATTGTGTTGTATGATAATTATATATACATTATTTATTAAATATTAATGTCTCCTAAATATCTCTTTTGTATATAGCAGGCGTTGTTCGAACTAGAATAATATTTTTTTAGGTCTAAATAAACATCATAATGAATCTTTTTGTCTCGAAACAATTTATCAACGTCACCAAACATAGGGTTCAGTACACAAAATGTTGTCTCGCATTAAAGTTTTATTAAAATGTTATCTAATATATTTCTAACTGGCTCTAGATATACAAAAAGTTATAAAATTAACTTTTAATTAAAACCCTATTTGCATAGAGATCGAGATTCGAAATTACATTACAAACAAGTGAAAGTCACAAACAGTAAGTAGGTTATAGTTATGCGGACTCTCTTACTATAGCTTTTTCAATGTTATTATATGTTGTGGTACGGTAAATGGTAAGTATTTTTTTTATAAGCGCAGTTAAAAAAAATGTTGCTATCAAATACATATGACATGAAAAAACGTTGCCTTATAGTTGTTGAATTTTAAATAGGCAATTTCGGTGTTTTGTAGTGTGTTGGAGCCGATAATCGACTTAAAACGCTTGCCAAATCAGCGAGCAATAACGTCAGGATTCGGGACGCGGTGAAAAAAGTGAAGAAATTTGCAACATCTAAATTTGTTATCAAAATAAAATAAACAAATTTGAGTACTTCGTTGTTTTCTATATCCTGTGCGCTCAATATTAGTAGTACAGAGATAACAGTGGTTGATGTTGCACATGTACATATATTGTACATACTTGTTCATATAGATTTACTTTAAAATAGTGCTATTTATCAAAAACTGACGACACTTCGTACATATTGTTGCGGTGCAAATAGCTTTGTTTCCGGAGCCTTACTTGACAGGGATAAAAAAAGATAAGCACGAGTATATCTCCTTGATAGGCTCCATATAAAAAATTGTTCAGTGAAATAAGCTTCCCATAGCCAAAACACTAAAAAAAATAACGATGATCGATGTTTACATTTTTATGAAATTTAAATGACTTTTTATGTAGTGGTGGAAGTAACCAAAAATCTTTGAACATATTAATTTACACCTCTTTCTCTTCATTGCATCTTAAATACTACAGGCTATCTATCAATTTTTGTGAAATATTAGTAATGTGAATACTTATAATAATCATTAATTAAGAATCATTCATGAGAATAATTAAAAATTATTAGGAACCAAATTTTTTATTTTTTTTTTTTAAATATTCTCATCGTGTACAGCTGCCCAAATCATAAGAGTTACATGTTCTTTGATCCAACCTTGGATAAAACATATTGCGTCTATAAAATGAAATTGATAAATATTGATTATATTTTAATATTAAATATAATTGTGATAAAATATATTTTAACATAAGCTTGCCCCTCCTTCGCTCTATAACTAACTCATATAGTCAAGTTTGTGTTCATGGTTAAGTCATCGTATTAAAGTTTCTTCTTGAATTACTTATGTTGCAAGGTTCTTGTAAATATGTTTATCTACAGATTTTAAGATACGAACTGCTTAGAATATTAAGCGGTCAAGTAGTTAATGTGCTATTGGTTTTTAGGCTATTATTAAAACTAAAATTCTTCTTTAGAAAATAATTGCGAACTAAAAGAAACCGTCTCCGAAAGTTTATCGCAATAAATGGTATAAATTGAAAATGCTTCGGAGCATGTTTTATGTTAACGATTAAAAATCCTTTTCTAACAATGTACAACTTCATTATATCTTCAGAGATATTCTTGTTCAGTGAACGACACTTTAATTATATCCAAAAAGTGTCTGAGTAAAAACGATCTCTCTTTAATCAAGGCTTCGTTTTAGCTTTGGGCTGTGCCAAATATTACAAAGTACATACATATTTATTAAATAAAATTAAGATAATGAAAACAAGTCTTCCATAAATAAACTTGAGTTAATCGTATTTAATTGTCTTTTTCTTGTCTAAGTCCGACTTCTTTCTTTAGCTCTTTTGTAAAAAAAATAACGGAAACAACATCCGCGCTCGTTTACTATTTCTCGCATATTATATTTTGTTGTAAAATAAATATATATATTTTTATACATAGTCATAATTTTGAACTATTCGGGTTTTATTCCATTTATGCATATAATACATAAATTAAGATATCTTTCTTATTTATCATGTTATCCTGAGTGCCATATGGAATTCAAATATTTCTTAGTTATGTTATTTTACACAGATATAAAGAGAAATATATCATTTAATTTCTAACAAGTTATGACATATATACGATCAACGAATTCTACAGTTTTTTTTGGAAAATTACATGTTTTTAAAAATTTTCTTTAAATAATTTTCTAATCTTAAGGAAAATGAATTGGTAAATTTATATAAGACAAGATATCAATATTATATATTTTGAATTCGATCACAGGGTCGAAAAGCTAAACTTTTATTATAATAATAATTGTAATTAATATTAAAGTGTATCACTTAATGTATGAGAAATAAAAAATAGTTGAAGCATTATATTCTTGATTATTTATTTATTTATTTATTTATTTTGAGGACCACTAGCAGCTACTACATGTTTAAATGTCGAATATAACACAATTAAATGAAAATAGTTTACATGTGTAGCTTTTTAAAGTGGCCACAACGATCACATTGTTTTAAAAATATATTAATATATAATTATATCAAGAATCTAAATAATAATAATAATAATAATAACAATAATAACAATAATAATAATAATAACAATAATAATAATAATAATAAGTAAATTCATTCATAAAAATTACTAAAAATATTAGATTATTAAGATCATATAAAGATAAAGTTCAATGCAATATTTTTATTATTTTGGCCTTTAGCTGCTTATTTATTTTCTCGCTGGGAGGCCAAAACATCGTATAGACCTGAAAACCCTGTAGCGATCTCTGAGGAGATTCTGGCGTCCTTGCAGTCTTTTGATCCAGCCCCTACTGGCATTGAGTCTGGTTGTTTTTTTGGGCTATAAATTAAAACTCTCGATTTCAATCTATTATTTATAACATACCCTTATAACTGTATACTATATTCAAACCATGAAGGATTTACATAATATAAAAAGAAAATGCAATGCACATTCCTTAACCAAAAAGTTTACATGATTAACACCCGAAGTCTGCACTATAATTCCTTGCCAGTCAACCAGAAAAAGAAACATCCAAGAAAGAAGGAGCATTCGGCTTATTATGACTAGGTAGATGCTTGTATTTACAAAGATCTGAATGTAAGTAAAGGTTTAACATTAATTACTGTGTCCTACAAAATAAAATGTTTTACTAATCACATCATGATCTCAAGATATTTAAAATCTATATATAAATTATTAAATTCTTACGGACTAAGGTGCTCATGTTCATCTCGTAATTATTTCTTATGTTGCAGAAAATGTCGTTCTTATATCTTGAAAAACGTGTCGGGTCTCAGTAGACTTCAGATAACTATATGTTGCAAAATGCTTAGTAAGATTTCGCTTCTTAAAAGCACATTACAGTGACAACATTACATTATAATAATAAACTTTGCCTCTTCATAATGAACAGAGGGGGCATTAAAGGATTTGCCTTTTAAGTACACATATCATTTTCGCATCACATCGAGTACGAATAGAAGATTAAAAAGACTTTAAAAAGTAAAATTTGTAAAAGGTTTTGAAGTAAATAATTTGAAATAAAATGATAAGGGGTCTAATGAAAAGGGAGGTATTATTTTGAGTTTAATGTTACTTCGGATATCTGAAACATTGTTGTTGGGAAAATTATGTTATATTTATCACAAAAATTTACCATAATATTGATGGTTTGTGCTAAAAATATTGTTAAATTAAGTGACTATGTAATATTTCATATATTTCCACTAAGATGTAAATTGAAAACGTAATATCTTTAAATAATAAAGCAAAAAATGGTTCAAAGAGTTTCACAATTTTTAAAGAACCTTAAACGACTTTAAAAACATATTAAAAACCCACTTGTGAATAAATAAATTAAGCAAAACCTCATACAAGGAAGAAGGTAATAAGATCATGACTCGTGGTTAAAAAATTAAGAGGGACAAAGTAATGAAGCACACTCAAAGTATCTTGTCAAGGAGCAAGCGGCAATTGAGATAGAGAAAAAACTATTTCCATGTTTCTTACAAGAAATAATTAGATTTGAAATTTATGACTCGATATTTAAAAGGAAAAATTGCGGTTTAAATTCATTAAAACAATTTACATCATAAACTTCGTTCTATAGAAATATTTTATTCACTGATGAAATAGCTTCCTACACTATCAAGGCTATCAAGTATATGTAATAATTTTTTAGGTCAGACATGACTCCCGAAGAGAAACCAATTTCATATTTCAATATATACTCAAACAAGGGCGAGTCTTAAAAAGAATGATGTATTTGAATTATACAGGTGTCAGTGGCAGGTTGGTTTAATTAATAAATATTAATTATAATTAGTCAATTGTAAGCTAAACTTACATCAAATATGTAGTATTATTACTACTTGTAACTTGATCCATTTATAACAAGCACCAATATAAGATCTTGTGTGACTGAGAGCCTGTGTCTAATACGTAACGGCCTTCATATATTATTATTAATCATTATATAAATATGTGTCTAATATGTTATAATAATTAATAATAATAATTTATTTCAGACCATATTGTAGATCCATATAGTGTTAGTACAAATTAAACTTAATAAATGAATTGTTCAGTAAATTTACAAAAGAAAAGCAATTTTATTTATGATACTCAACTAATTTTAAACAACACATATATTTTACTTGACTACGTGGAATCGTATCCAGTGTGCTAAAATTGGTGAATACCAGCGATCCAACAATGCATGCAGGATTGTGTTGAGACTGTCCCGTACTCGTCGAAGTAAGGACGCGCAGCGTTAATAAATAAATTTCAGAAAAATGTATTTACCAGAAAAGTTTAGTCGAATTTTAAATATTTTTGATTTTGCAAGTCAAAAAACATCCTTGGACATCGAAAAGTTTTAAGTTGGTATTGTAATATTGAGTATGATAGTTGCCGCAATTCTGTGTCTAAGAGACCCCCCCCCCCTCTAGGTATCATAACTTTCAGTAGGTATTAAATATTTTTTTTTGATCTAACGAATTAACATTTGTTTTGATTTTAAATTGAGAACCTATTTAAGCGGAACTAATCTTTTATGTTTGAAGAGAAAGTTGTTTGGTTTAGTTGTATCTGATTCCTGTAATGTGAAATGTTGTTTTTTTTAGGTTTCCAATTTAATAAATTATCAAAATTCCTTAAATAACATTATACATATCATTTTATCACGTAATATCTATTTTTAATTTCGAGTACTCATAATTAAGTTAGAGTTAAACAGGCTAAGAACCAAACTTTCCTTTCTTATTTGTTGTATGACCGTCTAGCCGCAAACACCCAAAAAAGGTTGAAGGGTCTAAACTTATCTCAGTACTTTACTCACTCATAAATATGAACTTTAATAACGAGTTAATAACATTTTTTCACAAGTGTTTGGTAAATAGTATTTTTTCCTTCACTATAATAATTTCTTTAAGAAACAGATGTCAATTATTTAAATTACTCATACGGATCATGTATCGGAACAAACATATGATTGAATTAAATTATTCAAGGGACATAAAATTATGCTGAGTAATGAAATAATATAAGTAAGACTTATACTAGGTATACGAACCAATGCATCGTTTTATTTAGTGTTCACTAGTTTTTGCCCGCGACTTCGTCCGCGTTAGTTTCGTCATTAGTAATATATGTATAGCTGACCAGGCGAACTCTATTCCGTCTTAGAGGCTATAAATAATCAGGTTTTTCCTGTTTCAATCAAACAGAATGATTGACATATTAGTTAGTTGTCAAATCTAATGTCAAAAAAAGCGTTTGTATGGGAAATAGAAAAGGGCTGTTTTTAGGGTTTTCCCGGCAATTATTCCAATTTTTCTCACCTTTTATACCTTCCCTGAACCTCCACGAACATTTCAAGACTAAGATAACACAAATCCGTTCAGCTGTTCTCGAGTTTTAGCGAGACTAAGGAACAGCAATCCATTTTTATATATATAGAAGATTATTTATAAAGTAATAAACGTTAATTGAAGAATTATTAAGAAATTAAGGTTTGGGAGCATTCGCATACTGGATTCGGAATACTGGAAATGAAAAATATATTAAATTAATAGTAGATGAAACTATTAGATGGTATTTTTTTTAAATTAAATTAATGTTTGAGTTCAGAGTTCATGGTGTAGTATATAATATATAATTAACTATAAGGAGATGGTTATAACGGATCTATCCAAATATATTATACACATCGTTTCGTAGCTGAGATTTTCCTAGTTCAAATGTTTAATACGTGTATTAAACAACTGACCTTGATTGTTTCAAAGGCTTTTATAGTCTATACGTAAATTAAGTGGAAAAGTTGTGTAACAATAAGTCAAAATTATATAAATATTAGGAGGATGCCGAGTGTGTGTGGAGATGTGTTCTTATAACAGGTCAGGACAGGTCATAGCAACTTCATTGCATCAAACTTCATAAATTAAAATTATGTTGAAGAATATTTTATAATAAAAATCTTTTTCCAATGCTTTATTACATCCTTATAATGACAAATTAATTACATGTTCATTGAAAAACGCTTTAAGAAAATAGATATTTTTTATTTAAATATTTAAGTTATGTTTGAGTTTATGATGTAGTATATAATTTATAAATAACTATAAGGAGATAGTTACAAAAATATTATACACATAGTTTCGTAGCCAAGATTTTCCTTGTCAAAGAATTAGAAAATATAATGACTTGAACCGAACTCATTACGTGTATATAACATTTGAACTTGTTTATTTCAAAGGCTTTAATACTTTATACGTTAAATATGAAAAAAAATATAAAAACAAGTTAAAATTCTAAAAATATTCTTAAGTTGACGAGTATGAGTTATAAGAAACAATTCATAGCAACTTTATTGAGTACAAATTAATAAATTGAAAATATGTTGAAGAGTATTTAATGATAAACATCATTTTCCAATGATTTATTATGTCTTTATAATGACAGAGACAGAGTAAACAAATTAATTACATGTTCATTGAAAAATACTTAAATCAGCGTTATATCCTAGGAGTGTCTCCAGCATAATGAGATTGTTTAAATCATGCCTTCCTATTGAACAAGGGGATTTCATAGAAAATAACAAATCGTTTAAGAAGATCATGCATATGAAATTAAGTCTGGTATTAGGTGGTAACAGTATCTTTTATTAATTTTGTTTTTTTTGTCATATCTCTCTTTTTTACCTCTCTGTTTTTCCAACCTCCCTTTCTCCATTGATATATTGTAGATTCCTGATGATATATATCAACATGTTACGCATACACAACAAATTTTAAAATATAAATGATCACCGCCGAGGCAACTTCGCTGAATGGATAAGATATTTTTATGAGTGACGCTGCTGACTCAGCAAAATGAACACCAAGCCGTGTGAATCAGAATATGCCCGGTAACCACACAAGCAATGGAATGGGATTGCTATTCTAACATAGGGGCAATTATGTAGTCTTAGGTATAGGTTATAAGTATTAATATGTAATTCTTCTTATTATATATGTACATAAAAGTAAGTTTTAAAGTTTTCCTGTATACTCTGAAGGCTGTGAAAAGCACCCTACATAATTTACATCCTGATGTTTGTGTAGTTTGCGTGTTTATACCATGTTAGTTCCCCACTCCTCCACTAGATATTTTTAAAGGGAAACTCTCTCGTATGTGGATCGTTGTTTATTAAACAACAAGTTAACTGTGGTTTAATAAAAGGAAATATTTGTATTACAATATTTGATGAATTTGCCACAAATTCATACTTTTTTCTTAAATGTAGAAACGAGAGTACTTTATTTGTTTTAGTGGCAAGATTGTAGTGGCAAGATTGTTGGTTGATTGTAACCTTTAATGAAAAAATGCTGAGAGTACTGAAAATAATTTTCATATTACAATAGTAGCGCAGCTTGTAAATAAATAAATATATTTGAACCTTATATAAATAACGAGGTTGGAACTCTGCGTGAAAAAGCTTAAAAATCATACAATGTAGGAAATGTTGCTACAAATATTCTTTATGAAAATTATCTTATAACTTAAGACGCAGATATTAAAGTTTATGTGGAGACGTGACAGAGATGTATGAGTATTATAAGAAACTGGTTTAGTGGTTTTATCTCGTGAAAGATATGATATGCTTTAAATGGGTTTTTACCAGGAGTTATAATGTTCAACATCGAAGTAACAGACTTTTTTGCTGTCCTTGACCAAAAATAAATACAGAATTTCTATCCAAGTTCTCATTTGGACCGAAACGTTTTTATGATTCTCAATATTTTTCATAAATAAATATAGACAATTTTAATATACAACATAAGATCAGCTTTAAAACGTTTCACTTATATTTAGAATCATGGCATATGTATATTTTTGAAACTTGTTAATAAAATGTTCTAGACGTTTAATTTCAATCGGATCTTACGTTTATAAAAACAATGGTGATATATTGTTTGTAAATTAATTGTATAGGGTGGCAAGCGGAGGTTCCAGTAAAACTACGAAACATACTTATTTGTATAATAAAATACGAATTACATGTTAAAACTTATAACCTATACCTAAAACTTCATGATTGCTCCGGTGTTAGGATGACAATAATATTCTATTGCTTGTATGGTGTCAGGAATCCTCTTGTTCACACAGCTTGATATGCGTTTCGCGGAGTAAGCGGCGTCACTCGTTATATGGTATTTTACCGATACAAAGATGTCGCCCCGGCGATGTTCATTTTTTTTCTTCATTTGTAGCGCGTACGTAACAAGTTAGTGATAAGTCTTGTGTCAATATACTGTTTGATAGTGTCTTTGTTTATTTTTTATTTAAATTCAAAACCATCGACGATTCTAATTATAATATTATATATTCTAATAAAATATTTAGGATACTGCGGTGATAGTCCAAATGAAAGAAAATTTGAATATTTGTGGTTAATTTCGTAAATTTTACTTAAGCTTTGCTGTTACGACTTTCTCTTTAAAGAACAACAATAAAAAAATGAAAATATTTCTGATAACCCTACATTTTCTTTCTTAAAGTTTATATTAAAATCAAAAAGTTAAGACTTTCATATTATAAATTATATTAAGTTTTAAATTATAGTAAAATTTGACATTCTAGCGCTGGAAAATGGAATCGGTGAATTAAAGCTATTGTTATTTATAATAAGTTCAAAGTACATATTAATGTTTTAATATGAACCGATTTATAAATGATTAAAAAAACATCTATTTCTAGCGATGTTTCTATTAAGATTATGAGAGATTTAAGAAAATCGATAAGAAAAATTCTCTGCCTCAAATAAAATGTTAATATGCTCTTTATGTTTTGTATTAAAACTTTCTATAAGTGAATTTACATTGAATTGAAAATCGTTCCCTTTCGGAATATTTTCAAGTATGTTATAAAACTTGTTGAATATAAATTTATTTATGTGTTTACATAAGGAGGATAAAGTTAATGTATAAATATTGTGATTTTTTTGTAAATATATAGTTTTCCTTAGTAAATTCCGATTTTAATAAAAATTACCATACAAATCGTCCAAAATTGTTGCAAAAATAATATTTCGCATATTATGTAGTAATTATTCAGACATGAGGTTAAATACGTCTCAGTTCCAACTATTTATGTATATGACATCTTGTTTGTTTGCGGTTTCGAGCAGTATTAATTGCTTTGTTGTCAACTTTTCCAAAATCCAAAACCTCGTGTCGTCATTGAATTTGATTAATGTTGAATTATCAAACAAATTGTTTAATAAGTGAATAAGTGAAGCTTGATGGGGATAATAGTCACTTCATTATTCGATAAAGACGATAAGTAGTATTCGCTCAAGCAAAAGTGGTTATTTATACTAGGCAAGTTCATTTCATGTTTTGCTATTAATACTGTATTCGTAAAGAATCTTTCTTAATTATATAGAAATTATTTTGGATAAAACAGCATATTTAACGCATATATGTCTTATACTTAGTCAATAAGGATGAAATTATCTGAAAATAGATAGTTGGAAATAGAAGTATGACTTGAATCCATTGCCTTTAAGATATGTATTATAATCTGGTTCGTAATATTTCAACTTAACTTTTATATAACTTTTATAGAAACTTTTCTTTCTAATGTTCTCATTATAGTGATTATAATTGATTATAAAATAAACGACGCATCTTCATTACGACTAGAAAGGAAATTATAGTATTTCTCGTTTGAACAAACACAAATGATTTTCTTATTCTGTCGAATATAAACTGAAGGTTAAAAAGACTTGTTATTATAGAAGTCTCTCTTCCTAAGATATTCAATCAGTTTTTTAAAGTGTCGATTTGTTAGAAGAATTCTGAAGAAAAATAAAAAAACGTTTACCTAAAATGGCAGTACCGAAATAGATAAGGAGTAAATAAAATTGTTTGAAATTATATTGAACGGAGAAACTGATACTTAGCCTTAAAATTTTAACATAATTTTATATTAATCATTATTCAAATAGATCTGGTGTTGGTAAGTATTCACATGAGAAGAATTGTGTCTGATAGAAAATACTTTTCAAATACTATGTCCTGTTTTGAAATTTATTTTTCGTACCTTGTAATACTGTCAATTTTTGTTTGAATTCTTGTCAAATAGCTTTAGTACTGTGACGCTTCTTTCTTTCATCACAGCCACAGAGAACGTATTGTTATTTCAATAATTAATATAACTTTTTGTTTATTGTGTGTTACTTGATCCTATAGATTGATAGAATTGATCCTATTTGATTGACTAACACGGCATAAAGTATATTTTGTATAAAGTTACGTCTGCCAGATTGTATAGGAATATATTATATAGCAATATCAGTTGGTTTCTCTATGGAATTAAAGTTAATATTTTTTTAAATTTTAATGCAAAATTACATAAAATATTTTGTTTTAATAATATTACTGTAAGAGCGCTATAATTAAAATTAATCAACTAGTTATAAAAATAAAATTAACTGCTATATCTCTTTTCCATTGAGCTCATTTACGGCGTTAATGAACTCTGTCGCCCCTGGATATAATATCAATATCAAACCTGGTAGCTCTCACTCAAATTTCCTGGGCTTCTGAAACCAGGGTAAATAACCGTCCAATTAGTATTGCCACCACAGACGTCCAGGAAAATGACTGATGTCATGAGGTAAATGAGACAGGCTTTTCTTAACGGCCTTGTAAATGTTGTTAACAATACGTTTTTTGTATATGAATTAAATTATATTTATATTATTCTATATTTCTTATTTTTCCTAACCTGCTTAGGGTTACAATTAGATAAATCTTAGTAAATTTAAGTATGTAACTTGTGAAATGTCATCTACATTGGAATCTAAATCATCAGCAGCCAAGAAACCGTCGTCGGGTGGTGGTGGTGGTAAGGCAAGTGGTGGTTGCGCCGGAACCGGTAGGGCTGCAGCTTCGTCGGCATCCGCTAAATCTAGATACTACATAGAACCCACCTCATTGAGGTACAACAGTGAGTATTTTTATCATGATATTGATGAAAAGTACTAGATGTATAATGTATATTGAAAATAAACATACCCAGAGCAACTAATGAAAGAAAGGTGATTTGATGGCTTGTTTAATTTAATAACCCTTAGGCCATATGAGATATTTTCACGCTTCATTGGTAAATTTGTTAGGTATTTATCATCAATATCACGTTAATATATTTTGTGATAAAAAATTCCGAAATACAATTAATTATAATCAAATTTCGATTGAGTTATCGTAATTGAAAATGTTTATATATTTTCGCTAAATAAGTGCATACTGTATATAAATATTTTTTTAAATTAAATCTCATTTCAAGTGTCAACGTCCTGAAATAATACTAGAGTCTAGAATGTACAATGTGCAATATTAGCGCAGTATTAAATATAGCGAGTTAAAAATGTTTCTGTGTGAATTTCTACTATGAAAACTCCCATGCGGAAAAGAAGTTCACATAAACTTCGTATAATAATAGAGAAAAAAGTCTCACAAGTGTTTGGACTGTTTTAGCTATCCTATATTTACATAAAATTGGCTTTGAAGATCAAATTAATAAGCATCACCATGTAGGTATTAATATAACGACATTTGAAAACTTGAACGTAGATAATTTAATAAATTTACCACACGAGAATGAGTTGTTTTGAAATAATTATATCTTATTATAATGCAAAAATGTACACAGAGCATCACTGTTTCATTCTTTCTGTTTATTTTTTTTGATCCTGGAAAATTTTAAAACCTAGGAAACTGTGTAAATATTTGTGTTATTTTAAAAATTCTTATAATAGAGATAATTTCTTATTTCCACTTTTAGAAGTGAAGATATGAATTAAACACTAGTGGTTACTTTCCATGTTATATTCGTACCGAAACATTAATCATCAAAGGTTCCACTGATGTGATAGCACATGAAAGCTTAATTCTTTTTTCTTTGTTTGCGACAGCTTGGCTTTTGGGGTTAATTTCGTCAATCCTTCAGTGGAATTGGTTTTGAAAAACTTTAACGTATCAACAGACTCAAATTGAAATTCATTGTATTTCTTTCATCTTGTTAGATGAAATTTTTAATAGATAATCTTCCTTACACTTTACCTTATCTTTTTGTTATAAATACACAGAAAACTCATATATTACAAGTCAATATACAATTAAAATTATGATTTTAAGATAGCGAGAATTTATTCAAATAAAAAATATTTTTATTAATAAATTTTCAGTTTACGACCTGATACTTTTAGAGACAAAGAATTTGATCGTAGGTTGAATCTCTCCACAATGAAGTCATAGTTATGAAAAAATTATATAAACATCTTAGTATTTCACTCTTTTTTTTTTGATGACGCAGGGAAACTCTTTTTACGAGCCGTCCAACCGGCCTTGGTGGGGAAGGAAGGGATGTGTGAGGCTCGGCCTGGGCAGGCCCCTACTCACTAAAACCACTGCGAAAGCCATCGGCCACTATGTCGGTGTACCCCGGATCTGTCAGCGACAGGGTACACCAGCGACTGGCCGGTCCTGGCAAAGACCGGACTTACTCCCTCGGAGAATGGGGGCGATCCCGGCAATTAGGACCGCCCCGACGACGCCGGGCTTTCAATAGGGCCGGGTTACCACGCCGACCCCAGCCCGGAACACAGGGGTGTTATTGGAGGCGTAGGAATTGCCTCCGTCGCACCCCCGTGCGTCGCCTGAAGTATTTCACTCTTCAAATGGACTTATTTTATTCACTAATGAATTAGCTTTCTTCACTATCAAGTATAAGTAGTAAATTTTAGGTCAGACATGACTCCTGAAGAGAAGCCAATTTCATATATCAATATCTACTCAAACAAGCGCGAGTTTCATAAGCAGTGATGTATTTGAACATATCTCAAGTGTCAGCGATAGGTTTATTTTATTAAAATAAAATTGTTAAGCAATTAATTAGTTGATGGCCAAACTTAAGTTATATAAGATGAATTTCATAAGCGCACCCAATTTCAGAAATTACTTATAAATGCAACATATAACCACTACCACTTATAACTCGATCCAATTTATGCAAGCATATATCACAGTCACACATATCTTGTGTGACTATTTGAGTTATAAGTCACTGGGGTTATTGAGTTTTATCTATTTTCTTTCATGGCACAAATTTATTGAGGAAGTACTTGTTTGTGTCATTTACAGACTTACGTACTACCATGTAAACATATAAGATATTGGTAAAGTTGTAAAGCATACAGTAGTAGTCGTAACAGAATGAACGGATGATGAGTCGTAAAATAAGATTAATATATGTAGGCTGAGGAGTTGATATTTTTGCGTATAAATGTTTTTTTACCAAAATTGAAAGTTTGCAACTTGACTTACAGTATATATTTTGTAAAACATTTTCCTAACAATCATGTCGATTAATTATTTAAAAACAAAAACAAACAATGAAATTAAAGATGGTGTACAAAAAGTAGGGAATTGATTAATGTCAGCTGTGACAGTGAAATTTATTTAATTGTTGACTACTACTTTTTGGCAGTGGTGGCCTAGTGGTTAAAGGGTCCGCCTCTCGTTGCCGAGGGCGCGGGTTCAAACCTGGCGAGTACCAATGTGATTTTTCGGAGTCATATGTTCTTTCTGAGAGTATTTAGACACCACTGACATACGGTGAAGGAAAACATCGTGAGGAATCCTGGACTTATAGTTTCACAATTATAAGTTTGAAATCACCAACCCGTCTTGAGCAAGCGTGGTGATTAATGCTCAAAACCTTCTCCATGTGAGAAGAGGCTATGCTCAGCAGTGGGCGTTTATAGGCTGATAACAACAACAACTTTTTGGCCGCGCCTTCGTTAACGTGAATTTCGGAATTAATAATTAATATATGTATTATGTATAGCTGACCTTGCTAATTGTGTTCAGCCCTAGAAGTGGAAAATAACCAGGTAATGGAATTTATTGAGAATTTTTTCTTTTTCGGTTGAACAAATTTAAGTATTCTACATATGTCCGTCTCCTGATTCTAAGCTATCTGTCTCTCTACCTAACCAAATTTGAAAAGAACCTCCTAGGGCTGCCTTCGACGTACGATCCAAGAATGAATTAATGTTGGGTCTGGACAGGCCCAAGTTTTTTAGTAGGTTATAGGGAGATTTAGCTGTTATACCTGTCGCTCCAACCTTTACCGCGTACAAATCAACGACGAACCTATTTCGAGTTAGTTCGTTAATGAGCTCGTAATACTTATTGGCCTTGCTGGCATGGTCATTGGGTATGTTGTTTTCCCAAGGCACCGTAAGTCCTCTTATCACAAGGCACTTTAAACTACGCTTATATAGAAATAGGTTTGTAAGAATATCTTTTAATTTGCTTAAATTCCACCGTCTGAAACTGATTCATACCTCCAATATAACTTAAGATCTGAACGTCTAAAGTAATAGTACATGTGGTTTGCCTCAGCCTGACCCTTCATAATCCGTTGTGAACTAAGAGAGAAGAGCTCATCAAGACGGTAATAAACTTGAAATGAGAATATTTAATTTAAAATTTTTACGTCAGACTGAGTATACTGAATTTAAGAAAATGAAATTTTTTATTTCAGTCGAATTATGTCCATTCATTATATATCTGAAAGCGTGAAATTATATTACTCAAAGGCAAACAATTGACCTCTGAAGAAATAAAGAAAATCAAAGTACGTAAAGTTACGAGGAAACTGTTCTGAAATTAGTCCGTACTAAACCCTTAGGTAAACTATTGTACTTCATACATATCTTATTAATTCAGAAAAGTTCTATATAATAATTGGATTTATGTTACACAATGGTATTGTTGTTTTATTTTGTATAGAATATTACGAGAGTAGCGACCATGCGTAATATTATTGTATCTATGTAAGTATTTATATTATTTCTGTTTACTGTTTCAAGTCGATAATTCCTTTATTTATTATTTTGGTTTTGAGCTGCTAATTCTTTTGGGATAGTTATTTTGGTTTAAAGAAGATTTTGTACAATTTTCTAAACAAAAACGAAATTACGAGTCAATTGATCTAATATTTTATTATTTCTCTTAATGTACATACATACGTATACATGTCGGTTTTTATAATAGACATAATAAACCATAGAGGGCTATCATATATTTAAAAGTAAATGTATAACTTATACTATAAATATATTTATTAGATCTGAAAAAACAATGTTATGTACCTTTTAGTCTTGAAACAATTTGTCACGTCACCAAACATGAGGTTGGATGTGAAGAATTTTGTCACTTTTTCAATTATGCGTGTCTTTGTTGATAGATATCGAAATTATAATTATTTATTGTTTTACTTTGTAGTTTACATAAATTACATAACAGATTTTGTGGTAAGAGAAAGGGTTTTGTTAAAACCCTTTTAAAATATCCTTTTTGTAAATTTAATAAAAATGCAAAAGGTGTATTTTGAATTTGTAATAGATTTTTTCTATAAAAAAACAACACAAGTTTCTGTTATTTTGCTTCTAATTCTTAGCAAATATCTTTTCATGTGTTTTTTTATAATCATTTGTAATTTGGAATTAAATTTGTATTTTTCGGTTGCTTGTTGAGTTCAAAGCATTTGAATCCATAGCTAGAGAAAAATATAAGCAATCTTTGTTCGAATCTGCAAGTAAGGCTGTCTTTTTAAAAATAAAAAAGCACAAGTTTCCGGATGTAGATTCCGAGAGAGTCTTAAACAATCAGACCAGGTGCTTAGAGGAGCGTTGAAGAGGGCTCCTCTGAATCATATTAACCTAATAATAAATTCGGTTGTGATCCGACCATTGATGAGTAACGTATGAAAGCTGTCCTAAGGGCCCGTATATCTCTCTTTGTATAAGTACTATGCCTCACCTTGTCATTGTTATCACCGATTATAATTTATCGTCTAACTTGAAAAAAAGCGAAAATGACTTGTACTTAGTATACATATGAATCTTCTCAAAGTCGTTAAAACTATCCTATTTACTACCGAAACAATCCTCTTTTACGAAGTTAATTTTACAGCTTTGTTTAGCTCGCATGGGCTTATGAAAGCAACACGTACCAAATATTATAAGACTATTCCAGACTGGATGAAAAGACTTGCAAAACCTGGAAAAGTTTTATTGGTGACCGTAACCCGGTTACAACCCATCTAGTTAGCCTTGAGCGCAGATGTAATGTAGCGAGTTTATCGTTATTTTATGCATTAAATTTTGGAGAAATAAGGATTAAGAACTGCATGCTTTAATTCCTACACCTCATTTTTAAGAACGCACAACCGGACGTCTTGAGATCTTCTATACTTTCTACGTGATAAGCTTCTTCTTTCGTCACTCGCGCAAAGGATTGAAACAGTTTTTTTTCCAATCATCCTGTGGTCTTCTAGATACGAGCCAATAGGCTCAGATAGTATTTTTAACTCACAAGTATTAATTTTCGCATACTAATAGGCGAAATGACATTCTTTAAATAATGTCAACTTATAGATCAGAAAAATATTGTATTTTTACTACATATATACTCCTTGTGATATACTATAATTAGGTTTGGTTTTGTTATACAATAATTAAAGAAGTGAAATAAATTAATTATTTTACAAATAAATCTTCATATCTGAACCGATGTGAACATTATGTCAAAGTTTCTAATGATATTTGAATTATTGCAGAGGTTATAGAGACCAATAATACACAACTTATAACTAACAACGAGGCCAAAGTTATAACGGATCTATTCTTAATTACTTTTCAAATGTATTATATCCATGGCTTTCCTTGTCGATGAATAACAGAACTTGACAATTATATTCTAAACGGCTTAAAAATAACACGGTAAATAAATAAATAGAATAACTACTTAGAAGTATTACACTTTCAACCTAAACCTGGATTGCAAGTCTCAGGCACTTTTAACTGGCATCCGCACTGTCAATCCATGGAATGCTCAAAAGTTTTCGTCGTTGTACCTTTAATTTGTAATTTAATATAAATTTAAAGTAAACTGATAATAAAGAAACACAGTAAATTAATGACCATAAAAATTTTATTTTTTTTGAAATATCACATTTATTTTTAAGAAATTGTTTAAGTGGCGAAAATTGTTTTAAAATATTCAGTCAACAAACCACTTCTAAACATTATTTTTAATAAAAATCATGATAAATCGTATTGTTATGAATTCTTAAAAAAAACTGTTATCGGTGATTCATAAATCAAAAAGTTAAATATTACTAAAAATATGTAATCATATTAAAAACCAGGTCTGTTTATTTAAGTATTGTATAAAATCTTTCTACTTCATACAAAATTTTAATAACAAATAAGATAGAAGATGGCTACTTTTTCGAGAGATATCATAAATTATTTTCAGAAAGACTTTGAAAGGTCAATTTAAATATGAATAACATTGTGTGTCCATTAACAGTTCTCCTAAGACAAAATTATTATCTTAATGTACAGGTATGAATTTCAATTCAGGTTGTAAACATATTTTATCTGTAGTAACATTTGTAATTAATAAATTTAATATAGATTATTTTCCGTTTCATTAATTAAATTAATTAAAACATATTGTGTCGACTATATGAACATGAAAAATGGTTTACAGTTTAAGTTATGAAAATAATTGTCATGTTATTTAATGAATTCCATTCTAGTTACTCAAACTCGAGTAAGCTATTTTACTTATTCCATAAATAAGTCAAGTAGACAAGTTTGTGTTCTTAGTTAATTCATTGCATTAAAGTTTCTTCTAAATTACTTACGTTGCAAGTATCTAGTAAAATTTGTATCTAAAATTTTATTAATTACCATATTAGAATGCTTCCTCAATGAATTGGTTAGTTAAAGTAATTTTATAAAATTCAATATGTATTAAATTAATTATAGGCAAATTTATTCAAATATGTAATTATGTAATAAGATATTAGCAATTTTTTATTAGGAAAACTTTTAAAATTATGCATTATCTTCCAAATTCTAAATGCTTACATAAATAGCAGATGATTTTGAATTAAAAATATTATAATCTTTTCAACAGTGTTTACTCTAAATATTCAACATCACAATATTATTAAATATTAAAGAAATTATTAATTCAACCGTTTAAAAAGTTTCTGTAGCACAGTTTTCTTAACTTTCAAACAATTTCATTAACTGAAATATCTGTAAAACTTTTCTTAATCATCTTAATCACACCAAGATTTATTGATTGAAAAATTTTCTAAGCAATTTCTAACAATGTACAATTTTTGTATCTATAAATATTTTTCTTGTTCAGTGAAAGATATTTCTATCCGCATTATATCTATGGAGTGTACAGAAAAACGAGGTCCATTTAATCAAGGCTGCATGAAAGCCTTGGGACGGGAGTGAAAATTACAAACTAATTAATTTTAGTTTGTATTATGATTGCTAGAAGATTTGCAAGATGTACTGAACAAGTCAAGATAACGTTATTTAGAGCCTACTGTCAATCATTTTATACTTGCAATCTTTAGGTAAGCTATACACAGAGGGCATAATGCTTTCAGGGTGATATTGGGGCTGCCACTATTCTGTAGCGCTTCTGCGATGTTCTCGGAAGCAAGATTTGACGGCTTCTACGCTTTAATAAGAAAGCGCGTTGCCTCTTTACTAAGCAGGATGCGAGCCAGCACCAATGGCATCCTGAGGGCATTGGGCAGATAGGATTGATAGGAATATATGTTGTTGCATTGGATCGGTCTCCATACATAAATAGTGGTGAACGCATTTCCAGTGAATAAAAGTAAGATTTAGTATTTATTTGTTTGTATTTTATTAATTGATATGTTTCATTATATCAAATTTATTTAAATGTTGTATGTAATTTCAAATTCTGATATGGATGTAATGTCTGAAATAAATAAATTTATTATTATTATTATTATTAATTTTTTTCCTGTTGACTCTCTATATATTATATTTCATTTCTTGATATTTATAGACTTTATACAGTACTCCTATGTATTCTTTATAACATCTAGTATGTAATTATGGACAGTCACTATTTGCAAAGGAGAAACTCTCGTGTACGATATTGTTTACGACTATACAAGTTATGTACTACATATAATTAACTATTGTTAAAGAATATCATGTTTTATTACTAATATTTTAAATACATATATATTAAAGGAAGAAATATAAATCAATTTAAAGATAAAGTCTGATTGTGATTGTGTCTTACTAGATTAATTGTGTCTGTTTGATGTTAAAAATACAAATAAAATCCTCATGCTTATGCATACTGCAGACTACAAATAAACCATCTTATTTTGATTTAAATATAAATATCTATTTCGAAAAAGCATACGTATTAACAAACATAAATATTAAAAACATATTTCTACAAATATTCTTTATGATGATTATCTTATGACTTAAGACGTAGACATTACAGCTCTGTAGGGATTTAAAAGGCGTATATCATAAAATTATAATGATTTATCTGTTACGAATGTTATGATGTGTAATAAAGTTTAAATGGTCTATTTATAGTAAAAATTACATTACATGAAATATCACATCCTCTTTATGTGTTATTCTGAAAAAAATATTAACTTTCAATACACCAAAACTTTCAATATTACTATCGTCATAAATATGTATTTATCAGTTATAATTTTTTTAAGAAGAAACAGTCAACTGTTTGTGTTTAAACTGAAAATACAAAATATGTATATACATAAGGTGTTTTGTTTTAGTACGTTTGTTTTCGATTTCCATGCTTTTTCTTTATTGTGTTTAAAGTAAATCATTAAAAATCAAACAGCTTATAATTTTATCTTAAGTGCCTTATATTTAGTATGATTACATAGCAAGTTTCTACGGCTTGAACATGGGCTGGCTCGACCGGGGAAATACCACCAATTTAAAGAAGACCGGCGTAAAGTAGTCTTTAATGGTTGCATTACGTACGATTAGTATGAGAACCGATTGTCCTCTCCCTGTTCTTGCCCTTTCCTGCCATCTTCTTGTTTAGAGTCTTTCCTCTTTTTTTAACAACCAAGGCTGGCAACGCATCCGCAACATACCTTATGTTGTAGATGTCCGTGGACGACGGTGATTACGCCGTCTGCTCGTTTGGCATCTTTGATATAAGAAAAAAGAAGAAAAAAAGAAATCGGAATCCATAAAAGAAATAATTTTATTATTTTTAATCAAAATTATATTACTAAGTGTTGTACAATTAAACATTTCTATCAATAAAATTATTAGGTCTTTTTAAAATATGCTTAACTTTAGAATAACATGAATCTGATAAATGGATGAAATTACCTACATTTCATCCATTTATCAGAAACAAACAGATTATTTTTAATACTTGATGCAAGACCAATAGTAATAACCCGTCAAATATGAAAACCGAGTGACAATTTATTTTTACAAATAATGTCGATATTAAGCTTATCATAATGTTAAGAAAATTGCAAGAATTCGCCGTTTCAAATATGTTTCCTATATTATTGAGATGAAACTTTTAACAAGATAGTATTTATGTAAATTGTCTATTTTATTTTTTCTTTAAGACTATTCTTATATATATTATGAGAGTTGAAACTTTATTCTAAGTATTCACTTCTCAATTTATACGTTACGTAACACTATACTTAAGACAAGTCTAATTTCATACATACATTGTGAAATCCAAAAGTTTGTTAAGATATACCTAATATCTTAACAAATATAAAATATTAATAAAAATTACCCATTATCCATAGTAAATATTTTTTATTTCAATTAGATCTCTCGTATCTTCCGCGTTTAAATCTTCCATTTTCACTCGATATTACAATATTTATATGCAAAAAATAATCTCATGTCATCATTTCATTTTAATTATTATTATAAGACATATTCTTACATTATAAATAAATACTGCTGAGGAAACTTAGGTAGTAGTTAATGACGATATTGTTTAATGAAAGCTCATAATATTTCGCCTAGTTTTGTTCTCAAATTAGGCTTAAGCCAATCAAGTCCATTACGTGTTTTACAATTCAGCTTGTGATCTTAAGAAATTACTCTTATAATATATCTGTATTTGTTACACGACAACTTGCTTATTATGATTTTATATCTTGTGCTCTAAATAATAAGGTTGACAATATATAAAAGCTTAAATGTATATCCATACTAATAAATATAACAGTAGTGTTTCTTTATATTATCAAATTAACATTTTTTTAGTAAAACATCTATAGTATAGACTATATCTATAACAAACTGCAAGTTTTAAAATTTCTGATTTATCTGCCTGTTCTGGCTAATTTATGGAAGATATAGAGTCCAGACTCATTAAAATCGGTCCCGAGTCTGGAATATTTCCCGCTGGCAGATAATTTCATAAGAAGTAACTTAAACTATATTTTAAACAATTTCAGTAAGGGGAAAGTTTTGAATTCGGCTAATTATTTAGTTCGCTGTAACTCTTTCAAGTAAAGGCTGATTCTAGTTTCTTTTCATAGAATGGATAGTGCCCTTTGGTAGGTTCAATGTTAGCAAGTTAATATCAGATTAATGGCTGAAACGTCATATAGACAAGACTCGTATCTCAAGGGTGGATTAATATGTGATCAGAGTCGCAGGCAATAGCTAGTCTTGAAATATAAGCTTACGTGGCTTCTGTATTATAATTTGGTTCGTTGGACTTGAGATAATAATAATTTGGTGCGGAATATTAAACAACGTTTTCCTCTTAATTACCTCATCACAGTGATAACTTAATTGTGAAATAAAATGCCGCCACGTTACTAGGGCGTGAGAAGTTAAGGTTTAAGTCCCCAAGTGAATTGACTTCCGTTGAATATAAACATAAAAATAATAAGATTTGTTGTAATTTGTCAAACTTACGTCTCAATAATTATACTTCAGTTGAATAGCGTTGAAATATATGTAGTTATTTCGTCTTTATTATATTTGCTCTAAGTCCAATATAATATATTTATGAAAAAAAAAACAAAAACGAAACAAACAAAGATGTAAAGTTACTATCAGCTTTGTAAATAATTATTCATCTTCGTATAAATTATGCATAAGATGTTCTCTTCCAAATAATTACTGGTTAAGTTAGAAAAAAAATAACAAAAATAGATTCAGAATAAAATTATTGTTAAAAAAAATTCTTTCATATTTGGCCTCAACAAAAAAGTTATTTTTATAACTGTTGTAGTAATAACTTACTGTATTGTCACAGGACGTTTTCAGATATTTAAGTAGTGTAAGTTGTTCCTTTGTTTCTTTTGATGGATAATTTTATTAATATTCTTCCAAAATTGCACAAAATATCAACTTCATTTTGAGCAGTGTATTAGTGATTATTACAACGGCATTTTCTTATTTACTGGGACTAATTCTCTTAATGTTTTTTATAACTTTATTGATATATGTTAAGGATGAATGAAATAAAAAAGTCTATTCTGGACATAAAAATATAATAATACAATAATTGAGTGTATCTCATTATTTCTGAATATATATGATTATATGTAAATATATGTATTTATATTTAAGTTTTTTTATTTAGTATGGCACGTTATTTAAAGAGTTAATTAAAGATTTTCGTCTATGATTAACTTTTGTAACTCATAAGTATCATTCAATAATAAGGTACATATAAGTTACTCATATTATTGGTTAACATCTACACAACTTTGTGACACCAATCAATGATCTTTTTATTGGCCATGGCCAAATCTTAGTTTCAATAGAGGGGATTGAATATAAATTAAAAATAAACAGACCCGAGGCAACTAATGAAAGGTAAATGATTTAATGGTAGATCAAATTTAATAACCTCTCAGGCGTTTAGCAATTATTACGCATCATTAGAAAATTTATGACCAAATTTATCATAATATTAATATAGTGAAATTATGTCCATATTAATATTTTAACATTTTGGATATTATCATTACCTCTGTATGGTATGATATATTCATTTACTTATGTAGATTGTATAACAAAAACTATTTCAAATAAATTGAAACTGATAATATGATATGGTTAGTATATCTTAAACACGTAAAATATTTATTGATTCTAAATTACATAATTTTTAAAACAATTTTTTTGTAGGGAGAAAAGCGGAAATAAAGGTAACGAAGAAAATATTTTCCTGTTTTTGACAATTTAATTGAATTTTCAATTTGTAGAGCCACATATTTTTTCTACTGATTGATAATAATCAAGATATCTTCTATATATGTATATATAAAAATGGATTGCTGTTTCTTAGTCTCGCTAAAACTCGAGAACGGCTGAACCGATTTGGCTTATTTTAGTCTTGAAATACTCCTGGAAGTCCAGGGAAGGTATAAAAGGTGAGAAAAATTGGAATAATTGCCGGAAAACCCCTAAAAACAGCTCTTTTCTATTTCCGATATAAACGTTTTTTTTTTGACATTAGATTTGAGAACTAACTAATATGTCAATCATTCTGTTTGATTGAAACAGGAAAAACCTGATTATTTATGGCCTCTAAGACGGCATAGAGTTGGCCTGGTCAGCTATACCTACATATATTAGTCTTGACCAAACTAACGCGGACGAAGTCGCGGGCAAAAACTAGTTAACAATAAATGCGTTATGGCTTAGTAAAATATGCTTTGGCAAAAATATATATATTTACCCATTTTTAGGTTGTTGAAGAAGTACTATCGTTTAGTCTATAATTAATTGAATGTTAATAAAAATAAAAAAACAATAACGAGATTTTTTTAAATCGTGACCTAAAATAAAAAAATATGATTATTTATAACGTATCTACTATCTTCGCATGTGTTATCGTGGATATGAAAAAAAAATGTCCGTAAATAAATATCGTCAACAATAAACGGGTTTTTATGAAAAAAATATTATATTTTGCTCTTTAAAATGGTACCAACCGGGAAGCGCTGGCTTTCACATAAAAAAAAAACATTTAAATTGCTTCAGCCAGTCGAAAGATATTATGTCCAAAACATTTAAAAGTGCAGAGAAATTGGTAACCTCCTCCTTTTTGAAATGTGTTTAAGAAATAATCTTGCTTTCAGTGTGATACTTGATTTTCAAATTTTATAATTAGGAGGCTATTTAAATGTATTCTGTAAGTTGAAAGATCTATTCTAGGAGCCAATTATTCATCATCTATGCATTCAGGACGCTTTATAATTAAATGTCTCTTAAAACGATTTAATTACAATTTTTATGTTATTTGTGAAATAGAATATTTTAGTAATAATCAAATAATTTATTACGGTGAACACATAAGAATTTCTTTTTTTGGTCTCATTTAAGATTTAAGAAGCATCATCTTTTACGGGTTGTTACGCCGATTTCTTTATGTAATTCAGATATCTTAGATTTCATAATAATATTTATATAAAATTATTATGTTTAACATTGGATGAATTAAACGAAAAAAAAAACTAAGAAATTGATTGATTTCAGTCATCATTGTTGATTCTATTAGCAGAACTTCCTTCGGAGCAAACGAGAGTTTAATAACTGAATAACAATTTGCATAATTAAATGAAATTTATCGGATTGTAATTACCGATTAATAAGCTTATTACGATTTATTATATAGGTATCTTTATTCTTCAAAAATATACTTTTTATGAGTTATATAAGTAACAAAAATATTATAGTTGCTATTTAATTATTATCCATTACAACGAAAAAGAACTATGTATTTGTAAATCAGTAAGTCTAAAATTCATACTGCGATACTATGTATGTTGATATTTACAATTATTTTAATAATAAATTCAGTCTGTATCAGAAATAAAATAACAAAAATCATCGAACAATTATGTCTGCATGTGAATCCCGTATCATGGCACTGCTACAAAAAAAATGTTTCAAATATATATGTACATATAACGAAATAAATTATTGTTTGTAAAGCCGCCTTTTACGAGTATATATGAGAACTATGCTCGGACAACTGGTGCTATTCATGAATAGAGATGGTTAAATCGAACTTTGTTTTGCTGACATAAGTAATAGGATTCTTTTAGTAAGTAATATTAGAAGATAAATTTGCTCGTAATTTTGTCAGGGTTTCCAAGAATATAACCTTTATTTTCAAAAGATATATTTTGAACTTAGAAATTTCAAGATACATATTATTCATACATTATCCTATTGTCGGGATAATGGCACCATAGAAAATTGGTAAACTTTGAGAACCTAGTCGCAGAATTTATATTGAAAGATTTCTTTCGTATTAAAAAGTAATTTAAGGTTACATGTTTTTCTAGATAAAATAAATTCGTAGATAAATTATGGAATTTTATTTCCTTCCACACTTATTTTTTTTTAGTTTTATTTCTTATTATATTAGTTACATAAAAAAGCATTGGAATTTTGAGAAAGCCAAAAAAAGCTAGTTTGAAAGAAAGCACAACAATTTTGATAAAAGTATCTCAGCTCGTGTATTTGAAATATAATATTATGCTTAAAAATACGTGCTCAAAATTATTTCATCTTATTATGAAGTTCATTAAGTAAGTTTCATACGAAATGCAAAGGTAATTAACAAAGAAGTGTCAGTGGACTTAAAAATATTAGTCCAATTTCTTTCATAAGCAAAAAATAATTATAATTCGTTTACTTAAAAAAATTTCATAAATCTTTTCATCTCAGTTGCTATGACCTATCATGGGTACAATGTACTTACAGTTTCAATTTGTATTTCATAGTAATTCAAGTTGTTATATTATGTCTGTTTCTTGAAGAATTTAATTCTTATTTATAAATCTGATAAGATTTAAAAAAAGGACATAAAGGACAAAGAGGATAAAAAGAAAAGCACATGTCTTATGATTGATTCTCTTCAGCCAAACCTTCGATAATCCGTTATTATCTTAAACAGACCCAATCTCAAGAGGATATTAAGATTGTTAGTAAATATTAAAATTGAACTTTTTCTCTACTAAAATATATATTTTTTGAAGTTATAATTCGATATGTATTTGAAGCTTTATATATATATATATATATTTGATTTTAACGTTTCGTTCATATATTTTTGATTTTAACGTTTCGATTTTTCCTTAAATTTGCCAATAAGAAGATATTTCAGTAACTAATCGTCGTAATACGCTGCCATTGTTATGAAATTCAGAATATTATCAATGAGCCTCACTATTATCTTTAGCTTTAATACTATATTAAACATTACTTATCTCCCATTGAAAGAAATTCAAATAAATATTTATTTACAACTGTGTTACGTACGCTCAACATGTTAGAAAATAAACGAACATCGCCGCGGTAACATGGTTGTATGGATAAAATATCATATAACACAGAAGCAATGGAATGGGATTCCTAACATCGTCACAGTCATGTAGTCTTAGGTATAGGTTATAAGTTTTAATATGTAACTATGTATTACTATAATATACATATAACTAAGAACCTCTGGTTGTCACCCTATATAATTTATGAAACACTAATGTCGATACAATATATAGAATGAAAGGATACTTCTTCTTGTAATTGTTATCCTGCAACTTGCAATCCTTTTATACACTTAAATTTCCATTTTTAGTTTAAGAAGGATTACATACTACTTAAACTCAAAAGATTTTAAGAAATATAAGGATTTTAAAAAAATACTGAAATTGATAGTTTCAATTTACATAGCCCGCTTTTTTTAATCAAATTAATTGCTCAGAATTTTAAATGAAACCACCAATTTTCATTAAACACAAACAGTTAATAACATCTAAAGAGATTAAATGGTGTCATTAAATTAAGAGACGTGTCTTCTGAAATTTAGTAAGTACTATCTTACAATGGGAAATAAACGGTTTTGACTTTAATAAATGTAAAGGTGATGTATTAAATTTTGTTAACTTCGGGAATTATTATTATTATTTGTTAGATTTATTTTTCAAGTAACAATGTATTTTTTCCATTATTATACCTTTTGAAAGGGATATAGTTTGTAAATTTTCTGGCTACTTGATTGCAAATAATTTTCAATTAATAAAGGAATTAATACTTCTTGTTATTGATATTAAATTTCGTGGTGATTTTTATATTGTGTTGTACGATAATTGATTAAATATCAATCTCTCTTAAATATCAGTTTAGTATACATTTAACAATTTATCAACAAACATAGGTTTCCGTACAAAAAAATGTTGTCTCAAACTAGAGTTTTATTAAAATGTTATCAAATATATTTTTAACTGGCTCTGGATATTCGAAAAGCTAAGTATAAAATTAATTTTTAATTAAAACCCGATTTGCATAGAGATTGAAATTCGAAACAAGATTACAAACAAGTGAAGTGAAGTCCCAAACAGTAAGTAATATGTAGTTATATGTAGTTATGCTGACACTCTTACTATAGAGTATAGCTGTTTCAATATTGTATTGTGGTACGGTAAATGGTAAGTTAATTTTTTTATAAGGGTAGTAAAAAAAATGTTGCTATCAATTACATATGACATGAAAAAACGTAGCGTTATAGTTGTTGAATTTTAAATAGGTAATTTCGGTTTTTTATAGTGATGTGCAATATTGTTGGAGTCAGGATTCGGGACGCGGTGAAGAAAGTAAAGAAAATTGCAACATCTAAATTTTTAAACGAAATAAAATAAACAAGTTCGAGTACTTCGCAGTTCTCTGCGTGCGTGTGCTCAATATTAGTAATACAGAAACAATAGTACTCAATATTACAGCAGGTACATACATGTTCGTATAGATTAACATTAAAGTAGTGCTATTAATCAAAAACTGAAGACACTTCGTTCATATTTTTTGCGGTAAAAAAGCTTTGTTTCCGGAGCCTTACTTGACAGGGATAAAAAACGACAAGTACGAGTATACCTACTAAATATGCTCTATATAAGTAATTGTTTGTCCAAACTAGATAGCGAAAAAGTAAATTATATCATTTAATTTATTACATTTCAATTAAAATAAGTAATAAAATAATGTTACTATATTTAAAACACTAAAAAAGTGATAATATCAATATGTTATGAAATTAGAATATCTTTTTAAGAAGTTGTGGAAGTAACCAATTATTAATATTTGAAGAATTTTTATATACTTACTCGTCATTGAATCTTAAATACTACATGCTATCAATTTATTAACAGTTCACAGTATTGCGAATATTAAAAAAATAACCAGGAATATATAATGATCGTAAATTATAACTTTTTCATGAAAATATTTAAAAATTACAAGGAACCAAATCTTTTTTACTTGTTTTAAAATATTCTCATCGTCTACAATTAACCAAAATTATTAGAGTTAAACGTTTATCGATTCTTTGATCCAACCTTGCATAAAACATATTGCGTCTATATAATGAAATTGAAAAATGTTATAAGTATTTAATATGAAAGATAATTAAAATAAATATATGTATTATATTTTAACATGAATTTGCCACTCCCTCGCTCGCTATAAATAACTTATATAGTCAAGTTTGTGTTCACAGTTAAGTCTTCGCATTAAAGTTTCTTCTTGAATTACTCATGTTGCAAGGTTCTTGTAAATATGTTAATCTTCAGAATTTAATAAACTAACTGCTTAGAATGTTAAGTGGTTAAGATATTCTACAAGTGGTTAATATGCTATTAGTTTTATTGAAATGCAAAACTTTATTTTAACTACAATAGTTGAAAACTGCTTACTTTAAAGATTCTACATCACGTACTATATAATTTAATAGAGAATTACAGAGTACTGATATTTTACCTAAACTGAAAGTCCTTCCCTAATATTAAAACTGAAATTCTTCTTTAGACATAGACCGCAATTATTGTCTCCGAAAGTTTATCGCAATAACTTGTATAAATTGAAAATGCTTCGGAGCATGTTTTATGTTAACGATTACAAATCCTTTTCTAACGATGTACAACTTCGTTATATCTACAGAGATATTTCTTGTTCAGTGAACGTCACTTTAATCTGTATTATATCCAAAGAGTGTCTGAGTAAAAAAGAATCTATCTTTAATCATGCCTTCGTGTTAGCTTTGGGACAGTTGTAAATATTCCAGAGTATTTATTAATATAAAGGAGATGAAAATAAATCTTCCATAAATAAACTCGAGTCATTCTTATTTAATTTATTTTTTGTTGTCATAACTTTGACTCCTTTCTTTAGATCTTAAAAATAATATCCCTGCTCGCTTACAATTATTCGCGTAGTATATTTTGTTGTGAGATGTGAGTTGAGGTATATGAAAATAAATAAAAATCTTTCTTACTTATCGTGTTATCGTTAGCGCCATATCAAAATAAAATATTGCTTAGTGACTATTTTACATAGATTTGAATAGGAATATACCATTATATCTCTTATATGTTGTGACATTTACACGATCAACAAATGCCACAATTTTTGGAAAATTACAGGACTATAAGAATTTCTATTAGTAATTTTCTAATATTAAGCAAAATTAATTGGTAAATTTATTTAAGACAAGATATAAATATATATTTTGAATTCGATCACGGGGTCGAAAAGCTAAACTTTAATTATAATAATAATTGTCATTGATATTAAAGTGGTACATTAATGTATGAAAAAATAAAAATAGTTGAAGCATCATATTCTTGAGTAAAGATAAAGTAATGCAATGTTTTTATTATTTTGGCCTTTAGCTGCTTACTTATTTTCTCGGTGGGAGGCCAAAACATCGCATCGATGTGAAAACCCTGTAGCGATCTCTGAGGGGATTCTGGCGTCCCTGCAATCTTTTAATCAAGCCCCTACTGGCATTGAGTCTGGTTGTGTTTTTGAACTATAATTTCAAACTCTCTTCGATTTCCATCCCTTATTTATAACATAGCTATATAAGTATATACTATATTCAAACTATGAAGGATTTAAATAATATAAAATGAAAATGCAATGCACTTTCCTTAACCGAAAAGAACATATGATTAATATCAGAGGCCTGCACTATAATTCCTTGCCAGTCAACCAGAAAAAGGTACATCCAAGAAAGAAGGAGCATTCGGCTTATTTTGTCTAGGTAGATGCTTGTAATTACAAAGATATGAATGTAAGTACAAAAAGGTGTAACATTAATTACTTAGTCCTACAAAATAACATGTTTTACTAATCACATCATGATTTC
The DNA here is from genome assembly GCA_916720795.1 of Danaus chrysippus. Lineage (NCBI taxonomy): Eukaryota > Metazoa > Arthropoda > Insecta > Lepidoptera > Nymphalidae > Danaus > Danaus chrysippus. The sequence goes on from CAKASE010000079.1 coordinate 4,026,592, forward strand.
AAGATATCTTAAATGTAGAAGTTTTGGTAGTGTTTAAAATAAATTATTAGTTTTCATTTTATTACTTTATAAGTGAAGTCATAGAAGGTACGCATATTAGTTATTTTGGTAGTGTTTAATTGTATTAATAGTTTACTTTCGTAATTGGTAGTGTTTAACAATATTAATAGTTTATTTTCATAATTATTTTTTTTTTTTATGGGAAAAGGGGGCAACCGAGCAGACGGCCTACTTGATGGTAGGTAGTGACCGTCGCCCATTGACATCTGCAAAGTAGATATGCAGATGTGTTGCCGTCCTTGTTTGGGGAAAATGGGGAGTAAAAGGTGGGAAAGGGAGGGAAAGGAAAGGGTGGGAAAAGGGAAAGGGCAACCGGCTCTCTCACTCACCGGACGAAACGCAGCCATTAAAGACTACTTCACGCCGATTTCCTGTGAGAGGGTGGTACTTCCCCGGTCGAGCCAGCCCATGTTCGAGCTGTAGTAACTTGACCACAGCTAGGCTCTACCACCTAACAAATTATAATATAATTACTATATATAATTTTAATAGTAAGGTAGCTTCAGTCATGAACATTTTAGCCACGAAACAATTTATGTTTGAACACAAAACAATTTATTAACATGGTTTGGTATCAAATTTTATACACTTTTACAATAAAATTATCTAAAAATTATTGACATTGTTGTCGAATAGCTTTGTCTCATTTTAAATATTCAAAATTTGTTTTGACTTTAAATTGAGAACCCATATAAACGGTACTTATCTTTTATGTTTGAAAACACAGTTGTTAAGTTTTGTTTTATCTGAATATGAAATATTTTTAATAACATGAAATATATTTTTTTATGCGTCCAATTTAATAATACATAACAATTACTTAAATATCACTCTATGACGTAATATCTATTTAAATTTTGCGTACTTAATTTTCAGTTAGAGCCAAACAGGCTGAAAACCAAACTTTCCTTTCTTATTTGTTGTAGGATCTACCGTCTCGCCGCAAATACCCAAAAAAGGTTGAACGGTCTAAACTAATCTCGGTACAAACTTTACTCACTAATATTATTTTTAAGAATAAGTGTTTGTTAAATAATTAATTATTTTCCTTCACTATAGTAATTTCTTTAAGAAACAGATGTTAATTATTTAAAATACTTTTAAGGATAAACTATCCGATAGATAGATTCTATCGACAGTGTTATAATAATTATATGATTGAAATAAATTATTCAAGAGAGTATAATAATATAAGTAAGACTAATCCTAGGTATACGAACCAATGCATCGTTTTACATATTTAATGTTCATTATTTATAAAGTAATAAAGGTTAATAGAAAGAATTATTAAGAAATTAAGTTTTGTGAAAGAGCATTCAGAATACTGGAAATGAAAAATATATTAAATTAATAGAAGATGAGAATATCATATGAATATTTTATTTATTTAAATTATACTTGAGTTCCGAGTTCATGATGTAGTATATAATTTATAACTAACGATAAGGAGAATGTTACAACAGATCTATCCCAAAAATATTATACACATAACCATGTAACCACTTATCCGAGATTTTCTATGTCAAAGAATTATAAAAATATAACCACTTGAACCGAACTCAATATGTGCATTAATCATTTGAACTTGCTTATTTCAAAGACTTTTATACTCTATAGGCTAATTTAATGAAATAATTATGTATGTATAAAAATAGGTTAAAATTTAAAAAAAATATTCTTAAGACGAGTGTGAGTTATAGGAAACAGGTCATAGAAACTTGATTGCACCAAAATGAATAAATTGAAAAAAATGATATTTTATGATAAAAATCCTTTTCCAATGATTTTCAATGATACTATGTTCTTATAGTGACAAATTAATTACATGTTCATTGTAAAACACTTTAATCCTCCTTGTGTCCAAGGAATATCTCCAGTATAATGAGATCGTTTAAATCATGCCTTCCTATTGAATAAAGGGATTGCATAGAAAATAACAAATTGTTTAAGAAGATCACGCGTATGAAATTAAGTCCGGTAAGTATTAGGTGATAACAGTAGCTTTTATTAATTTAGTTTTTTTTGTTATATCTCTTTTTTTACCTCTCTTTTTTCTACAACCTCTCTTTCTCCATCAATGTATATACTCCTGATAAAATATGCCTACATGTTACGCACGCACTACATATTATAAAATATAAATGATCATAGCTGAGGCAACGTCGCTGTATGGATAAGATATCATATAACAAGTGACGTTGCTGACTTCGCGGAACGAACACCAAGACGCGTGAACCACAAGATTCCTGTTCCCACACAAGCAATGGAATGGGATTGCTATTATAACATACTGGTAATCATGGAGTTTTACGTGTAGGTTGTAGAAGACTGTGGAGCGCACCCTACATCATTTACATCCCGATGTTTGTTTAGTTTGCGTGCTTATACCATGTTAGTATGTTATATTGATTATGATAGTTGCCGTAATTCTGTAACTAAGCAACTCCCCCAATAGGTATTTTGAAGGAGAAACTCTCTCATATGTGGATCGTTGTTAATTAAACAACAAGTTAACTGCGGGTTAATAAAAGAAAATATTTGTATTAAAATATTTGATGAATATTCCACAATTACATATTTTTTTATTAAATGCAGAAACGAAAGTACTTTATTAGTTTAATTACTCTCTCTCTCTGCCTAGCCTTTTCCCATTTCAATTGGGGTCGGCTAGTTACTATTTAATTTTAAATTAGTTTAATTACTGTTTTATTTTAAATCAATATGGTACGCATGAATCAATAAAACGCTGAGAAGTTTCTTTGAATCTTGGTATTAAAGTATGTTTCATATAACAATAGTAGCGCAGTTTGTAAACAAACAAATATAGTTCGACTTAATGTTAACAACGAGGTTCGAACTCTCTATGAAAAAGTTTAAAAATCATACAATGTAGGAAATCTTCTTATAAATATTCTTTATTAAGATTATCTTATTACTCAAGAGGCAGACATTAAATTTTATGTGGCGACGTGACAGAGATGTATTATAAGAAACTGGTTTATCTCTTGTGAAAGATATGATATGCTTTAACTGGCTTTCTACCATGAGTTATAATGTTTAACATTGAAGTAACAGGGACTTTTTTGCTGTCCCGGATAAAAATAAATTAATAGAATATCCATCCAAGTCCGCATTTGGACCGAAACATTTTTACAATTCTCAATATTTTTTATAAATGAATATGGTGGATTAAGAAAATTTTAATACATATATGACTGAGGATCAAGTTTAAGAACGCTTTACTTCTATTTACAGAACAAAGGTATAGTTATGTTATTGAATCCTGTTCCTGAGATGTTCTAGACGTTTAATTTCTGTCAAATCTTATGTTCATAAAAATAATGGTCAAATATTGTTTGTAAGTTAGTGATAAGTCTTGTGTTACTATAATGTTTAATACTCGTAGTGTCTTTGTTTAGTCATTATTTGAAATCAAAAATATCTCTCAATTATAATATTGTTTTTAGTAATACAAATATATTTGGGATAGGTACTGCAGTGATCATCCAAATGAAAGAAAATTTGAATATTTGTGATTAATTTTGTAAATTTCACTCAATCTTTACTATTACGACTTTCTCTGTGAAGAACAATAAAAAAATGAAACATTTTTGAATACTCGATATTTTCTTTCTTAATGTTAATATTAAAATCGTATAGTTAACACGTTCATATTACAACAAAATCTTTGGGATGTTATTATTGTGCATTTGCTTAGAATACAGGTTTAAATCCTAATTAAATGATATCGTAGCACTTAAAAAATAAATTGGTGAGTTAAAGCCAGTGTAACAAATGAAATAAAACTATTTATAAATGATAAAAAACTTCTTTCTGGCGATGTGCAGATTAAGATTGTGTAAGTCTTAAGAAATTCGATAAGAAAAATTCTCCGCCTCTAATAAAATATTATTATGCTCTTTATGTTTTGTAATAAAACTTTTTATAAGTGAATTTACATTACAAATCGTTCCCTTTTGGAATATTCTCAAGTATGTTATAAAACTTGTTAAATATAAATTTACTTATGTGTTTACATAAGGAGGACATAGTTAATGTTTAAATATTATGAAATGTTTGTAAATATATAGTTTTCCGTAGTAAATTTCCGATTTTAATAAAAATCCAAAATTTTCCAAAATGGTTACAAATTAGTATATACTTATGTATTAATTATTCAGACATGAGGTTAAATACGTCTCAGTTCTAACTAAGTTATGTACATACGACATCTTGTTTGTTTGCGGTTTCGAGCGCTATTAATTGCTTTGTTGTCAACTTTTACACATTCCAAAACCTCATGTCGTCATTGAATTTGAATTATCAAAAATATTATTTAGTTACAGATAGGTGAAGGAGTGGAGCTTGATGGATAATAGTTAGTACAGTATTTAATAAAGACGGTAAATACTCTTGGTTTAAGTATATAATTCTGCTTAACTTTGTCTTAATGAAAACTCAAACTAGGAAAGTTCTTTTTATGTTTTCTTATTTATATTGTATTGAGAAATAATTTCTCCATATAACTATTTTCTATTATAGGAACTATTTTCTGTAAAACAGAGTACTTAACGCTTGTATGTGTTATTAATAATTCAATAAGGTTGAAAGTAACTGAAGATAGTAAACTTGAAATAGGAGTGTGACTTGAATCATTACCTTAAACATATTGTAATCTGGTGCGAAATATTTCATAAAGTTTTCCTTGTAATGAGCTCATTATAATGATAATACTTGATTATGAAATAAACATTTCGTCGCCTGAATGAATGAATCTCCCCACAGTCGTCATATTTAAAAAAAAAGCATACCCTAGTATAAACGACTCTGTATTTTACTCCTCAAATGGACTTATTTTATTAATTCAGGATATTGATTCCAAGTATATGTAGTAAATTATTAGGTCAGACATGACTACCGAAGAGAAACCAATTTCATATATCAATATCTACTCAAACAAGCGCGAGCTTCATAGGAAGTGATGTATTTCAAAATATCTCAAACATAAGGGAATTGTTAATTTAATTAATTAATTATTAGTAATCAGTTAATTAGCAGACAGCCAAACTTATGTAAAGTATCATGAATTTCAAAAACGCACCCAAATGCCGAAAGTACTTTTAAATACAACTTATAAGTACCAATTTATACATGGATTTCGTGTGACTGTGTGAGCTATAAGTCGCTATGGTTATTGAGCTTTATCTATTTTCTTTCATGGCACAATTTTATCGAGAAAGTATTTATTCTTGCCATTTACAGACTTACCTACTGCCATAGTCTATCGTAAAAATCTAAAATATAGTTAACGTTGTAAACCATACAGTACTAGCCGTATTAGGTTGCAAAAAATACATTTCCATAAAAGAAGGCTATTTAAGATTCAAATACGTTGAGGAGTTCGTATTTTTAGGTTATTTTTTTTTTTACTTAATTGATAGTTTGCTTACAGTATATAATTTGTAAAATATTTTACTAATGTTGATTCATTATTTAAAAATAAAACAAACAATGAAATATCATGTCAGCTCTTCTGTTGCTTTCAAAAATGTGGAATTAGTTTAATAAAAGATAACATACAAAAAGTTTTGATTTGATTAAGGTCAGCTACGACAGTGGAATTCATTTCATTATTGATTATATTCACTTGTAATTTCACGAAGTATATTTAGTTATAAATGCCTGTTTAATAAGATATTATGTTTTACGTCTCATATATTTAGTATGAGTTCTAAAACCAAATAATTTTCATCAAAATTAACTTTCATAATAATTAATCATTTTGTTAACGTAATATTAATAGCCTGGGACTAGCAAATGGATAAGATTATATCTATATGTCAATACTATTAATATATGTTTGTATGTACATGAACAAATATTTTTTTTCATTCTATTAAATTCTGGACGAAATTAATAGCTACTATCTTAGTTTCGTTGTATACTTTAATTTTTGAGAATGATTTTATGTGGTCATTTCCTATGTTAAATATTATTATTTAACATTACTTGAGTTTTATTATTGACTTTAATTCATAATATTCTTAGTGAATTACAACTAGTCTTATTCTGAAGCTATATGCCAAAGTCATGTCACAATTATGGCAGCTCGAGACTTCCATATATAAGGAAACTTTTATACATACATGTATTATCGGATCGAACACGTCAATGTATGTAAAGAGACATAATATATGAGATCTACGGTCAGATATATGAAGCTATTCATGAATGTCAAGGTAATGAGGTAAGACGATTTTTATGGTTATGTCACTGATAGAACCTTAGACATTAAGATACATATATCACATACATACATACAGCTATTGACAATAATTGCTCGTGAGTTTGTCTAAATGATATTTAATGTTATTGTCAGTATTTATCTCTTGTACTGAAGGTGAATGAAGAAACAATAGAAATTTAGGAAAATGTTGCCATAGCAAATGACAGACTTCGACTTAAACGCTTATCCAAGTTATGGGAGTGTTATCGATAAATGTGGAAAACATTATTTTATGTGTCAATATATATTTATAAGGTACATAACTACGTAAATGTAAAAATAAATAAATGTTTTTTTATAAATATATTAGACTAATTAAGGAAAGAAGGTGAGAGATAGGTAAAAAGTAAATAAAAAATAAAATTTAAGAAATATATATCCAAATGTAAATAAAAATCGGCTTTTATTAATAAAATAAGATATTTCATTCACAAATTATTTTTGGTTTTTTCTTTCAATTAATTATAAAATTCATTAAAATTTATATGAATTATATTTGTGCATATTTATATACATAAGTTGACATTGGTAAAGGGATAAATTTCAATTTTATTTTTCTTGTTAAATTTACTATTGCCACAATGATTTTAATCATTGCCTCAATAGGAAGTTTAAAAGTAATATTTATTTTAATCATCTGTTTCCTTGATAAAATATACATAGGTTGTCAAGTAAGTAAGTATAATTTTAATCTTTTGTCATATTAAAATTCGTTTGAGATTACGTTTAATAAGAATTTATCAAAGCCCTAAAATATTGTTTGTGTTACTCTTTTTTAATTTTTTCAATACAACTAGAGTTTTGAACGTCTAAAGCAATTTTACATGTGTTATTCCTCAGCCTGACGATTAATATCAATATTTTTTCTAGATCTGACAAAATAATTTCATGAACCTTTTAGTCTTGAAACAATTTGTCAACGTCACCAAACATGCGATTGGAGGTAGATAATTTTGTTACTTTTTTAATTATGTGTATCTTTGTTGATAGATATCGGTATTATAATTATTTATTGTTTTACTTCGTAGTTTATATAAATTAGTTAACAGGTCATAGTTGTTAGAGGAAAGGACTTTGTTAAGACACTTAAAAAAAAACTTTTTGTAAATTTAATAAAACTGTTAAAAGTGATTTTTTAAAACTCACAATAAAAGTATTTTTATAAACAAGAAAAACACAAGTCAAAATCAGAATACAAAAAAGTAGCGGTCAAAACAAGTTTCTGTTATTTTTCTCGTATCGCTTAGCTAACATCTTTTTAAGTGTTTTTCTCTTATAATCATTTGTAATTTGGAATTTAATTTTAAATTTCTGGTTGCTTGTTGAATTCAAAGCAATTGATATAATAGCTAGAGAAAAATAAAAGCAGTCTTTTTTCCAATCTACATGTAAAAAAATGATATCTTAATTTATTATTAATACACACTAACTTACACACACACACACGCACACACTTACTCATTCGCTCACACACAACGAACAGTCTTGCTAATTAATTTAGTGATCCATTATTAATTAATACTTAAGTTACGTTTATGTTTATACTTTTACTTTAACTGTGTAATCCTGTATTGGTCTTAGTATTGTTTAGTTATACTTTATCATGTCATTATTATAAGCACTGCCGGATTACCGAAATAAATAAATAAGTAAATAAAAATAAAAAGCACAAGTCTCCGAATGTAGGTTCCGAGGAGAAAGTCTTAAACAATCAGACCAAGTGCTTAGAGGAGCGTTCAAGAGGGCTCCTCTGAATAGTATTAACATAATAATAAATGGAGTTATGATACGACCATTGATGACTGACGTATGAAAGCTGTCTTGAAGGTCTGTATATCTCTATACCTCTCTTTGTAAAAGTACTATCCCTCACCTTGTCATTGTGATCACCGATTATAATTCATCCTCTAACTTGAAAAAAGCGAAAATGATTTGTACTTAGTATATACATATATGAAACTTCTCAAAGTTATCAAAACTATCTTATTACCGAAAATATCCTGTTTCAGGAAGTTCATTTTACAGCTTTGTTTAGCTCGCATGGGCTTATGAAAGCAACAGTTGCCAAATATTATCTCACTATTCTAGACTCCATAAAAACCTTGAAAGGTTTCATTGGTGTACAGGTGTAATGTAGCTAGTATATCGTATATAGTATATATATAGTATATAATATATATAGTAGTATATATCGTATATGCTAGTATATCGTATATAGGAAAGAATCCTCACGCGCGCAAAGGATTGAAATAGTTTTTTTCCCAATCATCATGTGGTCTATTAGGTACCAGCGAATAGGCTCAGATAGTATTTTTTACCCATTCATATTAATTTTCGCCTACTAAGAGTTGAAATGACATTCTATAACTAATGTCAACTTATAGATTAGAAAAATATTGTATTTTACTACATACTTCTTGTGATATGATATAATTAGGTTTGGTTTTGTTATACAATAATCAAAAAAGCGAAAGGAATTAATTATTTTACAAATAAATCGTGTCCACCTTTCAGTATATTAGATTGAAGCGATTGGTAGTGAAACATATTATATGAAATTACAAAAATACCCGAAGATATTAAATAGCTAGTTATTTGCCCCGAGTGTTCTGATATGGAAATTATGTCAGTTTCTAATGATATTTGAATTATGGCAGAGTTCATAGAGAACAATAACACACAACTTATAACTAACAACGAGGCCAAAGTTATAACGGATCTATTCATAATTACTTCTAAAATGGATTATATCCGTAGCTATACTTGAGGATGTATAACAGAACTTGAAAACTATATTCTGAAGGGTTTAAAAAACACGGTAAAGAAATAAATACAATAAATACTTAGAAGTATATAATATTACACTTTCAATATAAATTTAAAGTAAACTGAAAATAATGAAACACAGTAAATTAATGACAAAAAAAAAAATGTTTTTTTTTTAAATATCCCATTTATTATTAAGAAATTGTTGAAGTGGCGAAAATTGTTTTGAAATATTCAGTCAACAAATCACTTCTAAACATTATTTTTAATAAAAATCATGATAAATCGTATTTTTATGAATTCTAAGAAAACTTTTATCAGTGATTCATAATTCAAAAAGTTTAAAATTACTAAAAATATGTAATCAGATTAAAAACCAAATCTGTTTATTTAAGTATTTTATAAAATCTTCCTACATCATACAAAATTTAAATAAGAAATAAGATGGAAGATGGTAACTATTTCTAGAGATTGTCAAGAGTCCTACGTTTATCATGTATTATTTTCAGAAAGACTTTGAAAGATCAATTTAAATATTAATAACATTATCTATTTCCATAGATAATGTTATTTTTTTATTAAGAAAAAGTTAAAAATTATGCATTATCTTCCAAATTCTAAATACTTACATAAATAGCATATAATTTTGAATTAAAAATACATATTATAATCTTTTCAATAGTAGTCTAAATATTCAACATCACAATATTATTAAATATTAAAGAAATTATTATTTCAGCCGTTTATAAAGTTTCAGTAGCACAGTTTTCTTACCTTTCAAACAATTTCATTAACTGAAATATCTGTAAAACTATTCTTAAGACAGCAATTTTTAGTTCAATCACAACAAAACTTATTGATTGAAAATGTTTCAAAGCAATGTCTAACAATGTTTAACGTCATTGTATCTATAAATATTTTTCTTGTTCAGTGAAAGATATTTTAATCCGCATTATATCCATGGAGTGTAAAGAAAAACTAGATACATTTAATCAAGGCTGCATGTAGGCTTTGGGACGGGAGTGAAAATTACAAAACTAATTAATAAATTGAGTTTGTATGATTTTTTTTTTCTCTTGACTCTCTATAGCTTATATTTCACTTCTTGACATTTATAGATTGTGTATAGTATTTCTGTGTTCTTTATTAAATCTAGTATGAAACTATGGACTGTCACTTTTGTAAAGGAGTATGTTAAAAGAAGAAATATTAATCAATTTACTACTTTAGAATATATATGATTTATTACAAATTAGTTGTTTTAAAAGAGAGGGAAGCCAGCCTCGCTGACGTCTCTTATCTCACTTCTTCTAGAGCGATCCACGATATTTTAAAATGAAACTTCAATTGTTCTTAATGCTCCTGTATTTCTCGAAGGTTCGTCATAATCACATACTTCAATGATACGCACTCACTGAACTCTGAATTCTCAATTCTGGAGTTTGCCCTCTTGCGTTCAGACGTCATATTTATAACAAGATTTAAACATAGTTCTATTCTCCTTTTAAGCAATCTTTGATTTCGTTTTACTTTTAACAATAATCATAAATACTAATGAGGTTTAATAAGAATTGATGACAGCCTCAAATTATTTTCAAGTCGCATCCGTTATTAAAGCTGGTAGCGCCGATATATATATATATATATAAAACTACCTGTGCATAACAATGCACAGACTACAAATAAACCAATATATTTTGATTTAAATATAAATATCGATTTCCAAAAAGCATACATATGAACAAGCATGAATAGTAAAAAGTATAGAATATTGTTAGAAATATCCTTTATGAAGATTATCTTATGACTTAAGACGTAGATATTACAGCTCTGTAGGGATTTGTGCGGCATGTATCATAAAATAATGGCTTATCTGGTACGAATGTTATGATGTGCATTAACTTTTAAATGGTCTATTTATAGCAAAGATTACTTTACTTTAAATATCACACCCACTTTATATGTTATTCTAAAAAAAATGTTAACTATCAAGTCAACAAAACTTGCAATATTTTTATCGTCTTAAATTTGTATTTATCAGTCATCATTTTTTAAAGAAGAAACAATTAACTATTTGTGTATAAACCGAAAATAAAAAATAAATACATCATGTGTTTTGTTTTAGTATGTACTTCTTTCGATTTAGATGCTTTTCCTTCTTTGTGTTTAAATTAAATCACTTAAAATCAAACTGCTTCTCATTTTATCTTAAGTATTATAGTTAGTGTTATAACATATAATAAAAAGAAAAAGATAGTTCTAAAGCCCAGCTGTGGGCAAGTTTCTACGGCTCGAACATGGGCTGGCTCGACCGGGGAAGTACCGCCCTTTCACAGAAGACCGGCGTAGAGTCGTCTTTAACGGATGCATTACGTACGACTAGTGTGAGAACCGGTTACCCTCTCCCTATTCTTGCACCTTCCTGCCATCTCCTTATTGTCCCTTTCCTCATTCCTCAACAACCAAGGCTGGCAACACATCTGCAACCTTATATTGCAGATGTCCATGGAAGACGGTGAATGCCATTTATCAAGTAGGCCGTTTGTTAGTTTGACATCTTTAATATAACAAAAGAAGAAAAAAAGAAATCGGAATCCATAAAATAAATTATTTTATAATTTTTAATTAACAGTTTATTACTATGAAATGTAAAATTAAACGGTTTTATCAACAAAATTATAACTCCTTTTAAAAATATGCTTAATTTTAGAATAACTAGAACCTTATATATATTCCTTTGTATGAGTGTACTTGAAGGAAAACCACAATTAATAACCCGTCAAATATAATTCCCGAGTGGCAATTTATTTTAACAAATAATGTAAATATTGAGCTTATCGTACTGTTAAGAAAACTGCAAGAATTCACGGTTTCAAATATGCTTCTATCTTTTTGAGATTAAACTTTTAATCAGATGTTATCAGACTATATATGTATAAATGCTGAAAGTTATATCTATAGTTACAAATAAATAAGAAGTGTTTGTTTAAAATATCAAATTATCATATTTCACTAAAGATATATGGTATAAACGATTTGTACAAAAAACTGCAAGTTTTAAAATTTTTATCTGTCTGCCTGTTCTGGCTAATCTATGAAGGCCTGGATCGATTGAGATGACAATATTTCCCGCTGGCAAATAACTTCGTAAGTAACTTAAACTATATTTAAATAACTGGAGTGAGTTGGAAGTTTTTAAATCGGCTAAATATTCATTTCTCTGTAAGACTTTCAAGTAAAGGCTGATTTTAATTTATTTTCATACAATGGATTATAATAATGTCCTGAGATAGTTTTAATGCTAGCAAGTTAAGATCAGATTAATGACGGAAACATCATAGAAAGGACTCGTATCTCAGAGGCCGCTAAATATGCGATCAGTGTCGCAGGCAAAAGCTAGTCTTAAAATAAAAGCTTGCGTGGCTCGTGTAGCATAATTTGCTTCGTTGGACTTCAGATAATAATAATCTGGTGCGGAGTATTAAACCACGTTTTCCTCTTAATTACCTCATCACAGTGATAACTTAATTGTGAAATAAAATGCCGCCACGTTATTAAGGCAAGAGAAGAAGAAGTTAAAGGATTTTTCGTTTAAGTCTCCAAATAACTTAAATTCCGTCGAATATAAACATAAGAATAATAAGATTTGCTGAATTTGTCAAATTTACGTCTCAATAGATATACTTCAGTTAAGTAATATCGATATTTTATCATCAAATAATATCGTTTTAATAAAAAAAAATATCTATTTAATATTTGTCTATTTAACAATTTTTCATCTATTTATTAAAAGTGCTAAATAATAAATTGAACGAAAAAATTTAATCCCAAACAAAGTTACAGTGAGTTTTATAAATAATTATTCATATTCGTATAAATTACACATAAAATGTTTTCGTCCAAATAATTACTTATAAAGTTTGAAATAGAAAAAAAACATTTTAGGTTTTTAATATATAAGATGAAATGTGTTATTTTTATAAGGTAATTGTTGTAGTATAAACTTACTACATATATTGTCACAGAACTTTTTCAGATATTTCTTTCAAATTAGAAGCTGGTTGGTAGTATTATAACAGGTCGAGAAGCGATGGTCTCAAAGAGACCTCTCGTGTAAGTTGTTCATTTGTTTCTTTTGATGGATAATTTAAGTGATATTCAATTTTTTTTACTCGATATAGATTCCTTTGTTTGTAGTGTGTTACTGATAATTACAATGAAATTTCCTAATTCACTTGGTCTTACTCTCTTAATCTTTTAGATAAAAATTAAATTTTATAGACACAAATTAAGAAATCCCTATATCAAAGTCTCTGATGCTGAAAATTTTCTTTATTCTTATCATACTACGTCAAATAAAAGCCAGTCATAAAATACTACGATGCTATATACTCGTACAAGTATGTCTTGTTACTTGTATTATAGAAGAAATAAAAACGTCTATTCTTGACATAAAAATATATTAATACAATAATTTAGACTATCACATTTTTCTGAATAGATATTGCTTCTGAAAATAAAAATATATGTATATTTCAGTATTTTTATTTCTTATAGCACATTATTTAAAGAGTTAATTAAAGATTTTCGTTTATGAATAACGTTTGTAACTTATTAGTATCATTCAATAACAAGGTTAACACAAATCACTTACATGTGATTGGTTAACACCTACACAACTTTGTGACAAGAACTAATGATTCTTTTATTGGCCATGGCCAAATCTTAGTTTTACTAAATTGGATTGAATATAAATTGAAAATAAACAGACCCGAAGCAACTAATGAAAGGTATGTGATTTAATGGTTGATACAATTTAATAACCTATCAGGCGTTTAGAAATTATTACGCATTATTAGAAAAGTTATGACCAAATTTATCATAAAATTAATATATAGCGTTATCGATATAGTAAAATTATGTCCATATTAATATTTCAACATTTTAGATATTATCATTACCTCTGTATGGTACGATATATTCATTTACTTGTGTAGATTGTATAACAAAAACTATTTCAAATAAATTAAAGCTGATCATATTATATGGTTAGTACATCTAAAACAGATGCATAATATTCATTGATTCTAATTTACATACTTTTTAATACCGGAAGTCCTTACGACAATTATTATAATTTGCGACTATAGCTCAAATAGCCTTAACAAATATGTATTTATAAATAGTGCCAAACATAACAGAAATAGTAATAAAACGCTGTTTTATTTTATGACTTTTCTTGAGTGTGTTGATTTTTTTAAATGTATTCTATCGTTCTTTTATAAGCAAAATGTGAGTTGAAAGCTGGCTGTTATTTGCTACTTGATATTTGTACCCAATTTTAAATGTCCAAAAATTTCTCACTTTTACGGGAAACAGAGTAGAAGAATAGAGCACATTCTTACATAACTCTGCTTAAAAATCTTTTCATCATAGTTTCTAAGACCTATTACGGGTACAAAAGTACTTATAGTTTTCAATTTGTATTTGATAAGTATTCAAGTTGGTAAATTTCTGTTTCTTGCAGAACTTTATGTAAATCAGTAATTTATTTATTTTTTTCATATAAATCTGATTAGGATTTAAAAAAGGGCATAAAGGACAGAAAGAAAAGAACAATATGTCTAATGATTAATTCTCTTCAGCCAAACTTTCAATAATCCGTTATTATCTTGAAAATACCCAATCTCAAGAGGATATTAAGCCTGTTAATAAATATTAAATTTGAAGTTACTCTCTCCAAATATTTGTATATAAATAGAAGTCATATTTCGATACGTATTTGAAGTTGTTTACAAATGGTTCATATACTTTTGATAATAACCTTTCGTTTTCTTAGTTTAATTTGTCAATTTAAAGTTGTAGATTTCTGTAACTAAATTTCGTCAGAAGTTGGCATTGTTAGGAAATTATCAATGACTCTCACTGCTCCATTTTTATCTCTAGCTTGAATACTATGTTGTACATTATTTAACTCCCACTGAAATTTTAAATAAATATTATTTACAAAAGAAACACTGTTACCAATACAATACAAAGAATGAAAGGATAATTCTTCTTGTTATTATTTTCCACCAACATGTCACGGCTAAAAAAATATAAATATTAATGAACTTTTAAACACTTAAATTTCCAAGATAAATTTTTCAGCAGCATTACGTACCTGTAAAACATAATAATTTTAAGTAAATATGTACTTAAATAAATAGTTTTAATTTGCGCCATTTTCAAAACCAAATAAATTGCTCAGAATTTTACCTAAAACCACCAATTTTCATTACACACAAGCAGTTAATACACATCTAAAGAGATTAATAGGTGTAATTAAATTAAGAGAAGTATCTTCTGAAATTTAGCAAGTACTATCTTACAATGGGAAATAAACGGTTTTACTTCAATAAATATGAAGGTGATGTGTAAAATTTTATTAATTTCGGGAATTATTATCATTATTCGTTAGATTTATTTTACAAGTAAAAATGTATTTTTCCTTTCTTTATTATACGTTTTGAGAGGGATATTATTTGTACAAATTTCTGGCTACTTGACCGCAAATAATTTTACATTTATGCTTCTTGTTATTGATCTTAAATTTCATCGTGATGTTATATATTGTATTGTACGATAATTTATTAAATATCAATCTTTCCTTAATAGCTCTTTAGTATACATTAGGTGTTATAAGGTTTAGAATAATATTTTTTTAGGATTAACGAAACATCATCATGAATCTTTTCGTTTCGAAATAATTAATCAACGTCACCAAACATAGGGTCCCGTACCAAAAATGATGTCTCAAATTAAAATTTCATTAAAATGTTATAAAATATATTTTTAACTGGCTCTGGAAAAACGAAAACCTATAAAATTAAATTTTAATTAAAACCCGATTTGCATAGAGATTGAAATTCGAAACAAGATTACAAACAAGTGAAGTGAAGTCCCAAACAGTAAGTAATATGTAGTTATAGTTATGCTGACACTCTTACTATAGAGTATAGCTGTTTCAATGTTGTGTTGTGGTACGGTAAATGGTAAGTAAATTTTTTTATAAGGGTAGTAAAAAAAATGTTGCTATCAAATACATATGACATGAAAAAACGTTGCGTTATAGTTGATGAATTTTAAATAGGTAATTTCGGTTTTTTATAGTGATGTGCAATATTGTTGGAGCCGATAATTGACTCAAAACGCCTGCCAAAAACAGGGAGCAATAACGTCAGGATTCGGGACGCGGTGAAGAAAGTAAAGAAAATTGCGACATCTAAATTTGTAATCGAAATAAATTAAACAAGTTCGAGTACTTAGTCGTTTTCTATATTCTGTGCGCTCAATATTAGTAATACAGAAACAAAAGTACTCAATATTACAGCACGTACATACATGTTCGTACAGATTAACATTAATGTAGTGCTATTAATCAAAAACTGAAGACACTTCGTACAAATTGTTGCGGTAAAAATAGCTTTGTTTCCGGAGTCTTACTTGACAGACAGTCTTACAGGAGGATACTTACTAAATTTAAGAAATTGTTTGTACAAACTAGATAGATAAAAAGTAAATGATCTCATATAATTTATTACATTTTAATTAAAATTAGCAACAAAATAATTTTAATATATTAAAACACTAAAAATTGATTGATATCTGTTAATATTTTTATAAAATTTGAATAACTTTTTAAGAAGTGGTGGAAATAACCAATAATCTTTGAAGATTTTTAATTCACATGTCTTACTCTTCATTGAATCTTAAATATATTTATGCTATCAATTTATTAACAAAACACAGTATTGTGAATATTAAAAAAATAACTAGGAATATACAATGATCGTAAATTATAACTTTTTCATAAAAATATTTAAAAATTATTAGGAATCAAATCGTTTTTATTTGTTTTAAAATATTCGCGTCGTCTACAGTTAGTTAACCAATATTATTAGAGTTCAATGTGTATCGATTCTTGGATCCAACTTTGGATAAAACATATTGCATCTATAAAATGAAATTGAAAAATATTAGTAGTATTTTAATATTAAATATAATTAAGATAAAATATATTTTAACACGAGCTGGAAGACGCAGTGTGGGTAGGCCCCCAACAAGGTGGACCGACGACCTGGTGAAGGTCGCGGGAATCCGCTGGATGCGGGTGGCACAAGACCGGTCGTCGTGGAGATCCTTGGGGGAGGCCTATGTCCTGCAGTGGACGTCTTTTGGCTGATGATGATGATGATGATGATATTTTAACACAAATTTGCAACTCCCTCGCTCTATAAATAACTCAAGTTTGTGTTCACGTTGAAGTCTTCGCATTAAAGTTTCTTCTTGAATTACTCATGTTGCAAGGTTCTTGTAAATATGTTAATCTACAGAATTTAATAAACTAACTGCTTAGAATGTTAAGTGGTTAAGATATTCTACAAGTGGTTAATATGCTATTAGTTTTATTGTAATGCAAAACTTTATTTTAACTACAATAGTTGAAAATTGCTTATTTTAAACATTCTACATCACGCACTATATAATTTAACAGAGAATTATAGAGTACTGATATTTTACCTAAACTGAAAGTCCTTCCCTATTATTAAAACTGAAATTATTCTTTAGACATAGATCGCAATTATTGTCTCCGAAAGTTTATCGCAATAACTTGTATAAATTGAAAATGATTCAGAGCATGTTTTATATTAACGATTACAAATCCTTTTCTAACGATGTACATCTTCGTTATATCTACAGAGATATTTCTTGTTCAGTGAAAGACACTTTAATCTGTATTATACCCAAAGAGTGTCTGAGTAAAAACGATCTCTCTTTAATCACGGCTTCGTATTAGCTGTGGGCTGTCTCAAATATTACAAAGTACCTATTTATTAAAATAAAGATGGTGAAAATAAATCTTCCACAAATAAACTCGACTCATTCGTATCTAATTTACTTTTTGTTACCATAACTTTGACTCCTTTCTTTAGATCTTAAAAAAAACATAATATTTCCGAGTTTCGAATTTCGCATTCTATATTATGATGTGAAATATTTAGTTTTATACATTGGCGTGACGCTGTCATAAGTTATTGTGAGACAATTTTGAATAATTTTATTCAATTTAGGTATAAAAAAATAAATTAAGAAATCTTTCTTACTTATCGTGTTGTCATGAGCGCCATATGAACATTAAATATTGCTTAGTGACTTTATTTTTTAAAGATATGTATAGAAATATATAATTGTATCTCTAATATGTTGTGACATCTACACAATTAGCGAAATCCACACATTGTTTTCGAAAATTCCAGGACTAAAAGAATGTCTTTTTGTAATTTTCTAATCTTAACATAGAACACAAGATTTAATTTATATGTTTTGTATTTGATTATAGGATTGAAAAGCTAAACTTTCACTATTTCATTAAGAAGTGTAATTGTTAGTAAATTGGTATATTAATGTATGAGAAAATAAAAGTAGTTAAAGCAATATATTCTTGATTAAGGATAAAATTCAATGTAAAATTTTTATTCTTTTGGCCTTTAGCTGCTTATTTATTTATTTTCACGGTGGGAGGTCAAAACATCGTATCGATGAGAGAACCCTATGGCGATCTCTGGGGGGATTCTGGAGTCCCTGCAGTCTTTTGATCAAGCTCCTACTGGCATTTAGTCTGGTTTATTTTTGAGCTATAATTTCAAATTCTGTTCGATTTCCCTTCTTTATATATAACATATCTATATAAGTGTATACTACATATATACAAACCATGATTGGTTTTAATAATAACAAATGTAAAGAGGTTGCATTTCCTTTAAACAAAAAGCATACGGTATCAACATCAGAGGCCTGGACTATAATTTATTGCAGGTCAAACATATCCAAAAAGAAGTATCATTCGGCTTATATTTTCTTGGTAAATGCTTGAAATTGAAAAAACTCTTAATGTTAGTACCAAAAGGAGAAACCTTAACTACTAAGTCCTACAAAATGACATTTAAAGAAGTTCAAGTTATAAAAAAACACATATGTTCGCTGGACCTCCACCAACTCCACCTCGTATTTTTGTCGCTTGCGCCAACATATTTGAAAAATGGCACCTAAAAGCTGTTCAAAAGTTGAAACACCACTAAATTTATAAACTATCAACTTTTAAACTCCTGGAAAACGTTCCAGGTAACCACTATATTTCTCACCAAATGACTGGACTACTATTTCTTTTTTTGCAAGAAGTGACGGTGAACAATTAAAGTATGTCATAGACATAATTAAATTGATTGAACGTATATATAGCACATGCATGTATAATATAAAACTATTCCATACAATAATTTTACATATGTTTTTCTGGTTCTGGGTCTTAAAACGCAAATATGCTTTTTATGACCTACGTTTTTGCGAATTGAATGTGCGGTCTGTGGAAACAATAAACGTAAAATACTTTTTATGATGAGTTGATTTCTTTCAATAAGGCAGGTGGCCTTCGAGATATCATTGTGAGAAAAAATATTTTAAAAATATTCAAAGTTTCTTATATAACATAAATTATGAGAAATATTTCACAATATTTGTGTGAATGAAGTCAATGGAAAAATGTAATGAAGTTTCTATTGCCAGACAGCCAGCCAATTTTCATTACTTTTTTAAATCATTTATAATAAAAAAGTGTTGTGCAAGTTTATGAATTTTATTAGAAGACGTTAAAATTTATTGTGACGATTTCTTTCAAGCTATGAAAGTTATTCGATCAAACTTTAAACTTACATCTCGGTGCGATAGTTAAGGATGTAGTTGAAAAATGATGTTATTTCAGTTCGATGCATTTTTAAGTGTCTTTTCAAATTGAATAATTATATAAAGGTATTATATAAAGGTTATGTTACTTACAGGGTTTACACTCAATTGTCGTTGACTATACCCTTAATAAGAAGTAAGAATGTACTCGGTTTTGTTTGCTGATTTTATAAATAAATCTATTAATAAAATCGAGTCAGAACCAGTGAAAATGTAGAACTTTTATTTTGTTGATGCATAATATATATACATATTATATGCATATACTAGGGGGAAAATAGCTCCTTAGAGATAATTCCGTCCGAATAAACCTGTATGTTTTCTATTTCATTTGCCTATTAAATTATATTATTAATGTTAAAACATTAAAACAGTTCGTAAAGCTATAATATCAAATAAACTATCTGTACAGTTATTATTGGATATATTTAAGATAATGAAAATACCATTTAGCTTTACGAATTTATTAGCATAAAATATAAAATTTTCAGTTGTCATGTTCTTTAAAATGTATCTTACTAAATGCTTACGTATTTACTTATATTTATTAATGTTGATTTAAACAATAAGGAAGACAATAATTTTACATACATTATTATTACATTTAAGAAGGATATTTTTTTTCAAAAAAGTAGGTTGTGCAATTAAATCTAAACAATTTATTACTGAAAGAGATCATTTTGTATATTAACTGAATTTGCTGAAGCTAATCAGAAAAGTCAAACTTTAGAAGTATCCTTCAACAATATTTGCATACGTATAAAGATATGAATTGTAAAAAAATAGGACTTGGAAAAAATATACCATAATTTTAAACGAAGTTGCAACTTCATTGTAACGTATAACAAAAATGGCTAGATTATCCAAGATTATATACAATATTCGAATGCCATATATTATGGGTTTATTGGCATCAAGTGGGTGGGTCGGGAGGTTGTTCGGGTTCCTTGCTAAGAGGGCTGCCTTCCTCGCCGCTGTTACCGCTGTTGATTGCCACGGAAGTTAAAGGAACCTGCGAATATAACGTATGTATATAGTAACAAATTAGGTAAACATTATTGATTATAAACGATATTATACTAAGATGTTTGTGTTACCTTTGATAGCTATATATAATATTTCACAATAGTAAATAACATAACGAGTCATGATAGCTCCTTGCCAAGTAAGTATTGTTCATTTATTTTACACACACGATTCTTAACCTGTATATTTTGAATAATTTTTTTTACTTCAATGACCCGAGTGAAATTTGCTATAACAAACCTTTATAGTCCATTTTGTAAATCTTTCAAAAATATCTATCCAAATGATTTATATAAGAATCTAAAAGAAACAATAACTTTTAAAAGATGTTGCTTCAAGATAATTATCTAATTTGTAAACTGTCCTACATACTAGTAGTATCTTTTTATTTAAGATATGAAAATTATATTTTATCTCTTATAGATTGTGATGCTATGAAATTCCATTTCAGCCCAATCCACAAAAGCAATTGCGGATAGCACATACAAATTGGTATTAATAGCTAAATTGTACCTTACTACTAAGATATTAAGGTTCATAGCATCTTAAACAATCAGATAACTTGAGCTTAGAAACGTGACGGGCATGTTTTAAGACAATGATAAACTGGTTCAGAATATCTTCTGAGCTTGTCCTTAATGGACTCATTATAATGATAATATTATTATAATATCGTTACAACTACATACAATTATGAAACAAAATCTCGTTTTGATTATAACCAGATTATTATAGAATATACCAGACAAGCAAAATATATATATACAAATATAAATACCTGATTATCGTGTCAAAATAAAATGGCTATCTTTATTAAATAAATTTTTAATACTTTGGGAATATTTTAAGAAGTTTGACAATTTCTTTATATTCAAAATAGACGTGAATCACATTTCATCTGCTCGTGATCACGGTAACTAAAACGTCGGGAATATGTAGTTTTTTTAATAATAAAATACTCGATTAAATCCGAAAGTATTAGTTTCATTTATACAATCGATGAATATACCGTATTTTGTACCTAATATGTTTATATATGAATTATATAGTAGATTAATTATTTATCCTAAATCAAATACAGTTTCTAATATCTTAGGCATTTCAAATAAAATTGAACATAATATAAAATACGATATACCTAAATATAATTTAGTGGACTAAATTATTGGAATAATAAAACAGCTTTATATTTATTTTATTTTTTGGTTACAATTTACTATTTTAGATTTTATTATAACATTCTTTAGTCTCTAAAATCTATACAGATATTAAAAGCAGAAACAAAAATATAGTACATTTTAAATTTTTCATTGAATGGTATATACATATGTACATATAAGTACATTGTTCACCCATATGCATATTGTTGCGTATTGTTGGGTATGTCGGAGTGAGGATAGTTAAAAATAAACAGTTTTTAACATGGAAGCTTGTATAAGGCTATAAAGTTACAGTGCATAATGACCATCCCTATATTTTCTTGAAACCGGCACAGAGTAAACAAATATAGTATAATACATCAAGTCTTGGACTCATTATAAAGTTATATCACGGTTTAATAACTATGGTAGGTATATTTTGTGATTGTGGCTATCAAATTCAGAATGCAAGTGCAATTCAGGTCACTAATTTTGATGCAGATTTTCGTCTAAATCTGCTAAGTGATTCAGCGTTATTAAGGAACATATTACAAACAAACATATCAACGAACTCTTTAAATGTAATGCTTATATTATTGTAAGATTACCATTGAGACACCGGTGCACATATTAGCCTCTGAATGACGTGGTGGCGTCAGAGCTGGATCGTACCGCAAATCAATTTGCATCATAAAGAGAGCAGCAGCTAGGGTTGTGATGGACACAGACAACTGTGCTGATGCTACACCTATACAAGTTCTACTGCTGCACCTGGGATTTTAGAAGTCGTTTTATTTTGTGGGAAAATACAAATCGTTGTAACATTAAAATTCCGTATATACTTTAAAAACTATTAACAAATGTCATTAATTTCCTAAAATGACTTAAATTACTTTTAGTTTGGTTTCTTTACGTATGGCAAGGTAAAATAATATCTTAAGAAGTTGGTTTCACATATAAAGTTCCCAAACTTACCCCCAAAGGTTTCAATCTACTCTACTTAATGGATATACATTTCCAAGTTATACAAGGTACAAGGTAAACTGAGTTACATATTTCTGACATACTTACCCAATGTTCATCAAAGATCTGATGCAGAAAGCCAGCATTGCGATATGTGCAATGATAGCTATAATCCACAGTATTGTAAGAGGAATGGCTGCGCATGGTGAAGGACCAAGTGCTCTCCAAGGAGCTCCCCAGTTCTTAGTCGATTTAGATCGAGCTGATACCCAGCCACCAAATCCTCTACTGAAGTACATTGATGTTGCTAAAAAAACACCACAATTGTACGTAATAGTCTCATCAATATTCAAAAAACATTGCTACTTTCACAAAAAAAAAAACAAAATCTGACCCAAGCATTCCAAATAAAGAAGTATCAATCATCATGAGTATGATTTAATACAAGGATTAATTCTAAAGATGGTAGAAGGTATTACATAACTATACCGGCAGCTAAGACGGTGACAGCGCCAGCAGGAACTCCAAGTCCTAAAGCTGGTTTGTGTCTTTCTTCCAACCAGCCCACAGCACCCACCACCACACCTCCAATACCGCATACAATCTATTAATAAATCAATTTAAGTATCAACAGTCCGATGCTCTAAAAATATACATAACTTATTTACTTTGTTTAGCCTTGATAATGGATTTGAATTATGATAGCAATGAATGCTTATCAAAACTAAGACGATATATTTATAGGAATGTTAAAACGTCTATTGTTTTACAAATTTCTGGCGTCAGTTCAAAATTCTTTAAATCGTGTTAATATATTCGCGTGCTATAACTGTTTAACAAATAATCACAGAGTCAAAGGTGTAAAAACACTAAAAACATTACATGCTACAGAATTAATTTATTACTCCAATGTTTGGTTTGTGAATTGAATGTATGTATGTAGGTGTTTTATTTTTAACAAAAATCTTAATGGTCAAAATATTTTAGCAAATACATTTCTCGAGAAGCAGAAGACATTTTGATTTTAATTTTCATAAAGTACATAAGTAATCGCCCACTGAACATACAACCTTTTATTTGTATTAATACAATACAATCATACATTTTAAATTAGATGCAAAATATTATTTTACATTTGATTAAAATACCTGTAATACTCTCACTCTTAATGCTATTGCGAAGGGATATATCTGTTGTCCAGAAGCATCTTGATCGTCACATTTAGATGCTCCACTTACTGCGCTGCAGACAGATTGCTTACGGGACCACATCGCTTTCGTATTGATAACTGTGAGATATTATCAATTAAATATATAAATAATCTTGAAAATATGATACGCAATTTATATGAGATCAAAATTTATATGAATGATTTGGTTTTGTGACAATCTGACCTTAAGTGACTAATATGAAGGATTCGGTTGTGTGAACCTTGAAATTCATTATATGCTGACGTCTTGTTACATCATGACATGTGATACATTGTTTAAATGTTTCAAATTTGGTTCACAAATAGTGAAATATATGGAAATTTTATCATGATCTTGTTCATTTTATCTCTTAGTTTTCCTCCTAGTTACTTTTTAGGAAATTAATATGAATAAATAAAAAAGTGAGCATAATTCAAAATGAGAAAAATTTTAATACATATCTTTTTCAGTTTTAATTTATTTTAAACAACATTTTGATATTAAAGATCGTCGCTGATTAAATTTTTAATAAATTGCAATAGACATAAATATGTTTGAAGAACACTTGAAAAAAAAAATGTGTTTAAATACATTTTTACTATTATAATACTTAACATCAAATAAAATAAAACGTTTATGACCGGCTACGAAATAAATGAAAAATGAAAGCACATCAAAAACTATAATTAAAAAAAAAACTCATTAGAGAAAATATATAAACAAAAATATAAAAAAAAAATAGAAATAACTTCAAGTGGAAAGCCAATCAGAGAAATTACGATGATTTGGTTGGAACCATCGTTCAAATTAAATGGTTCCTGATTTGTTTGCCACAATTTAAAGTATCCTTTTACTTTCCACTTCATCCTTAAATCTATATCAATCAGAGTCCCTTCAATAGAGTTAAATTACAAATTGCTTTCTTACATTTAATTATTTATCGACTTCCAGGCTGAATTTTTAATCAACTCCTGTAATTTATAGGTATACTAAGAATATTACCGTTTCATATTTTTACATGCATTGAATTGCCAATCATTATATTTACTTTTCTTGTAGAAAAAAGTTTCATGTGGAAAATTTTATCAAGTTCACATTTTAATAAAAATCTCATATACGTTTTAGATAGGCATTAAGTATGTTTAACTCCAACATTTATATTCTTTCATGTCTAGAAAAATCAAGATTTACCTAATATATAATTTCAATGTTATATTACAATAATATATCAATACAAGAAATAGTACAAGATAGATAGATGTATTCGTTTCTATACGCGTTCGTTGGCGAGGAAATGTCGATGATATTCATATTCAAAGTATGCTAGAGATTTGGAATCTATTCTAGTTGGAGAATTTAATAACTTTCATGTTTGTACAGAGCTTTGTGTTGTCCATAATCGTAGTTTTGTATAGAATTTAGTTAATTATTTACTACAGAGTGCCTGAATAGAGTTTTAAGTAGTTAGATATAACAGGATTAGAGAGGCAACTATTTGTTTTAGAATAAGAAGCGTCAATTAGAATTATCTATAGACATTTATTTTGCTTACTTTTTAATGGTTTTAAATAATCGAACGATTTAACTGAATGAAATTTGTTTTTAAGTCGGTTACCTATATACGAGTATAACGTTGAATATAAGAATAAAAGCCTGAACAACGAAAACCTTTCAGAATAAAACTGAAAACGAAGTTGTGTATTACAATTATTTTAAATATTTTTATTTTATTCACAATTAGTTTTGTTTTACTTAAATGTAAACCTTAAAATTCTTGGTTCCATTAATTAATAAAATGATAACTAAGTAACAGCTCGAATCCTATTTGTATATTCAGTTTTATTATTAATGAAGACTCCAGTACAAAGACGCAATTATAGAGCGAATAGAAAATAAATTGTTTCTGTTTATTTTTTAAAACAATGCTATAATTTAGTAGTAGGAGTTAGTTATTAGATTGATTAATAAATATAGTTTATTATCATCGAACAGAATTAAAAACAATAAATTATAATCTTGACTAAAAGTACATAAAATTTATATCACTAATAAGCACTACCAAAACGATAGGGAAGACATACTCGTATTATTGCTTGCATTAATTTATCAGAAACCGAAATTAAATGAGTTTTAATGTTTTTTGTATTTCAGTCTATATCGTTATTATAAGAATGAGTTGTACTGGTTGATAATTGGAAAGAACCATACTCAAATACCAATTTCACATAAATTATTTCGTGTCGAAAATTGCAGTGAAATTTTATGAGTTCTATCAATTATTAAAGACTATGATAATATTATGAAAATGGTTTTATTATATTTTAACATTACAATTACGATTAATTTGTTAGAATGATAATAAAAATCTGATAAAATTTCAAATTAAATTTATTATAAGTTTGTAATTATACTTACAATAAAAGTGAAAATGCAAATGTGACGCTTCATTGTCAGATAATCTTTCTTTGTTAGGTTTAAATTTACAAAAAAAACTTAATACTTATCTTGGCGTTGTTTGAAGAGACAAAGTTTTAATTATAAATCCCACTAGGACTTCTCTTAATTTGAATCTGACCTCTTTTCAAATGTGGCGTCGAAAATCCGCTACAATTTGTAACATCTTCCTAAGAATATTTTTATTTTAAACATATACAATAAAAACGTGTGTCTTATACAAATATATAAAGTATTACAGATGATTCTTGTAAGCAAATTAGATAAACACAAAAAGTCCTCATAAATTCTTTAATAAAAGTGAAGTTACGAAGAAAAATTATGAAAAAAATAATTCTTTATGTTTTGTTAATACACAAAAAAAATATTTTTTGTATTCTTACATATGTCAAATACCTTTTTGAAATTAAAAGATTAATTCATATTATAATAATTTCCTTTTTTCTTTAGGTTACGTTAAAACACGGTAGGTAAAACTGTAAACGGGAAAGGGTAAGCCTCATCCGACATTCCGGATATGAGAAGAGCAAAAAAGCTATTTCCCATACCTCATTTAAAACATGACAGAAATATGTGAAAAATTAATTCAAATTAATATACCTCTTATCTTCAATTTATATAAGTTGCACAAAATCAAAGACACATTTTGAACATAATAAACTTTAAATCAAGACACTAATTTGTGTAGCCATAGCAATCATGTCGTTGTTATTAATGTACATTATAGAAAGACACTGAAAAGGCGTCACTTAGCTATCAAAGTTTTATTGTAAACAAGTTAAAAAAATCAGAGTAAGTAATATGAGTATGAAGTAAGAAAAAGTCAAGTATTAAATTTTGTTTTTAATGTCAATTATATTATTATTCTTATGAAGGAATATGTGCTTAACTAACATTTAAATGACGTTGATCGACCAAATAGTTGAAATATAACTGTTGTCACATAGATAACAGTAGAAGAACAAAGATAAGGTACCCTATTGCCTCGGTACTTAAAAACACTTTTATTTTATGAAAATTGTTCATAAGATTATGATTGTCCTTACAGTAAGATAATCATAAAAAACATTTAAATCCTTTTTTATTCATATATATGTCTGATGATTTCAAAAAAAAATTGTCAATAGAACCAAAACATACGGAATTTTGGGTAATTTATTTATTAAACTAAACAAAAATAAATCGAAGGAAACTTAAGGCTCTTTAGTAAGAACAATTTAAAGGAAATAAATCTTTATATCTTTCTATGAAATATAATTTGTAACTTATAAAAAACTTTGTTATAACTAAATAATTCTTACCAGGCATCAAAACGCATATCCATATAAAAGACTATAGTTTAAATATATAACAAAATAATAATATTTCTCACAATTTCACAGACATTGTTCTCAACAATCACAACACGATCTTCTGAACATAACAAAGATATATCAACACGTTCGCTCCCATCGGAAGCTGGTGAAAGACTGACTTCCAACTTCCAAGCGTACTATGTAGAATAATGTTTTTCTTGGTACGTCAATTATTAAAAGAAGACCTAGCAGTAGGACGAGGAAATGAATTTTTATTCTTTCTCTTCGTTATAAACCAATTTGTCCTTTTAGCATATTTTTGCAAGTTGCATCTTTGAATAAGCTAATTCATGAAGGATGATCAATGTAAACGAATATTAGAACTATAAGTGTAAGTGTTACATACAATCATTGGAGGTTTCAATGAAATATGTTTTTTTAATAGCCCACAGTGGTTATAAAAATTTTAATGAAGCCCATAAAAACGAAATTGATGAAACAAATTATATATTGGCGCAAACTGATTCCAACTTCCTCTTTAATAACAATCGTTGTAAGTATGTAGAACTTTTTAAAGGCTCAAAAAAAAATATATATATTTTTAAAGTTTAATATACATATGTAGAATTAAGTATCTTAATTTCAAATAAAAATCTGATGTAAGAGGAAAAATTATATAAAATACAGCATTTGAGCTTATTACTTCTCGTATATTGAAACTCCTTCGTGAACCCTGTTGCTATTTTTACGATATTTCTTTTAAAGTTCAAAGCTTCTAAGTAACACTGGGGATTTCATGAGAAAGGTTATAAATAGACCTTCATTCTTAACCTTATATGACTGAGATATTATAGAAGATTTGGTGGAAGCGCCTATTATCATGAAGTAACATAAGAGTACCCAAAAGTCGGTCTACTTTCCTTTAATTCAATATTTTACCAATACTTCCTGCCTGTATCGTTTCCTGTAATTTTTTTTATAGTATCTAACTTATTTGATAGCCTCATTATTTAGCATAATTGATAGAATTTATAGGTATATTTTTATAGCGGTAACTGCTGAACATCAATTAAATAATATGTTTTCTGATTGGTCTATATTTTAAAACGAATTGAAAGTTTTTCTTCACTTACCAAATTGGTCCTTCAGTTATCAATTGATGTCTAATAGAAAAGATCTTGAGACGCATGTTAGACATGAAAGTATTTGATTAGCAGTAAAAAGAATATTATAATTGTAGTGTTAGTTGAGATAATTACTTTATAAACAGGATTGCGAAGAAACATGGATGTAAAAATTTGCCTACTGAAAAGGTAATTTCGTTAAATTTCATAACATATTTCACACTTACATATATTGATTTTAAGCCAAAGTAACTTTAATATTCAATTCATTTAATGTTCGTGAAGGGTTTTCCACGTGACGAAATTCACAAAAAATGAATTATTTTACAATAAAACGTCGTAATATATGGAAATCGCTCAATTTTACCGTGACAAATTTGACGTTGCTTATTGATTTATGTTGTAGGAATAAAATCTTTAGAAGTTATATTTCTTTATTACCATAACGGTGAATGCTTCGTAAAAGCCTGCGACTTGACTTTAATTAACTGTATAAATTATATTTTAGTGAAACATACACCAATAAGTATGATCTAATATAAAATACTGATTTCAAACTGTTAAACTACTTAAATTTTCTGAATATAACGTAGCTTCATAAGTAAGAACTTTTCCATATAGTTGTTGGAAAGTATTTTGTTTGTCACCTATTAATTCTTAATGAAGTTAATATCGGAGCAATTAAACGAAAAAGAAAGAAATTCATTCATACATAAAGAGAATACGATTATTAAAACTAAAACGAAAAAAGCCTCGAATATTATTCTACAGACATGTCATGTCATCAGCCTATCAGAAGCCCACTGCTGAGCAAAAGGCCTCTTTCTCACATGGAGAAGGTTTGAGCATTAATCACCACGCTTGCTCAAGACGGGTTGGTGATTTCAAACTTATAATTGTGAAACTACAAGTCCAGGTTTCCTCACGATGTTTTCCTTCACCGTATGTCAGTGATGTCTAAATACTCTCAGAAAGTACATATGACTCCGAAAAATCACATTGGTACTTGCCAGGTTTGAACCCGCGCCCTCGGCAACGAGAGGCGGGCCCCCAGCACACAGCACACAGCACACAGCACACAGCACACAGCACACAGCACACAGCACACAGCACACAGCACACAGCACACAGCACACAGCACACAGCACACAGCACACAGCACACAGCACATAGTACACCGCACGCTCACACACGTGGTGTGCAAACTGTATCGTGTATTGTGTGAACTGCAAACTGTATCGTGTATCGTGTAAACGGCAAACTTTGTTATAACTAAATAATTCTTACCAGGCATCAAAAGGCATATCCATATAAAAGACTATAGTTTAAATATATAACAAAATAATAATATTTCTAACAATTTCACAGACATTGTTCTCAACAATCACAACACGATCTTCTGAACATAACAAAGATATATCAACACGTTCGCTCCCATCGGAAGCTGGTGAAAGACTGACTTCCAACTTCCAAGCGTACTATGTAGAATAATGTTTTTCTTGGTACGTCAATTATTAAAAGAAGACCTAGCAGTAGGACGAGGAAATGAATTTTTATTCTGTCTCTTCGTTATAAACCAATTTGTCCTTTTATCATATTTTTGCAAGTTGCATCTTTGAATAAGCTAATTCATGAAGGATGATCAATGTAAACGAATATTAGAACAGTAAGTGTTACATACAATCATTGGAGGTTTCAATGAAATATGTTTTTTAATAGCCCACAGTGGTTATAAAAATTTTAATGAAGCCCATAAAAACGAAATTGATGAAACAAATTATATATTGGCGCAAACATCGACCAACTAGTCGGGCAACTGGTTGGGCAACTGATCGTCCAACTGATCGACCAACTGATCGACCAACTGATCGACCAACTGATCGACCAACTGATCGACCAACTGATCGTCCAACTGGTCGACCAACTGATCGTCCAACTGATCGATCAACTGATCGACCAACTGATCGACCAACTGATCGACCAACTGATAGTCCAACTGATCGACCAACTGATCGTCCAACTGGTCGACCAACTGATTGTCCAACTGATCGTCCAACTGATCGATCAACTGATCGTCCAACTGATCGTCCAACTTATCGTCCAACTGATCGACCAACTGATCGACCAACTGATCGACCAACTGATCGTCCAACTGGTCGACCAACTGATCGTCCAACTGGTTGACCAACTGATCGACCAACTGATCGACCAACTGATCGTCCAACTGATCGACCAACTGATCGTCCAACTGGTCGACCAACTGATCGTCCAACTGGTCGACCAACTGATCGTCCAACTGATCGTCCAACTGATCGTCCAACTGATCGACCAACTGATCGACCAACTGATCGTCCAACTGGTCGACCAACTGATCGTCCAACTGATCGTCCAACTCGCTTCTATCTAAAAACAAACAGGGCCTAACCCTCGCAGCGTCTACTCAGCATTACACAATACAATATTTGAATCCAGTTCCGGTTAGGAATCTTTAATATATGTATGTAGGTACAAAAATATAACACGATTCTCATATAAATTTCTTTAACACGGACGAGAAGAACTTGTGCAAGAATTTACTAAGAATATGGAAATTCTTTGGATAAAAAATGTATTTATTGGCTGACCTTTGTGGATGCAACATCTACGCGTGACAATTAATTGTTAAGAAAAAATGTTACTTAATATATAAAATTAATATTTTTTATTTATTTATATGAAATTGGTCAAGAATTTTCTTTTCTACTTTAATCAAATGAACAGATGTATTCAAGGTGTAATGCTTTTGGCTTCTGTAAATTTTTGTTGTACTTACCTTTTTTGAATATGTAGAAAAAAAAAGTACATATGACTCCGAAAAACCACATTGGTACTTGCCAGGTTTGAACCCGCGCCCTCGGCAACGAGAGGCGGTCCCCTTAACCACTAGGCCACCACTGACTTCAACAGACATAAAACATTACATAATATTAAATAAAAAATATTACTCTTTTACGTTCAAAAAATTATTATTAAATTCTGGACCGTAAATTAAGGTCGAGATTAGAAACTTATTCAAAGATTCGACAACCGAAATGTTATACTACTATACTTATTTGTAGAGGTCCGTCTCAAAAGGGGTTGTCAGGTATTATGAGTTCCCAAATGAACACGTGATCCCAAAAGTCACAATATTAAAATCTGACCCTGATCTGAAGAATTATATCTTCATAATATTTCTCTAATAACAAATCATATAACTTGCTAGCAATCTTATTGTATATTTGATGTTGCTTTTAAATTGATAAAATACATATTTTAGAGTAAAAAACATCAAAGCTATAATCGCATGGATCGATTGAAAAATACTTTGCTGATATCGTAATTGATGAAACTATGGACGCGATCGGATTATCGGTATTTTGGTAACATAACACGATAACTGATCGTTGGACAATAATAGAACACGCTTATCTGGCCTGAGGGAGCGAACTCAATGGATCCCATGATATTTGTAATAAATGACAACCTTGGAATAGCCTTTCAGACTGACTAAATTATTCAACATTATACATTCTGAATCAATAATTTTACTGTTTTTATAAATATGAAAAAATCTTTCAAACATCAAAAGACCCGTCAAACTGTTTTAGAATTACAACAGTGGAATAAAGTTAATAGGTGCCCGATATAAAGTATATGAGAATGATTAATCACCTAAACTTCTTACACAATTTTACTGAAAGTCATAAGAACTTATAAGTAACTAAGTATATTAGTTTGATGAATCAGTATCAAATATTTCTCTTCTTTATTTTAGTTTTCTCTTTATACATTTTGTTTCAATTTCTTTCTATGATAATCATATTCTATCTACAATAACAAATTGAAATTTAGTTAATTAATATTCAATTAGTGTGATCAAGACACAATGAAACGTTTAATCTCTTTATGTTATCAGACCTAGTTTATTGCTAATTGGGTTGAAATTAATTACCCATCAGTTAATGTGAACCCGCCTTAAACAAAAACAGTCTGATCAATATTTCAGTTCAGTCTCCACATTATGTAGATTAGACTCCAAATAAAATAAAAAATACTTATTTGGAAAAATAACTTTATTATTTAATTTATTAATAGTAAAATAACGAGGTCGTTATATTTAATAGTGATTTACTTTATTTATTTATTTTTGTTATGATACAGTTTGTATTCAGATGTGTGACCATTGATTCTATTAAAAAATTAAAATGGAATAAGATGAATTTATTATAACACTCTAATTATTATATTTCCATCCTTCATTATCAATCAAAAGAAAGAAATCTCTGAACAGTATACATTTTATAAATCTCTAGTTTCTTGTGTATTTCTTCTTTATGTATGTATGGTGTCATACAGACTGGAATTGTTTAATATATGTTTATGTCACATCTGTTTTGTTAGTAGAAAATAAGTCGGTTTCTGTCACTTCATTTGATGTGGGATCCCGGCGTCGGGACGTGACGACCCCATCGCCCACCGGTGTATTCCGGTGCAATTAGTCACGGGAGGGAAGGGCCTTGACCTCCTCGTGGGGTCTTGGCCCGGGCTGGGGTAGCAGCCCATGGAGGTGGGTAGGACGAGGCTCGGCGGTGTACACCGCCGCTGCCAAGTTCGGCCCTACGTGTTGGCGGGTGGCCTCGGCCACTGTCGGCGCAGTCCGGCGTCGGGACGTGACGACCCCATCGCCCACTGGTGTATTCCGGTGCAATCAGTCACGGGGGGGAGGGCTGGGGGTACAGCCCTGGGAGTAAGACGGTCACGGATCTGGCAGGAGGCCGTCCGTGGCTGTCTTGGGGGGGAGGGGATACTCGGGTCTCTCCGGAGGCCTGAGTTCGCTTGTGGTCGGTCGGTTTCCTCTCTGTCTGCCGTCGGGCGCTTGCGCTCGTCGGTGGGTGGTTGGAGACTGGCCGCGTGGGCTTGGGTGGGAGGGGTAAGGGGTTAACCCTCTCGCGATTAAGCAAGCCCGCCAGGCGGTGGGACACTCCTGGTCACTTGGAGTGAGCCCTCGGGGGGGGGGAGGTGGCCGTTCGCGGCCCGCCGCCGGATCGTCGCGGATGCATGCTTCGGCGTTTCCCGTGGCGATCCACTTGGCGGCAACGGAGAGTGACCGCTGGTGTTTTAGTGGGCAACATGGGCCCTTCTGGCCGTGAATCCCACATAACCGCCTCTGTCTCCCCTAGACGGAGGGGTAGGTATAAAACCTTTCACCGCGATAACAAAAAAAAAAAAAAAAATTTGATGTGGGATGTTAAGTTTCATGTTGTTTCCATATGTAGCAAAAGTCGGCTATAAGAGTGGATGGTGTTTCATGTGAAAAAATTCTTCACGGACTAAAAGTTTCAATCTGGGTTCCAAGTCTCCCAAAGTCTGTTGACGAGTAACTCCAATTGTTATATCATTAAATATTTATATATTTACATAAAATTTAATCTCATACACTACCCAAAAGATTGAAAAACTTTTTTTTTTGCTAAAACTGCTTTTTAATTAAATTTTTTTATACTATTTTAAAAATTCATCACTAAAACTTAATTTGCATAGCCCCTTATAATGTTGCATACATTTAAATATCTTTAGCCATCGTGTTCTTATATTATGGGACGACAAAGAACCAAATTTACCTGATACCAATTGACTCTCTTATGTAGTGTGGTTTTGTTTTTTTTTATAAATCAAACATATTTAAACTCCATGATGATAAAAAAAGATCGATTGTGTCTTGGCCACGATGATTTTAAACTAATATAATATTTGTCAAATTATGGCATTAAATGATTTGTACGTCAAATTAGACTTTTTAAGAAACAACCATAATGTTTAAGAAATCTGAGAAAAAGTCTCATAATCCTCCATCAAAACATCCTTCTATGCCAGTAGCTGGCTCATCCAAAAATGAAGCTACTCCAGGGGATAAGGATGAAGAAACACCATCTTGCGGACAACGTTGTTGTAAATACATATACGATAAAGAAACAAAACAGTTTTGTGGTAGAACGTGTAACAGTTGGTTTTATATTATTGTTTATTCAATCATGTACTCTATCTTTTTAAGCACCTATACCTTGATATTGTTGTATGCATCTTTTAATGTGATTAAATATATGGATGATTATCAGACAATCGACAAAATGGACCTATGGTCATACTCAGAGCAAGGTATTGGTTTGACAGCGACACCAACTTCTTTAAACAATTTACCAGTCATTTGGTACAGGAACGATACAAGGGATTACCAAAAGTATATAACTGATTTGGAAAATTTAATAAATAAGAGGAGAAAACGTGAAACGTACAATACCTCTGACACTGATCTTGGACCATGCGGGTATTCACCATTCGGTTATGGAGATAAACCCTGTATAATAATTAGAATCAATCGACAGTTGAAATGGTCTGCTAAACCCTTAATTAACAATGTAACATTTATGAGTACAGTTCCCAGTACAGTACAGAGCAATTTAAAGTTGAAGAAACAAAAGCTATGGTTACATTGTAATGGTGTTCATTCTTACGACAAGGAGCACATTGGGAACATAACGTATTATCCTGAACCTCCAGGTTTTGATCCAGACTCTTTCCCATTGACTGATAACAGTTTTTCACCTCTAATTGCCATACAAGTATCGAATTTCACGTTAGGCTTATCACTGATTATTGAATGCAAGCTGTGGTATCAGGAGGGCGTTTCTTCTACGGAATTTGTTTTATATGTCACGCCTAAGAAAAAATGATCTGTTTGGTTTTGTAAATAAGATTTTAATATATATATCTATTAAATATGGCGAGTCAATTATTATATTATATGTACCTAATGAATTTATAAATGTGATTTTTAAGAAAGCGTTACTTAAACATGTGTTATCTTATAAATTTACAATTCAAAATGTCGTTAACAATCTTGTGGTCACATTATAGTTTTTAAACTACAATGCAAAGCGCCTAAGAAGTGGTAATTTTAAATATATAGTTGGTTCCTACGACAATTTATTATATATGAATCTTGTTACATATAAGTATTTCTAAATTTTGAATAGAATATTATACATGCAGTCATGTTACGTTCTCAGGATGAATTCGACGTAGAATACGAATTTAGTAGTTATTAATAACCAACATAGAGTATCTTAGCTACCGGTACCTTACTTAATAAAAGTTTGTTTTTTCAATATTTCACGCTCTAAAATCATCAGAGTGCATTGTCTACTTTACTAATAAGTAAATTTCTTAAAGGAAGTAATATTCACACGTAAATATACATTTTTCCTATCGAATACTAACGAGAACTTTTTGCATACAAATGCAAGAGAATTTGATATAACCCAATCTAAAAATAAAACCAATCTATCGATTTAAGTTTATCTTATCTATGTAGGTTTCCTCAGCGTGAACGTTTGTGGCTTTCCATGTTTCGGGGAATTGATTTAGATCTATCTTCACTTGTCCGATATATATATTATATAACCTTTTTGACGGAATCCAAATTAAATCTGACATACCTAGAGTAAATAATTTATTCTACATACTATTATGTAAATATTATCATAATTGTAGCATACCATTCACTATATATCTTACGTATATTACTATGTGATAGTAACATATAAATTTATGCCATAACGTTGAATTAGTGTAAGACGAACCAAGCCTCCCAATCGGATTAGGTCGGATGATTGAAATTACTTGCTTTACTGATATGCTCAGGATTAAATCTAAACTTCGTATACATACAAATTTATATACACATACATATATATTGTGGCTTCTGGAAGCAATAACAATAGAAAATATAAAGGCAAAAACTAAACAGAATTAACTGTATTTTTGTCTTTAAATACCCACAAAATACATTTAATTAATACAACATAGGGTTTTTTTAGTCACAACGCTTGATCAAGACGGGTTAGTGATTTCAAACTTATAATTGTGAAATTATAAGTCCAGGTTTCCTCACGATGTTTTTGTTCACGCAGGGTTAAAAAAAAATATTTATTAACTCTCATCATCATTACAGCTTTGCAATTAAAAATCTCATCGCTGATTATTATTATATTATGTTTCATCCACATAAATGTAATATCAATTGGAACAAATGGAAATGGAACCAATATCATATATTGGACGCGAATCATTTATTCAATTAGAATCAGCGTGTGGTCTTATCCAATTAGGTACATGTGATGGTGACAATGTTGACAAAACAGTTTTCATTATTTCCTTAACACTTATCTTAATAGTAAGGTCGTAAAAAATTTGTTTCAATCTTTATTAAACTGTTGAATAACCTCTAATAGATAAATAAAATATTGTATAAAAATGCGTATATCGGTGATTTTCTTTACAAAGTAAAGATAATATTTTTATACATATATCTTGTACCATTATTTGTACATTTATATTCCGTTCGTTGCCAAGTTTTTGTTTCTTTACTGAAATATGTTCAGGAATATGGATAACATTGAGAGATATTTATTATTCTGCAGACGGATTTGTATAGATATTTTTCATCAATAAGTTTATTGATTTTGAAATCATGAAGGAAATGTACTGTTGATGATGGATACAAAATTCTGAGCTGACTTTGTTATTAACAAAGCTAAATAAGTGATATGATTCAATTCCACCTTGGAACCGTATTTCAATAACACCTATATATTTAACTAATTTTTCCCACGACTTCGTCCGCGTTAATTTCGGCATTAGTTATATTTTTATAGATGAGCGGCCGAACTCTGTTCCGCCCTAGAGGCCATAAATAAGCAGATTTTTTTTTTCTTTTTCTTTTTTGATTAAACAGAATTAAAGATCCTATGTCCGTCTGTTGGTACTAAGCTACATCCCCGCCAATTACAACCTTATCCCTGCAGCTGTTCTTGAGTTATAAATAGTATAACTAACACAACTTTCTTTTATATATACCCATATACAGATATTCATTAAGGAATTAAATGTATTAATGAATTTTCAAAGGCATTCGCAGATATTTTATATTTATTGTAAGGGTTTTTTTAAGTATAACAATTATTTTCGCAATTTCTTTAGCACATATTTCTGTGGTATTCCATAGTCATACCCATATTAATTTATTATTATACATTTCTTAAGAAATACGTAAATGAAACACATTTAAATATTAACGCAATAATTTATTAATACGCTAATAATTCAATGATTATTTTATCATTATTTCACACTATTTTAAAGATCTGATTTAAGTAGTGAAGACATTAGAATCCTTTATAAGGTAATAAAATCCACCAAAACATCATTTCCAATGTCCCTTCATCCTTTTCACATTCTTTATATACATTAATATGTGTTATTTAAATTAAATACATTATATTTTCTTGTACTTTCTTCGATGGGAATATCGTTCACTATAAATAGAATTTTTATCGCACTGACACACTATTTTAAAGACGTTAATTTGTGTCTTATTCCATAATTTTTATGGAGATTTCTTTTTTAAAGTTTTCGAATACATATATTGGTAATTATCAGCTATGAACAGTTCGACAAGATATATAAATGTTCTCTTTCAACGACCAAACGCCCATATATATCTTTCCATCCCTTACCATTTTACGGGCGGTCATAATTTTTTTATGATTGTAACAAGAAATGCCTCAAATAAAGACTCCATTAGCCCACTTCCAATTTTAAACTCTCCATGTTTTATTGCTCAAATTTTTATTCCGGTCGATAACATTAATGACTTTTATTCCGATCGAAAAAAGTTAATTGATGAAAAACTTATGTTATAGTAGGTAGTAATTATAAGGGAATCTTTGTTTCATTAATTCTATTTATTGGCACTAGCTAGATACTATCACATTCGGATCCTGCTTATAAATCAAACCACGATGAATGAACAACTAAATTTAAAGCGTGGACATACAATAGAAAGATTACGTACACTTTGAATATATGTGGCGTAAAAAAATATAAATATTGAAATAAATAAGGAGAACGGGCTTAAAGTTTCGGTGAGTAAATAATATTTGATGTAGGCTTCAAATAAATACCATAAAAATAGGTTAGTATGATTTTGCACACATTAATAACTAATATGATTAAAGTTGCCAAGTTTGCCAAACCATCAGCATCAGTAGAAAATATTTGATCATTAATAATGTTAACACAAAATAATTTAAATTTCATCGGTAAAAATCAGATAACACACGAATATTAAATCTTAATGCTGGTAAAAAAACCTTAATTATATAAAAAAAATATTCAACGGAAAAAATAATTCTTTGGCAAATCAGCAACTAAGAATTGACATACGATTCATCTACTCTTAAGCTGTACGCGTTACATTACATCCTGCTATACAATTCCATTATATTTTCGCAATATTCATTGTAGGCTTATCAAAAATAGAAGGATTAGAGATTAATATATATCACAAAATATATTCATTGTCACCACAAACGATTCCATTGCTTACAATAACAAAGCTAACATGTTTTATAGACGTCATTAAAAATATACATCTTTTAACTAAGGCTTATTCAAATAAATACAAAGGCTATAATTATTAAAATAATTAAAAACATAAAATAAAATTATTAATTGAATTAACTAAGAAACAATTTCAGTGTTAACTTTGGTATCGTAAACAAAATATCGTAATAGGCCTGACATCACCATTATGGACCACTGAAAAGAGGTATTAATTCAATAATTAGATTAAAAGTTTGAAAAGCTACAGGCTACCATGCTTCTGTTATTAATTGAACGTGGTAAAAGTTAACAGACTAAGGTTAAGGTGTATTTACTAAATTGACCAAAAAATCTAAAAATATCTTAAAAACAGGACGATTAGGAAACTGCTAACTAACTCTCTTGATGACATCGATGATAAAAACTAAGCACTACATCGTAGTACGTACATACATGCTGGAGGAAAATTCAGTCAATATAAATCTAATTAGAAAATATCTTAAATATTTTAATATCCTAAGATAGTTATAGCATCTGATAATAAAATATATTTTAAGGATAACCCGATAGAATTTGAAATAGAAACAATAGCAAGTAAATATAATAAGATGTTGAATTTTTGAGACAATTTAA
This sequence comes from Danaus chrysippus, assembly GCA_916720795.1. NCBI lineage: Eukaryota > Metazoa > Arthropoda > Insecta > Lepidoptera > Nymphalidae > Danaus > Danaus chrysippus. Next base: position 4,066,774 of record CAKASE010000079.1, read on the forward strand.
AATTCTCATTACATTTAAGAGTAAAGCTTTGTATATGTAAATAATACTTAAATTTTTAAGAGACGAAACCTTTCCTACCAACTACGGCACTAAAGATAAATTCACTTTATAATATGTAATCTAAATAAAATATGATTAATCGCAAATTTAATGATAATTATTATTCTAATATACAAACACATATAAATAATATTAATTTTAACAATGGACGAACACATCATTCGAGCGAACGCAGTCTACTTAAATGATTTTAATTAAGTCATTGCTTACAAATGAACTACATAAGGTTCAATTACAAGTTAGAACATTTTAAGTGCACTTCACTTACAATGCTTACTCGTTTGCGATTTGATACAATCGTTTATTTCATTCCGATCTTTCACATTATCACAATGATGTCAGGGTAGGGTATAGTATCTACAGACTACATTTATAAATGAAAACAAATTCTCTATTTTTATTCTGAATGGCGCTAATCATTTGAGATCACAAATTGCTTTCAGATTACAGATAAATCACATTAAGGTAGGCTCACTTGTACAGTATTTTTTCGAAAATAGTCTGTTTTCTATCACGTCACATATTACACCCAGATCGGTACAGAATAGAAACGTTAGGCCACTTTGCAGGTACAGTATTCAATATGGTGTTTTGACCTCACCCGTACTAATTTCAAACAGATTTTTAAACTCGTCTGACTAGAACTTGTGGTTTTATATTTTTCCGTAAATCATGTCCATAGCTTTGTAAAAATCTTGTGATATATCAAGGAGCCAGAATAATCCTCAAATGTAAAGGCATGTCATGATAGATATTGCCGTAATTATGTATAAGTTTGGTAAGTTCAGGAATCCTTTACTCCAAGTGCAGTCTAAATCTTTCGCGATGACCTAAAACATAGATGAATATCATGAGTTCTGAATTAATATCTTGTATAACAATAAAATTTAGATTAAAATAACTTACATCACTGAAAGTCCTGTTGTAATGGGAAGGACATTTTGCAAATCTGAGATCATCTCGAACAGCAACGCAACTAGAGGGACTCTCGCATAAATATTGTCTTCGTTTACGATCCCACGCTTGAACCCAACTAAAAGTAGACAGAACAATAAAATCAAATTTCTCAGAATTTTATTTTATTGCTGTGAATAATATACATACCCGATGCGACAATCACAGTATAGAGGATTTCCAGACAAAAATATGTCGTGAAGGAATAAAGAGTTTGGTACTCCCGGCCATTCATGTCTCGCTGGATTGGGAACCCTAGCTATATTATTATGCCTCAAATCCAAGGTAAGATTCTTCACATGACCTGGTCTCCAAAAAACTTCACTTTCTATTTCCTCAAGGCTCGTATTATAAATGGTCAGAGTCAAAGTTTCAGATGTAACACCCTAAAAATTATGGATTGTTAAATGTTTTCTCAATGGCAGAATGAGTAAATAAGGCTATATATCGCTTTCTTTCTGATTATCTAAGTAAAAATTAAGTTTGATATACTTACACTTAGCAGATTCTGCGACAAAAATTTCAAAGCTTTACCAACAATAGTAATATTATTTAGCTTGGGAGGAAGTTCTCCAACCATCTCCTTGCCAAGATCGATTTGAGAATTGTCTATATGTAAATACAAATTCTTCAATGCATCATTATGAGTCAGTATCTTTGGAATATTGAAGTCTCTTATATTTCCATTAACGGATATTTTCAGAGTACGTAATCCGTACATTTTGCTGAATGCCCCGGCCTGGAATGAAGTATTTATTTTATTATTCTGTCTATTAGTGTTTTTTTGTTTTGTATTTAGTAGCTTATTCTTCTGTACCAATTAAAAAAACCTTTGATATTAACCTCTAGTATACTCAATTTTAGGTGAGTAACGTCTAAGTATTCTAGTCTCGGAGACACGCCGTACATGCTAGTGTTCATCAGGGCAGTGATTGGATTCCCAGATAGAGACAACCAACGAAGTTCGCTGAGGGAGTGAGTCGCCTGGAAAAATACATATAATATTTTTGAAACAAATATGTGAAACTTCTGTCATTATAAGACAACAAAATTTTTGCTGACTTTATTCTAATTTCTTTTAAAAATGTTTACTTACTACAGGAACATTCGTCAAATCATTATAAGACAAATCCAGAGCTCTGAGACGAGTCAAGTTTGCCGTCATGTCTGTTGGAATAGAGGGAAAGTTGTTGTATGATAGATCAAGGCTTTTTAACTTCGGCAACGGCATTGAAGGGATCTATGGAGAAAAAATATTTTTGATATTTTAATTATTATAGTCAAAAATTAGAATTACCTCTTATCTTATATACAATATTGCCATTCTCTTGATACTAACATTTGTGAGACTAACATTCTTCAGTCCCAAATGAGACAATCTTCTTTCTAAACCTTTGAATATACTGCTTCCGCGGTCGTTGTTGTTAAATGGCATATTCATACTTAAATCCAGCCATCGGAGTTTTGGTAAAGCAGCAAAAGAACCGCTTTCAACTCTCACTAAGTGATTGTCAGACAAATCCAACCACGCAAGCGACTGTAATTTTTCATAAACAAAATGAAATAAAATATAAATCCAAACAACATCTATCACATTTTAAGAGTTAGTTTAAAGCAGTAAACCAAAATGTTGCAGAAAATTCAAGAGAAGAAGTCAATGAAATAGAAGAGAGGTAGAAAATAAAAAATACAACAGCAATTAAAATAACTACTATACATAACTTAGGTATTAGTAGCAAGTGCAACAAGCGAAATAATAAGCTATAAGAAATCTTAAGTGCTTTATCTGACAACATTTTATAATTTTTCTTGAGACTCATAAAGAAAATCTCAAGATTTGACGTCAGTTGAAGCACCTGATCACAAAACATCAATCTACCTTAAACAATATGTTCTGCGGGTATTGTTTTTTTTGATGGAACACTCTGGCGTGGTCGCGCCTAGCCGTGTGGTACATGTATTCATCACTGTAGTCCGGTTCCTCGGGCCAGTCGTCGTGCTAAACCCGAGATGGTTATTATGAAGAGCTTAGATTTACGAAACCGATTCAAATTTTGACAATAATTTTCAACTAATCGCAAAACCAGATCTATGTAATTTGTTTATAAATGAAATAGTCTATTTCAAAGTGTAATTAATTAATAAATGACACTGATTTCATTAAAGATTTTGTCTGTTTTTTTGAATTTAAATCGTTGTTTTTATATAGAAAATTAGTTGTTTTGTATTCTTCCTAAAGTTTACAGTAGTAATTTGAGTAAATCATGCTATTGCCACGACAACAGCACACGAGTCACGGTTGTAAAAGCACTACCACACACTGGCAACACATCTAATGTTAGTCATGTATAAATGTCTTATATTCTCCATTAAATTTCAAGAACTACAAATTGAATAGATCAGTATAAAGTAAACTATAACAGTTTAATAGAGTATTAATGAATTTTAACTCAAATATATATCTATATCAAAAGCTAGAGAACATAAAACCATAGGTTATTCTATCAAATATTCAAACTTTTTACACTTCAAATCAATCAAGCTGTTAGATTAACTACAATAAGATAAAATAAAACTACTTACCCTATATCTTTGGACTAAGTCAGCGATCGCTACAGCGGGTATATTGTTCCCGCTCAAATCTAGTTCTACTAGATTAATAGCAGCAGCCGGAGATAAACAATTTGTCGGTATTCGTGACAAATCATTGTCAGATAGGTCTAGCCTAAAAATCAATCACCATTGTTAATTCAAATGAATCATGTAAAAATTTCGTTAAAAAATTCTAATGTCAGGTTCTTATTAGAGTAACTTTGAAATCTAATCATTTTCAATGATATTAATTGAAAGGATTTGTTATAATTATGATGAAAGACTTATTACCTTTCCAAAGCTGGAGATATGATAAGATTATCGGCTAAGTTTTTAATATTGTTGTCTGAAAGATCCACTGATGTAAGTCCTTGCATTTCGTGGAACACTTCCACAGGTGTATCGAACAGGTGATTATGTGACAAGTCTATTATCTGCAACATGATATTATTATTAGATTTTGAAAGTATTTATAAATAGTTTATAAGATGTACATATACTTACTTGCAATCTTTTAACTTTCTTAAAACAGTCATACTCCATGTGGAATATTTGATTATGAGATAAATCCAAGTATTGCAACATTAGCATGGATCCGAACACTTCTCGTGTTATATTACGAATCATATTGTGGGAGAGGTGTAACTCTGATAACGTCAGGTCCGCATGTCTGGAATCATATGATTAATTAGAAAATATAAATAAATAATCTTTAATTTTACAACAATCATATCAAAGAAATGTTATTTATCACCTGAAGTAGTATGGTGCGATGTACGAAATGTTATTGTGTGAGAAGTCCAAAACTCTTATATTCACTGATACCGTGCCAAGTCCTGAAACAGTAATATAAAGAATATAAAATATAATCTATGTCATATTTATTTATTATAAATATATTATATAAAGCAAGAAGCAAAACGAGTAAACGAAAATCACCTCTTTCTATACGCAGAGGACTGGGATCCTCAGAAACTAATCCTGCGAGAAAGCAAAGAGTAATAAGCGCATGCAAAGCAAAAGAAAAATAAAGATATTAAGAATTGAGAATTTTATCAGACCCTTAGCCAAACTCAATAAAAGAGAAGCACAATCAGATATGTTAGAAGAAGTGAATGCAATACAAATTTGAATTAAAATAATAGTTGCAAGTACGCAATATTATAAAGGTTAATAGTATAATGACTTACTTTGCGCTTTAGGTGGAGGGTAAAAGTTTGAAGAGAAGAAATTGACAGCATTTGAATCAGTCAATGAAACTATTCTGTTGTAAGACACATTTACTTTCAAGGCCGTTGCAGATCCAACTTGATCAAATATAGAAAACTTGAACGTCTCCAACTGATTAAATGATATATCTAACCTGAAAATCGCAAAACAAATTGTTTATATTGATATTATTCTTCAATAATTTATATAGAAGCTATGTTTAATAAACTTACTCTTTCAAGGCAGGTAGATTCTGGAATGCCTCTTCACTAATTTCAGTAATAATATTTCCTCTTAAGCGAATCACCTTCAGGTTGTCTAAACTTGTGAAAGAACGTCTATGTACTGTTTCTATTAAATTATCTTCGATTAAAATTTCTTGTAATTCTCGTAAATTGACAAATGTATGTTGATCGATTCGTTGCATTTGATTTAGTGATAGAGACACGCTTTCTAACTGTCGATGTATGTCACTCTAGAAATAAGAAAAAGTTATGTACATTAGACAGTGCCTTGAATTAGGTAAGATCTTACAGGTTACGCATCAATTACCTGTAAAGTTCCTTTAGAGAAGTGATCAATGAGATTATCTTGAAGATTTAATGTTTTTAATTTATATAAGAAGTGGAAAGATGTATCTGGAACGTTCCTCAATTTGTTATTACTAACGTCCAAATCCTGCAACTCTATTAGTGCTTTCAAAGGTTCAAATGGCAATATTTTCACGGAATCTGCCAATCCATTGGCTAATTTTAATGACGTCAAGCTATGTAACTGTAAAATAATAAGTGGACATCATTAAACTCACGTTTGAATTCAATATATATACTTTGATTTTGATATTTACCTCAGCAAAAGCGAATGGGTCTATAAAGTCAATGTTATTTTCAGACAGATCTAAGGACTTTATAGTCCGTACATGTTGAAAGGCGCTGGCTTCGATTCGATTGATAGTGCTTCCGATTATTTTTAGATCCTCCAATTCCACGCCAAATTCTAGGAAATCTTCCGCAGATATACTGCGTCTTATCAATTTACTCACAGACAAATATCTCAGGGAACGCATTCTAAAAACAATAAGGTAATTTGTTTTAGCGTTGTTCATAATGTTCTTACTTTTTTCGCAAATCGTTAGTAGCGTTGGACATTAAAACATTGTTTAGTATCTAATTAAAACATTTACACAACCTAAAAATTGCGTCTTGTTAAGAATGGCGACAAAGTTCCATCACCGACTTAAACCGCATCTACTCCCATGACCTTAAAATGAACGATAACAAAACTCATACATAGAACACACTTAAGCTAACTAAAAACTACTAATGACAAAGTGCTTCAAACAAAGAAAAGCTAGCCATTCTTAGTTCGATGTTTGATTTATATAATAAAATAAATGAGAATGTGAAACATTCATAAAGCCGGTTTCGAAAATCAGCCACATAATAATGAGTAATCATAATCATAATGTTTTGTGTTTGTAACGTGCTGATAAAATTGCTTTTAGTTATGATAGAAGCAAACTATATCCCTTCGATTCGACAACATAGAAAGCCAGTTGGTAAAACATACCGAACTTACTTGCTATCATAGCGGCATTGTATGTCAGACTCGTTTCTGTAATCAAAATGTAATAGCAGGCTCGTACGAAGCTAAATCAAAAGCATTTTATTTTAACTAATACTGAACACTAAATATCGAGCTATCTAATAAACCAAAGTCATTAGAATTTAAAAATATTTATTATAAGAACTATTATTCAATACTTAAAAAATTACTCAAACAAAACAAGTTAAATTTCTAATATCATGCAAAGTTCTAAATACGAAGAAAATTATAGATGAAAAGTTATAATACTAGTTTTTACTGATATAAACTTGGATACTACATTCGTCATGAACAAAGGTTTACGTTATCATTCTAGAGCGTGCTATGAAGAGAAATAAACTAATAGAAATGAAAAACATCTAAACAACTAAGTATAAAGAAAATTTATGAAAAGAAATTTCCGCGAACAAAATAGTTTCCCGATACGTTCACTAACTTTGTTAAAAGTAATAACGTCTTTCAGGACTTTTACTACGAGCACCATTTATTAGATTTAGTCTTGACATATCATAAAATAGATTTTGTTACAGAACATTATTAATTCAACACTGTAAGAAAAAATCAAGGTTCAAAATATGATAATTTTAAATATAAGAAAAATCTAAGTTGTAAATAACAACTACAGAAATTGTAATCTATTTCAAGTCATCTAATTTTAGAAGAGAAAACAAAGATTCAAATGACAAGGTCTTTTTTATTTGGTCAAAATTTAGATCACAAGGATCCCATTTTATTGTGATAATAATTTTAAATTTATTTTAATAACAATTTTTTAGGTTGTGTAAATTAATGTTCAAGGTTAGTTAATGTTAAATAAAATAAATTAATTAATATTAAGTGAAGCGGACATCATTTACAAAGAACACTAACCTTCTCACATCTTGCAAGCTTATTTCAAGCGATGATGAGCCACTGATGTCCAAAAAGAACAACTTATACTGAAAGTTATTTATCGATGGTGTCGAGTATTCTGATGGATTATTCGTTGCTAGTAAATTCGTGTCCACCTACAAAAGATTTCGTGATGTATTTCAATTATTCAATGGTATTCGCCTTCACATAATAAATGTTCACGTAATCTTTCATACCTTATTTTCTCTTAGGTTCAAGAATCGCAACGAGTCTAACTTGTTTAACATGAATTTGGATATCATTGTGAGGTTGTTTTCAGATAGATCTAAGGACTGAAGGGTGTTTTCAAGGCCGGCGAATGATGCTGGAGATAGGTCAGTGACCCCGCAGTCTCGCAGAGATAATGTTTTAATCTTTGCATTTCGGAATGCATCTTCCTGGAATCAAAATTAGGGCAACAATGTAGTATTCATAATAAAATTATCAAAATAAAAACTTTTAAATTGATATGAGTTACTAAGATTTATTAATATACACAGTTTTCGCTTTGCTAAATCTTTTTTGTTTGTATGCAACAAGTATAATTATTCATGTATACCATTTATTTATACACGTTCTTTTATAGTCACGCAAGGCCAAGTGAAGGCATAAAAAGCTTAGGATTGTAATTATGATTGTATATGTTTAATAAAATCGCGACGCCTTGAAGCTTAGTTGTCATATTACATTGATTTTCCGTTCATACACGTGTAGTACCAATTTAACTAAATTATTATAACATAATCTTCTCCTTAAATTTATCACATTCATTTTGCTTTTATTCTTCTTGTTAATCAGTCAAGTCGATCCATATTTATATAGACAAGCATACGATATATATTTTGTTGTTAATAACAAGGTACCTTAAATAAATAGGGAGCTATTCCTTTAATCGGGGGCTAAATCATTTCTTTGATGTTTATTCAATATGAAATCCTCCTGTATGTAGCCATTTCTTTTGGAATATAATTTCTTTCAAGACACATCTCGACAGCAACCTCTCTCTTAGGTATAAAATTTTATTATACATACTATAATAATTAATACATAATACTTACCCTGATGGAGTAAATCGGATTCCCATCAAGAACAGTAGTATTGAGAATGTTGAAGTACTTAAACGAACCAGGCATTAAAATTCGAATACTATTTTGATCCAAGCTGAAAAAATAGGTATTTAATTAAATTATGGTAACATTGTTAGAAGATAAGTGAACGACAGGGCAAAGACTTATTATATGAATATATCTTATTGATATTATGCAGACAAAATGGTACTTACTTAAGCTGATCCAATGAAAGTTTAACCCCATTCAACTCATGGGCGGGAGGAACTTGCTTGATGAGGTTGTTGGAGAGATCAAGCACTCGAAGCTGCCGAAGTGGAGACAACTCCTCATAAGGGATCAACGTTAGCTGGTTGTCTCCCAGAAGAAGCTTTAAAGGTTAAGAAAAAAATGTAGACGATTCATATTTTAGACCTTGCCAACCACTACCAGCATGCCAAATGTTAAAATAATATTTTGTATGTAAACATATTTTAATATAAACATACCTTACTGAGTCTGCTCATACCGTCTCTGAAGACTCCACTATCAATTACAGATAAATGGTTCCCGTGTAAATCCAATGTCTCCAGCATCGGCAATCCAGAGAACGCATCTAACGGCAGGCTGGCTATTGAATTTTTTGCTAAGATAAGCGTTTGCAGCGTGTTCTCCAAGCCGAGCCAGTTGTCACCAGAAATTTCTGTTATTTCATTACCTTAAATATAAAGATGATGTTAGTATGTGGTTTTGTGAACAAGAACATTATTATTATAATTATCTGATGCGCTAGTCAGATACCATAACTTAATTTTAAAAACTACTAAAACTTTCAGATTCGAGATTAATTTAAAAATTTATACATACAGATTTTATTTTATCTCTGTATATATAAAAATTTCGTGTCATGTATTTGTCCGCGATGGACTCCTAAACTACTAAACCGATTTTAAATTTGATTTGCATTCCGTGTGCATTTTGATCCAACTTGAAAGATAGGATAGCTTACATCTTTATTTATAGTCACAATAGTATTTTATTGCAAATTATTGGTCTATTAAAGAAAATTATTTGTCATTATTACAACTATCTGTTGACTGAGTTAAGTATTCAATAGATGACGCTATGTTAAAAATACAAACGTCATATATGTTCGACTATTTAAATAGACTAATTAATAAAAGCATAACCACCACGTGTTTCTGAGGCTAAGGTATAATCTAAATTTATTTATTAAAAAAACGTAAGAGATATTTCTTGATTATAGGGCGATACGAAGTTCGCCGGGTCTTCTAGTATGAATATAAATTTTAAAATGAGAAAGGTTTGATTCTAATATATTCGACACATTAAAAGTTTGAATAAAATATTTCATACACAATAAGGTAATTTTTTCTATAAATCATAAATAAAAAACCATTTTATCTTTTAAGAAAGCCTGATTAAGCAATTAATTATTATGAAAGATGAATTAAAATAAATCTTTAACCGATTTATTTGAAAACAGAAAAAAGTTTGTATGGAACCCGAACTAAAAGACTGGAACATAAATTAAATGGCAAATAGAAGTAGAAAGCAGAATATTTAACTTTTGACTGCAACTTTGCTGAAGAGATAATTTTCAGACTTTTTATTATTACTATCGAGATTAATACACGTCGATTCTACTTATTCCTTAGCTGAACAAATTGTTTGTATAAGAAAAATTGCATATACCTAAATAGCTTAACAAATAAAAATATACATTATAGAGATTCTTAACTAAGATTGAATAAGTTGTAATATTGTAAATTGTAAGCAGAATTTTTCAATTTCAATTGATTTCTAAACATCAATACTAATTTGTAATAATAGTACAAATATAAGCATCTATATTAAAATAAATATGTATATTAAGGTCGTTAATATGGACAAAATGTTTCACAGACCCTCTGCCAAAATTTGATAGCGTGTTGGACGATTTATATTAACTTGAAAATTATTATAAAATTAATTTTACAGTATGAAGTATTGATTGTTTCTAATATTTATCGAAAATTTTAAAGTACAAAGATGATTATCACAGGAATCATCTTAAATTCAGCAATCTATCTTCTAAGTAGGAATTCGTTGATTCATATCGTTTATTGGAGAGCCCATTGTGGCTCCATTTAATATTTCCTTATTAAATTCCTTTGAGCATGTGCTGAGCACACTATCGCAATCTTTGTTCTAGATACTATATAATTATCTTAATAACATAGTTCTCGAAGTACTTATCGGTTTAAGAACGGAAAAATATTAATTAGATTCAAATTTAATTTGTCTTTATGATATATAACAATAAAATTTACAGCATGATAGAATTATAGAAGACAGTCAAATATTTTTTCACGAAAACATGTGTAAATAAATAATATGTTTTGTGTACGTAAGAAACTGATTTTGGAAACACACTTACATAAAAAATTTAATATTGTACACAAACTGTTTTCAACTTTTCTTATTAATGTATCTATATTATTCAGTCCAAAATTCTTACATTATCAATTTCGTGCTAAAACAAAATTCCTATTCATAATATAAATAGCAGAACAAATCCAAGACACTTAATAATTTCCAAACGATACACTTTATCCCCTACAGATATAAACCACAATATTATGACACTCACCCGTCAAATCAAGAAGGCGCAGCTTTTGCAAGTATCGTAGAGCCCGGCTCGGTACGGCCGTCAGCTTGTCCTGCATTAATTCCAACTCCCATAGTGTATTGTCTAAACCATAAAATGCTTCCTCGTGTATACTCTCCAGTGGATTCTGGTTTATAGCCAGCCTGTATAACCCTGAAATTTATGACTTAAATATTGTAGAAATCTACGAAAAATTCCTAAAATACAATTTCTCATATTGGATGATAAATTTTAGTTATAGATCCGAAGTATAACGAACATGTGTTCACAACAAAGTCCAATTAACTAGTTTTGAATTTCCGTACTCCTAAAATAACACTATTCAAATAAAAATCCAATGTACTCCGCTTTTTCAATTAACACTTCAAACAAACGGCTGTCGTTGACTGGCGTTGTATTAAACTACTAAAATAACAACTTTATATAAAAGTTCCACAACACAAATTTTACGTAAAATTTGCTTATTAAGTAACTTGGTAACTATAGTTGGAGAAGTAATAAAATTGTATTTTGAAAGCAATACAGTAATACGCCTTTTGAAAGTAAAGAAAAAATCTTTATTAAATCGGACAATCGGTCGAAAATAAAGGCGTTATCTTCATAATATACCGTTCTCCGTTTAGTTATTCAAGACCCTGAACCGAAGCCACACTGACTGTCTTTTACCCACACCTGATCCAAACATATTATGCCGATTGCCAACCCGACCACGTAATGTGTTTATTATGTCTCAAAATTGACCGAAAAAAATGTTAATAAGGCGTATTTTATTTAAAGCAAAACCACATTCAAAGATAATATTGTTTATAATACCAAAATTTCCCTTACATAAAACGATATTTCTTAACTTTATGGTGTATGATATAGTATATTTGTATGAGAATTCATATCATTCTTCTGTGCGCATTGAATCAAAATACTACTATCGCATATTTGTGTGACAACTTGTATATGAATTTATGGCACTACTCTGAACGTTTGTGTTTCTGTTACAAGGAAACGTAGAAAATCATAACAAGTTGAATATACATACATTTTACTCTGCCTTAAATAGGACAAATATATAAAAACTATAATGAAAATCAAGTATGATTTTGAATTGGACTATTTAAAACGAATGAAGTAAATTCTACTTAATTACAAAATTGTATTGTAAATAATACGTTTACAGCAAATCTCAGTTGCTATGATCAGTCAAAAATGCGAATACATGTTCAAATATATTTTATTACTTGAAATGAAACTAATATTTTCAGATTACTTCACGTATTTTATTATTTTTAAAAACTACATACTCCCGACGTTTTGGTTGCTGAAAATTAACCGAAACGACGGGAGAACATAGTCTTTAAAAATAATAAAATACGTGTAGTCATCCCAAAATATTAGTTTCAGTTCATTGAATACTCCCGACAGTCTTAGATCTCATTGTATTAATTCATATTTTTACCTGTGGCTTGGAAAAACTGTGGTTCCAAATCTCTAATGTTGTTCCCAGTCAACTGTAAAGTGAAAACCTTGGAGCTGTTTACAGCAGCTGGTACCCTGAGGATGGGCACATGGTTGCAGGTCACGATACCAAGATCACCATCAGGTTTAGAGCACGTACAAAGAGCTTGGAACAGACATGGTGGATGTCCAGTGTCTACGTGTAACTGAAATTAAATTTAATAGTTATTTATTATATTATTTATATATTCATATTAAAAATATCAACTATTCATCAAAGATAAAAAGACTTGAAATGAAGAATGTGTCACTATTTTAAAGAGTTAATTAACAATAGAAATTCATAAATAATATAACACAACGTCAAATTTGTACGTGGGTATATGAGAATATTAGAAAACCGTGTTTTAACAATTGTACCGCACATGCAATTAAAAACACTACGAAAGTCTGATACTTTAATGTGAAAAATTGTTATAACATTTTTAGGTATACCAAAAAGATTATTAAAATAATTAAATTGGTTTACTAGTAAGTAAAACTATGGTTAGTTTTATATGCAATAAGAAAAGGTTTCTATGGCAAACATTATCATGTACTTACTTCTAACGCTCTGGCTAAGGACGCCCATATCATCAACAGGAATGTTACTACCACAAGGGTATAGCCGAATTTCACTAAGGTCATCAAACTCTGAAAAAAGATATTGTTTTTTGTATTAAAAAATACTTATGACTGCTAAAATATATTATGGTATAAATAATACTTTAAAAAAAGCAAGATGTTAATCATTTCTGATACACAATTCACTTATACACATTAACTGATCGGAAAACAGAGTCTATTTTAACTATAGGTTTACGTTTAATCAAAAAACCAAGTAATATCATTGCTAACATTATTGAAAAAAGTAAATACGTATTTATTTATCTATTACTATAGTGAAGAGAAGCATATTTTATTTGAAAAATAAAAGCAGTTTCATTAAAAGCGAATGTATTACAGAATTATGTTTTATGTTTAGTATTTCACAGATTACTTTTTCCGTAATTTAGCTGATAAATGAAGTAGTACCATCATAACTTTTACTTCCTGGTTAGTAAGTGTTGTGATCGATATGTTTTTCTTTCAACCAAAATGTTATGGAGTCCGTTTTATCTAATAAAGGCTATATTAATCTGTAATTTCTCGTCAGCGAATACAAATGTCGGTCCGTAAACATTCCTTTAATCGCACTACGAGTGAAACCAAAAACCAACTCAATCACAATGTATTTAAGATTGATATTTGCAAGATTACATTATGATCGATATTTAGAGTACATTTTTGTTGAAATACGTACTGCGGTTGGCAATGTTCTTTTCATTTTCCATCTAAAAGGGGTATGTTTGGTATAATTGTTAATAGCATCACATAAATGAAGAGAGCCATGCTCCACGTAGCATTTATGTACGTAAATATGTCAAGAAATATGGTTTATTCTATATTATTGTATATGTATGATTGCATTATATTTGAAGAGTAGTAGAGAAGTTTTCTTATACATGGTGATTCAGTATAACTTATGATTGTTTTTAGGAAAAGAACATGCTTTATCACGAACAATTTTTATATAAAAGCGTATTTCAAAGGTTTAGTTTACAGACCTATCAAATACGATATATGTGTCTTTTTTAATTGAAAGCAAACAAAATATTGACTATTTGAATAAAATTTTCTTTTTTTATATTACTTAGGTATTCTGTAATTTTATTTTGAATATCGATTAACATTTATTAAATGTCTAGATAAAATTAATATCTTTTGAAATCTTTTAATTCTTATGATTATAATACGTCGTTATAGTTTGATTGGATTTGTTCAAAGATCAGTTCTAACATAAACATTACTATATTTGCAAAAGGTTTTAATAAAACTTGAAGTATAACAATACGCTCTAAAAACTTGGTTTAAAATGTATTCTCTTGCTGATCCTCATGAAATTTTTGTACTTTAAATCACTTCCATATTGTGATGTTACAAAAATTACGTAATAAATAACTTCTAGTTTCAAACTTTAGTTATTTAACTGAAACTAAATCATTGTTGACTGTAGCGTTTTGTTAAGATTATCCACTGTCGATGCGATGTTTGCTTGGCGCAATCAAAGTTTGGAAACTTTAAGCGATTGCTCGATAACTCGTTACCAATTTCTGAGCTCTCGGTTCCACCTTCAATACTACCGGAGTTGTTTGACATTATAAAATATATAACTTCAAGTGAAACTAAACTTTACTTGTGAAAGAGTAAAAACTATTTTCCATTAATAGGAAACAGAAATACAGATTTTTTTTGTATTGATAACAGTTGGCCAGTAACAAATCTTATATGTGTAAAATCTGTGAAATGATCCAAAGAGTACCTAAGTATGTTAGATTAAGTAAGCTGTAACTGAAACTAATTTGGCAGAATAAAAATCTGCAGAAATAAAAAAAACCTCTCTTCTGTGGTATTAATTCCATTTCATTCATTTCCCCCTTTTTAAACTTTAAATCTAAAATCCTTGTATTTGATTGACATTTTAACTAATTATTAAGATAAAATTATGTGTATGAATGTAGTCCGTGTATATACAAAAAGGTATATTATACTAAAAACGAGGTTTTAGTGAATTCAAAAAACTATTTAGTAAGATAACAGTTATTTTAATGTACACTACTCTTGAAAATCACAAAAACCATTAATAACATATTCTCTCACGTTCATCTAGTAAATTATTGAACATTATAACAAGACCTCAGTGACCTCTTTGTAGAATTATCTTAAATAATTAATTTGTGCTATTATTCCTCCCACAAAATAAAAACGTAGGCATTTCTCAAAATATTCCACGAGTCCAGTGTGAATGAAGCCCAAGTGTTAAAAATATATAAAAATAAAAAACAATGCTAGTATATATCACGAGAAAAAAGATATTTAATCTTAGACATTTTTAAAAAAAAAAATTTGTATATTCGCCAGAAAATATTATCAAAAACAGGAAGAAATTACGTTAGCAACGTCATGGGCTTTAGCCTATATAATACGAGTAATTCTATTTAATGCTTTTATATACATATAACAGCGAACGGAGTTCATCAGTTCCTTAAATTTGAGTTTTCAGGTCAAAACAAAGTTAGTAGATTGTTAAGAGACAAGTAAGTTACGTTTAATTTTTTTTAATGCGAGTTTAAGTTTGCTTTTTCATAAAATTTGCTCGACCTACGAAATTAATCTCCGCTCGCTCGTAAATAAGCTTTTCGCTTAAGAAATCTTGTTACAACAAAACATTTGAACCCTCGAGTCGACATTTCAATTAACGTGTGGGAATTATTTATGGCAGATGTTACATCGGTTTTGACATTTTTAATATACTTCAAATGAACAAATAATATAATAATATTGAAGCATAGAATTAATTCGTTTCATATTATAATGTCTTTGAATATTTTATTCTCTTTCCATCTATTGAAAAACTTCTTGTTTCAAAAGTTGTAAACCAAATTTAGTAACATTTGTCAGGCATTAAACTATATAAAGAGCATTTTTACAGTCGAAACATTTTGGTTTACAAAAAATTAAAACTAGGTCTTGAGTTTCTTTATAATACTCGTTTGACCTAAACAATTCCTTTATTAATAAAATACTGACCAGAACAATCCCAAGTATGTTAGCAAAACATATTAAGTTAATTCCGTACGAATATGAAATATGAGAGATTGTTAAAATTAATTATAGTTATGGTTTAAATCTGTTACATATCCCATAACTTTACAAAACATGGTGTAATCTGATTATTGCAGTTACTAACATCTCTCCCTTAATCATTTTGTCTTGTTATAAACTACTCAATATGATTAACTCTTTAATAAGGAGGTTTTTTAATAAAGACTTTTTAACGCTTGTTTCTGGCTATATATTGAGTTCGAATTATGATTTAAAAATCAGATATTTCTCTTGTGAATGTGAATGTTAAAGAAAAGATATAGATTTTAAAACTTGAATAACAGAAAGTAAAAAATTAAAACTGAAAGTTATAAAAATAAAATTTATAATTTAAGGGGAAAGCTAATAAGCTACGCTAGCTTTTCATCCATGCTACTATTAGAAATAACAATATTGAAATACAAATTGCAAATAGACATAAATATATGACAATCATATAAGTGAATTAAATTTACATATTTAAAATTATAAGTAATGGAATTTAACTTATTTTTCAACTCAATTCAGTTAGTCAATTGAAACATACTTTTCCATAGAATAATAGCAACGTGTGTAAATTTTTGTGTTACAATATTCTTTACCTCTCACTTAATATACAAAGCACAAGTTAATATTAAACAATTAAATAACAAAACGTTGATAAAATTACTTAAAATATAATATAGTGGTAATACGGTCCGGTTTCTACAAAATCAGTAAATTTGCATCACTATTTAAAATGCTAAAATTAAAAATATCTATCGTCAATATGGTAAGCGAAATTCTATAATATTTTGATGGAATCCTGTTTTATCTGAATCTTCTAGATACTTGAGTGTTTAATATTAAAATTGGGTTCACATCATCGTGTTCTTAGAGATATATTTGATTTAACCGCTTCCATAGCATTTAAACTTATATTTAGTAAGAAATTAAAATACCAACAAAAAGGTATTTTAATGGAGAATTTAACAAAATAAAGGTCATAGAGTAAAAAAATTAGAAATATATAGTGGTAAAAAAGTTTACATTTAATTTAAATTTAAAAAGAATAAATTAGTTCTAATCTTAATAAATTATCTCAGCCCTCATAGTTTACACAAAAAAATTTAGAACGTTTCATCTTATAAATAAACACCTCGTGTCGCCGTGTTAGACAGAGAAGTCCTCCGAAACGGCTAGACCGATTCTCATGAAAATTTGTGAGCATATTCAGTAGGTCTGAGAATCGGCCAACATCTATTTTTCATACCCCTAAGACATAAGGGTTGTTCACCCTTATTTTTTTTCGGACAAAATATATTTTTTTATAATGTAGCATTTAAAAATACATACTACCCAAAATTTTTATTTTTTTATCACATACCCTATTTTTATATGGCGAAACAACGTTTGCCGGTTCAGCTAGTTTTTTTATAACATCATGAAATACAATTCCCAGTGACAAAACAACGACTGAAAACGTACACACAGACAATGACCTTAACGAGGCTGAGCACGATTGTTATATGGGACACCTTATGTGGGAAGAAATAGAAAGAAAGGCTTTCACACCATACATTTTATACAAATAAAGAGATTTATTAAGCTCCATACATTTAGAATAACGTGCGTCAAAAAATAGGAACAATATAAAAAGATTCAACGGTGAGATATTTCAAAAGAACCGACATTAAAATTAAGCACAAAAACGTTATTTGCAACAAATAAGAAACCCGTGGAGAGCGGAATTAATTAAAAGTAAAAATTTCAAACATTAAAGGATTATGTCAGGTCTGAACAACCGTCTTTATGTTCCGTATCTTTTCTTTTATTTCCCAGCTAATCCGGGAGCGGGTTTGATGAATAAAAACGTTATTTTCAGTATTATTATTATATTTTTACGACTGCAAGCGAATATAAAGTTGTTATATTTCGAAGAAGTTATAAATATTTGGAACACGATCTATATTTATATTAGTAAATAAAATTTCTGTCGGTTGTAACATGAAAATAAACCGCTTTTCATTTAATTCATATGTATACGAGTATGTAAGTGAAATTGCCAAAATAACATTTTTTTTTTCATTGTTTGGTTGATTGTCGATTTCTTTTAGCTGAACTAGGAAAAGTTTGAATTGATTCTGATAAGACTTCTTTTGACAAATAATATCTCAAAAAGATATAATTCAGGCTACACTGATTTTAGTTAAATTTTTATGATTTATTTTTATTAATATAAATATGTAAAAACTAACCATTATCTGCAAATGATGGCGTATTTTAATGGTTTAGTAATTTATAAAGATAATAAAGAAAATATAATTTTCGAAATGAAATAAAACTGAAGAGAATTCCACACAGATGAATGTGTACTAAAGTTTTGAAGTACATTCCACTATGAGTGAAGACTAAAAGCTTTATAGAACTACCTGCTTTCCTATCAAGTTTGAAGTATTTGTGACTTCATAGAATTGATGAGTTTGAATAAAACTTCATCGATAAATCTGATATTTAAAGTAAGCTTGTGTTATATCATTGTATGTATATTGTTATTTTAGTAATAGGACTTAAAAAATAAACATATCTTGTACGCGGTGCAATTACATTTCTCAATCACAAAATAAATTACACATTTGAAATTTCAATTAAGTGGTTATTTGAAGAGGTTCATACTAGCATAAGTCAGTTTATGATTATTATAAGCCAAGTCAATTCACTAGTTGCTAAGTCATAATAGAAACTAATATTGTTTAGCAAACAATCGAATCCCACAGCGTCGTTAAATTCACACGACAAAAGGATTTTTATTGATTTTAGGGCCAAGGATACTGTAGTGTACGTAAAACACAAGATTTATTAATTTTTGTATGAAGCTTTACATATCAAATAATCATTTTATACATATGTGTACGCTACTATATCAGAAACAATGATTTTAATTTGTCGATCTTTTTTCGAAGAAAACTCTTGCTTATTATTAAATTATAGTATACCATTATATGTTCTTAATGTATGCGGAGACTTAAATCATATACATTACAACGTAATGTATGGTGTGTAAACATGTCATTCCATTATCACGCCATAGATACTTACCATGTCTGTGTGTAAGTGCTCTCTCCCATTAACCAACCTCAGTCAGTGAGCATCCCGTAAACCTGCAACAAGTTTCAGAAATTGTATCAGTTATTTTTGGTTAACAATATTTAAGTGCTTTTCATATGTATTTATATATAGAATTCTAGAATATTCTTTTAAAATATAAGCTGAGATTGCAACCGAATTATTTATTACTTATCACTCAAATCATTGAAAGCATGATTTGAAAATAAAATAAATTTAGTTCAAGTTACTCTAGGACTGAGAAATCATTGTTAGTTTTAAGTAATTTGTTAATAATGAGAAAGAGACATACATGACTTCAAATAACAGGTTTTATTTGAAACGTCAAACACTCGTAAAGACACATCCAAATAAACGTGTCTTAACCCCAACGTAATTATGCCTTAAGCGATTCATTCCTTTGTCAATTGTAAGAAACATTTGTACTGATAAATGATTAAACACTTTTAGGTTTAAATCGAAATTAATTAAAGAATTTTTTACCTTATTAGTGAAATAATAAGGTGCCAATTAATAAAAACTCTTAGTTTGGTTTTAAAACAAACTGGGTCTTCCCTAATTCAATCAAAAGTTAAACGATTTAAAGTGTAGGCCAACATGAAGTTAGTCAAGTATTTAATATAAGCAGTCAAAGTCGTTCGAGTGTTCTGAAGCTATTAGTCATGATGGACTTTTCATTTCCTTGGCAACGTTCGAAACTCTGACATTTGCATTACGTATTCGGAAATGTAGTAACGTTTTATAGTACAAAATGTTTGATTGCAAAACAAAATATATATATATGTATACAAATCATGGATAATGAATATGAAGATATATATCAATTATGATTTGTTTATAAGCATTTCTTATCAAGGTTTGACCATATTCAACAATTAATCTAGTTAAAGTTTTCAAGTTTTATGTTAAACAATAAAAGTAATATAAATAAAATATACACAAAAATATAGCTATGAGAAAGCAGTGATATAAATAGTTTTTTCTAACTTTGAAGGTATACAAGTGAATTCAATAAATTAATTAATAATGAAATAAGGGCAAAAACATTATTTGATGTCAGTATGGATTCTTTTATACAAACATCTTAATGAAAAATAATATGTTGGTATTAAGTATTGGCATATTTACTACAACCAGTAAAATATTCATATACAACTGGTTTTATGACTAATACTATATATAAGAAGTATTTTCCGCGTTGAAAATATTATGAATAAAAGACCTTATAAGGAAAATGTGATTATTTTGCTTCGGCATAAAAAATATATTCAACGATACATTTGATACCTTGAAGTCTGTAATTTTGGTATTCCATATATATATATGAACTATTTAATTATTGACTATATATATATTTCACAAAAAAATATGATAAAATATGACAGTACAGTTTTTAGCTATTGTAAAAAAAGAAATCTCTTGCTCTATAATATAATTAAATGAAACAATTTTTTTACGGATTATACTAAGCGCATTTTGTTATTGATTATTAACTACATAGTCCCGACGTTTCGGTGACTTTTCAGCAAGCGTAATCACGGGCAGACGAGATGAGAATAATCTATATATAATTAAATCAAATTTTACTTTAAAGAAGTTAACAGTTTTTGATAAAATAATTTTATAATTGCTATAAATAACACTATAACATACATTATGTTTTTATAACTCCAAAAAATTAGTCTGCTCGTCAATCATAATTCCTCCTGAATAAACATAGATATGAGATAGGTAATTTATACGCTCAGATTTATTTTTTATCACTAGAAAAACAGACGAAATATTCAGAAATCTGTACACTATGCTTGTATTATAAAATTTTGTTCCACATAAAATTACTAAAAATCAGGCAGAATTAATTACTGTTATGCTAGGATATTACAAAAATACCACGAGCAACGAGGCCAAGTATTTAAGTTAACTTGTACTTATAAATATTCGGTTTATTTTTATAGGACGATGACGTCATTTTTCCGAGATATTTTCATTCTGGCGTTACGTCATTTGTATTAACATAATTCCTCACAAACATTATGCTAATCATACATTCTGATGTACAGAATTGTAAATAACTTTTCTGGAATCAATATAATAATAATAATATATAAAAATCTTTTCTTAGACTTATTTGGATATATATATATGTATGTATGTGTATACATAATGATGAGTCCTCTATTTTTAAGTATTATTTTAAGTATATAAAAGTAATTTGTTTTAAATAAGTAATCAATGACAAAACCTAGGGAAAACATATACAGCTTGTTTCCTATTTTTATCATAAATTTTAACTAGTAATCAAACTTTAAATATGTTTTGTCTCTGCTGGTTTGTGTTGGTTTGCATAAATCTAACATCATGTAAAGCCATATGAGAAAGCTATACTTTTTGTTTGTAATACTTTTACTGTTTACTACATTATTTAATAAATATGCCTACTAAATTTTTGATGTTATAAGTACAACGGATACACCTGATGTATGTCCGTTGTAAATTTCAACACAACATGTAATTAATTTTTGATCGTTTACAAAATATACATGATTTATATGATCTTAAACATGTTGGTTTACAAAGAAAATGTTCTTTAGTTTTTAATAATAAATATTTAACATTCCAATTGTTCGATCTGGTATCAAAACTGAGGAAGTGAATTCCTGTGTGTTTAGTAAGGGCATGGACAGCGAAACAAGATTAAATTTATAAACAAATTTCATGTACTGTATTATTATATGTCAGACCTAGTTGCTTTCTCTCTTCT
Organism: Danaus chrysippus; assembly: GCA_916720795.1. NCBI lineage: Eukaryota > Metazoa > Arthropoda > Insecta > Lepidoptera > Nymphalidae > Danaus > Danaus chrysippus. Next base: position 4,088,840 of record CAKASE010000079.1, read on the forward strand.
TTTAACCAGTATATAATTAGGTCAAAGCAACTTAATTATTTTTATATATAAGTGTACAAAACTGACGAAAACCTTTAGAAGAAGACGTATATGTTAGCAACAGTGGATGCATGAAGGTTTCATAGGTAGTCAAGACGAATAAAGCATTCTCCTTGGCTTAAAAAACTTCATTCAAATCTAACATAATAAAATGTTACACGAGGATTCCAAAAAAATGAACTAGGATACATACTCTAGTTATTTTATATTTAAAAGAAGTAGTATAGTTAAAGAGAAGTCTACAATCAACAGTGAAGAGATATTGAAAGGAAAATTTTCAAAATAATAAAAATATGAATTTAATTTTACTATATTTAATTTTACTATATTATTATATTATGATCTTATACTGTTTGTATTTTTGATGAATTTTTATATAAAAAACAGATATTTCAAAATTTTTCTCTCTTTATGCATAGCGTATTCTATTAAGTCCCCTGTAGATTATTTTTTTCTCTTTATGCTTATTCTACGAGTATATGCGTATTCCATAAAGTTCCCAGTAGATTAATTTTGAATATTAGTATCAACCCGAAATTAAACGTCAGTAATAATGAATGAAAATACTATTAATTAATTTATTGCTTTTTTACTAAACTAATTACTAATTACTGATAATGTTTTATTTTGTTATTCTTTACTAATTTTTCTTTTTTAAGTGCAAAGTTATCCTATCCTACTTTAAGACAAGCGATTTGAGGTTCTTTTTTGGATTCAACGTCAGAATAAAGTAACCTCAAAAATTAATTATTTTAAATAAGCCCTTTGAACAAACATACTTCTATTATTTATTTACCTTATATGCTAACAACAAAAATATACAATAAATCGTCAATTCTCTCCAGATATATATTTTTATCCAAAGCAAAGGAATAAAAATGGCTACAAAAGTATTACATTATTATTGTTACATTTCTCATTCTCTTTACGTTTTGGGCTTCTATCACCAAAAACGAAATTCTTATCGGTAGGCCAAATCTACTTAGCAGTTTTTCAAGATCCTTTTTTGATTTGAAATTAACATTGTAATTTGTTGTACGTATATTTTTATCGAAATAATTTTTTGTTCCTATTTTTTAAAATAAATATTTGAATGTAAGATATATTTTGCAATCATACCAAAAGGTTTGGCAGAAAAACATTCTAAAGCTAAGATTGGAAATCGGACAATCATATAGAATTTTATACCAACGTCAATTTTAATAAAAAAAACACAAGCTTTAGGTGGTCTAGTCGATATATGTATAATAATAAAATTTTATTGAAACTTAATAAATACAATATGATAATGCACAAGTATAGCTAAAGCACTTAATGTTTTATATTAGAAAAACAATTAGTGTAGCAGTAGTAAACTTACTGACTATTGGCAAACTATCCGTGAACAACGTATACCTTTCACAGCGGCTAAATTAACTTTCCTACCAATTACAGTTTAGTTTTATCGTCACAGAAATGTGTAGTACTGTCTTTCTTACAATTAATTAACTCGTTGTTGTCGTCATCAACCTTTCAGAGCCTACTGCTGATCAAAGGCCTCTTCTTACACGGAGAAGGTTTGAGCATTAATCACCACGCTTGCTTAAAACGGGTTGGTGATATAATTCTGAAATTATTAGTCCAGGTTTCCTCACGATGTTTTCCTTCACCGTCTGTTACTGGTGTCTAAATACTTTTAGAAAATACATATGACTCGGAAAAATCACATTGGTACTTGCCAGGTCAAACCCGCACCCTCGTGCACGAGAGGCAGGTCTGTAACCACTAGGCCACCAGTGACTAATTAAGACCATTACTAATTTAAAGAATCATCGATTATCTGGTTTTGGATATAATTTCAGTCCGTATGGTACTATGTGAGTTACTTATGGAATTGAGAAGGAAATTCGCAGGTTATAATTATAGAATAAAATATTTTAGTGATCCATATAAAGAAGAACTTTAAAGAGTGCATTATTTATACAATAATAGACATATGTATATTTCATTGCTATTACTATACACTTCAAGTACACAGATCAAAGTATCTACTAATGTAGAGACAATCAGATGAGATTGTATATTATTTATCAATCACTAATCAGTGTAATTTGTTTATTTATAAGAGCTGGCTTATCTTAGATATCAACCTTGATTTTAAAAAAGCAATCAGACGTCTTTCAAGAAGATTTTTGAAGTAGAAAACGTTTATCTTAAACAGTTAAGTGAAAAGTTAAATAACATAATACTTAGGTTTTAATAAATGGTTGGACATTATTAAATGTTCTTGTAAAAAAAAATCTTTTGGTAGGTAATAAATTTCTCTCATTTTATGCGCAGACTGTTGAAGTAGGCCGGTGAATGAATTGTAGGGTTTCAGACGAAGGTTAAATAGATTTACCTAGTTTTTATACTCACTATTGATCGTTCCAATCAACGGTTCTTTATACGCTATACATATTTGAAGCTTTAAAAGGGAAATAAATATATTTCTATAAAATACAGGATTAAAGACTTTGACATATTTCTGCAGAATCTTCAAATCACGGCCGTAAACCGGAATATTTATTCAATGTAATTGAAACCATATGTATTCGGGTGAGGGTATAAAATTCTAATTGCGTATGATGGCAACAAAAATAAATTAGCCAGCGGGAAGTAGAGCAAACATTCGGTTTGAACCACTTACCGTGACCTTTAGCTTCAAGGTGTCTGAATTATTTTATACAATTTCCACGTTTCGTTACATTTTCGTGATTTCCAGTTAACTATACTTGAGTTTTGTTGGAAATCATGTTCTTAAACATAAAATGAGGTTTAACTACAATACGAAACCTTTATTTATGAATGTTGAAAGCCTTATCAAAATATAGCTACAATTCTATGATACTTCCAATTTAAATTAAAAAAACATTTGTATTTTATTTTAACATATCAACAAGAATTTCTATGTATCAGAATTACTAGAATCGGTATACAAATATATACATACAACATACGACACCTGAATTCTCTAAAATGAAACTATAAAAATAATATTTTAGGATTACAACGCGTTATTTTATTATTTTAAAAATTGCATACTCTCGACGTTTCTGTTACTTTGCAACAACCGTCATCACAGGCAGTAGTAAAACGATAATTTATTTATTTAAATGAATATTCGCATAAGTCTTAGATCTCACTACCTAAATGTACTTTTAATTTCCTGTATATATAAATCTCATAGTAAAATTTAAAGTACGCGGAGAATTTAATAATACGCGCCAAGATCCAAAGCACCGGGTTCCCTTAACGAAGCCAATTTCACAAGGCTTCCTTTTAATATCCTACCCTTAAGTATTTAATAAGACACTAATATATTAATGTCACGCAACGCTAATGAGTTAATTATACTTTGTAAGTTTTATGTTGTTTTTTATATCATCTAATCACAGCTTTAATAAAATTGTACATTGGAATTAATTTCATTTGTATGGATTCATCTCTAATTAAAGCCATAGTTTATATAAAATTCTAGTGTCGCGGTGTTAGACAGAGAACACCTCCGAAAGGGCTGGACCGATTTTGATGAAATTTTGTGAGCATATAGAGTAGGTCTGAGCATCGGCCAACATCTATTTTTCATATCCCTAAGTCGCAAGGGTTGTTCAACCTTCATTTTTTATCTTATTTTCGGACGGAATGTTTTTTTTTTTTTTATAATGTAGCATTAAAAAATACGTACGGGTTGTACGTACGTTTTTACATTTTTGTCACCAACCCCTATTTTTTTATATGGCAAAACAAAGTTAGCCGGGTCAGCTAGTTTGTATTATAAATGTGATTGAGACTGGACATGGGTCTGCTAGGTTATTACGCAAAAACTACTAAACGGATTTCGTGAAACTCTCCAGTAATGCAACTTTGATATCAAAATAAGATAAGCAATAATTAGTCCCGAAATAGAATGGAATTCCCTCAGGAAGACGACCCAAAAGTTGTATTTCGTACAACGTTACGTGACAATTCTTATAGATGCCGTTGACTATTGGTTATTATACATATCTATTTTAATGAAAAACATTGTGAAATCCTCTTCAAACTCAATCCAAAATTCTAGACGGATTAAGTCACATACGGAAATTAGAGGTTTAAGATATATATGAATTATTGTGCAATTTTTTGTAGAATAACCCAACAAGAGTATTATAGAGTTTCGTAGTATTATACAGTTTGCTTATATGAATCATAGAATATAGAGAAGGAACACACAAGCCTGGGGAATTAACATATATGAATAGAGATCGTATGTATGCAAATTAAGATTCAATACGATTTATACACCAATAATACAATATTAAATTTGTATATATACCCTTTCAAAGTTGGTTATGAGTTAAATAAGGCTATGAAATTGTTCCACGTTCTAAATGCTAGAAAAAGGTCACCGAGAGTCCACCTTTGACCAATATTTTATTATTTGAATTTATAGATTATATTTTTCTGAATTATTTTCATAACTAAGAGAACTAAAATGAACCTGAATTGCTTTATTACTCAAAGGTTTTATTGAAAAAACGTCAAACGAAAGGAAAATATTTATGTATGTATTTCAGCCAGTTATATACGTAAATTATGATTTATTTTTACCAATATAGGCAATTTTTAATGGATTTGCCATAAATTAATATCTATAAAATATTTCACTTAGAAAAATACTATTTCTCGTCCCAAAGTCAATAACATTAGCCTATTTCGTATTTTTGGTACCAAAACTATTACGAAATGACAAAAACATTTACAATATACAGCATTTAATCAAAAAATTATTCCTTTTTATTTTTTTATATGCAAATTAAGATTTTCCTTACACAAAATCTATATCTAACTAAATTTTAAAGTTTGACATCAGCGATTTTGCAGTTGAGTTATAGCGGTGATAGGACCAGTTGGAATTAGTTTTGATTTAAGTCTCTTAGTTCAAGTATTCGTGATTTATCAATTTGATCATTTAAATAAAAAATTAAAGACTAATTAACGATGATAGCATCTAAAAATATACATAATATGAACATATTATTACTAATATAGTATGTAGTTTAATTCTAATTAACAGTAAGGAAGTACATAATAAAGAGTAAGGAATTGTTTTTGAAACTTTCCATTGACACCTAAAAGTCATATATACTTTAAAATTTATTATTCCGCCATCCTAGTTCCACCATGTTGAATTTAGAATGACATCACAAAGCTAGTCATATATTGTCATCCAATCTGAAATTCTATAGAAAATTCCAGCCCAATTTAATAAAGGTATCTGCTTCATATTGAGTTGAAAGAAACGAGACCAACAAACAATTTCGCTTACCTACCTATAATTACATATATATACCTTAAAAATTACATAGAAGATTTCTAAAACTAATATTAATTACTTTCGTAAATTATTATTTAAAAATTACCGATCATTTGACCCAAATAAATACTATTGATATCTGACAACATTTGCTTTTCCTGAAATCATATGTAGACGTACATACATACATATATACCGAAACTAATGCAATTATCAATAATTAACGTCCGTTTGGAGCGAAATCAGTCAGAATCCAATAATAAGCGGATGTATTGGGATTTGGTATCGTTGAATAATAATTTAAAGAGCTTGCAGCAATACAGAACTAAAATGTAAAATTATAAATATTATTCTACTGCATCTCTCTCTGCATTTAAGCAGGTCTTAGATCAGACTAATTAATAAATTATAGATTTTTTTATTCATTGTAAGACAAAACTCAGACGAATTTAATTACTACACAAAACAAACAAAAATTTCAATATGATTTAAACAGAGCAGACGATGTCGGGAATTACAGCTAATATAAAACTTATTTGATGTAATAAATAATACAGGTAGTAGCCACGGGAATTCTTTGCTAAGAATTATTTGTATTACCTAGAAGTATATATTACATTCAACTAACAATTTACAGGCAATCATGTAATTGAACGAAGACCTTTGTTGTGTGTCGATGTTTTACTGTGTAGTTAGTAACATGTAACTATTTACTACAAAAACTGTACTACAGATTAAACGTATGTCTTAATATTCAATGGATTATTTTAATGACAAAGAATTTTATTAGAAAATTACCGAGCATTTCAAGAGGAACATTTCTTTGGTTGAAACGTTAACAAAAAAAAGGGGCCGAGCAAAGAATTGTCGATAAAGCTGAGAATAAGAGCGGGTCACCTCGAAATCATTTGAAAAATCATAAAAGAGGCTCATAAAAATGATTTATAGAGGAGCAATTAGGATAGAATCTTCGACAATTGCAGCGGCTTTTCCAAATAAATCTATTTAGTTGGACATTACAATTTAAAATTCAATTACAGTTCCAATCTTGACTAATAATCGAATTCATCAACACGCAAACACAAACGAATCTGTTATCTTGCAAAAGAAGAAATAAACAAATAATATATTTCAATCAGAAATTTGTATTTGCTAACGAAAGACATATTCGTATTTGCGGTAGCCAAATGGCTTACTAGATTTGGCTGTGTAGGAAACGACCTTAATAGAAAATCCAATGCTGGTTTCAAAATACATCTGGAAATGGATTTTGGAGAGCGGATAAAGGCATAGATGTTTCAAAGGTGACGGAGATTTGTATTAACGTATAGAAAAACTAAACATTATTGTCTCAAAATATAACTGTGTATAAGTATTTAAATAGCTCAGAATTTGTATTATATCTCTAACAAGATTTTAATGAACCAGGTATAATGTACCATTTTAAACTTTCATTGGAGAATTAGAGTCAATTTATGAGGTCGTTACTCACGCCGGGCCAAAGGTAAAGGTTAACCCGGTCCATTGGATGACTGCCTGGTGACACCATATTAAGTTGGTCTTAGATCTATCCGGTTATCTGATAACGAATCAAAACCATTAAAAATATTTTTGTTTTCGTCGATGCTTTTAATTAAGTTAAATGAGAGTTCTGTCATTATTGATGCTCATAATAAATACTTATTATTATGTTGTTCTCTATTTTAATTACGGTACTTTCAGTATGTAATATAAGACGAAATTATTCTTCAATGAAAGTGACAAAAATTCGTGTACAACCCCCTTCCCCACACCAAAGTATTCTGAATCTCTTTTCAGTAATCAGTAGATTGATTGTCAAACCAAAATGTATCTTAAATATATATGGATTAATGATTAAATTAACATAAAAACAATATATATTCTATGATTTTTCTCCTTATATATAATCATAACAAAATACTCTTACAGTACAACAACGTCGATGTCAAGTTTATTGTTACCGAGTTATATAAGAAAGTATAAAGTTATGAATTCAAATTTTAAGCTTTAAATTGTTTTGCGCAAGGTTTAAATTGGATTCTCCGCTTTTATTGTTATTTAGAGACTATTTTGTACTGGATACAATGGTCGCGTTGAGTGATGAGATATTATAATATTTCGTGTATTAAATAATATGAAATGTAAAATATTCTGTGAGAATCTTTGAAGATTTATAATAAGGCTTTCTAAGTTAATCGTTCTAATTAATTCTAAACTAGCAATTTCCCTCAACATTAGTTATACATTGTTATATATTAAACACAAAATCAACTCCTGCTCCTTTTAAAGCAAGATAATAATTGTTTTTAATTTATTAATGAAAAAGGTAAAACTTCAAATACGTTTTCTACCGAATATGATGCTGAGAGGAGGATATAACAGGGTACGCGTTAAACAACACACGCTTTAGAAAGTTAAATTGCTGGCATATTAAATTAATTTCTTCGTAAGGGAGTGTCGGTTTTGATTTTATATAAATAAGAGATCCGACGAAAGTCACTGAATATATTTTGACGCTAAAGGATTTTTTATATGACAAGGTAGAGTTGAGATTTTGAGAGGTTTTTCCTTCAGGATATTACATATATGTATAAATTATCCATATTTTTTATACCTTTAAATGTTTATATAGAATTTTTACTTTGTATGAAATGACGTCACAGAATATATAATAATAAGACTTTTTGAATGAATTCATGATATAAAATAAAATCATTGTTTTTAAGTGCACTTGATGTTTTATTTGTCATGATGTTTTTGTAACACAGAAATGTTAAATTAGGTACTTATTATTTTAAACAGTTTTATTTAAATGTTATAAGAAATATATATTTTTTTTATTTGGAACTACTGTTTCTATGATTTATTTATAGAATTGTTAAAGCTAGATAATACCAGAGAGGAAATTCTTGTTATAACATATATCTATCGCCACGGTGCTATTATAGAAAGTAATAAAACGTCTCATAGCTGACCCTTTTTTGTAATACCTAATACTATCTAGCGGAAATAAAATTGCGTCATGGGAATATAAACTTAAAAGATATAATAATATAGCACATAACTGCTTTAAACTATCTAAATTCTTATACTATTGAAAAGAACAATGGTCAGAATCTTTATTTGTAAGTTCAAGCGACAATTTTATATTCAATTATTTGTTTTTCTTCACTGCGAGTTTTTTTATACTTTTTGATTGTAAGAAAGTAAATGGACATCGTTCAAATGATAATTTTATTAAAATAGAAGTAAGTAGTAATTAATAGTAGTACTTAGTACTTTTTCCATAAACAGTACATTTTCCAGCATAGAATTTATAAAACTGACTGATATGTCTTCAGTTGTTTTGGTCCAAAGGTTTAAAGTATTTTATAACTTCATTAAAACAACACAACACGTAGCTTCTACTAGACTTCTATATCCTTAAAGACATACCTAATTAATATATAAGTTTAAATATTTTACTATTGGCGCAAATAAAATGTATAATTAAATATAATTGTTTTAACATACTAGTATAACACTTTTGTATACAACTTTGTTTTTATTAGAATATTTTTGTCATAATACAGTTTATAGTTTTAAGACTTATTTTGAAATGGACAGAAAATAATGGAATGTAATGAAAATTACAAGAAACGTCAAAAAGTTTTATTAAAGCTGCATTATTCGCACTGGAATCGTGGAATAATTTGCCAATGTCAACGTTTTATTTGTTGAACGAATTCTTTCCTGAGTACTAATCAAAGAAGTCTTGTAAATAGTTAAGACTTGTGAAATGTATATAAAATATTTCTTTAAATAATTATTATATAGATAATGTATGACACCTATATTATATTTTAGAATATTTAATTTTTATTTTACGTAATAAGCATTTCCTTGGCTTATATTTCAATAATAATAAGGCTAGTGAGTTTAGGAGTACATATTTTTGATACGATTTTTCGATAACATTTGATAGGTGAAAAAGCACATAGTTTCTTTTTATAAAATCACTGTTTTGAGCTGTAACTATGTAGAATCTAGTTTTACTTATATTATACATGGTGACTTTTGTACGGTTCAATCCATTTGTATGTGATGTCATCACAATAAGGTATAGCTAGGCATTTATCCTGACACTTTATATTCTTTCGTTGTAACACATCATTCTATTAGGTCCTTACATAGGAAATTGACAGTTTATCATGCTGTCCACTTTGATCAAATATCACCTCTTTCGTTAGGAATACCAACTACAAATGCGGACTACATATAAATAAAAATATAAATAGGTACATTAATTTTTACTTTGCGCATAAGTCATGTAAAACAGACAATAGATATCGCTGTCGTTTTGATTCCATATTATAGTTTTAAGCACGTTATTACTTTATTAACTACATAATGTTGTCCACGAGGACAGAGTCGCGATAAATAACTAGTTTACTTTCATATCAACGTTTCCTTTTTCTATTTTAAATCTTTAATCAGTTGCTTAGAATAATTAATTAATTTAATATTCCTCTATCTTCCATTAAGGTCGACGTGATTCACAAATGTTGACTCATTCAACGAGAACAATATGTACCTAACATACTTGTAGAATGTAACGGTCATTCATAGTACAACTTAGTAATTAATATTTTTTCCTTTATATTACAGCGATAAAACTAAACGAATTCTTATAAATTTTCAAATTGTTTCTGTGCTATGACGTCAGTATAGCAATACGAATTTTCGTTCGGTTTTTTTCCTTTATTATTATGATCTTTACATATTTTTTTTTGCTAGTTCCTCACTATAATGCCAAAAGTTAAATATAGTATTTAATGGAAATAAACTGAAATATTTTATACATATATAAACGCCTTATATTTTAAGTAATCTACGTACAGTAACCTAACTTCCTAATATCGCAGATGTTTCCGCATTTAATTAATAATGACACTTAAAGTGCTTGAGTTAATTGCAACGGATGCGTGGGCGCTGGCAGGTGGCAGTAAATAAAGTGACATTGTCCTTTTATTTCAAACGAAATTCGTGTTAGAATCAGTGTATTTTTTATATCTTATATAATAATAAAAAATATATTGAATGTTTATTTTAACTTACTTTATATACTTATTGTAACGAAATTTAAGTATTGACTTATGACATATGTATTCTATTCCGTACGTCAAAGCTATTTGGCAATAATGATATTCTTAAACTACGTTTGACACAAATTAAATAATTTGAAGTATTAAAATATTTTCTACACATTCAAATTTGGAACACCTTTAAATTAATTAAGAAATTCCATTAAAACTAATACTTTTTTATAAAAATCTATCCCTAGATACGTTTCTTTAAAAACTTTTTTATCACAATCCTTTAACTGAATATAGTAGATACTAATTATAATATTAAATACAAATAGTATTTAAGCGAAAATAAATACTTTTTAAACGCTTGCAAATGGCGGCCAATAGTTTGCTACTTTGTTATGACGTACGCCATTGTAGTAACAGGTTTTGTCCGATGCGTTCACCATTCATACGTGATTTGGGTCACTAGGGTTACGTAAATGTCTTTCTACGTTCGATTTTTATTTAATATTCTATTTGCTGATTTCATTTGAATTAATAATCGTTATAATATACCTATATAAACCTAAAATCAATTATAAAAAAAACATGGCGGTTATGTTTAAGGTGATACATTATCAAACAAATTTCATTGTATTGTATTCATTAACTTAAAAAATGGTTAAATTACGATTTAAAAAAAATATATTTACATTTATGGCCCTAAAAATCTATGTTCTTCCTTTGTCCTGCCAAACTTCATAATGAATTTCGTTATATTATATATGGAAACGTATAAATAATATAAATTTTAGAATCTGCAATATTAGTATAAATATAAAAAGAAAACAGTAACATATTTTTTATTTATTAGAAAAGAGTATTCATAGTTCGCACGCACCATAGACCATACTTTGTATGTCAACACGACCTTACGCAATAAGACCTCGGAGAGATCTCTAATAAAAACCACAATGAAAAAAGCACCTTCCTACTTTACATTAAAGTCGATATCAGATCGACGATAGAACATCGAGGCTAAATACCGAGCTAATAAAGTTACGAAATATTAAGTTCTTTCGAACAGTTTCAACTTCAAGTTAGTTTTAAGTATTTTAAGTTATAGTTTAGTAGCTTTATATCATAACTAGTAAATGCCCGCGGCTTCGTCAGCGTGAACTTCAGAATTGTACTCAGAGGAAAATGTATAAAATGTGTTCAACAGTCATTATGGTAATCAACAGTCGTCAACGACATATACATACAATGTAATACATCTGTTATACCTTGATCTCGTGAGAACTATATCAAATTCCAGTATAAAGAATAGCCTATATCTTATTCCGATATCTAAACTACACTATTGTAAAATTTCATCAAAATTTGTCTAGTATTCTTTGTGATACAGAGTATCAATCATTTATACTACCATACATACTCGTGGTAGATACTAGCTGTTCAAGTTACTACAGCTCAAACATGGACTGGCTCGACCGGGGAAGTACCACCCTCTCACAGAAGATCGGTGTTTTTCTACCTTCTATTGCTCTTTCCCTTTTCCTAGCCTTTTCTCTCCAGTGCCCACAATTAAGGAATCCCTAAGGAATCCCTTATGTTGAAGATGTCCATTGGCAATAGTGACTACCTTCCATCAGGTAGGCCGTCTGCTCATTTGACACCATTGATATAAAAAGGAAAAACAATTTTTTCTCTTATATATGATGATTACTTTACCATGATTTTTGTGTACCTAAAGCAATTAAAAATCGATTGCTTTTTCAATAATTTTTCAAACTTATGTATTAAAATTTAAATAAATAATATTTTACCTAAGAAGCTTATAGGTGCTTCTCGCTTTTTGAGTGTACTATAAGAAAAAAAAACTAACTAAAGTAAAAAAATATGCTTAAAGCTATTTTATTAGTTTTAAAATTGTTTCAACGAAATAGTCAATTAAATCAGCAATTTTTAAAAGTTCCCCTTATAGGTACGTTATAAGTTTTTAACAAAATTAATTTCAGAATATATTATTTTTATACAATAAACGATTAGATGATTTACCCTTTTATGTTACTAAACGGTTCAGTAATTTTATAGGACAGACAAAAACAACTTCACTATATATAAAAACGTAAATGATAAAAAAAAACATAAAAATAGGTTTTACATTTATTAGGCTGAATCGTGACGATCATCAACACGATAATTAATCAAATCAATAATATTAAAAAAAAACTATATATAATTGGATTCCGAGAAATTCGGACATTGAAAATGTCACGTCATGACGTTTTTTGTCATCTGAGTTTCTGATGCTTTTCACGCCAAGTTTTACTCCTTTTATCAAATAAATATAATTTGACCAACATGCCGTATTCAATATCATACAAAAAAGATTCCTAAGTCCTTTTTCAGGACGAAAAAACTACCTACTATTACTTAAGTAAATGAGTAACCATCGTCAAATTATACACAATAAACTTAGTTTTCATACAGATACTTCTATGTATGCTAATACGTTAATATACCAATTAATGACTCTAAACTATCGGTTTATAAGTTTTACTCTGAAACAGTACTAATTTAAGAACCTCTGTCTTTTTTAATGATCAATCAGCATTCATCGGAATCAAATTAACGTTTATGATGTCATTTTACAAATAGCTTTACGACGCTAATGAGTATCGGCTGTTGAGTCAGGTGTAAAGGTGGCACTTCACTTGGCGTTGCTTATTCGCATAGCGTATTCGAAGCATTTGTCTAAATATTTGTACGTAGTCAAAATAGCGCAAATACGATATCCACACTTGGCATGTCAACACGTCTTTACGCGTTTTCGTTTATTTGTGTGTGTCTTATTTGTGCAAATATGTCAAATGAGACGAATAGATTCACCACACATGGTCTTATTTGGCCGAACAACAAATAAATGCCAAGTGAAGTGTCTCCTTAAGACAATATAAAATGAATTTTGCATTACTGTGAACGCGTTTAGAGTTTCCAATTAAATAATATTTCCTAATTATCGTATTAATTTATGTTGTAGAACAAAAAGTTTCAGACATACCAAAACGTAATATTGTTAGTTTTCTGACTTACTTCTTTACCCGCTACGCTGATCTGAAACGGGATAGTGGGTTAAAATTACAGTCTTTTCATATATATGTTTAACTATATAAGGTACATTATATATAAAATGTATGTGCCTTCTATGTATATGATTCATTGTTTGTGTCCTTGTTGCTATTGAATAACTCGCTAACTTGAAAAACTAGTTGAGTTTATATTGTATTATATTGACGGGATGTTTACAGCATTATGTCTTTTGTTCTATACATATAAAAGATAACTTAAGATGTTTAACACACTTACATAATACATTTTATCAATAATGTATGTTTGTCACATAAAAGGTATGGAACCATTTTTCTATTAAACTAAAAGTTGTATACAAAATTGCATTAAAGAAGACAATGCATTGTTAATACAATACCTGTCTTTCGAATGTTTTCGATTTTCAATACCAAGAAACTGTTAATGTTTTTCATTCATAAATATACGAACATTATAGTATTACAATATTTTATTTCATCAGAAATACTTAATATATACTGCAAGGAAGTAGGCAAATAGAATAAATATACAAGAAAAACAACACATCTTAAACTAGATAAAGGTTACCGTCATAGTAGATGTATATTAGGTACTTCAGAAGTTGTAAAGTAAATAACTATTAAAATATACATAATAATGAATTATATATTAATAGTAAATATTATTTATATAATAATACTAACCTTCTTGGTTAGATAAATAATTTAGTATAGTATTTAGGACGAGGTGATTTGCATAGAATGCGCAGTAAAACAACTCGGTGATTAACATGGGCAATCGTAATGAAACGCTATCAATGTACGTGTTCCGTTATAGCGCCGGACACTCTTTCAATTGAGTTAATGATTTATTAATTAAAACAAATAAAATAACATGTTATTAAACGTATTTATAATTAAAGACGATAACGCAAAAAATTTGATTAATTTTTGACTTGGTAAATGTTTTTAAAATATATTTTGGTGTTTTTATAGAGCGTATCTACGAATTCTTTAAATTACTTAAAGTATATGAAATAATAAGTTAGTTTACACAATTTACATAATATTTGAACAGCGAGTATTCGAAGTTAAAACAAATATAGGGGATTCCTTAAATAAATTAACGAAAGCTTTCACTTTTCATAATAAATAAACTACGTCTTAACTGTTAAAATTACGTCATAAAAACATTAATAACTAACAAACAAAAACATCTTACCTTATTTCAAAATAAATAAATGCGAAAAACCGAGCACAAAGCTCGAAGGGTGATTATTGAACCAAAATGCACCAACCGCCCCTGAACTTGACGTCATTCGTTGCTATAGCAATCCCGGGCAAAACCCTCGAGGCACATTAAAAATTAAAAAAAAAAATACAAAGCACTGGCGATTAATAAATTTAGTTAAAACCTCTTCAGTAACACCTTTTTACACGGTAAAGAAAAGAAAAATGTTATTTGAATTTCGAATACGAGACGCGCGTCTAGGCGGCGGCGCGAGGCTCACTGAGTATCAGTCGTCAGAACGTCGTCGGCACATGCGGGGCGTACGGAGGCAGCGTGCACACTGCAACTTTCCCGGCTTGACTGTATCGACGTAAGACACTACGCTTACATAATGACTGGGACGACTTTAGTAATCTGTGTCGTTTTTAATTTTTTTATTTTAACATATAATAAATTGCTATCTAGACAAACATTAATAACATATCACATATATTGACATTTTATATCACATTTAAGATCTAGTTACACTATACGAAGTGTTACTAAACAAAATTGTGTTTAAATATATCATATATATAATTTTTTGTTAATAATACTGAAAAAGTATTGAAAAAATCTAGTTCATAATGCTCGCGCCCTATTGTGCGAGGAGGACAGCAAATCGTGGTACATCCATTTCCCTCAGTTATGTAAGCTACGGCCCTGGAACGAGCGCCCCAACCCCTCAATACACTGTGTCTCCGTCTCCTAGCATTCTGGATAGCAATTATTGCACCGTTCAACCTAAATGTGACACTGTGCTCGATAGCTGGAAAGCTGTATGTAAGCTGAGTCGTAAAGGCATTAAGCGAATTTGTTTAAGCATTGATAACAGATTTTGTACCCTTCGTGTTTTTTTTTTATTTTTTACATTTATGAGTGATTTTCCTTATACTGACATTGGATGAAGTTTTGTTAAAGCAATTATGGTTTTATTTGGAATGAGATTTGTTTTTGAATTTGTGTAATCAATTTAAAACGAGTGTTTTTAATTATCAATTTATTTTACGTACATTTTTCTCCAAGGTCATACCAATTTTTACTATGAAGTAAAGAATCTACAAAGTACACATCAGCGAATATAAACAACAAATATTAAGTATTAATCATATAAAGCATGAAAAGTACCAAAATAATAATAATTGAAAATAAATACAATTATTACATTAGTATAATTCAATTGAATGATGATTTAATTGAATTAATACATATTCGTATTAAATATTCATGTTACAATGTAAGCACTCGATACTCAAATCATCTATTGTATAATCCACTTACATGTAATTTAGGTAATGTCTCAATTAATACCTGTTGGCTTAATCATGACATTTATTATGAACGTATACGTAATGGGTTTGCGTATGTGTGAGTGTTACTTAGTCATTGCTTGCGCGTGTGTGTTTGTGTGTGTGTGTGTGTGTGTTTCAGCTGGAAGGAAAAACTTGTGCAGTTTGATGCAAGTACAATGGAAACAAGAAGAATATAGTACTATGAAAATTTTTTCCTTATAGGTATTGATGTTAAAAGAAAAATTTTGCTTGTATTGTTTTGTATAAGCGTTTTTGAAGGCATTAAATCGTATTTCTAATATTCAAACATTATATTGGTGACGAATTTTCATCCATATTTTGCATACTAACTTACTTTCAGAGATATAATTTCTCATTAGTTAATTTCCCGTTAGTTGTAGGAAATATTTATAACTTATTGTTTACTTTGAAACTGGTAGAGTAATATGAAAAAATATTTTAATAAACATTCGATTGACGCAATAAGATTCTTTTGGCGTTTTAAAATACTTTAAATATAGGTTTCTATTGATAACATATTCGTAAAGAATAAGTAAGTTTTATTTATGGTCTCAACATAACTTTTTAGTGCCACATTAAATTGTATATTACTTTGTAATTTAATCTCTATATCTTTGGTACCTTAAATATATATATAATTACTCAAACCAATTTGTTAACAAAGAAAATAAAACAAAACGAATTTTGACGTCGTGGACATGCTTTTGCAGATGAAACTACTATACTTTAGATCTATAGGTTCTTCAAAATTAATTGTAGTGAATATCAAAACTTCACTGCTTGCACTTAATAGATTTGTAAAGTATGTAACATTATTTGAATTCA
This sequence comes from Danaus chrysippus, assembly GCA_916720795.1. Taxonomy (NCBI): domain Eukaryota; kingdom Metazoa; phylum Arthropoda; class Insecta; order Lepidoptera; family Nymphalidae; genus Danaus; species Danaus chrysippus. The sequence continues at coordinate 4,105,768 of CAKASE010000079.1, forward strand.
TCAGGTAATTTTGACATAGCTCATTACTGTGAAACATCTTTTCATTCCTCTTCTAATAGGTACGTATTCTAAATTTCATTAATTTATTTACTTATCATGAAAAAAATGGCTATTACAATTATCTTTTTTTCGTAATATCATTGAATAAAAATGAAAATATTTAAAGAACTATATTTAAAAAATTGTACCTAATTTTATCTGGAATGAGAATTCTTTCGTCACTTTTAATAAGATTTCCATCAGTTTTCATCTCGTCATTGTAAGTCATAAGAACAATCAGTCTTTTCCATCTCAACGTCTTTTGTTGGTTCAGCTCATTAAGATTACTTTATATATGAGTAGAGCAAATATAGTCTTCTATAACAGCATGATATATATAGAAACTTTAGTTTAAATGAAAATTATATTCCAATGTAGTATATTTTAAAAATTATTTAAAAATTACATAGAAATTGTATACAGTTTTGTAAATTTTTAACGTATCTATGCAACATCTATATAGTTATATATACACACATAGCTATGTATATATAAACAACTTATAATTCACAAGTGAGGATAATAAATAAACATATTTAATTATAATTTTTTTTTCAGCTTATCAAAGCCCACTGCTGAGCAAAGGCCTCTTTCTCACATGGAGAAGGTTTGGGCATTCATCACTACGCTCTGCGCTGCACAGAGTGCAGCGCGTCATGGCGGTGAGGGTGGTACGGGGATACCGCACCGTCTCCCATGAGGCGGCTTGCGTGCTGGCTGGGACGCCTCCGTGGGAACTGGATGCCCAGGTTCTGTCGGAGGTGTACCACCAGCGCGCGCGAGTTCGATCCCGGGGTCCGAGTCCGGACCGGGATCGGGTGGAAGGTTGGCGGCGCTCCTTGATCGCCTTACTGCTTCGCCGGTGGAAGCGGAAACTCTCTGAGCCAGTGGCCGGGTTGCGAACCGTGGAGGCTATTCGCCCGCTCCTTAAAGAGTGGGTGGACCGCCGACACGGTTCCTTGACCTTCCGGCTGGTGCAGATCCTCTCGGGGCATGGTAGCTTCGGGAGGTATCTGTGCCACATAGTCGGGAGAGAGCCGACTGCGGCGTGTCACCATTGCAGTTGCATGGATGACACGGCCGATCACACTTTGGCGGAGTGCCCTGCGTGGGCTGTAGAGCGTCGCCAGCTCACCACTGTAGTTGGCGCAGACCTATCGTTGCCGGCTGTGGTTCAGGCCATGGTCGGTAGCGAGAGGGCCTGGGAGGCGATGGTCAAGTTCTGCGAGCACGTGATGTCGCGGAAAGAGGCCGCAGAACGTGTACGGGAAGACGACCCCTCCTCGGCGCCCTTGCGTCGACGTAGACTGGGTCGAAGGCAGCGGGCATATGCCCGCGACCTGCCTCCCCAGTGATGAGCCTCCGGGCGTCGGTGGGGAACCGGCGTCCGGGTAACATAGGCCTGAATAAGAGCGGCGTGTTTGGCGTTCCCGGCACGCTGCTCTTGAGTCGGAGGGGTGGTGTGGTCTAGCCACTGATACCCCTGCCGATGGCGGAGTCCCTTTCGGGACTTGTGCGTAGTGAACGGAAGCATGGCTCGCCGTTCCCGCTCACTAGCCTACGCACTGCGCAGAGAACGCCGAGGAGTTTAGTGGGTGGAAATCCCACATGCCCCCGCCGTGTTTCCCCCGCGGCGGGAAGTCTTTGAAAGATTCTCCTCGTTAAAAAAAAAAAAAAAAAAAAAATTCATCACTACGCTTGCTCAAGACGGGTTGGTGATTTCAAACTTATAATTGTGAAACTATATGTCCAGGTTTCCTCACGATGTTTTCTTTCACCGTCTGTCAGTGGTGTCTAAATACTCTTAGTACATATAACTCGGAAAAATCACATTGGTACTTGCCCGGATCGAACTCGCGCCCTTGGCAACGAAAGGCGGGCCCTTTAACCACTAGGCCACCACTGACTTATATTATTTACTTATATTACTTACTTATATACGCAATAAAATTATATATATCATTCAACCACATAGTAGTCTTCTCATATAACCTCACTACATCTTCATTGATTTTAAACTGTAAATAGATAAGCAAAATTATTTATTACTTCAACTACATATTAATAAGGCATTTTACTTGACATTTGTAATATTATCTTAACCTAAGGAGATATTTTAAGTTAGAAACTATGAAATACATATTATATCATTCTTATTTCAGGTTTGCATTTTTAAACTACACCCGCCTTTATCGTCTCTCATTCAATAACCTACGTTAATACGTGTGAAAATTGCAAACCTGGGGTAAACAAACAAAAGCCTCATAATTAAAGGTTGCTATAATTTACAACTACGTCATGAAAACTGATTTTAAACTTTTAATTTCATTATTATGTTTGCTATGATGAAGCATAACTATCCCTACTAATATTATAAATGCGAAAGTAACTCTGTCTGTCTGTCTGTCTGTCTGTCTGTCTGTCTGCTACGCTTTCACGCCTAAACCACTGAACTGATTTTAATGAAATTCGGTACAGAGATAGAGTTGACCTTGAGAAAGAACATAGGATAGTTTTTATCCCAGACTTTTGAAAGGTTCTCTTGGAAACGCGATATAACCGAACTCCAAGCGGCGAAGCTGCGGGCGGAAAGCTAGTAGTATATAATTATGAATTGTCTTAACATTATTTTTCATCAATAGTCATTTAACTTCATACACAAGTTAAATATGTGGTATAAGCTAAAAAATATATGACAAAGGACCTAATATTTTAATTTATAATTTAAGGAGAATAATTTAAACATATAAAATACCTTTTTTAGTTTCATAAATATCTATTACGGCAATGTACTAGTAATACACCTTTCAAAGCCCCCGGGAATCTCCGGATGATGTATATTCCATGTACGGGACACCCATGACTATTTATGACAAACTTAATATTACTTAACTGGTAATATTTTGCATAACTTATTTTTACTCAATGTTTTAATCGGAAAACATTTACTCTAACAGTTAGCGTAAGACTGTCATGTCACGATATTGTATGAAGTATGAACTACTTAAGTGTAGTTTCAAAGATATCATCTCTTAAAAGCCACTTATACGTCATTTCTATTGTGATATCAATTAATATATTTAAACAATGTTTAAAATTAATTCGTGTGTTACATTAAAATATACTCAATATGTGATTCTTTTCCTTAGTATCTAATATCAATAAAAAACTTTTTTCTCTTATCTTCAAATCTTCCACCGTGTCGAGTGTCAATTAAGACGAATCATTATTATCACATATTGTGACCTTTAACTGACATATAATTTAATAACATACATTAAACACATCTCAGGAGTGGAGTTTAATTTAAAATCTCGTTACTATGGTTTTATAATTTAAAACATCAATTACTATATAGTATTTTTATATATAAAAGAAAGTTGTGTTAGCTACACTATTTATAAATCAAGAAAGGCTGTACGGGTTTTGATGAAAATTGTTGCAGAGATACCTAGCTTAGAACAAAGGAGAGAACATAGGATATTTTTCATTCGATTGAAAAAGAAAAAACAAATTAGTTGATCAAATCCAAAATCTTCTTATCTACCATCTTTAAAGAAGAACAGAGTTCTCCCGATCAGCTAAATATTTCTTATTCTGAAACTAACGCTGATAAAGTCGCGGACAAAAACTAAAAAAATATAAATTGTTATAAAAAATCAATTCCCAGTAAGTACTAAGTAAATCATGCCGACTTAATCTATCACGCAAATACAATAAAAAAAATCAAATGCATAATTTATAACAATCGTTGACGTGCACTCGAAAGAAACCTTAGTTGGAAATGGAACGTCTGCAAATCGAATTATATGAAGCCTCAAAGATATGTATAATGGACTTAGGAAATATGACGCATTAGTTTAGGATATTCAATGTCAATGCGAAGGCTTATTAGATTTAAAATTGCATTTATCTTATGTAATAAACAATAATGATATATAAAATATATATATCCGCTAGATGCGGGTGGCACAAGACCGGTCGTTGTGGAGATCCTTGAGGGAAACCTATGTTCTGCAGTGGACGTCTTTCGACTGAAATGAAGATGATGATATATAAAATAAACACGTATTCCATTTAGTCATCACTAATAAGATAACTTTATTACTTTCATTACTAAGAAATTAGGTGACGTAACTTGTATTAAAGAGGTTACTATCCACGATTTCTTCTGCGTCAATTTTAGTATTATATGTACTGAACGCTCGAACTCTTCCGCCTTAGAGGCCGTAGAAAAGCAGATTTTGTATTATATCAAGCAATTTTTTTTCCTTTACGATCGAACGGGATGAATAGTATCCTATATCCGTCTGCTGCTTCTACTCTAACTCCCCAACAAATTGAAGCCAAATAAAATCCGTTCTTAAGTTATAAATACTAAATAAACATGACTATCCTGTATAAATTATTACTGAAATTTACCTGTAAGTTTTACCTGATTATTATTATAAAAAAAACTCCATAAAATCATTTATATAGGAGCAAATATCAAGCTTGGTATTGATTCAGCACTTTCAAAACACGGCCGTAAGCGGCAAAATAATTCAGACAGATTTATTTATTAAGGGTACAATTAAAGGCAAAGGGATATATTGATATCGTCGGTTGATTATGTCTAATTCACATTAAGTATAGTAGATGTTCAATTTTATAGTTTTTCTATAAAATAAATGACGGAAATAGTTTTTATATAACATATAGTTTACGAATGTCTTCATTGTAGATAATTTTGATTTTAGTCTAAAGGAAAATCGATGATGTCGATATGAAAAAATATAAGTATGTACCATAATTTGTTTGTATTGAATATAAATAATTATGGAGATATCTGGCCTGCAACCTGTTGGCGAGGCTTTGAACTCCGTGTAATTTATTACTATACGAGGTTAACCTGCAGCATCGGCTGCACTTAACAGTGTTTATCTACGCAATTTATTATAATACCCAATTATTGTAAGCCTAGTTCTTGTTTTTATTAATTACGTCAATTCGTCTAAATATGTTCAATATTTAAAAAAAACTTTTAAATTAAACAACTGAGTAAAAAAGTTATTTTATAAAATATATTTAAAATCCAAACACATTTGCATCTGAAAAAGCCCTTCATATAAAAACAGAAAATTAATTCTAATAAAATTATTACCGAAACATAACGAGGATCACAAATTTTACCTATAAAGATGTCAATATAGTAGTCTACAGATTTCCCGCATTTATTTCGACCCTACGAGTTCTTTCCATGTACTATATATATAATTATTTCAATTCTCTCATTCAGCCGTAACAGTAAAAGCCTAGTAGATCCAGCATTGATCGTAAGCCTCATTCGATACGACCTCTATTGTCCGTGGCACTAGCCCCGTTCGCCAATTAGGTTAAAAAAATCTTTGGCTTGCGAACTATGAGGCCGTGTGGGGACAACTGAAAAATTAGATCAGCTTTTTTTGTACCAATTCCCTTCCATTATTTTATTTTGTTGTTTTATTCTAACATAAAGAGGCAGTCTTGTAAGCTAATTTATTTGAATATCGTCTTAAGCATCTATGAATTGGTAATGATGGAAATTTTAATATCAAATAGAGGAAATATTAGCAAGATTACGAGTGAATAAACTGGTTAACAATGGGAGTCGCTTAATTTACTAAAAGTTGAATTTTAAGTGAAATGAAATGTAACATTTCATATCTCCGACCTCATTTAGAACTGTATTACGTCTTTATATAAAATTTAAGTTTGACACATATGAAGCCTTTTTTGACACTATTACAGTGACCCAATTTTTTGAAATCACATGACAGCATTTATTAAAATCAAAACTTCTCTCAATGTACCTATCAAGATGGTTTTGCGTCACTTTTATGACTTAGGAGCGTCATAAAGGAACATAAATCGATTGTTCCTTTAAATTTTGAAGGCTCGTGTATTTTACATATGACTGTATGTGTAATCATTATTGAACACCAATTTTTCTTTTTTTTTTACTTCTTTGTCTTTATTCTTATTCGGACTGAATCGTAAAGTATTATGAAAATGTCAACGTTTTTATTTGTTGGACGAATTATGATTTCGAGTAATGCGTAATAATTTTTTCTCTAGATAATATTTACTTTGTGTGATATTAAAATCAAGTATTCTATACATTTATAACAAAATTAAACATGTGGAGGATTAATATGTTATAAAAAAACTATATATTTGTCAAAAACTATATTAGAACTCAATAGAATCGATGCTAAAAAAGCTCTACTTTAATATTAATTATCACGAACATTTATTGATAATAATAATTTTTAAAAGGTATTTATGCTAAAGCCTTTTTTAAAGGTCTTGCACGTTTCGAGGCATATCTTAATCTAAGTTGTCCTGATACAAAGCTAGCAACCTTTTATTCCACTTACAAAAGGTACAAATAAATGTACTTTCCCATTATAAATTTACGCTTTGTAGATCCTTAAATTGCACGACATCTTAAATTAGTTTTTGTAATATAATAAAGGAAACTATTTGCCAAGTAATTAATTAAACGATGCAATGTATTGATTTGAATGAAGGTATCGTTTCCCTGTCGTTAGAAATATTCTTAGAATTGAAAGGAAACAGTCGATGCCATAAAAGTGTTTTGTTTACAGGTTAGATTTCAATTACTTCGTATTATTTTTTATATAAAAAAAATGTTTTCTTAACGAATCATTTCATTATAGGGAATACAATATGTACAAAATCACAAGAGTCTATACACAATAATGTTAGCCAAAAAAATAATCACAATTAATTTAGAATTTAGTTTGATATATGTATTAAAAACGTGAGCATTTTTATGTTCAAGATATTTTTATTAATAACTAATTAATATCTAATTACTATCTTTGTTACATAAATGTCGTCTTGGGGGTGAAATTTCGGCGAAATAATGTCGCGACATCCCTAAGCTGTCATTAACACAAATTTCAACTACGGCTTCATGGACATGGCCAATTTTAAGTCCAAAGTAACTTTCTGCTGAACGTTTTTGTACAACTAATGGAGTCAAGGTTGTTGAGTGTAACAAAACTACTTTGGGGCTTCGCTTTTAATATTTACAGTGCTTAGCTCAGGATTAAGTGGATATTAGGAAGGCACGGGTTTCCCAAGGTCAGCCTTATTATTAGGGACAAAACATATAAGTACTTACTATTTTCATGTGCCAAAAAAAAGAATCTTAAGTACATAGTCTTACGAGTTTTCTTACCTATAAGATACCAACCAATAATAATTCGGATTAGTATAAAAAAAAATGGAATTAAAAACAACCATATATATATTTACGTGACTTGATAAAGAGTACGTGATTTTCAAAAATAATAGTAATAAAATCAGCAAATAGAGCTATAATATATTAAATATTTATAACAAAGGAATAAATATGAAAACAAAAGATTTCTATAGGGTTTCATGGGTATGTTATGAACATTAGAATTCGTGGAAATGGAATCCTTATATGGCCTTAATAAAACGTTTATTCACCGTACTCAACCTTTATTATAACAACACAAAAGAGTATCCCTTAAAATTTATAGTGGTAGTGGAATTCGGAACTATTTTATGTATTTGTTCAATTAAGTTCTACATATATTTTTTTTACAATTAGACTTTCGGTTTCCTGATGCATTACTTTAATAGAATTATTTGTTTGACATGATTTTCATCTTTTTAATTCTCTTTTACAACATTGTCTAATTAAATATTTGCCAGTTTACCAACTTAGTTGAATGGAATGCTGAATTTTAATTTAGGTAATGTAATTCTTCCCCACATCTCGTCTTTGTGGACAGAAACAGTTTTATTTTATGATGACCAAATATGCATTATTTCGTATATGAAGATCACTCTGTATTAATTAAGGTGTGACTTACAATAAGTACACCTGGCATTAATACCCTTAAAAATTTTAACTTTAGAAGGACGTACCGAAAAGTGATTTGGACTTTTTCACGTAAATCTTTGTTAGTTTCGAATGAATCTAACCTCACAAAACTAGTTTTCTGAAACTCATTACAATTTAAATGTTTGTCTTGTATAACATAATTCGTAAGAAACGTTTAATCACTGTTTTTGTTTATGTTAATAATATTAATTTCTTAATAAATTCCTATTTATTATTAGTATTCCTATACGTTTCAACCTTGATGTAAGTGTAAGAGCTAATCAATTCAGCTAGAGGCATGAGAAGATTCAACATCAAACATTTAGTTGAGTCGCTACCTCCGTCTGGTAATTCTCCCATAATTAGATCGGGTTAGAGGTGAACTCTGACGCACGCAGTGACCTGTCTAATAAGAATAATCTTCAATGTGTGCATCATTATTTACTCATCTTATTTATATAGTTGTATTATATACTAGTTATATCTGTATCTACATAGTCTAGCCATAAATATTGTAACAAATAAAAAAAATTCTATTACAAATAACATTTATTACTTTTACAATAATATAAAAATGACAGATTCCAAATGCAAATGTAGTATTTTATTTCTTTTTAATTGTAACAGTATTTATGGAAAGACTATGTACCTATATAGCTCTTTAATCCATAACACTGTCCCACTTTTGTAATGCCCAGTGTTTATTCTAATTTTATTTCCTATAATAACAATGTATTATGTTCGCTGTCACTATTTTCCTATCTTATAATGAGATTTAAAAGAATTATTCTTCATATATATGTATTTTAACCGCAAGCGTCATATGTATGGTAGCTAATGAAATCTAATGTGATTACGTCCCGTCTCGTTCGTACCACGTTTGACGTGTGACTTTAGGTGGCCGACCATCGATCGTCACTGACAAATGACAGCTAAAACGAAGCGTAGGTAGAAAATATAGATACAAAATCATAAGATTTAAAACTCAATAATGTTTGAAAAGATTACATAGATTAAATAGTATTAACATCGAAGGTAAACGCTTTGGTGTGTTCGAATTTTAATTAATCTTTTTTTCATTTTTTAGATCGTTTTTCTGCGTGATTGATTAGGTATTTAAGAGACGTCTCATATTCATCACATAAATTATTTTACGGAATTTAACCATCTACCAGAATTAAGATTTCTGAAATAGCTGAAGATTGAGTATAGATTTGAATGTATGAGCTCTAGAAACCTGAACACCATATCTTTACTTATTTAAGCTAGGAATTCCAATATCTAATTCTAATATATTCTCTTACTTTCCACTAAATACTCTTTAAAAACAGCCTGTTTTTAGTTGACTATTGATTTAAATCTCTGTCTCTAAAGTTTATGTTTGTTAACGATAGAAAACGGATAGAGTGAGATTTTATTAAATTCTAAACGTCAACGAATTCTCAATTACAACCACGCTGCAGATGCTTATGAAACACGCTAGTATTCATCAAATAAACTCTCAAGAGGCAACATCGAAATAATCTAAATGATAAGAAGGGGGTCTTTGTTATCAGACGAAATTTTAGAAAATTTATCTTCATAAGAAAAGTATAAGAAATTAATAAATAATATGAATATTATTAATGAATGAAAAAGTTTATCCTATATGTATATTTTTCTAATATTTTTTAGTTTGGTATGACGACCGCAACCAACGTCAATTCTTTAGTTTATATCACACCTAGTTAATTTAGTCATACGATTGATTCATAATTATTTGTAACCGAGAAACCGCAAGATAATTAAAAGGTACACAATGTTTAGGTATTCTCGAATGGACTTATATGATTCTTAAATCATTCGACTGATTGACTGACCGACTTACTAACATATATTTATTATATATGTTTTTATACACTATATGGGTGAAATTCAATTAATACTGTATTCATAACTGCCTCAATGACAACCGAGATATACTGCAGATGTAGTGTTTTAAATATAAACTAATAACACATTAATATATGTTTTTTAAATTTAGTAGGGATTAAATTATTCTAACAGAAATGTCCGATTTTTTTTTTATACTTTTAAAACGTTATCTACGTGTATGGCTTATAGTAATTATTTTTCTTAATAAAACCTCTATAGTTTATTCTTATAGCTATTTAACAATAATTTTTTATAGTGGGTCGTGGGTTTCTTATCTTTTAAATCCTATTTAATACTAATGTCTTCTTCAAATTAAATATCTATATAAGTTTAATTTCACCTTACATGGAACAGTGTCAAAATAAGCGTTTGCAAACGTTCGTTCTGAATATAAATATATCGGAAAAGGTCTAATATTGAATCTAATTAAATAATAAATCCTTGCGCCTGAAATATTATTATCAAAACGGGATTACATTTCTTACTTTGAATTGGTATATTGTGCATATATTTGTACATATATATCTGAAATTAAATAAATGTAAAAGAAAACTATCACGTTTAAAATAGTGTGTTCTTTTGTTTCGCAAATGAAGATATCTTCTTAAATAACGTCGATCACTATACCGTCAAATAACAACCTTGCACCTGTTAATAATAACCATAAAATTCTTGATACTTTAAAATCCTTCCGCCAGACGTATGCCGCAAATAGTATGATTGAGTAATAAGAGCATAATTAGCGCACGTGGCCCACAGAGTAAACAATGGTACAGACAGAACATGATGTATTTAATGTTTTGGAATTACAGGGAATAGGGAAATATATTTATCAAGTACGACTTTGAAATTAAATGTGTCGTGTCTAAAGTATACAAGGTTAACACATTCGAAGAAACTACTGGATGATGTAGCAGTTTTTAGTTATTACGGCATTCCAGTGTAATTTAAATTTGTTAATTTATTTACATAAATTCCTGGAATATCGTTGTGTAATATGTGAATGTCAAAATAAATGTACAATTATTAATCTGCTGACGGTCGGTTATGAATAAACTTCATCACTTATTGTAATCATCACACGGAACGCTTTCAGAAATTGGATTAAGAGGACAAGGGAAGTGTAAATATAATGCAATTTATCGATAACATAACATGTGCTCTGATAGCTGGTCAGTATAACCACTTTATGAATCACGAAGACGTTATCTCTGATATTGGACACACGCAACATCTGAAGTAACTCAAAATATGATTTTAATTATCAAAAACAAATTCCTCATCAAACAAAGACACGTATGTTAAGAAAAGTCATGGTCAAGTGTACTATATCTTCTATATATATAAAAATGGATTGCTGTTCCTTAGTCTCGCTAAAACTCGAGAACAGCTGAACGGATTTATCTTATCTTAGTCTTGAAATGTTCGTGGAGGTTCAGGGAATGTATAAAAGCTGAAAAAAATTGATTCATTACTGGGAATTACCATAAAAATAGCCCTTTTCTATTTCCCATACAAACGTTTTTTTTGACATTAGATTTGACAACTAACTAATATGTCAAACATTCTGTCGCACTTCAAAACACGGTGATTTATGGCTTACAGGTAAACTCCAAAAATATAAATAAATAAACGTGATAGATATTTCTTGATTATAGGGCGATACGAAGTTCGCCAGGTCTTCTAGTTTAAAATATTTTTTTTACCTGTCAAATATGAGGAAATGTCATCTTACAAATATAGAATATACGAAAAGTAAGCCCATGAAATTTTATAGTGAACCAAGAACATAATGTAAAAATAATCAGAATCATATTATAAGATTTTGTTTAGTAAATGTTAAGAATGCGAAATATTCGACGAGGAAGTATCAAATGAAACACGAAACAGATGATCGCTGTTGATAACTATTAGGATTTATGAGATGAGTTGATAACACATTTCACTTTAAAACTAAATTAACTATATGTTTAGGAGCTAACAATAACATCGTATTTATTAGTATAGCTTATATTAAAAACTAACATAAATTTCAGAAAAACCTTTTCCATTCACTAACACTCAAATAGTTTTTAAACAAAGTCCGAAACTCGGCTATTAAAAAGATAAATATAAAATTTTAAACAAAAGAATTTCAAAATAAAACGATATAATGTAAATTAACTAACTTAATATAAACCTTAAAAACTAATTTGTCAAATAATGTCAAAGCATAGTTTACAAACAGGTAACGTCACACGGGGTGTATAGGGAAGATACCAAATTGGAGGAAGCACATATAAATCAGATTCAAGGTCTATTTGAGCCTCGAGTCAATAATGTCATATTGCTTTCGACAAATTAACATCTGGGTTTCGTGTTTTCTCCACCAGTACTCAAGTTTCAAGATTAAAATTCATCAAACAAATAAAAACGTTGACATTGGCAAAATATTCCACGATTGCAGTGCGAATGAAGCCATAGCATAAATAAAAAACATCAGTGTTATTCGGTTTCTTACTGTATGTAGAATAAGATCTCTCATTTGAAATTGGTTAATCGAAAATATACCTTAGCATGATGTAGTTTTATTCGGTGAAGTCATAAGATCAAAGTGCGTTGTTTATTGATTTAACGGTTTCACGTACGCTATTTGCCTTTGAAGATCTAACATACGTCGTAATGTAGGTCTTTTCGATTGATTTCTTTCTTACATTTAAAATTACTATCATGGTTATTGTTAAATGGCGATTTGTTTGCTAATAGTACAATAAGGAATCAGTTTGAGATTTCCAACATATACAGGGTGACTGGTGAATTACTATCGATATTTGAGGACGTGATATATGACGATCATATATGACACAATAAAAATTAATATAACATAAATATTAATAAACTTCTAAGTAAAGTTAACCAAAAGTTATGTAATTAATTACGCATCGTATGAACACCCTACAGATTAGGTATACACACACACACACATACGCGCGTGGCGGCGTAGTGTTGTATCAGCACGCCGCCGCACGCGTCCACACTTGGAACACTTGGAACGTGTACACACTTTATTTATTTATACGGAAATTTGGTCAAAAATTAAGTACCTATTTTTTTTACATAACTCGAATGAGAATCATGTACCGAGTATGCTCCTTAAATATTGATAGTAATTCACCAGTCACCCTGTATATATATGTCAGTTCATGAGCATTTGGTTTTAGTGAGTGGACATCAGATAAAGCCAAAGGAAATTTGAAATAAAATGTTGCTATCAGAAATATTTTTATTTCCTTAAATGTATGTAGATTATAAAGTACATATTTTGAAATATCACATTAAATAATTCTCATTAATCTTTACAATAGTAGTTGTCTATTTACATTAAGAAATCCAGTTTCCTTGAATACTTATCACTTATAAACATATATTTTGTGTGATGATACTTCAATTCTTCCACAGAAGTCACTTCCACAATTTCTTCAGAAGGAGGTTCTAAAATATAATTTAATAATTATTATTTTAATCAAATAACTTTGGTCCCAAACATTAAATCCTTATAAAATAACTTTTTTTCTTTGAATGCAATCTTTTAACTAGTAGTGAAATTTGAATTTCCTCTATCTAAATATGTATATAATAATTTAAGAGCATTTTATGTTACCTATGTGTTGCCATACTTGTGGCGGGAACACAGGTAGTTGTGAGAAAACGCTGACTACTTTGTAGTTTCTCACATCTGAGACTTCTTTGAAACCAAGCTCCAATCTGTACCAAGCAGCTGGTTTACTAAAAGTACAAAACATTTATAAAATATTTTTCCTTTAAAAAATTGAGTATTTTTAGTTTAATACATACATTTATATATACATTATCTTAGGGTGAATAAGCTGTTACTGAGATAATGCGTTCACCACTTACAATGTCATTTCAAATAAATTCAATGGGTGTAATGACAGACAAGCTTTATTCAGATGAAAATGAAACTGGTTTTTTTTGTCTTACAATTTATAGAATTCAGTAAAATTAAATTCCATTATTTACGTTTGTGCAATTCGATTTATAGCATTAAAACAATGTTTTGGTGATATAAAATGAAAATTTGAATTAGAAAAAAAGGATGAAATTTTAATTGACAAGAGGAAGAATTGAAACTTCAACTTGCGCAATATTTGTTTCCAATACTTTATCAATTGAACTATCATATCTGATTTAATGTATAATCCAAAAAATAATTCAAGATTGTTCTATGGTAAAATTTTAGAAATATTCCAATTCTAAAGGCTTTTATAGAATAATCATATATAAAGAAACACTTACTTGAGATGATCCTGTACTATATTGTTTGTGATTGGTATACATATATTATGTATAACTTCATTCATCAGCTGACCAACTGTTTTAATGGTTGACTTCTCAGATACATAGCTCTCTAATAACTTAGATGCCATCGGTTTAAGTTGAACTGAAAATTAAGATTAAATATAATTAATATACTGTAATAATTATTGAATTATATGAATATTATCAAAATTGATGATTAATCAATGAAAATTAATCTTTATATATATAAAAGGTTCATGTCACGTGTTTGTCCGCGATGGACTCCGAAACTGCTAAACCGATTTTAAATATGATTTGCATTCCGTGTACATTTTGATCCAACTTGAAAGATAGGATAGCTTACATCTCAATTTATAGTCACAATATTATCTTATTGCAAATTATTTGTCTATTAAAGAAAAATATTTGTCAATACATATTACAATTATCTGTTGACTGAGTTAAGTATTCAATAGATGGCGCTATGTTAAAAATACAAACGCCATATATGAGTGACTATTTAATACAAAATATGTAGTATAACCTAACTTTATTTATAAAAAAAACGTAACAAATATTTCTTGATTATAAGGCGATACGAAGTTCGCCGGGTCTTCTAGTCTTTATATAAATTGAGATTAGTATGTCTTTGTGAAGGAACTGTCTTCTAATTGATGTTTTTTTTTTACACGACTATACTACCTGATGGTGCATGGAAATTGAGAGAATATGACAAATATTGCATTTCAATTAAAAGCTCAGGTAGTATACAATATTTCAAAATACTAGTAAAAAATACAGTACAAGTAAAAAGTTTAAAATTTTAATCTAATTATGACTATTTCATTTAAAAAAAAATATTCGGTTATTGTAGATATCAGTCAATTATATAAATATTCATAATATATAAATATAACACGCAATATATTTACCAAAATCTGCCCTCAAACAAGTCTCCGCTCTGTACAGATGTTCCAAACACACATGCACTTGAGCAAACTTCATCAATAAATTCTTCCATGGGCTTATATCTATTTCATCAGCTATTAAAGGCACCTATTAAAGTGATTATTATTAAATACATGTAAATTAAAAAGGAAAGGAGAATAGTAAATTTGGCTCTCACTATCCCATGATATAATGATAACCGTAATGGTTAATACACAACTATGAATATAATATTTAAAGAATATGTACATAATTTTTTAACGATCTGTTATGATCTAATAGAAATCTCGGAAAAAGATATCATCCCAAGTGCAAAGTAACCGTAACGTCGGGAGTATGTAGTTAAAAATAATTAAATACGCGTAGTAATCCGAAAATATTAGTTACACATGAATATTCGAAAATCTTATTATTTAAAGAGACCAATTAAAATCTTATAGAGTGAAATCTCGATAACTCGAATGACAAGGGCAATGCTAAAAAAATCGAGTTAGTGAGTTTTGGACTTAAAAAGAATCTCGAGATACAAAGGATTTAACTGCTAAAATTTCGATTTGTAGGGTCAAAGTTAAAAACGATTCGATTTTATTTTTATGATATATATTTATTTAATAACGAAAATTATATTACTGAAGTATACTTTCTAAACGCTTAAAAAAACCGGCTATCTTTTTTTTTATTTAAACAATTTGCAGTTTTTTTATCAATTATTTTTTCAAGTTCAAACAAAGAACTGAACACACGATCTTCAATATCATCACATCTTTCAATGTAAGTTCGTAGTGTATTAATTGCTGCTCTGGCTTCCTTGTTTGATACTACTGGTTCAAAATCTGCTAGATCAGTATGATCGACGTCATTTTCATCAACATTATCATTATCTGTATGCTGATTAACTATGTCAATGATTTCAGCATCAGTTAGCGTTCTAGTAGTAGCTAGCCCTTCATCACATGTCACATAATCTTCAAATTGAACTTCTATGTTCTGGAGTTTATTCCAGTCCGCTTCTAAATTCATGTCCGGCTCTTGAGGTTCTTCTGAAGCTTCTTCTTGTGGCTTCGAAAATCCACAGCTTTTAACGCAATTGGACATTGTAGTCATAGATACACTTCTCCAAGCCTTGTCTATCATCCTAATTGCGTGCAATACATTAATAGATGAAGCAGACTGTTGTTCCATATCAGTTATTAGTTTCCTTACAACTTCCTTTCTGTAAAAAGATTTGAAGTTTTCTATTATTCCTTGATCTAAGAACTGTAACTTAGATGTCGTATTGGGTGGAAAAAAATTAACTTTCATTGCTTTCAATGGCGGAACTATGTTGTGAGCTGTACAGTTGTCAATGAAAAGCAATATTTTTCGTTTCTCCGTAATCATTATCTTATCGACTTTAATGAGCCATCCTTTGAATATTTAATACATGCTTTCTTGTTAGCATCACAGTCTAGTGGTATAGTTTTACAACCAGAGAAACAACGAGGTTTTTTAATGGTTTAAGTTTTTCAGAGCCCGTCATGTTTGTTGCTAGTAGTATTATTAATCGCTCTTTACTGTACTTACTGCCATGACGTTTTTCATTTTTAAAATTAAGTGTTTTGTCAGGTAAGCACTTGAAAAAAGGCCAGTCTCGTCGGCATTAAG
The DNA here is from genome assembly GCA_916720795.1 of Danaus chrysippus. NCBI lineage: Eukaryota > Metazoa > Arthropoda > Insecta > Lepidoptera > Nymphalidae > Danaus > Danaus chrysippus. The sequence goes on from CAKASE010000079.1 coordinate 4,122,515, forward strand.
GACGTATTTTGGTTTATAATCCTTCAATAAAATTTGCAACTCATTTATCCATTCATCACATATCTCTTTATTGACACTTGCACTTTCGCCGCAGACTTTTCCTAAAAATAAGTTCATGGCGCTTCTTAAAATTCACCAATCAACCATTGCTGGCACGAAACGAACTGTGTCCCAGTGACTTCCAAAATTATAAGATATTAAGATAGGCCCAGATAAGCTTATGTTTTTGTTCCGACACTGTTTGAGCCAGGTAAGTAAGAATTCTTCTAAATCAGGAAACTCCGCCAAACGTCGTCTTTTGCAAGACAAATTGGTACTTGATTCGTATCTTTGCAGTATTTCGGCTTCATTCATAATTATTGTATACAAAGTGCTGGCTGGCAGTCCATACCGAGCTGCCACATCTTTTTTCTTCGTGCCACTTTTTACAACATAGATAACGTTGAATTTTTCACGTAGAGTTAAAGTCTTCAGTTTCCTTTTGCTATTCATGTTGTTGCTAGTTAACAGCCAAATGAGTACTGGCTTATGAATGCAGTCATTCACTGCACGTGCACAAGGCATTGACAATAAATTAGAAACCCCCAACCTACAATTTTTGGATTTTATTTATATGACTTCGGGGAAAAAGACAAGTTAACCGTCATTGTTTTACTTTACTAACTACGACTTATCGAGTCTCCTTTTTGAAATTTGAGTTATTGAGTATAAATATGTCTTATAAATACGTCGTAGGGAAATAACATTTTGTTCGAGTTACAAAGTCTAAATAATTCGAGATACCGCGTGTTTAGGAGTTTAGCGGAAGGGAAAGGCATTTTTTTTCCCGACTTACTGAGGATTTCGAATTAACGAGCTTCAAGTTATAGAGATTTTACTATCGATGGCTCTTATCTATAAGGGCGAACATGGAAAATGTAAATTTTTCGGTACAGGCGCTTTAAGTGTGATTTCAATGTATCTATTACATGCGACAACTAATGCTTTTGCAGTATATACAAATTTATTTTGTAGTATATATAAAGTTTTGTATAGCAGTTATGACATACATGTACGTCATTTGAGCTTGATAAAGTTTTTTATAAACATACTAGTTCTTTAAATAATGTACATAGGACCCATCGATATATTTTAATTGGTATTTCTATACATATACCTACCTCATTGACATCTTTTCTTTCATTAACCAGGCCATGTTTCTTCAGTGATGTAAAGTCATCAACAGTTAGTTCGTTTTCATCATCTATACATATAGACTCTGTGTCTAGACGTATGGAGTGTTCCGTTGATGTGAGATTCTCAAATGGATTCAATGTATCACCCATTGTCATGTCTTGGATCGTTTGATTTATTTGTTCAATTGATTCGTTTGATCTGAAAATTACATTAAAATATATTATATACTTGCTTTTTATGTTTTTGCTTCATTTACCTAGTGGTTTATATATTGTTAATAACCCAAGTTACTATGTATATGAGTGGAGAAAAAATTAAATAAATTTTTTTCAAAGACATTTCAACTGGCATAAGAGAGACTAAATGGATAATAATTTTCAGTGTTTGGCTTACTATGAATAACAAAATCAATAACGTGTAATTAGTGTGGGTTTTAATAAAGGATACATATATAAGATAAAGTAGTATGGGAAGTCAGTGGTGGCCTAGTGGTTAAAAGGCCCGCCTCTAATGCATGAGGGCGCGGGTTCGATCCTGGCCCGGTCAAGTACCAATGTGATTTTTCCGAGTCATATGCACTTTCTAAGAGTATGTAGACATCACTGATTAATGCATTCCCAAAGAGGGTTGATGTCAGGCAGGCGGCCGGTCGTAAAAACCATTAGCCAAAACTATTCACAACATGTAAGGCAGACCCTGGCTAAAGCTGGGAAATTGCCAGGTAGAAGAGTATGGGATATTACTTTTAAGTGTATAATTTATACCTGTTGTCTGTGTGCCAGATGCCAGCTATAAAGAAGGAATGTTCTAGAAGTGACATTATTTTTGTATATTCCCACATAGTCTTCTCAATACCAACTTGTCCAACGAGCGACAGAGCTTGGGCCGGACTTGATTTAAGATTCTTCAATACTTTAGATGTTTGGGAATGTCCTCTCGACAATTTTAAGACCAGTTTTGATAGATAACTCTTATTGTTCACGTCTATCTGAAATTTATGTAATAATAATCATTATTATTATCATCATCATCAGCGTATTGGTGCCCACTACTGAGCAGAGGCCTATTCCCTTTTGGGAAAGATTAGAGCATTAATCACCAAACTCGTTCAAACTTATAATTTGATTATAGGTCCAGCTTTCCTTTTATTTTTTCTTTCACCTGTCAGTGGTGTCTAAATACTCATAAAAAAGTATTGATTAAATTAAAAATTTACACATTGACACTTAAAATTTTGGTAATATTTAAGTGAATTTCATGAAATATATTTTATATGGTTGGTATCATTATGTAATATTTTGTAATCAATTTGCAAAACTTACAAATGGCCTTATCTTCCCAGACGATATAAACTTAAGAGCTTGTATTAGCAATGTAACTAGTTCTTCAGCGGTTTCACACTCTGAAATAATATCGTATATTTTTTATTATACAAAAATATATGTGAAATGGTATGGTTTAGTGGAAATAGTAAAATTTAATTTAAAAATATTAATCTACATGAGCAATTCTGGACTACACGATTGCAACTTCTGAAATATATCATTCCACTTAGTTGCATCCATGAAAATGTTCAAAAAGTATAGTTTCAATATAAGTATAAAAGCTATATACATCTATGACATAACTTTTTGAAATTAAACTTTATGCAAATTCCAAAAAGATTGCGTTTAAACGTTCTACGCCGAGGGAGAGAGATAGAAAGATACAAAAAGATGTAGAATGTAGGAGAGAAAGACAGTGTGTTTTTATATTCCAAGCACATATTATGTGTGGTATTTTTTCTATGCAGCGAAGAAAACAGTGTGAGCGTCGGGAAATTAGCTGAAATACGTACTTATTGCTCTGGATTGATTAATTTATAATATGCATTTTTTTTAGTTTGTTTTAAATAGCGGGAAACAATATATTTGTGCGGGATAGCATCATAGAAATAGTATAGAATATAATATATATGTAAAATAAATAGCGATAGAACTTGTAATGTGTAATAAAGATATAGCGTAAGATTAATGTAAATAAAAAGAGGAAACAGGAGGGATGACTCACCTCCGGAAGAATATCGGATGACGTCGCTCATATTCGGAGCATCCAGTTCACCGTCAACGGCAATATATGTCAAGAACCTGAATGCGAAGCGACAAAAGGACTCCTACCCGGAAGCCACGGAGGCCGTAATCAACAAACACTATGTTGACGACTATCTGGACAGCTTCAAAACCATCGAAGACGCTATACGGATCACCAAGGACGTCCGAATAGTCCACAGCAAGGCGCACTTCGAGTTGAAACAGTGGAAGTCGAACTCGGCAACGCTTCTGGAAGCCTTAGGGGAAAGAGAGCCACCAAAGGACGTGGAACTACACACCACAAATGAGAAAACGGAACGCGTGTTAGGCGTGATGTGGAAGGTGAACTCAGACGAGCTCTCGTTTAACTTAAACTTGGCGGGCACACCCGCGGAAGAAGCGTCAATCAAAAGACCGACCAAACGAGAAGCCCTCAGGATCGTGATGTCACTTTTCGACCCGCTCGGGTTTGCATCTCCGGTGACAATCAAGGCCAAGCAAATCCTCCAGGAAGTCTGGCGAAGAGGGACGGATTGGGACGAGGAATTAGAGACAGATCTCGCCGAACAATGGCTCAAGTGGATGATCCACCTTAGAAATCTCAGCCAGGTCACGAGTGAGTCAGCTTACGCAACGGTGTTGTATTGGAGAACAATGACGCCAAGCGGAGAGATTAGGGTGTCACTAGTCATAGCAAAAGCGAAAGTAGCACCATTAAAGCTCACATCCGTGCCAAGGCTAGAGCTGCAAGCCGCAGTCATGGGCACAAGACTAGCCACAACGGTAGTGGCCGAGCACGAGAGGAAGCCCGACACCACAGTGTTCTGGTCGGATAGCAAAACGGTGCTCACGTGGATAAGGAAAGGGTCACGGTCTTACAAACCATACGTGGCCCATAGACTGGCGGCCATCGAAGACGGGTCGGAATCGAACAGCTGGCGGTGGGTGCTATCAAAGTTAAACGTCGCAGATGACGCGACAAGGGACGTACCACACAACTTCAATAAAGACCACAGGTGGTACAAGGGACCGGAGTTCCTGTACGAGCCCGAGGCCTCCTGGCCAACCGAAACACCCACGCCAGCCTCGGAAGAGTCTTCAGGCGAAGAGAAAACACACCACGTGAGCACCAGGAATGCAACAAGATTAGCGGAAGGGCTACCAGACCCTGCCAGATTCTCAAGCTGGACGAGACTGAGACGCTCCACGGCCAGAGTCCTCCAATTCATCCACTTATGCAGGACAACTAACCAGGAGGTACACTACGCTCGGAACAAAAAGAACAAAGAAAGGGATCCAGAATGGACCAAGAAAAGGACACTGATTCCGAGTAGGCCGCAGAGAGAACAAAAGAGACCACTGACCGTGGAGAAGAAACTGCTCCCAATCCCGGCGGAGATACTGAAAGCGGCGGAAGAGCTGTTAATGCGCTTATCGCAGGAGGATTCTTTCGCCACAGAAATATCAAAGCTAAAGAACGGCGAACAAATCAACAAGGAGAGTCGTCTCCACCAGCTGAGTATCCAATACAGCGAAAGGGCAATACGTATCAGGAGCAGGATTGACGCGGTCCAAGACGTGACGGACGCGTTCAAAAGACCTATGGTGCTCTGCGGAGACCATCCGATCACGAGGTTATGGATACAATATATCCATAAGCAATTCCATCACGCCGGCGTAGAAACAACACTAAACGAATGCCGACAACGATATTGGGTGCTAAGAATACGCCCCACGATAAAGTCATTGCTAAAGAATTGCCTACTCTGCCGGGTGAGGGCTCAGAAACCGCCATACCCAAGAACAGGGGACCTACCGGGGTGTCGCTTAGCCCACCACAAGCGACCCTTCACCTACACGGGGGTTGACTACTTCGGCCCACTACCAATAAAAGTGGGCAGAACTCGACAGAAAAGGTACGTGGCGATTTTCACGTGCCTCACCACTCGAGCTATATACCTCGAGGTCGCCGGCTCTCTCACCACGAACTCAGCAGTAATGGCACTACGAAGAATGTTCGCTCGCCGAGGATACCCGACGGAGATCTGGTCCGACAACGGGACAAACCTTAAAGGGGCGGACAAGGAAATGCGAGAAGCGATTGACGGGGCAACCAAGGAAGAGGCCGCGCAGAAATTGATCAACTGGCGTTATATCCCTCCAGGGGCGCCATTCATGGGTGGAGCGTGGGAGAGAATGGTGCGGTTAGTGAAGACAGCCCTGACCGCCACTTTAAACGAACGCCACCCAACAGAAGAGGTACTAAACACGCTACTCGCGGAAGTGGAGTATACAGTGAACAGTCGGCCATTGACACACGTCTCAGTCAATGAGAAGGATCCAGAGGCGCTCACGCCTAACCACTTCCTGCTAGGCGGACCAGGTCGGGTACCCCAATCAGGGACGTTTAATGAAAAGGACGCCATCTCCACGTCGAGCTGGCGAGCGGGACAACAACTGGCAGATACGTTTTGGTCTCGCTGGGTGAAGGAGTATCTCCCCGAGCTTCAACACCGGCTGGAGCCAAACGGAAGGGGACCGGAAGTACAAATAGATGACCTGGTGTTAATCGTAGACGCCAACTTACCCCGGAACACATGGATTCGTGGTCGCGTGATGGCGACGTATCCAGGACCAGACGGCGTGGTACGTACGGTGGACGTGCGGACCAAGGGAGGTGTACTACGTCGTCCAGTAAGGAAACTCGTGATGCTGCCGATATCAACAGAAGAACCCGCACCGAAGGATGCGACGAGTCGTACGGCGGGAGAGATGTGCGTGATAGCATCATAGAAATAGTATAGAATATAATATATATGTAAAATAAATAGCGATAGAACTTGTAATGTGTAATAAAGATATAGCGTAAGATTAATGTAAATAAACAGCATAGTATAGTAAATAAAAAATATAGAAACTATGTAGAATGTATAATAGAAACAACTTGTAACTGTAAAATGATCGTATGCGCAACTACGCTCGACAACGCAAGCTCCTGATTGGGCGAGCGCTTGCGCGCTCGCTCAAACACTGACAATGCGCGGTGAGATCACCGCGCGGATATAAAAGGCCGGCCGACGGGCCGACTCAGGGCAGTCAGTGAGCGGAATTCATCGGAGAAATATCAGTCAGCGGAACTCAAGAACTACGGAAGACTTCAACAGCGAACAGTGTAACGGAAGATTATTAACAGTGTTCAGAATTGTAATTCGTGTAGAAAATAAATAGTGAATAACCGAACCAGCGGATAGTTTTAATGTACAAACCCGTACAATATTTATTTGCCTTATTCTATTTATTAACACTATATTTAACATTTAACTACTTCATTGACATTGAAATATGTTTTGGTAGTAGTTTAAGATCAAATAATGATTACCTCTTAAGATATCCCATAGTTTATAGGTGAAATCATTACTGGAACCTCTTGAGGACAAGACAGACATACACTGTCTTAAGCTAGTTGTGTCTTCAGTAACACAGATGCAGCCACCTAATGGGCATTCCGCTGTATATGTGTACATTTCAGTCTCATTGAGAAGCTCTGTTAGACGTTTAGAATTATTAGGCTGCTTTATATTGGGATTGTTGACTCTGAAAGAAATATATGGGTATATTAAATACTAGCTTTCCGCCCGCACGGAGTTCGGTTATATCGCGTTTCCAAGAGAACCTTTCAAGAGTCTGGGATAAAAACTATCCTATGTTAATTCTCAAGGTCAATTCTATCTCTGTACCAAATTTCATTAAAATCAGTTCAGTGGTTTAGGTGTGAAAGCGTAACACACAGACAGAGTTACTTTTGCATTTATAATATTAGTAGGGATGGCAGGGGTTGTATTAAGGATTTGTGTGCATGTTACCTTATATGACATGTATTGTGACGCTAAATATCTTTTTTTTTTCATTTATAACTGCATGTATTAGTTATATTTGATTTGTATTGTTAAAATAATAATATAATATAAAGTGTAATGTATAGATTACTTTATTATATTAGTTTCTGTCATTCAGTCTAGCTGATACATAATACATACATGATGAATTTAATATAGTTTTATTGAATAATACAGCAAATTATGTTGATACAATCATTTGGAAACAAGAATTAGTGAAATACTTGATACTCTCTCCGTACACATATAGCTATATTTCTAAATCAAGTCACAATAATATATTTTCTATATAAAATAACCGATTTTCCTAGAAAAAAAATATGACAGTTAACCTTAATTATTATTCTTATATGCATATATAATTACTTGAATTATATAAACCTTTAATATTAAAATGAAACTAATATTTTCGGATTTACTACGCGATTTTTTATTTTTGATTATAAACTACATACTCCCGACGTTTCGGCTACTTCACAGCAACCGCGATCACGGGCAGACGAGATGTGTCTCTCTATAATCCAAAATAAAAAATCGCGTAGTAAATCCGAAAATATTAGTTTCATTTAAGTGAGTACTCGCAAAAATCTTAGATCTCATAACCTTTAATATTGTATTTTATAATTTATTTGTTACTAACTTTCCGACCGCTGCTTCGCCCGCGTGGTTTTCGGTTATATCCCGTTTCTAAGACAACCTTTCAAAAATCTGGGATAAAAACTATCCTATTTTCTTTCTCAAGGTCTACTCTATCTCTGTACCAAATTTCGTTAAAATCACTTCAGTGGTTTAGGCGTGAAAGCGTAACAGACAGAGTTACTTTCGCATTTATAATTTTAGCAGGGATTTACCTTATAAAAGCATTATCAAGTGGCATAGTAGTTACACCAGCCGCGGTCATTTCTACCAGCAACTGGTTTATATTGTTTAAAGCACACACAGACTTCCATATAGCATTGCATGGGCTCGCTACATGTCCAATTATTACCTCTTGAATCTGAAATGAATTGAAATCTAATAAATTTCTGTACTTTACAATTTTTTACATATTGGTACATTAAGTAATAATGAAATAAAGCTCTTCTATATCAAAATCAATTCAAGAAATTTCAAATTGTATGGTATACATTAACTGCAAACCAAATAAAGATTAATCCTCTTGTATCTTAAATTATTTGATTTCCTGTATAAGCGACTATTTCAGAAGTTCTGTAGGACCTTTTTATGTAATATAATTATTTTTATATAAGAAAAATAACATTGATTTCATTAATTCAGTCATTTATAGAAATAAAATTGTACATATAACTCAAATCCATAAGTTATATCAGTTTTCTTTCTTCTAGTAAATATGTTTAATAAGAAATTATTATTTTGCTACACCATCTGTGTGAATTAGAAAACACTTTTTGATGCTGCATGAGGTATATGTACCATTTTTATTTATATGTATATAAAGATAAATTAATTTAACATAGATCCTTCTTTTAAAAGCATCCTTAATTAATAATCATATATGTCATACCAAATGATCAAGAGTGTAATGATAAAATACTTACAAAATGTACATTACAGCTTATAAATGGTGTGAGCAGCGTTTTATTTGACCATTGACATGTTAATTCCGTCATTCCACCATGAGGAGCAGTTAACAATTCTTCACTAGTATACGAGCTGTATGATACACCGGAAATAGCATACTTACATTCCACCGATACTGATACCTTGAACATTCATTGCAAGTAATTAAATTCAATTTTTAAAATTTATAATTCTTTCAAGCCAGTCATTTTAAAACTATTAAATTATTGCAATGATATTATGTAACACTCTAAATTTAAAAATATGAACTGAAACACAATTTAAAAAAGTTAAGAATATGAAACCAAATTTTTTTTATTGATTTATCAAGACTATTTAATGGAATTAATAAAGAATATCTTCTTACATCAGATTCATCTTTTCTTTCTAGTTCCGAAAACTTGCAGACCATTTCATCTACATCAATTTCATCCAGTGACATAGAACCCTTGTAGGTAACTAAGCCCCTATCAAACTGGTTTTCATTAGATTGCACAGTAATAAGCAATATTTTTGCTGTCTCTGACGGTTTACATAGTACCCACATTGGAATCGCGTTTTCAGCTGAAACCTTGTTTGTGATTTGGTTGTAAGAGTTTAATATTTCTCTGAAAATCAAATATACATTCTATATTCAAATATCTATGATACTAATTAGTACTCATAAAATTTAAAATGAAAAATCAAATATTTCAAATACTTATAAGTTTATTTTAATTATGGAACATCACAAATGTTTTTACCTTGCTGTATTTATATCAATAGGTGCATGCAAAGCCTCTTCTTTCCTCCATAACTGTGGTTCATCATTGACAAATGTTTCATCCAGTATTGTATGTAAACTTAAATCCAGTTTCAGAGGTGAGCCGGTCAGGTCTAATTCTTCTGAAAATGGGGAAAAAGAGGATAGAATATTATAAAATCTAAATTATTATTTTCAGATTATAAACTAATATCTGTTTTCTCAAACAATATAGTACAGCAGATGATTAAAAGACAAATAATATTAAAAATTACAAGAAAAAGGGAGTGTAGCCATATGGCAATAAGTTAAAAATTAATAGATAATGAAGTTTGTACCAACAATTACAATTCGATTTCATGGATTGCGAATTTTAAACTATAGCTTCTGGTATAACGAGTCTAGCTTGTGTTAATTCAAGTTTTCCATACCTGATTTATTGTTTTCGTTTTTAACTTCTAAAGTCGATGCTGACGTCAGTTTTGCCTTAACAAAAAGTTTATTAATATAATAATGGGTTCTAATTTATTTTACATATGAAAACGATGGAAACATATACCTTTGAATACACAATAACTGCGTCTGTTTCCTTTTTCGTATATATCTCTACATAACTAGGTGTTTGTTTATCAAATACAAATTTTGAATAAACTTCTTTAACTGGCTGAATAAGTTTTTCCATTGTTAATAAAAAAAAAAACAAATTAGAGAAGTTAATTCAGATGTTCGCAATCAGTTACGAAAATCAAATTTTAAATTTTCGTTACACTTGTCATTTGTCAAAAAATGTGACGTCAAAATTATTGCCACTTTACCAGTTCCTTTTCAAATAGTGTAACTTAAATTGTAAATGGAAAAAATAAAACATACAATTTATTATCAATTTATTTATTATTATTTAAAAGTAATTCATCTGTCACATTTAAGTTAAATATTTAATTTGTATTAAATAAACATTGCCAATGTAATGTTCTTACTTGGTTCCAATAGATGTCAGTAGGGGTACCGTTTTAAAATTTTTAATGTCTCATCACAGTTTTCTACATTTTGATTTTAGGATAATATATATATTTTATCTTGCTTCAACAACATTTTAGTTACTACATAGTAAAACTCGTCTTTCCTTGATAGCCTTCAGCAATATTATTATTTAGACCTCATAATAAAATCCTTAAACAGTGACCCGGTGCCGGCGTTAGGCGGGGGGGGGGGGGGGCGATGTGACGACGGCCCAGGGCGCCAAATATGGGGGGCGATTAGTGGAGGTAGGATACTTATAAATGAAAAAAAAAAATAGGAGCTACATAAATTTCTACGTATACGTCGTTAGCTCTGGGTGTCGCTAAAGGAAAGATGGGATGGTAGATGGAATATAGAATTCTTAATACACGTTCAGTGTTCACATTGGTTCAGAAAAAAAAATTCTCGATTTTGATTTCTTCAACTGGGTGCCAAAATATTCTTGCCCAGGGAGTCAGTCCCTCTAACGCCGGCACTGCAGTGACCTTATTTTCCAAGTATTAAACCATAGTATTAATTCATCTAGCGTCCTTTCCTACCAAACTTGATTCCATGAAATATTATAAATAGTAGTAGTAGTAAGTATCAATGTAAAAGAGTTTCAAGTCATTGAATCGACGGATAAAAACCCTTTCCAACAGAATCTGGTTTTTAAGATTTTCTGCTCCTATAGTATTTTTTAATGTAAAAACACTGTCCATAAATATCAGGTGTATTTAATAAAAAACGGATTTAAGTTTAAGATCAGTATAATCACTATACGGGCGTAATATCAAGAGAATGAATAACAAAATAAAAACTGTGTCGGTACTCGGTAGGCATAAAATAAATACAGAAATATTAATAAATATGAGCAATCTCGGTGTACAGTGATATTGCTATTGCATTTTGACAGGAGTTATTAAATTAACTAATATAAAGAAATACTATGTGATTTTTAGACAAACACAATATCTTAAAAAATTTCCACTATTTTTATTGTAAGAGAAGTGAGATGAGTTTTCTTTTGACGGTTATCTTAAACTTAAATTTTCTCCATTTTAATGTTTCTCCCTGAGCTGCGTATTCAAATTGACGTACCTTCCGGTAATAATTGGCAACTATTTATATGAATAGGCTCTTATTGTGCTAATCTAGTGAATAAATAAGGAGCAAAACATTTTTTTATAGTAACATGTTATATGCCCTACAAGTACACTACCCATAACATTCATTCAGATCACATTTCTTCTGAAGTAAAATCGATTTATTTTAATTTATACTAAAAGGGGGCAAACGAAAAGACGTTTGGGAATGCGTTGCCACCATTGATTGGGGAAGAGGAAGGGGAAAGGGTGGGGAAAATGGAAAAGGCAGGTAAGGATGGGAAAAGGAAAATTCCAGGAAAGGATGGGAAAACGTACTTATTGTTGGGCTTCCTTATTCATCGTACAAAACGCAGCCATTAAGGCTACCTCACAGTGATCTTCTGTGAGAGGGTGGTTCTTCCCCGGTCAACCAGTATATGTTCGAGCTGCAGTAACTTGACCACAGCTGGGTTCACCACCTTGAATTTCATGAAAATAAATGTGGAAATTTAAAATTAAGGTTTAAGTATGTAATAATTTTGAATAAAAATGTATAACCAAATAAAAAATGAACATTTTGGTTAATTGAAAAGTTTTTCGGTTACTGTGCGTTGTATATTATTTTACGTCTACTTTATTTTTTACATACAGCAACCGTAATCACGGTCAGAAATAAGTGTCTATGAGTCAGACTTGTTATATCTATTTAGTAAAAAATGCGTAGTATCCGAAAATTTTAGTTTCAATTAAATATGTGGAAGCTGAAATCTTTGATATCATTTCTGTTAAAGTTAGAAATGTGACACAATAAACCAAAAGGTCGTTTTGCTATAAGTAAAATAACTATGTATATGTATATTATGTAACTATATATGTACATATGTATATCCCTGCTACTATTATAAATGTGAAAGTAACTCTGCCTGTCTGTCTGTTGCGCTTTCACGCCTAAACCACAGAACCGATTTTAATGAAAGTTGACCTTGAGAAAGAACATACGATAGTTTTTATCCCAGACTTTTGAAAGGTTCTCTCGGAAACGCGATATAAACCGAACTCCACGCGGGCGAAGCTGCGGGCGGAAAGCTAGTATATATAACTTCAGAACTAATCTCAAATACTTGGTTAAAGTTCAAGTGAATGCGGGCATCTCTTGTGTTCTCAGTAGGAGTTTGAATCGACAAATCACTTGTGATACGAGCTTGTATAAAAAACTTGGGAGCAATGTGTTTTGAGATGGGAGATGCAATTTCGTTTCGTAGTGTTAATATTATTTTGGGAATGGAGTCAAAAGGGAAAATGGGGAAGGCAAAAAATTACTATTGTAATATGTATTACTATTTTAATATTACTTAAATATTGCTCATTTAGTTACTATTGTAATATTACTTTAATAAATGTGTGAGACATTATGTCCTGAATTTGTCAGTATCGTTTTATTTGTTATTTCTTTAAATGTCTTGATTTTCTTTAACTTAAGCTTGTTAATTTTAATAAAATTATCAGCAATAATTTTTATTCATAAATTATAATGAAGTCGATCCTCTAAAACTTGGTAGATGATTTAGATTTAATAAAAATATCATAATGAGTTGGAATCGTAGTCTAAATTTATCTATTAAAAGGTTATTGTTGAGTTGTTTGGAGATTAGATCGTATGGAATAGAATGGAGAATTATTCAGCTACTAATATCATATTCTACTCTTTAGATTTTGACTTTATTCTTTATTTTTTCTAAGAATAAGCAATACATGCTTATTACTGACATATATTTTTTTCTTTTTTCAGACTTGTAGTCAGTAAGATTTATACTAAGGGAAATATTGATACTGTGGAGATGTAAAGTTTTGCATGAAAGACATTTAGTACTCTTTATACTATTTTAGCCAGGAGGTAAAATATTTTGGCTTTAAGTAAAACGAATAGATTTCTTAATCGTTATTTTCACAAGAATAATTGGGTTTTCCTTAAAATTTTCAGGAAGAAAAGTTAGAATTTTTTTTTTCATGTAATATGTGTTTGCATAAAGATACATATACACATGTGTTAACACTATTTAAATCTTATTTGTATTGCACCAAAGTAAGGTGTAGAATTTGTAGTTCGCTTGTCTTTGTTCTTGAAATATTCGTTTTAAAGCCTGAGCTTCATACTGAAGTATAAAAAAACGTAAAGTTATATTGTTTGTTCTAAGTCAGAAAAATCTTATATATATTCCGATATATTTTTACCAAGGACAGTTTTTAGTTCAATCATAAATATATTCGGGGCTTTAATAACTTTTATATGCCAATAAAAATAAATGGCTCTACTTAGAAGCATTAGTCATGTCAAAGTCATTGTCAACAAAAGCTGAGTGCATGATAAATATGATAAAAATGTTAATTACTGGTTAACGCTTGTTCAGTACATGTAACTGTTTACCTTTTATAATATAACTGATAAGTTTAGATACAATTTTGATTTTAAATCTTTTGTGTTTCTCTATATAAAAAAAGGATTTATTATACATATATATAGCAGTGGGTCCCAACCGGTGGTCCGCTTGATTCAAAATGTGGACCGCGAACAAATTCAAATCTCTTTTAAATTTTATTAAAGTTTTAATGCATTTTTTCTTGTTTAAGTTTATCTTCTTAGTCATTCACTTTATTTTTCTTATCAATTCTGGTTAAGATAAGGTTAGGAATCACTGATATACAGGGTGACTGGTGAATTACTATCAATATTTAAGGAGAATACTCGGTACATCATTCTCATTCGAATTATGTAAAAAAAATAGGTACTTAATTTTTGACCAAATTTCCGTATAAATAAATAAAGTGTGGACACGTTCCAAGTGTTCCAAGTGTGGACGCGTGCGGCGGCGTGCTGATACAACACCACGCCGCCGCTCGCGCGCGCGTGTGTGTGTGTGTATACCTAATCTGTAGGGTGTTCACACGATGCGTAATTAATTACATAACTTTTGGTTAACTTTACTTAGAAGTTTATTAATATTTATGTTATATTAATTTTTATTTTGTCATATATGATCGTCAAATATCACGTCCTCAAGTATCGATAGTAATTCACCAGTCACCCTGTATAGTACATTAAATACGTACCTAGAGTCAAAAGCCAATATTGGCTTTGCAGCTTGCCTTAGAAGACATGCTTCAACTGCCATTGGCGATGGCGATCAGACGTAAATGATGGCTGTCAGAAGATTTATCATGCTATTTGTATACAATAACTATATAATATAACTTATATGGCATGAAATTGTAATGCTTATCTGTATGCTAAATAAAGATTAACGATACCTTAGATTTCGCGACTATTAATTCAAATAAAACTATGATGATCGGATGTACTTAGCTTATTTTATTATTTTAATTACATACTCCCGACTTTTCAGTTACTTTGCAGCAACGATGCAGTACCTTTTTTTTGATGACGCAAGGAAACTCTTTTCACGAGTCCCCCAACCGGCCTTGGTAGGGTCGGAAGGCATGTGTGAGACTCGACCTGGGCAGGCCCTTACTCACTAAAACCAATGCGAAAGCCATCAGCCACTATGTCGGTGTACCCCGGATCTGTCAGCGACACGGCACACCATCAACGGTGCAGTACCTGCATCCGTATTTATTAACTTTTTTTAGAAGAAGATTATTACAGGTCATTTTTATTTTATGAGTATTATAGTATTTATAATTCTGAAAGCGTGTAGTAACTGTTTCCAAGATCATCTGCATTGTATATGGCATCTGAATCGTTCATTCTCTCTATATCTTACCGCATACGATCTCTGTATTTATCGTAAGGTAAATTCTAACTTGAAGTGCTAATTAATTAAAGTACGTGTGGGAAGATACGCGAGATATTGGAGCGTAACTATCTGTTTTATCTACAATTCTGATTATTTTAATATATATCATGTGACGTGTATTGGTTAATAATATTATTGGATAATAAATGCTGTGATTTCTTGTTTATTATACGTAGATTTAAGAAAATCGAGGAATTAGTATTTTAAATAAGTTATTTGTCTTTGATTGAATGAAAGGATATTTTATCTTTATAATTTTATATAGGACGACGCTGCAACGTTAAAAGTTGTCGATTTTATGCAACCTTTTTAACAAAACATACGAAAATGAGTACATACTTCCTTTTATACTTACAGAAATTTCCTTTTTAATTAAAAGTGCTAAAAGGTTCGTATGGGATCCTTAGACTTTATATGAAACAGTTTAAAAGTAATGATACTTCGAATCCATACTCTTAATCTGATTGGATACAATAAACATGCTTACTTGTGTTTCTAAAATATTAATCTTTTCTTTAACAAAAGAAAATAATATGATAATAATTATGTGTATGGGCATCATTTGTTATCTGTTCTTGTTAAATTTGTTCCCATATATTTATATGATAGAAATATTATTAAATTATTGAAAGTTGTAAGCACTTACAGCTATAAGAGTAAAATAAGTTCTGATAGCTTTTTAGCTGTATGGATTTTTTTTTATTAAGTCAGTGGTGGCCTAGTGGTTAAAAGGGCCCGCCTTTCGCTGCCGAGGGCGCGTGTTCAAACCTGGCAAGTACCAATGTGATTTTTCGGACTCATATGTACTTTCTGAGAGTATTTAGACACCACTGACATACGGTGAAGGCAAACATCGTGAGGAAACCTGGACTTATAGTATCATAATTATAAGTTTGAAATAACCAAGCCGTCTTGAGCAAGCGTAATGATTAATGCTCAAACCTTCTCCATGTAAGAAAGAGGCCTTTGCTCAGCGGTGGGCTCTGATAGGCTGATGATGATAAATTAATTATATTTGTAGCATTCCGGTATTATTTTATTTTTATGAAGGGTCTGTGTAGGTTTAAACTTTAAATGATATGCTTCATAATGCTTTCAAAAATGATATGTATAGATGTTCTATCGATAGGTACCTAAAATGGTTTTGTATCTTTAAGAAATGTAAATGCGTGGGAATTTCTTGACATTTTCATTGAATGCAATATTGTTTTTTTTTGTTCGGATATATTCACAGAATGACCTCGAACTAATATTTTTCCGATTTCATTATTTTAACTAATTACATACTCTCGAAGTTTCGGTTACTTTGCATCAATTGTCATCACGGGCAGAGGAGCTGAGAATTTTCTCAAAACGCGTAGTAAATCCAAAAAAAACTAGTTTTATTAGATAGATATAAAGTCTTAGCTCTCATTCCCTTTGATATATTCAAGAAAATTTTTATGAAATATCATAATAACAATTAAATAAAATGTAATTTGTATATTTTTAAAAAGTATCTACTAATTAGTTCTCGTGTATATTCAAAGGGAACGTTGAAATAGCATTACTGTTTTGATACGCAATACATTTCAATTAGTGTACCATTAAACTATTTGAATGAAATGTAGAACAAACAAAACAATCCAATATTAAACAATGTATGCGCGTGTTACTTCTTGTTTACAAATTACATTCGCTAGCAAACATAAATAATTATACTTAAAAATTATAAAGCAACTAGCTTTGCAAACGTTGTTTTGCCATATAAAAAATAGGGGCTGGTTATGAAAAAGTAAAAATTTTGGGTTGTATGTATTTTTTAATGTTACATTATAAAAAAACAAAACCAAAAAATTTTGTTTGAAAAAAAAGTTAAGGATTAACAATATTTATAACTTAGGGGTATGAAAAATAGATGTTGGCCGATTCTCAGACCTACTTAATATGCTCACAAAATTTCATCAATATATGTCCAGCCGTTTCGGAGGAGTTCTCTGTCTAACACCGCGACACGAAAATTTTATATGTAAGATATAAAAATAATTCTATATTTAAAAATAATCATTTAAATATATAACCACAAATAAATTTTCAAGAATAACTGACGTAACAGTTGAATTTGATTTGAATAAAAATTAAGTGTAACAATAAGCAACTCTCAAGTTGAACGGGTAACTGTGAAAGCGAAACGAGGATTTGAATAATGGCGTAGGCAAAGTTGGGGTGTAACCATTTTCCAATATTCCTAATAATTTCTTCAAAGAATATGTATTTCTGTGTATCAACTTTATAAGTTTTCAATCGACTTCAAAACAGGAGGATGTTCACAATACGATCATATGTAATGGTAATGTTTCAGCATAAATGATTGTTAATTTCGTTGCATTTTCTTGCTAAATTGACTTGCAATTAGTTTTCGTTAGAAAATCCAGAGACAGTAATTATATATTACAATACTTTACACGTTATTTGAAGGGCTTACATATTTTTATTTCTCTTATAAAAAATTTCATCATGTATTCAGTTTTAATTTATTACAATATATTTATCAAACACATATGTTTTTTTTCCATAAGTATAACAACTGTTACTTCTTTTGTCGTGATTTAGACTATATTCAGTTGTCAAACTGTAACTTCTTCAGTTGTGAATTAGTATTGAACACGATATAGTCCTGAGTCGATCTATTGATCTTGACCCGCACACCACATCAAATATCTCATCTGCATAATACATATATTACTCAACTAATTAACTTACTCGTGATGTTACTCATACTACTGACACAGTTATTTGTATTATGTCAAACTGTTGAGAAAGACGTATGACGTATATATATATATATATATATATATATATATATGTGTTTATATAAGTCTATATATCTTACAGTAATGACATAATCAACAACAACATAAGAATACTTAAACACAAGAATACATAAACGAATTAATTATCACATAGATTTTTGTTGCTCAAATACTCATATTCAACCAACAAAAATCTCAATAAAAAAGAAGAATATACTCTCTGCATTATGTAATAATATATAAAAACTTTATGTATAACAAATATAATACAACATTTCTAGCTTTACAATATTCTGGAAAATAAAATCACTGTTATACGAAATCTTTCCTATCATTGGATTTTCTAATCAACTTCTATTGAACGCTGACTTACAATCTTCTTTCTGTTTTAAATCCCACTTATAAATAAAATATAATTAGATTCACACAAACGTATGTTGGTTATATCAAAGCTTACTTAAAATAACATACGAAAATAGATAAGCACATTGTTGAACCTTTTAATTATATTTGTACATGTTTTGTATGTCTGCGGTTATGTCACTTTTTGATAAAATCTCCTTAAAATCTTAGTGGTTGATATTTAAATTTAACAAATACCTTTGTGTATTTCGTGATTTATTATAAACATTGTTAATAAACAAGAAAATGAAAGGTTTTTTGCTATCATGTACCATAATTAAAATTAATATTTTGTTAATGAATTTCAAACAGGATCAAGAAATAAATGTATGTGTACGCATTATAATGAGTGTGTATATTTTTTTATTATTAATAAAAAATTTATAATATTTGACAAAAAAAAACTCAGAATATTGATGGAAAATATGATGACGTCAAAATGGTTTCAAATATTTAAAAGTTTTATAGTTTAACTGTTTGTATGTCACTTCAATATGCATGAAAATACAAAAAAAAAAGATTATTTGTTTCCTTCAGTAAAAATTAAATTTAATTGATTATGATATTTCAACGATAATAAATAATCTTAAATTACAAGAAACTATAAAAATCTGTTCGTATTTCTTAATACGCAAAAGTTAAATTAAATAAAAAATTGATTAAGTATATAAACAATCAATTATTAAAAAAATGTTTGGATTTTTTGTTACATTTTTTTTTAATTTTATATAAAATAAAACTCTAAATAAATATTAATTCAAAAACAGTATTGTAATAAACCTTAAAAGATTTTTTTTATTTGTGCATGTGAAAGTTTACATTATTAGACCACAACGTCTTAAGTCCTATTCAATTAAAAATAGTTAAATTATCAATAAAATATATATATATATATATATATTTTAAACTATGTTGTTAAATGTAAAATAACGAAATGGTAAATAATTTGATAACTAAAGATAATTGTCAAACAACAAAATTGAATGTTCAATTATTTGTTGTTGACATAATTTGTATTTGGGATAATTTTATTGTTTATACTAATTTTATTTATTCAAACACATAATACGAATTTATTGTATGAGTTTATGTACATGTGTATTTTCATATAAAAAGTGTAAATTTATTTAAAATTATGTTTTCAAAATTTAATTTGCATACAAAATGTATTTTGATTAATTTGTCCATATATTACGAGTTTTATTTAATACATTTCTTCTCTCTTTTATTTTTTTAGTTAATTCAAAGTTCTATATGAAATCCGCAAAATCCAATAAAAGTACTAAAAAAACAAAGCATTTAGTATTATTAGAATAATGACAATTATTATTAGATAAATTATGACTCTAATAGAAATAAAAAAAATAACAAAATTATGTTTAATATAACTACAATTCTGCACAGACAATAGCATTAAAAACGACACGTGTTTTAAAAATTTATCAGTTCAATAAAAAAATTGAATCTAAAAAACTATAATTGATTTCAAAAATCATAACATTATTACTTATTTAGATGATATAAGGAATGTAAAACGATGATAAAAAATATTATATATATTTATACTGCTTTCATTAAGTGTAAAGTACCAGGTCGCCCACGCTTGCGTGACTCCGCCCCAAGCCCGCCCCAGCACTACTATAAATGCCGGAGTCGCTTTTCATCTGGAACTTGTTGCACTTCGCGCTCACCAAAGTTTCAACTTCGACGCTTCCCGCACTCTGTTACCAGGTGAGCTGGATAATTTGTTTTTTTCTTGTTGGTCTTCAGAATTATTTTATTTTGTAGTATTTTATTTCTTGGTTATATTAACGTAGGAGTTTTAATCGATTTAAAATGTAAGATTTATGACAGTAAATAGTTTCACATTTTAACTAACATCAGTTTAAATATAAAAGCATTGTGATTAAAATAGAAAAAAGTTTTTTTTCCATATTTTCGCCATTAAATTAATATAAATTTGATGGTAATTTTTATTCGAATACTTAGTGTATTTTTTTTACTAAAATCTCTTTAAGAGATAAATAATCTTTAAAGAATAAAGCCTCTAAACTAGACGGCTGAAAAAATAAATAAAATAAGAATTTTTATACAAAACAACTCCGAACGAACATAAGTATTGCATCTAAATATTTTTTCACTATCAAGGTTTTGAAGTCAATCTAATTTATTTAAACTGACTTTTAAATACTTTGAAATATATTTAAAATCCTTATACAAATAACACAAAAAAATATTTTCAAGAATGCTACGTACTGAAAAAGTTAATTACAAAGTTTTGGTCAAATACGATTTTTATTTAGGAAAAAATATAAACATAATATCTGACAATAGTTCGAATAGAAGTTAAGCATTCTTTTTATGGTGTTTTAAAATTTTAAATCTAATAATATAATAGATATACTGAAAAGACTCCATGGAGTTGAAAATCCATAATTTCCTAATGTAGAACTTATATGAGAACAATTCTAAATTTATGCATTGGTAAAATAATAAGATTCCAATACATATGTCACAGTAATTTTGAGACGTAAATGATTTCGTGGGATCATCCCATGGGGTCGGCACGGTCATATGTCATTTGTGGAACGTCACCATGAAATTACATTTGTTCTAAGATATTAAGGTACAAATTGACCCCAGAACATTTTTTGGGAAACGTACTTTTGTTTCATGACTTTATAATTTATTTGTTATGGAAAGGTTTAGCAATATTTTGTAATCTTATATATATATATTTTAAATTTAAATAGAGTTAGGCAGGTCGTAAAGTAATTGATCGTCAATAAATGTAAATAAATCTTGACAAATAGTAAAAAAAGATTTTGAAAGTGACTTAACGGTTTTAAAAACAATAAGCAATCAAACGTAAAGAGAAAGAAATCAAAATTTTTTGCTTACGGTACACATACTTTTTTTTATAAAAGCATATTGAAGAAAAGACTGAAAGTGTAAGAACAATGTTGTTTTAACTTTTTTCGGTTCTGTTTCTCATCTCAGTTTATTTTAGGGTAAAGTTATTTTATTCAAAAGGTTATAACCTTTTTCAGAGATTTTTTTCAAGTATAAAATCCTCTTCAATCGATATCAAGTCTTTTGTCTCAATATTATAATCTAGTCGTTAATTTATAATTGTTTTCAATAAAAGTAGAACACATAGAATACAAAGTAGGAGTCCTCGTATTAACGGCTCTTAGATCCTAAATCAACATTATATTTGCTTAATAATAATTTAATTGAAAGCAAATATGAAATATTAATTGTTAAAATTTTTCAAATATTTGTTTAGAAAACTAACCACAGGCAAATATGGATATCGAACTGAGTCAATATAAGGGGATTATGAAATTTAATTATGCTTATGATTTATTACGAAGAATACCTATATCACTTATTTTACATTACTATGAAAATAAAATCAATTTTATCGAATAAAACAAACATTTTTCAACTACCTTTCATAATTATTCCACCTGGTAATTTCTTTACTATACTTTTTCCAAAAACTATGTGTAAATAAATATATACAATTTGCTTGATCAGAATTAAATAACATAGAAAACATATCATAATTCTAACAAGCCGCTATCATAACGCTGTCAATATAATTTTAGTCGAATAGGTATTATACATACTATTAAGTGGATAAGCCGCGGTAATAAATGAAGGCACGGATTATCATCTTGTTATGATAGCTTAGATTTGAGAGTATAATTTAAGGTCACTTATCAGGTTTAGGAACAATACACGATAGTGTAGTAATCGACCCCTTGTTTGTAACACAGGCAAAACAGTTGAATTATAAAAGGTAATTTAAAATGTAAGTCACATTTTATTCTTCAATATTATTTCGTGTTCGAATTGACGATGGTTTAGTAAAAATTAATATTCTTTTAGAATTTCTATTGTTTAGATTATAATGTTAATTAATGCCGAATATTCTGATCACTTTTTAGTAAAAACATACTTTGAACAATTCAAAAGGTTAATTTTTACACGTCAAAGGGCAGAGTCGAATAATTTTTCTTGTATGTTTTCCTTGAATTGTTAAAATTTTAGTTAATTCCTTTGTATCGTTTTTAAAAAAGGCCTTTATGAAAAATTAAATTCGACCCTTTTCTGGAGTTTTTATTTATTTTATATGAATGAAATCGTTTTAATATTAAAATTTTACGATTGTAATATGTTATAGAATTCACGTTGCCGTTTCCTTTAAATTTCAGACTTTATTTTTTTCTTTTTACAAATCAAAAACTTCACAAGATTTAAAATATCGTAACGGCATTCAACATATCAGAATATCAAGATTTTTTTCTATGATGCCACTCTTAGAGAACATTATCTAGTAAGTGGTCCAATGCCAGTTTTTAATAATAATTAAATGATTTTATATTATCTAATTATCCAAACTATTGCAGAATAATCCTTAAACGATAAGATTTTTTGATTTTTGCTGTCGTTATTTCAATTGTTTGGTATAAATTCTTCCCACGAATATGTCTGGTAGTATTCATTTTAAATGATTTATGCTATTTTCTGTAACATACGTAAAAATCACTCTTGAGACTATTATAGAGTGCGGACAGTTTTTAATTGCCTGTAGCATCTGGTACCTGAGATATGGCCGTCGGTATAAGCTAGAAAATATGTTCACGTTTACAGTAACACTAATACTAAACTATTATGTTTTGTCCATCAGAAAACAAGTACAATTTGAGGGCCCTAAATAGACCTAAATAAAATTTTCACTTTTTTGAGATATTAACAAAAGAGCTTAGCCTAATGTAGCCTTATATTTTATAAACTTTTATTATATAGAAAGGAGCAACGTTTTATTTCACACAAAATAAGGAAAGATAGGCATTTAATTTAAACTTCAAAATAACTGTAGTGTAATTTTTTCCAGCTTTTGTTGTATCTTTGGTTCATGTCAATGCGGGTGCTCTGTTATTTCCCCTGATATTTATGTTATTACCGTTATTCTAATTATCAAGGCTTTTCATAGATGTAAATCAAGTTGATTTGTTATATACCTTCCTTTTTTATAATATCATATTCTACAATCTGGTAGTAAAGTATTATATGTAGTAAGTTGACAAATAAAAAAAAAGTAAAGAAGTTCAATATATTCAGATATATAGTTCTGAACTTAAAGTTCATTTATCAGGTGCAAAGATGCTTGTGATTGTATCTTTTCAAACGTTCCCAGTAACAATGATAAATTTTCTATAAAGTCCTGAGATTTTGTATCAGTGTAGGTAGAAAATACAAATTTCCTGTAAGAAGTCCTATTGCAGGAAGTGCAATAAAGTCTCCAATGAATTCAAAACATAGTTTTCGTTTAGGATAATTTTCTGTTATATTGCTTTTGTGCACAAATCTTTAAGATAGTTCCCAATTCTAGAAACCTATTTGATACTAGTTCTTCCTTAAAGATTCTGATAGGTACGTTTCGTAAAGTTATTAGATTTCTCTAATAACTTAACAAAATTTGAACTTTCGTTCAAAACCCTTTTATTTACCAAAGCATAACTCGGAATGAGTGATTTATTTCGCCAACCAGTACATCCTTATTTAATGCTAATTGATTTAAGTGAATGTATTTGTTCACTTCTTTTGTCCTCCCAACCCACCACAAAATCTCTCGCTTCATTTACCTATGAGCTGATTTTTTTTTAAATTATCCATTATAGTTTAACTCAAAATACTTTCTGCTAATTAATTGCTAGCAAATAAGATTCACTACTAGGCTTTCGGTTAATATTTCATTTGAGTTGACAAAATATCGAAGGATGAGTCTTTCTTACCTTGAGATAGCGTACCCATTTTTAACCACAATGTACAAAATCAGAGTAAAGATCTTTTAAATTTATTATTCCTATAACAAAGTCTCCAAAACTGATGAGAAGAACAGCCTTCAGCAAAATATATGCCTAAGTGCGTAACAATAAATCTAGGGAACTCAAAGCATTTTGAAAGTAAGAAAAACTAGAATAGAAAAGATTTCTTTATGACCGTTACATTTAAAAACCAATGAGATAAAATAGAGTGGTCAATTAAGTACGACTCGATATCTTAGTAACTGTATTTATAAACCGATTAAACATTAACAATGGCCTATCTTCAATACTTTAATAATGGGACCCCTATGATGGTTCGTTAGATTCATATTCAAAGAGAGCTATATCCCTTTTAATATTTGAATACCTTTTTGTATTTAGGAAATTACTGATTGGAAAAAAATTATTTTGTTCTTCAAACGGTTATGACGTTATCGGTTTCAGTAAAAAATCTGCGATTGCATAAATGTTAAGCAAATTACATACTTCAACAGCTGGTCCTTATATTAATCATCTTTATATTTAGAGTTATATGTTAGTAATAATTTTATTATAAATATAATAAAACCACTATATATTATATTAATTTAAATGGAAAACATGGTTTTATTTGGAAATACAAATTTTACCATAATCAATAATTAAAACAAAAGTTACTTGTAAGAGCATCTGCTTTAGATTTATATAGATCATTACAACCATTTTTCAATTTGTTTGCTTCTTTTTCTTTCAGAAATATTATTCTATAAAATATATAATACAAATAAGTGACATGTTGATCATACTGTCATAGTGTAATAGACGGTAGACTCCAAAACTCTAAGGGCCGGATATAATTTATGCTATTCAAGATCGTAAATATGTGTTTTACTCCTTTAGTAGAGTCCTAAAAAATACGAATTTTATTAGCATTGGGAAAAAATGAGATTCATGTATTATGTGCTGATAATATCTTATTTAGAAACAGCTACATATATTTGAATTTTATCACCAAATATTTCAATTGAAATATTAAATGCAGAAGTATTGTAAAATATTGAAGAGAGTATAAAATTTTAATGTAAAAAGCAGAGTTTATTAACTAATATATATAAACTTGCTAATACTTTGACATCACATTATCATGAAAGCGATAACATTTTGTGATAAAAAAAACTTTTGCATGATTGATGTGTCTTCAAAATTCATCGTCTAATGTCTTTTGAGACGTAATATGTACCAATTTTATATGTATAAGGGAATTTACGAAAAATATTATTCAAATAACTAAACTACCAATTAATATTCCTTTTTTTATTTATTTAAAAAGAAATAATTTTACATATAGGTGTTTGAGTTTATCATAAATAGTTATGTATCTTTATATAAAATATATATGTTCAAAAATCTAAATCGTACACCGTGAAGGCCATTCATTATTTATAGTGGTCTTTCTTTTATTGTAAAAATTTTAAAATCATGTTCAGTAGCTGAAATGAAATTAACATTTTTCAAGATATGGTATAGAATTTGAAGTAATATTTTGACGATGATTTATAATATGCAATAAGTTCAAAAATATAATCATTTTTTTCATTTAACTATAACAATGCAATCTACAATTTTAATATTCTTGCAACATTCTTATATCAAAATCCTTTTTCTATTGAATCATCACAAGAGACTAAGAAATAAAACAAGTAACATTTTTTATTGTATATAATTTAAGCCTCTTATATATTTTTAAAAGCATCTCGATTCATTTCATAAAGCGGCTCAATTGGTTTGATCAACTACTTTATGATTGTGAGTTATAAAAAGCCCGCTTCCACCGAGAGCCTTGCAACTCAAACCAGGTACTCGAAACTCAAACGCCGTTGTTGCTAGACTAACCAACTATACAATAAAAAATCTAAAGCTTCCGATATTTATAACAAAAGACTTATACTGAAAACATCCTTCATTGTTCTATTCATGAAATATTTATATTTTGTCTATTGTGCATTCATTCACAATAAGTACATACTTTTTACAGAAGTATTTACTACGGTTTTTGAAATTGCGTTTTAGTAATCAATAGCTAATACTTTACTGAGCTTAAATGTAGTTTCTTGTAACATTGTAAAAGATAACATGAAAATCTTCAAGATACAACAAAGTTCCTTTTCTTTGTGTACTTCTTTCGCGGATTTGAAATTAAATGTAGATTTAAGTTAGCTTACAGCTAGATAGGACTTAACGTATGTGAGAACAAAACTTTATCAATTTGGTACGCGTAGTGGGTTTATTGCATTTTGAACTGGGATTAAAATTGTTGCAGACTTTTAATTATTATCATTATTTTGCATAAACAAGTATGATGTGTACAACAAAATAATAAGCTGAGAAGAAAATATGTTCGAATCTTTAACTATGTGTTTCGTGATTTTTTTGTTTCTCACTACGGAAAACCAGAGCCTACTGACAGAAAAAGATGATTAATTTCCTCTATTTTCAAAATTTATTTTATAAAACATGAACAAGTCAGTTTCCTATATTTCGGATATAAAATGTTATTGAACTTGAAGAACATAATCGTGGGTAAATCATTTTGACCTAGATACAAAAAGCAGATAATTATTACGATAAATTAAGCAACAAACAAATGCGATCAAATATTGCTTATGTCAGAATAATTCCCAAGTTGCAGACCACTTAGTCATTTTGGCGTAAAATCCTTTTATAAGAATCACAGCCTAGTACGTAATTATAAATGAATATAGTTTTTGTTTTGCAATGTTGGCCAACCTGCTAACATGGTAATATAATTAATGAAACTAAATATTAAAATGACCTTAAAAGGATTTTGAAGTAATAACGAAACGATACGATAGATTGCAAAAAAGAGTCTGCATATGTTTTTATTATTCAATAATTTTTTTTGGAGTGGCTGGATGTCATTATCGGTTTTTTTTTTCATTTTAAAAGGGGTTCTTATATCCTGAATCTTTCAGCCACAATGATGATCAAGAAGGTTGCCCTTATCGTCGCAATGGTGGTGGCTCTTGTTTGCCTGGCCGAAGCTCGTGAAGAGGGGCCTCATGATATGGCTGACGCTCTCCGCATGTTGCAGGAGTTGGACCGTCTGTATACCCAGGCCTCTAGACCAAGGTATGTATATATTGAGTTGGAGCAATAATGTATGAACGTTGTACATACATATATCTACAATGTATAACCGTATATATATATATCTTTGGTGGTTGAGTATTATATTTATGCCATATCAAGTAAGTATACCAAAATGCGCTAGGTGTGATAAATGTTTAAATATATGAGATATTTCCTACAGTAAACCTGGTAAATTATTTCTAATCATAGTATATTTTTGGTGATTTCACCTACAGCAATAAATTGGAATCGTCACGAATAGTTAATTTTTTTTCCAGATCTTATTAATTTAATAAAATATTCTTTATATCATGCAATTCAAATGAGGAAATTGATTTTAAATATACTAGAGATTATACGCTACAGTAAAACTAAGTTCGCTGTATTGAAAAACAAAAACACTGATTTCAGATTAACAGAATAAGAATAAAAAATAAATCTCATTATAATATTAGAACGATCGAAAATAATGAAGACTTCATAAATTCATTCCAGAATACATAAAAAATGTATATAGCAACTAAGATAACAAATTTATACAACATTAATTAAAAACGCCGTTACTATTGGCATTAAGTGACATTATTACAATATAATCGTTGAAAATTGCCTAACAAGACCTGTATTATCACGGCATGTCATCAGAGGGGAGATTACAAGCAACTGATAATGACTTTTGGATTACAGCCAATATTTAAGTGTTCTTCTAAAATTATGCCCAAAGTTATAAATGTATTTAGAATTTTAAAGCCGTATAAAATGTCTATAAATGTGAATTAAGTATGCGTAGGCTAACAGTTTTGAAAATAAATCTTATGCTGCAAAAAGTAATTAGGTGCAGAACTGAATAATATAAAAGGTGTTTGGTACTTTTATTACGTCTTATGCTGTTATACCTTGAGGCGCCTTCAATTTAATTCCGAAGTTATTTTTTATTTACACTGTGAATATAATTTTGTTACATTCTCTTTTATTTTTTCCATTGCAAATGCTTTTTGAAAGAAACATATTTTGAAGAGGATGTAATAGAAACGAGCCATTGATTCACTATTGTTAAAAACACTAGGATATTCCTAAAGAATTTTAAACCGCATAAAAATTATGAATTTCCAGACCGTTTATTGTTTTAAACGAAAGTATAAAAACGTCATTTCCTGATTTTAAAACGTTGCAAAGACTATATCCTTTAAGTTTTCATTATAAACAGCTTCCGCTGTAGAAAATTAACTTTATATCTTGGTAAATACCAACAATTTATTTGGCAAATATAAATTGAATTGTATACTTTGATGGTTTTGAAAGATGATGTTGAAATCATTGTTAAATTGACATTCAGATAATAGGACGAGTTGATGTATTTTTGAATATATTTTTGTACATTATATGTATAATAAATACAAAATAATTACAATTGAGTTCTTTATTTTTCATATGATCAGAAAGATATACGTATAAATATATGAATAGAACCTAATGCTTAATTTTTTTGTATAACTCATTTCGTTTTATTAGTTATTTTGAATGTTAATAATTTTTCAGACGACATTAAAGTTATCTTCAAATTATATATTTTCAAAGTTTCCTCCAAAATAGGTTAAAAATTTCACGATTTTTGTTTTACCACTTTGAGATTTTCCTTGGTCAGTTATATTTAAACCAGTATATATGTACATATATGCCACAGAGGCTTTACAATACATACATGAAGCTGTTTCGTGTGAACCTCTAGCAGATAGCAATTCCCGTAGGACAAAGCAAAAGTTATATTCATAGCATGAACTGTAATTTTCCCCACGTCAACTCCCGTCCTCTACAACAATACTCCCACAGATTATTATGAAATAATTTGATGTGCCAACTGACCACATATGTCATGTTTCATTATTTATTTTAAACTTTCCTTTGCCCGTGACTGTTGCTGCGTTGTTTTATATGTATATAACAGAACACGTGGTGATTTCATTTTCTATATTACTTATCATACGTTTTTTCACATAACATTCATTTCGAGGATTGACGCACTGTGAAAATATATAAAATGCTTGTCAGTACACTCGTATATTTTTTTATATTACGGTTCCACAATGGGAATATAATTCTTTTTAAATAGGTAGAAATGTTAATTTATTTATGTAGGATTAACCTCTGTTCAAAAGTTATGAACGTCCGTGCCTTGATGAAATGTTAACAAGAAATCGTTGAAGTTTTTATGAGTGAAAATTCGTGCAAATGAACTTGCAGAAGAAATTTTTTTATTCACATTCAAATGATACAACCTTTATGAGTTTTTAAATATTTCTTTACACCAGTGACGTAACTTACTTTTATATTTTCTATTTTTAAGTGAAAATTTAAAATAATTAAAATTTAATATTCTAACATAAACAAAATCAAAACTAAATGTGTACATTATCAAATAATAACTAAATTTATTAAACTAATTAGTTCACATATATCTAATTTATGAAAATTATACGTGTATCTTGATAAAATAGATTCAAAATCCTACTAAAGATATTTAATAAATCTTATGTTTAAAAAATTAGCTTGTTTGCGGTCGTAAGCCAAGGGCGACTAACAAGGGCTGATACAAAGTAATTTATTACACCGTTCTACACAATTTTCTTTAGCAGATTTAAGCATTAATTTGCTGACACTCTTAAAGGAGTTAAGTGCCATAATTGTTATTTATATTCTGAGTTAAAATTTAACGTAATTTTTTTAAGTGACGAAGTTTTATTAGCGATTTTAGATATTTTATATCATTCCAGAACGTTACTCGTCATTGATAAATTTAGAATTTTGCCATAAATTACAAACGAATGTCATAGTTATTTATGGACATTTTAAAAATTCTTTTTAATTATATACTATTTTATATACATAATAATTATATACTATTTAATTATATACTATTTTATATACATAATCGTGGCAAAAAATATCGATAAAAGAAATTTGTTATAAAAAGCTGTGGGATTTTAAGTTAGTAAAGGTATAGCAGCGTTACATTGCTAGCATTGTATGTAACTGTCTATTTGAGTGAATACAGACTTTGTATAATAATATGTTGTGCTTATTCTACATAGATTATTAGTATAATTTCTTTTGCAACTTGACGCATTTTTAACGTTGATATTTTTTAAGCCCGTTATGATAAAAGTATTGAATAGTTTATTTTAAAGTGAAGATTTGTATAAAAGTTAATTTGTTGATATCAAAAATATATGTATCGAATTATTTGTCAACTGTACAATAAGTCACTTTTTTATATATCCAAATTAGATGAGTAAAATTTCAAAATATATTCTTGCCACATAAAATACTAAACCATTATTGTATTGTACCAAGCATATTGTTGTATCAAAAACAATAATTCATAAAAATAGAAAATGTATGAGCAAAATAAATTCTTTCACACTTTTTCCATACTATCTTGTATTTACACAGTCTAGCTTGCCGCAATACTATAAATCGTGGCTGACAGTAAAGAGCAATATTCCCCGTAGGTGAATAAATGCTTCAATATCTTTTTAAATTGCCTTAACTGCATAACTTAAAATAAATAACATACGGCCATATTTATAAATATATTAAAGGTCTATTATGTTGTGATTTGCAATATATACGAAACACACTGATGTTACCGGTAGGCAAACTTACTAAGAGAGAACGTATTGGTAATAAATGCATGAGTCTAGCTCTCAAACAGAATACGTATTATCTAATACTATTCATATTATTTGAACTTTAATTCTAGTTAAAATTATAGTAATATAGGGTATTGGCTACAAAAATATTAATATATTTTGTACTAAAAAACGCTAAGGAAGTTTTTTTTAAAGATGCAATGAGACTTGTTAGTTGTATTCTTACTAACTAGTTAACTTCAACAATACAGGTATTTTAAACTGAAGATTTTATTTGAAGCCGTAGCATTCTAATAAAACTTTCCTTTTTAAAGTTAAACCATTATCTATTACACAGGTGATTCTATTACAAACTTAGTAGTTTTATCCTAATTATGGTGTAACATTCAGATCTCAAACTCAATATCGACTATATTGCAGTTTATAGATTATTATACATCGATGTTAGTTTCTTTACAATTTAATTATCTATCATTAAGACAGACAAAAGTAGTTATTTGGTTTGTAAATAATCAGTTTTTTGTTTAGGTTTTTTGAAAGAATCCAATTTTATTTTACTTTTTTTTCGTATAATATTTTACTTTTGACATATGTCTAAGATGGGTATTTATATATTTCCTAAACAGAGTATATCCGAGTGTGATTATCTTAAAATCGTTACGTATTCAATCTTAAGGAATGTTGAATTGTAGTTCTGGAACTGAAAGTGGTCAAAGTGGATCAAAGTTGCAAGAATACTTCATAAGTAATGCTTTATAACGTGTTTTCACCATTTCCTATTATTGGAATTGTTTAGAAACCTTAACTGAACTACATCTCATAAATAGCAATATTGGAGATATGTAGTTATGGTGTTACAACACAAAAACATTTTGCTTTTTTTATTATTTTACCTACAAAATATCACGACGATTTCTGTATATACATGTACAAAGAAAATAGATACATACATTGTTTTAATATATCTTTGGTTTGTATATAAAGGGCAAAAAGTGAATTTAAACTGGAAGATGGGTTGGCATTGCCAAGTTTCTTAAAGTCGATTTCATATTCTAATAAGTATGAAGTAAGGTTGTACCGCTTTATGAAGTATTTTGAACGTGACATGGTTATGAAATACGTATTTTTCAAGTCATAAGTGATATTTAGTTCATTGCATCAACGTTTTAATAGTATTGTAATACGTATGAATCACATACTATTGTATATAATTCTTGTTAAACGGTTTTTTTAAAGGTGGATAATATTTTTTAGTTACCATAAAAAGAGCTGAGAAAATCGCTAACTCTTATACACTGAACCAATAAGTTCATACAAAGCAAAGCTTTTGAAACCGATCGTGAATTATTTAAAAACTGAAATGGTCCTTTGTAACATTTTTATATGCGTGTAGAATTTCAAATTAAAAGTCGCTATTGATGTGAATTGAGTAGGTACCTGAAATGGAACGGAGATAACATTTAATTTAACATTCGTCTTTGTTTTTAGCTAATTATATTGAAATTCTAGTCAAAGAAATGC
The DNA here is from genome assembly GCA_916720795.1 of Danaus chrysippus. Lineage (NCBI taxonomy): Eukaryota > Metazoa > Arthropoda > Insecta > Lepidoptera > Nymphalidae > Danaus > Danaus chrysippus. Next base: position 4,155,212 of record CAKASE010000079.1, read on the forward strand.
TCAGGATAATTGTAAGAAATGTTTTTTCACTTTAAACTTAATGAAATATATATATTTCTTAATTATTATTTATGTTTCTCAATTACTATTCTTCATATAACTTTAATACAATATATAATGAATATTTTCTTCCTGGTGTTATTTTCTTTTACCAGAGAACCTATTGCCCAACATGCGTGATACATTTTATTTGGCTACTAATTTTAGATTTATGTTTAAATCCAAATGGTTATTTAAATTATTATGTATACATCAAACACTCTGCTTTTCAATGAACATAAAAGTATCAAATCAGTTTTATTTTTTTTACGAGAATACTTAACCTTTTCAAATAACGAACCGTACTTCTTAATCACTTCACCCTACTGTAATCTTTTTATTAGTATGAATCTAGAAATTTTGTTCTATATTTTTGACTTATTAAAAACAGATAAGTTAAACATGGTACATATGTATTTCAATTGCAATTTAAGCTGTTTAAACCACTGAAGTAAAGTAATTCCTATTTTAATTATATTATTATAATAAAAAAAATAATAAATTTGACCGAAATATAAGCAATAAAACAAAAAAATATTGTTACTTTATTTTTAATAATATTGAAGATTTAGTGCCACAAACGATCGGTTTGCAAAAAAAGACAAGGTATTCGTGAGACAAATGTTGGGAATATATCGCAATAGATTGCTGTCTCTCTAACAGATGAGTTTAAATATAAACGTCTGCATGTATTACCTGGAAGATGGGACATAGAATACATCTTATTCGTTACTTTACTTCTTTGAATTATATTTGCTTCTTCTTGAAGTGTTATTGGAATTCTATTACATTATTCAAAAAGAAATATCTATATGTTTCAAACATCAAATAAGCAAACACAACAGGTTTGACATAATCATATTTTTTTTCTTGAAGTGTATGTTGATTATTTTAAGTACAAATTTCAATGCTTTTTGACCAGAAACCTTATAAAGTATGATGTTGCCAGTAACGACAATATCGCGAAAAGGTAGTGTTCCTATGACTGTAAATAAATAATTTTACTACTTAATAAAGGGTATAGTAATAATGAACGTGACAACACATAATATGGGATTTGTTTAATATTTTATTATAGACATGAAAAATGAAACGTGCATGTATTATGTTCACATTATTGAATATTTTCTTTTTAGTGCTTTAAAAGAAAATTATTATCCTATTATAAATTTTCTACTCAGAAAATCGTAGTATCAGTTTAAGTGAATATATTTAGACGTTAATTGTAGTTAATTACATTAACAACAAAAGTAATTTTTGTATTTCTGATACCCATAATAGAAACCCGCGATTTTCCATGATTTCAGGGCTAAGAAAGGGATTAATTTTATAAGAATACGATTTTTAAGGACCTCTTTCATATTATCTCATAACCATACATCGCTCAATCACTAATTCCATTGATATTTCTAATTAGAGCTGTACCCGCGTGTCCGTAGCATCGATAAGCGTATCGTGATTACTGCGATCTACTTAACATTACAGATTAGATTACAAATAAAGCTTTCGAAGCGATATTGGATAACCAACAGCGCGTGACATCGACAAACAAGACCTTATTGGATGATTTACTTAGAATATATACATACTACGTTTACAATGAATGTACTATAAAATCTTTTCAGTTAATATTGAAAATGTCGATCAGAAGTTTACAAAATCGTATCTTGGTCGTAGTGCTGTGTACCCATGTCATATCGATATCGATATATTGGCAGGATTGACCGCCGCGACGTAGCGGATGGGGACCGGGTCGATCCAGACTTGTTAGATCGTGCGGTGCGGCTCCTTCAGCTTCAGAAACTAGACCGCATTTACTCCTACCACACTCGACCAAGGTACGATATCGATGTTTTCCCCTCCCCAATCCCATATAGTATGTAGGGATTAAAAACACATTTTGTCTTCGTAGATTTCAAACTTTATGTAGGTCGGGTAATTGGTCTGTGTAGTTTTTAATAGACTTTTCTAGGTTAGGTTAGGTTACGCGTTCTATTGTATGAACTTTTTATGAATGGCTAGTTATAGGATATATGCGGTGCTTATTTATGTGATCAGAACATACAAACTTACATACATAGGTTGAATATGTTTCTCGCTACAATTAGATAGTATAGTCATTAGGCAAGTTGTTTAAATGAATTTTTGTATGTGGTTTTAATTTTCAAACGTACTTAATTAATATTTAATACGTTTAATGTACTCTCTGTGAAGGTGTACTACCTATCTCGTTCGGCATGCAGTAGTTTTCGAATCAAACTCCTAATCAAATTTCCTTGTTACAATGTTTATATGGGGCTAAGTTGGAACTAGCAAATTGAATGAGTAAATAAAAGGCGTTTCACATTACAGGTGAAGTTTAAAATGTTCAAAGTGTGTTTATTTTATATCGTATGGGTTGTATTAAATTACTAGGGATATAACAAATCCTTTACTTCAATGTTCGTTAGACTTAATTGAGTTTATGATTTCACAGTTTGAAGCTAATACAACAGGTTTAAAATAATCTTTAAATTCTTTTCGGTAGATAACTACATATTTTCGATTTTAAGATTTTGACGGCAATATTTGATTTAAAGCTTTAAAAATTTGTTTAAAAATATCTTATTTACAAAGTCAAACATGCTAACAAAGCAATATTTGTCCATAACATGTAAGTTAATTTCTTCCAAACATCTTTTTGGTTTTTCAGTATTATTATTTGTAAGGACATAACATTCTTATTACCTGCGATACATTACGATGAAGAAAGAAAAATCGCTTAACTTATTTTTGATAAAAAAAACTACATACTCCCGACGTTTCGACTACTTTACAGCAACCGTGATCACGGCCAGACAAGATGGGAGTGACATTCACACCTCTTCGATAAAAATCGCGTAGTATGTCTGAAAAATATTAGTTTCATTTAAATGAATACTTGCGAAAATCTTAGATATCATTATCGATTGGGTTATTTTACGTTTCAGATATTCAAATTTAATTAGTATATATGAAGACTGAGATAGTTATTTATTTTTTCATTTCACAGATTCGGCAAACGTTCTGACGCCTTCGCCAATTGGGCTAAGGATCTTGAGGTAAGTTTTATTTGTATTAATTAGTATAGTATATTAATTAAACATCAAGAAATCTTTATAATTACACTGATTGTTTAGAAATTGATATGACACCATGCTTGGATATCAAAGAATAAAAACAAATTGTAGGATGTTTATGTTAATTGAGATGAACAAATAAACATTTAATTAATTTCCAGAGCCATTAATTAATTAAATGTATTTCAATATACATTCTATTATCGAAATTTGAGTTTATTTTCGATATGAGATTCTCATTTTCCAAAGTAATGTTTGCTATAAAAAACTCAATGTGCTCATAAATTTTTTGTTCGAGAAAGTGTAGCTTGAAATCAATATAATACATAATGGTATATAAAATACTTTTTTGCGTATTAAAAGATCTTTTGTTCTGTAACAACATAACTTTACTATTAATGGAATTGAATTGTTATAATAAAAAGAAACATTGCTCCAATAGAACTATTGTTTCTAATATAAGTTAGGTATAAATGATAGTTAGGATCCGTTATAGCTCTCCTGTTTCTATAATAAGTATGTAAATTGTGTTAAAGTTTGACTTCACTAGGAAACACAGCATTGAAAGCATTGAATGCAATTCAGTTTAGATAATATTAATATTCACAGATGTTAATTAAAATATTTTTTATGCAGGAAAGTGTAAAGTATTAAAGAAATAATTAAAGAGCTAGTAGTTTACGTACTAGTAAGAGAAATAGAAAGGCTAAATGATAGGTGAGTGATGTAAAGGGGAAAAGAGTAATTTTTTTTTAATTTTTTGGAGACATTTAACTGAAGTATAGTTTAAATTTTAAAGTAACTACACTGAAGTTCTATTGTTTGAAAAATAAATCCACAGAAGTTTTTATTTCTCGTCCACAAAACTTCCTTGTAATACACTGAACAACTACATTATATTATATAACGACTTGAATAAGTTTTTATTTCATTCTAAGAAAAATATTAAATTTTATGGTTCGGTTTTTTTAAGCACGAATTTCTATTACTATAACATAATGTATATTACTGAGAAAGAGGAATAGTAGACTTCGTTTTCAATGCAATTTAAAGACTATTTTATTCAGTTATTCAGTGATATATTGAAGAATCAAAAGCTTTCATATTGAAATATCTCAATCGTTATTACCAACTTTTATTTGACGTGGAATTTATATTTCAAGGAGATTTTAAAATCTTTTATGAATTCATAGAAGATATTGAAGAATGATTTATTTATCTTTGTGAATAATTTCAAGTTAAGAAATATAAGTAATAGTTTCAATTATAATAATTATATTTTCCTTTAGAAGTTGATAAAATCTTAATTCATATATTTTTTTTTTCATTTGATAGAATTTGTTTGTTGGAGGGATACGTGCCGACTGAAAATGCATGCTATAATGATGATTCATAAGAACTGCTTACTTTAACTAATCGTTTATGTAAACTACTTAATTTTGATACCATAAAAAAACTATGCGATATAAATTAGGAGAATTGCACTAAGTCAAAGAAACAGTATTAAATAAGTTTGCTAAAATATCTTGCCAAAATAATGATCTAAATTAATGTGGCAGAAAAATATGAAATAAAAGTAAGAGTAAAAACATAGTGAGAAGAACTAGGTTCATTAAATTAAGTAAATAAATTTATATCATTAGTATTTTAAATTCATATATAGAGTATATTTTGTTACATCAGAAAAAATTGTAACAATAAATATTTTTAAATTAGATTGTACAGCAAAAGGCATATAAAGCGTAATTAATTTTAACTAAATTATTCAATATTCGTATACCAAAGATAATGTAATTATTTTCATGAATTGAATAACATTTTAATAGCGATAACTATTCGGGTTCACTTGCGGGCGGGTATAATTAGTTTACATTTCGTCACAGATAGGAAGTAAGTGGATTATGTTTGAAGATTGTTTATAATAATAATATTGATGTCTATATAATTTAATGTACTTTAATAGAATTTAAATTGTAAGTGAATTTTTATTTCAACAGCGCATTTAAATATCATGGTGTTTTATTTCAAATATAAAACTCATAATTTATTTTGGTTACAATGAAAAATTATATTTAATCATTAACACGAGGTTTAAAAGAATCCCTAACTACTAATTAAATATATATATACATATATATCTATATTCGTAAATGTGGGTATTTCATATGAAATGAGGTATATTAAGGTACCAAGAATGAGAAAATAATTTAAGAATTGTAATTTTTGTTACAATTTTTCTAATAGTAATTTAAAATATGTAGTTGGTGTAGAATTCCAAAAGAAACAATATTGTCTATTCACGAAAAAGGTTAAATTGACATTCAGGAATTACATTTCTTCATTCTTTCTTATTATTTTTCTCGAGATAACTTATAAGTTAATTGATGTAGATTTCCCTCAAAATTAATAAAAATTTACATTCATTCTATATCGTGGCTGCTAATTTTGCAACTTATGTTTTTTTTAGGTTAAGGTCGTGTGGGTCAAAAAGATTTGAAGCCTAAGTTTAAATAAAACTAATATTTTCGCATTACTACGCGTTATTTTATTGTTTTAAAACTACATAGTCCCGACGTAGACGAGATTAAAATTTTCATTTCATTTAATAATAAAATAACGCGTAGTAATTCGAAAATATAAGTTTTATTTAAATGAATACTAACAAGTCTAAGATCTCATTAGCCAAAAGTTTTATTTTAGTAATTAAAAGTAGATTAAAGTACATTTTCGTTTTTATTCGGCGTTGTAACTTTTGCTGACTCAGAGTAACTGCAGTTTATTGAGTCTTTGTTTATAATTATCATATAACAGCTGTATTAATTTTAGCCCTATTATTCCACAGAAGCCGGACATACCGGCTTGGTTAGCGTACGCACGGAGGAGATGAAAAGTTCTCAGTCATCGATTCAATAACATCAACAATTTACTATCATACATGCAGCACTTAATGGTTATGAAATAGTGTATTTCCTTTTCAACTCATGTTTTATTCAGTAGCATTTAATACTTATTTATTTCTATGTATAATTTTTTTCTATTCCTCAAATGTTTCTAGTCAATTTATATATGTCACGTATAGTAAAACTAAATGTAACATTTGAATCAATCATAATAATGAATAAAGGCATCGATAAAACGTAAATTTATATGGTTGTTTTATTTTTGTAGGTGTATAATTTATTCTAGTTCTGTTATATTAAGTGTAATTTCTCCTCATCCCGGTATTATAACTACTTGCATTTTATTTATTCAAAACTAATTTTCGTGAATGTAAAATGTTTCTATTTGCAATTATTATAAAGTAACCTTAACATTGTTTTTTCGGTTATGTCATACTAAAATGGGGTTATACTGTAGCCTTGGATTTTTTTTATCTTATAAAGAAAACACATATTTAAGATATGTACATATTCTGATACCAGCTAGGGAATTTGTTATATTCGTTGAAGCCTTTTTTAGAAGTATTTTTTTTAATTTCAATTATTAATTTGATAGTCAACTAAACATTTTATTTGCTACAACTACTTAATATGTCGTATTATGAGTATTATATAAAGAAAATTAATTAGATGTCTCTTTCAAACTTTTATATTTTATCTTGAACGGTATCAAATGTCTTCACTGAAGAATTTTTATCCAAACATGTCTAAGAATCACTCTAAGTAAATAAGCAATGGAACAATAAAAAAATAATAATTTGAATTTTTTAAAGATAGTTAAATATCTATAAAAATAAACAACATACACCGTACAAAACAAACATAGGAAAATATAAAAAGAAAACAATGTTAAAAATCTTTATAAAAATGATTAATTAATGAAAAACAGTCTTGTTTGTAAATGCATGCAAGAGAAAATAAGTTGATAAATGTACCAAGAAAAGTATGAAGTATTTAAAGTGGCAATTCAACATATTAGTTTGATTTTAATTATTAGATTTTGAAGAGATGAAAATGAAACCAACATTTGATGTTTTACCATTTATCTGATCTAATTCTGTGTCAGTACATCAAGGTGTCTTTAAATAAGTGACTAGCTTATGGATAAGCACAAAAAAGTTATTAAACTTTATTAATACAGAAATGCGTTTTACATCTGAAATTGACAAGAATCCTCCACTCAAGCACCTATTTTCATACAACCGTACATTTATTTAAACGAATTCATAATTTATCACACTTAAATAATGTATATAACTACATATTATATTAAACTATTTTACGTGAAAAAATACAAGCCATAACTATTGCCAAAAGACAGTCATAATTCATAAAGGTACAAGAAGAATGCATTAGAGTATCTTATTCAGAATAAATTTTAAATATTTGTCTACAATGATATCTAAGACAAAAAGATGAAGAAAAATGTTTGAATATTTTTTATAGTCATTAATGAATTAAATTAAGAGGGGGTAAAAGATCGAAACTACTATATTAAATAGTAAAACTAGAATGATTTTAGCATCTAACAAATATAAAGTAAGACATCTAAGAACAGCTACGAGAGAAACTACATTACATATAATAGATACAGGAGAATAGATTAGACGGATGGAAATTCTGGGGCATTCGCATAATTATGCTAAGTCTACGTTTTAATCTCTAAAGGGTAAATACGAATACGAAAGACATTTAAAGACTTGACATTTTTGTCTTATAGTTTTGGCAACTTGGAAACTATGTACATCAAGTACCTTAATTAAAGATGTTTTATACTATGAAATAAAATATACAACCATTTGACTTAAACAGTAAATATTATTACAAAATACTGTTGATATTAATCTAAGTTCTTAGATTACATACAATTAAGAGTACAAATTAACTGATTAGTAATTCTACTTACGTCTAAACCTTTAGTTTATTAAGATGCACAGACATTAAGATTTTTGGGATACTTCTGATTAAGAATTATGATTTAAATAAATTATGTAAAGAAGCTTATTTTTAGCATTCAGAAAATCATGCTCTTGTCCAGGGTCAGCATTTGATTTCAGACAGGCATACATCAATCAAATACAGTCACAGCGCAAATCTCATATTCATTACAGTATATCCCTTATTTACAATACATATATACCTAAAAAATTATAAACAATTAGTGCATATTAACCTAACAATCAACAACGAATGTGCTAGGAATTTGACTTGAAGTTTATTCAGTAGAATTTTAATAGTTTTGTTATGGGCGTGAATATAAAAATATGCGAAAAGTCTTTGTGCCTTAAACATTACATAACAACACTGTTTATAAAGAACGATTATTGACAGGTGACACTTCGTTCAATCGATTGTGAACATTAATTTTATCTTCTATTTTAGTATCATCAGGACCTTCTTTGAGAAGCTCCCAAAGATTATTTTTGTCTAAAATTTCGTACCCCTCTCTATTTTCAGGTGCGATATCTGTTTTTGTGGGGATATTGTTAGATTTAGTCGTTTCTGAAACAGGAGTGTATGGTATTTTATGAATTTCCTTATTGATAGATTTTAAAGACTTAGATATATATTTTTCGGTGGAATCTAATCTAATTTTTGTCGTATTAAGAACAATCTCAGGTTTTGTGGTTTTATTATTTTTCACAGGCTTCTCGTTTGTGTTATTCGTATGTATGTTGGGCTTCTTAATTTGTGTCTTAGGCTTAGGTTTCTTTGTCCTGTAATGTATCGTTTTGATATTGCTTTTTGTGATTGTTGTTATTGAGTGGGGAACCGTTGTTATTTCTGGTTGAGTGGAAATAAGAGATTTATCTGACTTAATTTTGTCTTCAGTTACACTTTTTGGAGTTATTATAGTAGAATCTGTATTAAATACTGTGATAGTCGTCAATTCCGTCTTCATGGTGGATGAAACATCGTGTTCAGAAGTTTTAGTTTCAGAACTAGTTATACTTTTTTGTGTTGATGTAGTCGTAGTCAAATCTTTTATTGAGGAAGTTTCGTTAATTTTATACACCGGTTTCTTAGTTTTTGTTAGACTCAAATCATCGAGGATCTTAGGTTTTGAAAAGAATTTTTCATGCTTATCCCCATATGTTGCTTTTAATGTACCTTTCCGTCGCGGTAATGGTTTCTTACTGAAGTCAGGTTTTTTAGCATAATTTTTATTAACAGGAAGCTTTTGGACGATGAGTTCACCGTTTATTATAGGGACAGCTGGAAGAATGTTATTATTGATATTTTGATTTTCAGTTTGCGCTGCGTATGTTATAGTGGGAATGATTATTGGATCGTCAGTATTTAAAGTTATCGTGGCATTAGATACTTCTGATGTATCATTTTCAGGGGCTGGTATACTTGTTGTTGATATATCTTGGATTTCTGTGGTAATTGAAGTTGAGGAGAAAGTAGAAGGTACGTCACTTTGAATCTCTGTTGTTATATCTGTTGTTGATAGCTTATAGTCAGTTGTTGAAGTTGTTTCTGTCACTATTACTGTCGTCGTCTCCTCTGTTGTTGTTGATTCCATCATTTTCTTGTAATCCTTTCTAAATTCGTAATCTCTACTACATATACGACCACATTCACAAATATTGTCAATATTTGTATTTGTTTTTAGACTAGCACGTTGGGTTTTATCGAACCAAGTTATAAAATCATCATCTGTGATACCCCTTAACAGAGGACTTCCGGGTCTCGCGTGGAAGAATGTTTCAACAGCTAAATCTGGTCTGCTTGAAGGATAAATTTTAGCAAATGCTGGACGGAGGCTTGTTATGACGAACTTTGATCTGGCCTCGTAAGTCACGCAAACCGGACAAGTAGAGCTAATCTGAAATTCAAGTATATAAACTTTAATAAATTTATCATGTAAAAGTATCTCTAAAAGATTTTTTTTAACCGATAGTTGTTTCTGGGGAGACTAATCTTAATTTAGTTATGTATATTTTAATATTGGTAATACTTACATTAGTAAACACAAACCACACCGATTCGCCCCGCGAACCGTAATGTAAGTCAGCAAATGTGGCGCCATCAAGAACAACAGGATTTACTGAATGCAACTCATAGCCAGAGAAGAGGGAGGATTCTAAACGAAGAATTCCGGAGCGCTCTTTGCCTTTCCATCTAAAAGTAGCATTAAAATAGAGTTACATATTTTTTAAATTATAAGACCTATTTTATCTTTCATATACTGGTAGTTGTACTTACTTGAAGCAAGTCTTAATGATCAGTGTCGGCAAGTTTCCTTGCAAATCCTCAATGCTGCTTCGTTCAGGTCTTATCTCTTCAATGATAGCTGCTTGGATGTTCAGCAGTGCATTTTCTGCTTTAGGATTATACGTCGAATATGATATTGTCCCCTGGAAAAGTATTCAAATATTGAACATATGTATTTGTATCTGTATTCGTAAAGTTGGTGATGTAAGTAATTGTTATACCTAAGTTTTGACCAAGGGACGGTATTGATTATACACAATATCTATATGCACATACATATGTATAATTACTTGTTTTATAAGGCTAATCAAGTAATTTGAACTACGATAAGTATACACTCGACATTCTAACCTTGACTAAATTTTATATAAAAGTTAAAAATTATACTTAGTTATATTTCAAAAATTATAATCGGACTGGATGCAAACAAAAACCTTAGTCTTTTTAAATATTCAAAAGTATTCACAAAAAAGGCATCCTTGTATTGAAAAAATCTTCTTTTTTCATGAAGTCTTATATTAGAAGACGTTTGTAGCTAGAAAATTGATTCTAACCTGTACAGTGGCACATCCAGCGCCCGTGGCGTACACGAATACCTTGGTAGGTAGACCTGGTAGTTGTAATGGCCGAGGTGGTGTTAACGCCCGTAGTTCTAACGTGTCTGTCAATTCCATTCCAGCTGTAGCCAGAGATACTGTCAGTGCTCTATGTCTGTAAATTAAACGAATTTGTACGTATAAATACCACAATATTTAGTTCCAAAATAAAAAACATATTAATGCTGATTAATATTGTTGTATCATTGGGTGTGTTAAGACAGATTATTGCCTAATTACCTTTTTGGTTTTACATAACCTTAATAGGTCGATCTACTACGGTTGGGGTATAATAATAACTATGTCATCAAGTTATATGCTTTGCAACTATTTTGTGGGCCTTATGTTCTCAGTTCTTTCATTCCTTCTTTCTCAAAACTCTATGATCATACAATGACTTCAAAGAACTGTCTAACTGTTACTATCCAATTAAATCGCTAATTAGCTTGAATATTAGTATAATCTCATCACCGAGATATGAAAGTATACACAGTCAAAAAATGAGGTGGCGATATTCTCATTAATACCTATCATGAGCCAGTGCAGCATACTGTGCAGCTGCTTTTGTAGCTTGGTATGCTAAACTGGGATGCCTTTGTAAAGTTGAGGCCCGATAGTATAAGAATCGAGCCGCTGCTTCTCCTTCCGCCAAAGCTCCTCGAGCACACGCTGCTAGTAATACACGCACGCCAGCCACATACTGTTCCATTGTTACCGCTTCTGTATAATTAAGAAAATTACAGAGACATATTGTAACTTCATTTAAATTTATATGTTCGATTTAATTAAATGGGAGAGGATATTTTAATTCTAGTTACATTTACATTTTTCTGTGTTCAATGGTAAAACAATCTTTTCAATAAGTATAAAACAAACAAAAAAACAAAAATATGTGAAAGATATAAAGATTAATACTTGAATAATATAAATCTAATAAGATTGTAGTACACATTCAAATAAGTGGGACAGTTTTGCTATATTTTTACCGTAAGAAGTGGTTTTGATGTTTCTAGACGTTTCTTCAAGGAGCCAATCTGCTGCATCCTTTCTTGGAGCTGGCCAACCGAACTCACCTTCTTCAGTGGTCGATGCGTTACGTAATATAAGTAAGGCCTCGGGTACGATGGGACTTCTGGAAATTTTATTAAAAAAAATTGTATATATTTAAAAAATTAAGCATTCTGTAGATATCATCAAAATTGCCAAAAATATCTAATTATTTCGTTTGTTTACGTAAATCTAACAATTAGAAACCTTACTATTGAAATAAAGTACTAAAAATATTTAGGAATAGTATTATTACATCAGTTACTTTAAAGATAGCAGTAAGTAGTAGTAGAAAGTAAGAAGGAATACCTTGCCAAAACAAGCGCTAAAACAGTCGCTGCTAAAGTGGCTGGCGAGGTCAGATTGCGGATATTATTTTCTAAGTACGTTTGCGCTAGTTTTGCAACATCTGCATCTACCTGAAATTTTTGAAACAGAATATTTTGAATTAACATATTTATTCTTCATTTATTATTTAGAAAAAATCAAAGAACCATAATAATTATCAATATAAGTAGTCTTAAGTTCCTTACTTGATTTTCTACTCCGACTTCTAGTAATGATACCAAAGTTTCAGCTGTAACTTCTACGGTTCTCTCATATTCAATAACTTCTTGCGTCATATTGCCATCTTTGTCATAATAATAGTATTCATTTACATCAAACTCAGCTTCTGTGCCGTTTACATTTTTTATCTCAACAGGATAATAATCGACTTCCTTGTCTGCAGCAAGTGGGGTAAAAGATCCATCTGGATTTTGCCTAGCTTGTATCCAAGATTTTATGGATTGTAAAAGTTCTGGATCCACTGGGTAATATGATTGAATTTTGTTTAAAATTTCTAAGATCTTGATTGTAGATAAATGACTGCTGACTGCTGGATGATCGCTGAATGAATTATCACTTTTACGAAATGAAAGTAGTATTTGTACCTGCAAGATTTTTAAGTCAATTAGGTCAATTTATATTTAGATATAAAATAAAAATATATAAAAACACTATGTAGGTACCTGTTCAGGTAGCTTATTCAATATCCTTTCCTTCTCTGTTTCATCAACTAAATGAGGTATATGTTCCAATGCTAACAACGGTGCCAAACTAGCTGAAGCTGCTGATAGTTGAGAATCTTTCCATACATCAGACCATATATCAGAAGCATCCGTTTGGAAACTATATAAAGGAAGATGAAGACCTCCGGAAATTAATAACGTCCCACTCGCCGAACCAGGTACCACTCCATGGGGTAGACCTAATTCTAATACTTGAGAAAATCCAGCTTCTTCATTGAAGTTCCATATTCTAAAAAAAAGTTACGTTATCGATATCATTTATGTGACATATGGAATCAGCTCTTATAATAAAAATGTGTTTGTACATACTCTCTGGGATATTAGAAAACATATACGTTGGTTTAGGTACAAAAAATGTAAGTTTCTGATTCCAACACTCACCTAAAATCAGCTTGATCACCCCAAAGCGCACTGAAACCGACATACTTAATCCTCATATCTGCTGTGAGTGGCCATACCAACAACCTTCTTTCTGACGGAGATGCCCCCCTACCAACAGAAAGGCGACCGCCCTCCCACCACACCCACCAAGCGCACCAAGAGTCCTCGCCAGAGCAATCCGCGTCGCTTTCTGTTTGTTCTGCACTTGCAAGGTGTACGTCATAACCTGAAAAATACAGTCATACAGAAATTACTTTAGGATCAGTGTTAAGAATTTTGATTTCTCAATAGTCTAGGAACTTCAATGACTTACCATGTTTTCCTTTCGCAATCCATACTCGACTCCGCTCGATCACAACTCTATACATATCATCGGAGGGTTCTCTTACAGCTGATAATGCAACATGTGCTGCCCCCTGTGCCTTTAACTCTAATACAAGACCTGCCCTGTTACGAGGCGCTGCCACCCATTGCCACTCCCATGAACCACGAGAAGAAACCGCGAGATGTTCTGAAATAATGGATAATGTAACTTTTAAAGTTAATTTTGAGAAAATATTTATATGTATATTATGTTTTTAAAAAGTCAACGTTCTTTTATACAAATATATTTTTACATTATTATTATAGTTATAACATATATAGTTATATAAGATCCATAAGATACCTCTTTATTTTATAAAAAATCTATTAAATTTCTTCACATTATTTTGATGAATCATAATCTTGCCGACTTAAATTGATGTTAATTTTTTTTTATTTAATTATTTTTATCGGAGTATTAATTCGATTGAAATGTTAATGAAAACTGTTTTCAGTTAATGACTATCTTGTAAGGTACTTTTATTTGAGTAGAAATACCACATAATTAGGTAAAGTCATGATACAAAAAAGAAATCTACATATATATAGGGAAGCTTGACTGTCTCTTAAATGAAAAGACTAATTTTAATTACTGCCTTATTTAATCCTTGGTAAATTAATCGAAATTCACTTAATTTAAAGGGCTTTGAAACTAAATTGATACTGGAAAATTCCTTTTTAAAACACACTATACTTATTTTTTAATACATTGTTTTGTTTTTAATTATATGTGCTATATTACCTGAATAACTTAATAGAAACTTATTTATCGATCACTTTCTTATTTGGAAGCAGCCAATGACAAAATAAAATGTTATATTATCCTTTTTTTATTTAAAAGCTATTTAGTTTTTATTTAAGAAATAGGCTATAATAGGACTATTCTGATCCCAGATTCCAATTTAATCTCATAATATCCGTTTTAACTTTTCTATACAAAAATGTTATAAAACTGAAATCATAATTTCATGATACTTTTACTGTTCTCGACAATGCCAGCGTATTCTATTTGTATGATTTCAAGATTACTTGATAAATTAGATCCCCTCAAAAGTTTCGTATGGGATTTATGTTAGGATTACGTAAGTCCACGGTTTAGACTTTCGACATAAACTCAAATGACCATCTATTTGGAATTCTTGTAGTATTCAAAATGTTATCGTTATATAACTGATTTTTTACTTTTTCCAATAGGCAAACTGATATTTATAACAATATTTTTATTACTTTATTTCCAACTACAAGTGTATATGTATTTTATATGGGTATATTTTATTGTTTCAAATTTATTTATTATTTCAAATTTCATACATCCTAATGTAAACTTTTTGTTATAATGATACTACAATGTACCTAACCTGTACCAACTTCATGTACCTACGTACATGAAGTTAGTTTTACGTAAAAAGATTATTACGTAAAACTACAAAATTTGTATAAAAACGCACCTAAACAACTTTACTTAAAAATACCCTAGATACTATACTATAAAGAAATTCTCAATTTCTTATAATATTTCAATATAACAAAATCAATTGACATACTAACCGTTAGCACAGAAGTATGCGCTTTGAGTATCGCTGCGATGTAGTCCCTCTGGTAGAACCAATACACTCGCTGATCGAATTACAGAGCCGACAAGGGTCTCGTTGTTGAAAGATGTGTAAGACACCGTACAGTTGTCTGCGCTATATCCAGTTACTTCCACTGAAATATTAAAGAAATTTTATAGCTATCATGTTTTTCAAATGGTTGATATTTGCTTGTTTATGTCTATAATAGTATTAAGAGTTAATCAGTATGTTTGTCATGAATAGTAGAACATTTTACGAATTTTTATTTTTCCCAAAGCCAAAATAGTTGTATATATTTTAAGTTAAAAGTATGACAAAAATGAAAATTAAATGTAAACATCAATAAAGTTTACGGTAAAAGGAAATGTTCTGGTAAATATTGCCAGTATAGATAAAGGAAGGTATGAAGTAAGAAAGTTATATGTATCTTGTCAGTGGAGATAAAAATTCAAATTAGTGTTTCGTCAGCATGGATTAAGTTTGTTAAATGTATCATAGAAAATAAACCAAGTCCTAAAATTGTCGAAAGCTAAATGTGCGTAATATATTTAAGCTAAAATTACAATACACAACAAAAAAATATGAAAAATGATATTGACAACTCCTCGTACACTGTAGTTCACGCTTTGTATTTAAATTGTAAAACCGATCAAATACACCAAACATTTCGACACCATGTTTACATAAACGCTGAAATGACACTTGTGTCGTAACACATTTTACATTCAGATATACTTTTCTTCCGAAGGTCAAGTCTCTAAATTAAATTATACCTCAAAATAATGATAGAACCACTAAATATGCATATTCATTCCAATTAAAGTTAATTAAAAACGAAATTTAGTGCGATACTGAACAGATATAAGGCACTAAATATTAGGAATATCGAAAACAAATACTCTGATATTGTCAAAAGGTTACGATGTCATAAAACATTTTACGAGGTTTTAAACTATATTAATGTGAAATTCAGATATGACAATAAAATCGTATTCAGGATTTAATGTATTTATCCTTCTCAATTCATTTTATATTTCCATTCTTAGAACTCTTCAATTTATTCTATTGCCTCCATAAATTTAAATTTCACACTACATACAGAAATTATTTTTCAAGGATTTGCAGGGACACCTTTTATTATCAAAGCAAGTGGAAATTTTTCAGCTACATCGCGAGAGCACACACGTCGGCAATGTAAACTCGTTCTTGGCAGAATATTTCCCAGTAACCCAAGTATATGAAATTGCATAACGTGACTTATAAGTTTCAGCAATAAAGAAGAAAGTTGTTCGCTGGCGGTTAGAAATGTTTTGAAATGTGATTTGGCTCGGTCATTGCTTTGTTGTTTGTGAAATATTGTTTCAAACATGTAACGTTTTGGCTAGCACTTTAAAGTTTTTTGTTTAGGATTTCATTTCTTCTTGAACTAGTTAAGTGTTTTTATAACATTAAATATATAAAAAATATGATACTTTGTCTTAAATATACCACAAAGTATCTAATGATTGTACCTTTTCTAGTGTAAAGGTATAACTAATAAAGCATATTATTAGGATATTTTTAATAAAATTCATATCTTACCAGTGATATTCTTCCTTCCAGGAGTATTAACAGCAACTCTCACAACTAACTGAGTCCCACCACGCGGGCCGAGTCTCAATCGTTCAGTGACATACAAAGCTCCAGTACTCGCGAAAGCTGCCCCAGCACTTAGCGCTAATAGGGCTGTCACCTTGAATTTATAAACACACAACTTTCAATTACTAATTATTGATTAAATCTTCCTTACCCTGCTGTACGGTACTCATAAGATACCACATTTACGAAATCGCAGCTAAATGTGGCAATTAATACGAGTCATGAAGTCATTTTACAAAAACACTGTCATATCTCATATTTATTCATAGCATATTATATAAATCATATTCATAAACGTTCGTCATGTATTTTAATGTATATTAAGCAATTAATTTACTTCATTAATATTATTAACATTAGTTTTATATTCCAATAACAATGTATTAATTGACAAGTGGCATTAATACATATAAACAATACATTGTGTGAATACAATAAGCATTCCGACTAATGGATAGGTTAATTAGCATTATTAATGTGTAATGTTAAAACTAACCAAAACATATCGGTCTGTACTGATGGGTAGTTTATTATTCAATAAAACAGCACGCAAATAGTTTCCAAATTAACGACCAACTATCCTTAAGTTGGCGTGTCTAAAGATAATTCAGTCTTTCAGTATTCCGCAACTATCATTTAAGGGATACCAAACGCATTTAATTCTACTAAGTAATAGAAAGTGTATCAAACAATTAAATACAATAAAAACAATGACTAGTATTCATTAATAAGTTTTAAGTGACCCAGTTTTACAAATATAAGTCCAGTCAATTAAATATGCTTTTGAAAGTTACAGTACTTAAAAAGTTCTTGGTTTTTACAAGCATAATTTTTCAGCAGCAGAGGTAAAAGTTTTTAAATGACGTTAACCAGAAGTGTATTTTATACAAATGAACACCTATACACCTGGATAAACTTTGACGTTAGCGGACGTGTCTCATAAAGCTGTTGAAATTCTGTTATCCGTTGGGAGATATTCAAACTGGAACAATGCAAACTAGTTGTGAAGTTCGTGTTATTACAAGCAGTTCTAGTTTCGTGAAATTAAAACATTTCATAGATTTTCTATGCATTGTCATTCAAATTTAACAACGATTTAAGCTGTGGACTTAAAAAAATAAAGAAAAGTATGGAAATCTCTATAACACAATTCAAATAAATTCAGTTCCATTACCTGCTTCAAGTAAAAAGTTTCGATTTTGTTAATGAATTACTGGAACTAAAATCTGTTACGTACGTGAAGTTTCCTAGAATTATATACTTGGAAATTCATTTCATTTACCCACTGATTCATTGTTCGCTTATGTAAGTCGTGTTTCAGGGAACGCTATGCTGCATAGACAAATTCATGGATAATTCAATCGAATTTAGATTTGGGACTCGGAAAGATCGTTTAATGCTTCTATTTGCTTCTCGCTTCGATGTAGATGGATATTTCAGAATACCCGATTGGGATTCGATGAGTTACGCCATTCGCAAACAAATCTCCGACGCATGTGCCATCGTTTGCTATATCAAGAGCTGGATACTTTCAAATGCAGGACGTCGCTTACATTTTATTCGTAGTGGATTATATTACTTTTCCTTACTTTTTACAATTAAACTCAATAGTAAATAGAAAATATCATTATTTTCACTGGGAAATACATAATTTGATGTTATTTCTGTCACAGCAATAGTTTAGTAATATTTGAATTTAATATTCATTGTTTATTTTGCTAAAATTGGATAGATAATATTCAAAATTTCATTACAATCCTTCGTCTTGTAATTCGAATAACCTCAACACCTTAACGTATTAATTGGTTTGTATATCTCTAACCCAATTTACCTTGCCAAATATACAGAAATTCCGTATAATTATTCTTGCACTAATTTGGAAAGGGTAAATTAACCTTAATACAATACGCTTAAAGAAGGAATTAGCATGAACTGTATCTAGTAGAGTAGAACAAATTAATTTGTGCGTTCGTACAGCAAATAATATGCGATAACGTTTATTAGGAAAGGGTCCTGAATAAATACGATTTATTTTGTTACATCACTCTCCTCAGAATATTTGGAAAACGTAAACAGGAATAATACATTTCATCTCTATTTGAAAAAGCTTGTAGCCACCAATCGATTTTATTTACCATGATATCGTAAGGAGTAAACAGATTTTTATAATATGTAAATATTATATCAAATGTGATGGTTGTTTGTTATGAGAACATGATATAAATTTTATATTATTGTAATATACTTACATCCATACAATTGTTGATGTTATTGGTGATTTTGACGTCAACTTCTACTGTTTCACCGACTTTCAGGGCAGGTGGTAGGGAGAAATCCAGTTGTATCGGACGAAAGACGTTAATGGTTCTTGGAGCCGAGAATCGAAGACCGCGATTTGACAAAGAAAGTGCCCAAAGAGACCATCGCCCAGCTTCTGAAGGCGCAGCTATTGTTACTCCATCGGTTGACAATTGAGTTCTGAGAAATGATTTAATGATGTTTTATTTTGTATCGAAATTCGTTTTTTTATTCCTATAGTTAAGGAAAACTAATTTAGAATTAATTGTGTCTCATATCTTAATAGACGATATTTATAAAGTAATCCTAATAAGATGTCATATATATTTTATTAGTGACTAACGTTGTCATTTCATGTTATCAGCGAATCTTGGGTTTATTATCGGAATTAATTTGCTCATATATATAATAATATTTTTTATTTCTTTAGGATTGTTAATGGACCTTAAACCTGCGTATCTTGAAATATTGTCATATGCTTTAAAAATATCATTTGAATTATTTTAGTAGGTAAAGTTTAAAATCTTTACTATGTTTGTAAGTATAACCTAAAACTTGAGTGTATTGAAAAGAAATAATAAATTTTATTTTGATCTTTTATAATAAACATGTAGTTTCAATTATGCCATACAAACACTGTAGTGTACGCACTTAAAATATTAAATTATTTAAATAGTATTATCCAAAAATAATTTCATACATTTTAGTTTGCCTGTTGGAATAATTAATGTGACACGCTCCTCGAACATGATACTATAAACTGAAATACAAAAAACTGAAAACGATGTGTATGTTGTCTAACGCTTAAAACTTATGACTTGGGGAGTTAATGATTTTAAGCGAATAAATACGTGGATTTGTTAGCCAGCAAATTTTAAAAATATAAGTATTTAAGCTGAATATTCAGGTAAATATTTTTGTTGTAGTGTTTTAAGATTTCTCTTTGAATGTATAATAACTCATATTTTATAATAGGTTGGGGAAAAAGAAATCCATTATTTTTACGTGAGCTTCAAGACTTTATTTAACATGTTTTGCATTGTCCGATTTAGGTCAAATATGCACCATTTTGTTCTATAATTTGTTGCCATTTTAATGGTAGCTTCATTATGCCTCTCTCATAAAAGTCTTGGTCCTTATTAGAGAAAAACTCCAGCAATTGATTTTCACACTCTTCCCTTGATGCCAATTTCTTATCACTAAAAAAGTTTTGCAATGCAAGAAAAAGATGGTAATCGCTTGGTGCGAGGTCCGGACTGTATGGTGGATGCATCAAAACTTCCCAACCAAGCTCCTGGAGTTTCTGACGAGTCACTATAGAAGTGTGTGGCCTGGCGTTGTCCTGATGGAACACGACACCTCTTCTGTTGGCCAATTCTGGCCGTTTCTGGTCAATTGCTTGCTTCAGACGGTCCAGTTGTTGACAATAGATATCCGAATATAATATTTGGCCATATGGAAGCAACTCGTAATAAATGATTCCTTTCCAATCCCACCAAACGCAAAGCAGAACCTTCCTGGCCGTTAGTCCCGGTTTGGCCACCGTCTGAGCTGCTTCACCGCGCTTTGACCACGATCGCTTTCGCATAATGTTGTCGTATGTGACCCATTTCTCATCCCCAGTCACCATCCGTTTAAGAAATGGGTCGATTTCATTACGTTTGGCCAATTATTTTAACAGGTTTCTGTAAAGAGTAAACGTCGTTACAAGACCCTCAACTTAGTATTGTAACTTCTGCTTCAATTGGTCCATATCAACAACATTCCGATAGACCATAATTTCGTCATCCGTCACGAAGCTTTTTCATTTGCTCCAATAAAAATTCCTGACCGTTGGCTGGAGTTGTTTGTCATGCAGCGAAGCGCATAACTTACGCCAACAGATGAGTTGGATTGTGGATTTATGGAAGTTAACATAACTAATTTATTACTTGTTGTTCGACGTCCAATTTAACGATTTCGACATCAATAATCACACTCTGAACGTAAACGTATGGCAGTGGCTATATTAAAGTTATTACGTCAATGTCATTTACATATCGGCGTGTGTTTGTTTCATAAAGTTGTTCCACTCAAACCCATGCCATAAAAAACTGAGTTGGAAACATTAATAAAATTAGTTAAATGTTGTATAAATAAGAATAATGAAGCTTTTTTAAATGTTTATCTGGGATAAACTTATGCAATGCAAATTATTTAATTTGTATTAAGATTGATAAACTGCATTTTCTTATCAACAGATATTTTCTTTCGTCTTTGTTTTACTGATACTTGCTTGTATAAAAGTGACGGAATTAAAAGTAAATCAGTTAGAACACCTCTGCTTTTTACTTTTACCATAATGTATTTATATGCTCATACTATAAAAATAATTCTTTGCTGTGATTGTCCCAATGGAATGGAATGAAATACAGTAAGGATTAGTCAAGGAAGAAGCAAACAGGTGTAGATCCAATGTCCATATACTACATTGACCTTTTAACATTGAGTGTTACATACCCCTGTTTGTCACCACAGTAGTAATTAAATATATGTAAGTATGTCTATATTTTTATTGTCCTTAAAATATTTAACTGAACGAATCTCCAAACCACATTTTTCTTTTTAATTACTGTATTAGTTAAAAACTTGCGACAAAATAAATGACATATGTCTAAGAAGTTTAAAACTTCATTGAAAATCTTCTATTAAAACTGTTTCTCTTTCTGAGGCATTACAAAGACAGATGCGAACAATATTATACAACTGTCTGTACCAACACTAGTTTTCTGTCTCTTCATTCACAAGTTTAGTTTATGTTTCGGTATGAATGTCTGAATTTATTCATGTAAATGGTTATATGACCATGAACAAAGGTAGAACAAAGGTATGTATCTACATATGTATATGGCAACACTACCTTTGTTCACTTACTTTTGTAGTCAGTATTAAGTGATAAAGAGTCATTTCGAAATATTAAATAACTTTCAGTTTTTTTTGTTTATTTTTGTTTGTTATGTTCTTTTAAGTGTAGTGTGTTAAAACTCGTAAACAGTAAACTGTTTTAACATAAAATAAAAATAAATAACTTATAACCAAAATTAATTGGCTTAAAAAATATGAAAATTAAATTGTAATCCACAAATCATAAATATTTGAATAAACATATATTATGTTGAATGATTATTTTTTAAGACTTGTTTTATTGACTTTTAATAAACTTTGTATTGAGACGGTAATACGATAAGGTTGAAAGGGCAAATTCTTAGAACATCTTTAAACGTTCAGAGGATTTCAATGTGTGTCTGAAAAATAAGATGAACTTATTTAAGAGTATTGCTGTATCTTTAATATCAGTATTAATTATAAAGGTGGCACTTCACTTGGCGTTGCGCATTCGCGGTGCGTATTCGTCCCATTTGTCTAAATATTTGTACGTAGTTCAAATAGCGCAAATACGACATCCACACTTGGCATGCCAAAACAGTCTTTACGCGTTTTCGCTTATTTGTGTATGTGTCTTATTTGTGCAAATATATCAAATGAAGACGCATAAATCCTAAATCTAAATTATTTTAATATCTTTTTCCAAGTCTTATGTGGAAATTAATGTATTTAAATTTCATTATAATTGTTTAAAGTATTCATAAAACTGTTTATTTCTCTTATTTTTGAAACCCAATAAAATATTTCAACTACCAATCCATTTATATAAAAATCATCCGAGAGCGCTTCTAACAGAAGCAGCGATTTTGCAAAATAGGCAAATACGTATGGGGGTTTAACTGGTTTAGGAGCATTTTTATTTTTATCTCTGTTACTCGACCGGTTTGAATAACATATATATGAAAAATCGAATTCAGGTCTGTATGAAATTCAATATATATGGCATTAATACGAAATACTCACGTATAATTAAAGCATTTCCACATCCAAAGCCGGTCGTGGGAAGCCGGTGGTACTAAATGAGCTGGTGCACGAGGTGTGACTGTCTTCTGACGGTAGAGGACCCCACCACCACAAGTTCCACCACCAACGAACAATGATACTCCTGCTGATACGAATTCAGGGCCGGGTTGTTCCTCATGATCTGGTTCACTGTTTGAATAATCACTCCTTAAAATCATTCTCAATGCCGTATATATACCATACGCAATATTTATTTTTTATCATCTTTAAGAAGTGTATTCAATTCCAAGATCTCAATATCATTAACGACATATTTTAAAACATTTTTTAATATAAATATAATGATTATGGTTTATTTCCAGAGTATAATTCAGAAATTATATTATGTTTATATTTAACCAGACCTAGACTAACGAGAAAAGTTTGTAAGAAGATTCTAAACAAATATTTATTAAATTATTTTATAATCTCTTTAGCCTGTATGTATGGGAGTTAAATAAGCAATTTTCCATTAAATATTCTATTATGTGGTAGCTTATCATTCAAATCCTACACTCAAATCCGAATCATTAATCAGCTGTTTGTGAACAGATCCCAATATCTTCTAATAATATTTAATTACTTAACAACGATTTACTCAGCCCACGTATGATGAGTTTACTTTGTAACAGATTATGAAGAAAACATGTTATCCTCCTTATGTACTTTGAAGGTTTAACATTTATTTAAGGGAGTTATTTGAAGAGGAAAATGTATTACGCATTATACGAAATGGCGTCTCATAGGATAGGAGCTTTGAAAATTAGCCCAATTACTTTGAGTGTTCCCTTTCTTGAGAATGCTTTATTAAATCACGTATTTAATCTAAATAATTCATTTGTTATATTTTTTGGTAATATATACAAAATATGATATATAAAAGAAAAATTATAATATTTTTAAAGAAAGAAAGTATTGTGCTTTAATCTAAAGAGAGCAGTTGTTAGTTTAAAGTTATGATTAGACTTTGAATATGATGGATGGTTACAAAATAGACGAAGAGATTTTACACACAAATTGTTTCAAGATAAAAGTTTAGAAGATGTTTTATTAGGATAATATGGTTTTTTTAGAAAATAGCCTGGAAATATAGTAAAAATAAAGTATGATAAGAATGGTTTCTAATCGTAATTTACTTCAAATCCTTATATATAAGGATTTTTGAATTTATGTTACTAATAGTATTCGTATATGTTCATCAAACTTCTTTCTATATGTATTAGAAAATATAAAATGATATACTTATGTATACTTATATACTATTCATATGCTCTTTGCTTTTGAATTATAGAAGAATTCATATACAAAGATTATAGACATACCCTGGATGTGTATCAAATCTTGAGTCAGTGAGTGCACGCGCACCGATCAAACACATTAACGAATCTGGTGGTGCGAGCACTCGAAGCTGTAGTGCGGTTCTTGGGTACCACCAACGACGGTCTTCTATAGCTACAGCCACCTTATAAAAGACCGATTAATATTAGATCATATACAAAACATAGATATCATCAAAATATTGTAATTTCTGAAACGAGTGTAACTTTTTATTTGAATTAAATCGATCGAAATGTTTAGAAATTTACGAAGTATTTATA